>CM046874.1:690390420-691590420 GCA_025667525.1 Glebionis coronaria | reverse complement strand
GGTTTGGGTTTAGATGGGTATGGGTTTAGATGGGTCTTTTAAGAGGTTGGGTTTAGATGGGTTGGGTTTAGATGGGTTTGGGTTTAAATGGGTTTGGGTGTAAATGGGTTTTTAGGAAAAGTTTGGGTTTTTTGGGTTTTTTTGGGTTTAAATGGGTTTTTGGGTTTTTTTTTTGTTTTAAATGGGTTATTAGGAGGTTAGACTTTTACTTTTTTACGTTTTGTTAATAACTTTACGTTTTCATCAGTAAATTTACGTTTTCGTCAGAAATTTTACGTTTTCGTCAGTAAATTTACGTCTTCATCAAAAAATTTAAGTTTTCATCCGTATTTTTACGTTTTCGACAGAAATTTTACGTTTTCATCAAAAAAATTTACGTGTTCGTCAGAAGTTTTACGTTTTCATCAGGAATTTTACATTTTCGTCAGAAATTTTACGATTTAGTCAGAAACTTTACCTTTTCGTCAGAAATTTTACGTTTTCGTCAGGAATTTTACGTTTTCGTCAGAAATTTTACTTTTTCTTCCGTATTTTTACGTTTTCATCAGAAATTTTACGATTTCGTTAGAAATTTTACGTTTTTCGTCAGGAATTTTACGTTTTCATCAGGAATTTTACGTTTTAGTCAGAAATTTTACGTTTTCATAAAAAAAATTACGTTTTCGTCAGAAGTTTTACGTTTTCATCAGAAATTTTACGTTTTCGTCGTTTTCGTCAAAAATTTTACTTTTTGTCAGAAGTTTTACGTTTTCTTCATAAATTTTACGTTTTCGTCAGAAATTTTACGTTTTCATCAGAAATTTTACGTTTTCGTCAGTAAATTTACGTTTTCGTCTGAAATTTTACGTTTTAGTCTATAAATTTACGTTTTTGTCAAAAAATTTAAGTTTTCATCCGTATTTTTACGTTTTCGTCAGAAATTTTACGTTCTCATCAAAAACATTTACGTGTTCGTCAGAAGTTTTACGTTTTCATCAGGAAGTTTACATTTTCGTCAGAAATTTTACGATTTAGTCAGAAACCTTACGTTTTCGTCAGAAATTTTACGTTTTCGTCAGGAATTTTACGTTTTCGTCAGAAATTTTACTTTTTCTTCCGTATTTTTACGTTTTCATCAGAAATTTTACGATTTCGTTAGAAATTTTACGTTTTTGTCAGGAATTTTACGTTTTCATCAGGAATTTTACGTTTTAGTCAGAAATTTTACGTTTTCATAAAAAAAATTACGTTTTCGTCAGAAGTTTTACGTTTTCATCAGAAATTTTACGTTTTCGTCAGAAATTTTACGTTTTCATCATAAATTTTACGTTTTCGTCAGCAATTTTACGTTTTCATCAAAAATTTAAAGTTTTCGTCAGAAAATTTACGATTTCGTCAGGAATTTTACGTTTTCATCAGAAATTTTACGTTTTCGTCAAAAATTTTACTTTTTGTCAGAAGTTTTACGTTTTCTTCATAAATTTTACGTTTTCGTCAGAAATTTTACGTTTTCATCAGAAATTTTACGTTTTCGTCAATAAATTTACGTTTTCGTCTGAAATTTTACGTTTTAGTCTATAAATTTACGTTTTCGTCAAAAATTTTAAGTTTTCATCCGTATTTTTACGTTTTCGTCCGAAATTTTAGGTTTTCATAAAAAAATTACGTGTTCGTCAGAAGTTTTACGTTTTCATCAGGAATTTTACATTTTCGTCAGAAATTTTACGATTTCGTCAGAAACTTTACGTTTTCGTCAGAAATTTTACGTTTTCGTCAGAAATTTTACGTTTTCATCAGAAATTTTACGTTTTTGTCAGCAATTTTACGTTTTCATCATAAATTTTAAGTTTTCGTCAGAAATTTTACGATTTCGACAGGAATTTTACGTTTTCATCAGAAATTTTACGTTCTCGTAAAAATTTTTACTTCTTGTAAGAACTTTTACGTTTTCTTCAGAAATTTTACGTTTTCATCAGTAAATTTACGTTTTCGTCAGTAAATTTACGTTTTCGTCTGAAATTTTACGTTTTAGTCTATAAATTTACGTTTTCGTCAAAAATTTTAAGTTTTCGTCATAAATTATACGTTTTCATCCGTATTTTTACGTAATCAGAACTTACGACGAAAACGTAAAATTTTTGAAAACGTAATTTTTTTGATGAAAACGTAAAACTTCTGACGAAAACGTAAAATTTATGAGAAAAACGTAATATTTACTGACGAAAACGTAGAATTTCTGAGAAAAACGTAAAATTTACTGACGAAAACGTAAATTTCTGACGAAAACGTAAATTTACTGACGAAATCGTAAAATTTACTGACGAAAACGTAAATTTTTTTAAGAAAACGTAAATTTACTGACGAAAACGTAAAATTTACTGACGAAAACGTAATATTTACTGACGAAATCGTAGAATTTCTGACGAAAACGTAAAATTCTGACGAAATCGTAAAATTTCTGATGAAAATGTAAAATTTCTGACAAAAACGTAAATTTACTGACGAAAACGTAAAATTTCTGACGAAAACGTACAATTTCTTACGAAAACCTAAATTTACTGACAAAAACGTAAATTTACAGATGAGAACGTAAAACTTCTGAAGAAAACGTAAAATTTCTGACGAAAACGTAAATTTTCTGACGAAAACGTAAATTTACCGTCGAAAACGTAAAATTTCTAAAGAAAACGTAAAATTTCTGACAAAAACGTAAAATTTCTAATGAAAATGTAAAATTTCTAACAAAAACGTAAATTTACTGACGAAAACGTAAAATTTCTGATGAAAACGTAAAAATCCTGACGAAAACGTAGAATATTTTTATGAAAACGTAAAATTTCTGACGAAAACGTAAATTTTTTGACCAAAACGTAACTTTATGATGAAACGTAAAAATACGGTGAAGACGTAAAAAAATAACAAGTGTGTGAAATTTTGATAAGCTTGTGAAAAAAATGGAAAAAAAACACTTTTGATATTACTAAACCTATTGGGCGACCCATCTTGACCCATTAGTAATATAAAGGGAGACACATCTAGACCTATGTGACAAATGAGGAGACCCAAGTAGACCCATTTATAATTTTAAGAAGGGGCTTGTTTGACCCATCTAGACCCATCTAAGATTTTAAGGGAAACCCAACTAGACCACTTTCTTTTTCTAATTTAACCAAGTTGACCCAAAAATTAACCATGGGTCAAAAATTGCCACCTCTAAGTACAACATACAATCCAAGGCAAGCATGCTGAGCCCTTCCCCAAGCGGTCCTAACCCGAGTTCTTAACTAATGTACTAATTTTGTACTAACACATTTTTTTATTTTTTATTTTCTTTTAGAACGGCAATTTTTACAACCAATACTTGAACCCACAACCTTTAGATTAGAGGGCCACTCACATACCGCTAGAACAAGAGGCATTTGGTTGTACTAACACATATTAAACTCATATATTTTGTATAACATGATATTAACTAAATTAAATTTTATATGTGTAATTATTACTCGTTCAAAAACCAAGACATTATAAAATAATTTCACTTGTTGATGTTTTTCCTTTCGCCTACTATAGTTGACATTTGACTTTTTTTACAACCTGATTTGAAATGTAATCACCCTTGTTTGTCTGTATCAAATCCAAAATCTCATTTATTTTTTTCTTAGTGCAGATCTCAATAAGTATGTCTTCATCAACTTCAGCACAGTCATGTCATCAGTTTTCTATTGCTGAAATCCATTCATCAACTTCAGCAACCAATGACTTTGATGAAGACTTGATCATTGGCTATGGAGGATTCGGAAAGGTGTACAAAGGTAGTATTTGCATCGAAGGAACTAGTCAGGTTGTAGCTATAAAACGGTTAGATTCTATGTCCAATCAAGGGGCACCCGAGTTTAGGACTGAGATAGAGATGCTTTCTAAGCTGCGCCACTGTAACTTGGTGTCTTTGATTGGCTTTTGTGATGATAACATGGAGATGATCCTTGTTTACGTGTACATACCTCGTGGAACACTCCATGCTCATCTACACAAAGCTACTACTCCTTTAAGTTGGGTTCAACGAATAAAGATAGCCATAGGTGCTGGACGTGGATTAGACTACCTGCACACTGGTTTTGGCACCCACCATGGAATCATACACCGTGATGTTAAGAGCTCGAACATTCTTTTAAATGAGAATTGGGCAGCTATGATTTCAGATTTCGGGTTATCAAAAATAGGTCCAGTCGATCAAACATTATACAATGTTAGTGTAAGTGTAAAAGGCACATTCGGATATTTGGATCCTGAGTATTTCTATACAAGCAAACTGACGAGGAAAACTGACGTTTATGCATTTGGGGTTGTATTATTTGAACTGCTATCAGGGATGCTTGCAGTGGACGAACGTCTTGAGGAGGAGCAATGTAGTTTGGCAAGGTGGGCTCAAAAATGTGTGAAGGAAAGAAAGTTCAATCAAATGGTTGATTCTAATATAGTAGGAACCATTTCTCCCAAATGTTTAAGAGGGTTTGCGGAAATCGCAGATAGGTGCTTGATTAGGGTTGTTGAAAAACGGCCTACCATGACTCAGGTTGTGGCCAAACTGCACGATTTATTAGAACTACAGGAGAAATGTGACAATTCTGCAGATTCATCAGGCACAGCGGGATTCCCTTGGAAGATTCATAAATATCTTGCTTATACATCTAAGAGAATCACTGGTATACACGAACTTTTTATTAGTGTTGTATAATTATTTGTTGTTCATTGTTCTAGTGAGTAATATCAGACAATAACTAATTACATGATGCATAATTATCCATTTTGCAGACCAGGGGCACATAAGTTTACCAAAGAGTGCTCAAAACAACATCACTCAGTGTTGTCCATCAACCAACAGGGATGGTGGCAATGATGCCAAAATGGGTCGTACAAGTTTACCAAATATTACCAAAAAGAAAATGAATAATTTTTCATCTTCAACCTACAGGGATGGTAGTTATGATCGTAAAATGGGTCGCACAAGTTTTCGAAAGAATGCTAAAAACAACACCAAGTGTTCGCCTTCAACCAACAGGGATATTAGTATATTGGGTCGCACTACTTTACCAGACAGTGATGAAAACCATATGACTCAGTCTTCTTCAACAAACATGAATGGTGGCGATGATGGTAAAATGGGTCGCACAAAAGAAAAGACGAGCAACTTGTCTTTTCAGAGGTATCGCCCGAATCATAAAAATAATATTGTGATAGCTTTTCAGAACCCCAATCAAAAAAATAGTCTCATCATAGGCCCTGTTCGTAGTCGGAAACAAACTCCTGACCCCGCTACTGAGAGAGACATTCAGTTCTTAAAATATCCTATACCCGTAGGCGGCGGTGACAAAGGAAGGAGCCAAATATATCTAATATCCTGACGAAAAAGCATCAGAAAGTTGCTCCAACTACGAAAGGTCGTTAATCTAATGTACGATACCCATCTTTAGTACTTTTACAACAGAATGCCAACCCTTCAAAACATCACCAATTTGATCTCTTTGACAGCAGCCGATCGACAGTCACCGGTTCCGGATTTTCTTCATAATCCCCCAGCGGTGGTGCGACCTTCACTACGTACAGTCCTCCTTCATCAAAGTAATGTCTTTTGTTACTCTGCAAGACTATTAACTAGGTCATTTCTGATTTCCTCTTGATCGAGTAAATTAGTTAAATAATTAAATTATTACCTATATACGTATGTATTTGAATCATATCCCCTAAATATAAATCATGTCCTAAATTGCTTGTAGTTTTGAATCTGTGTGTAGATAAGTAGTTAATGTTATTTATAATCATACAGCAGTACTTAGTTATAATGTGCTTATACAAATATTAATCTAATTTTCTATATGCGCATTCATGTTTATTGCTTTGATGTTGATCAATTCATGTGCCTTAACCTCTTCGGAATTATAAGCAGATGCTTAGCACGTAAATCCGTTTCTCTCTAATGGATATTTTCCACCTAGAGTACTTTATAACTTTCCTGTTTTTGAAGAGAACATTATATCCACAAGTAGGTTATAACGAACTTAATGTGAAGAGAAAATTAACAACTATAGGTGTGAGAATATTGGTTTATGAGGAAGTGAAGATCTGTGCACTTTGCACATCTTATGATATACTGATGTTGCGATGTTGGCGTCAATGGAAAGACCCTAGTAAGTACATGGGAAATGAGAAGGAACACACCCCATAATGGTAGTAAAAGAGTTGAGCCAAGTTGAGAGGTACCAGTGCCAAACAATTTACTCTTGTTGAAGTTAACTTTGATGTGTGTTTGAGGATGGCCCATTCATAAGAACGAAAGCAAATGCTGATTCAAGGCAAGAATGGATCCACTTCCTCCGCTTATAGCTAAATCTCATTTCAGATATACTACAATCACAAAAGACCTTTTCTGTTGAATATAGTTTCCTCGATTAGGGTAGCTTCTTGTGATTGAGCCGGGTGAATCCAAGCCCGATCCCTAGTCGGTTAAGACTAGGGAACCAAAAACCTAGATTTAGAGATGTAGGGTTTAGTTATAAAGCTTAAGACTTTATAAGAAAACCACCAAAAAGGATTGATCTTATAAAGGTTTAACCTTTATGTGATTTTAGGGTTAATGGGAAAAATCATATGGTTTTGATGTGTGAGGTTGCGATCGGACGGAACACCAAGAGGGGAGGGAGAGACAAAAATTATGAGGGGTATGAGATTGTATTAATACTAATCTTCACCTCCTCAAATTACTTGTTCCCACTCCAAGAAAACCAATTAAAAAAAAGATTTCCTTAACCAAATATTCTTGAATATTAACATACCAAAACCAATAACCAAAAAATCTTCTAGAACCCCCTATACATAAAAATCGGCCGATTGGCCTTAGGGGTTTTCAAAAGTCGATTTTCTTCCAAATTTAAATAATGCACTCGTATTAAATTAATTAAATCCCGTTAATTAATTTAACCACCGTTAATTAAATAATAAGTGAAGTTTTTATTAAACCTTTAATTAAAAATAATAAAACGTATAATAAAAGTGTGTTCTTCGCATTGAGTGTGTGCCCCCGATAGGCTCACGTATTTCCGATGGCTAAATGATCGCATATCCCAACAAATCCAACATAAATTCCCAATCTTCTTTGAGGCCCCATCTTTGTACGTTGTGGTGGAGAAATTGGGACATAAACAGCACAACCAAATATTTTTAG
The DNA here is from genome assembly GCA_025667525.1 of Glebionis coronaria. Lineage (NCBI taxonomy): Eukaryota > Viridiplantae > Streptophyta > Magnoliopsida > Asterales > Asteraceae > Glebionis > Glebionis coronaria. The sequence goes on along the minus strand of CM046874.1, from coordinate 691,583,222 downwards.
ATGAGACAAACTTGGTTCAGAAACCAGCTGGATTGGAGAATACTCATGAGATGCACATGGTCTTAATCTAATAAGAGCAGCAACATGTAAAATAGCGTGTCCCCATACAGAACATGGTAATTTTGATTTCATGAGCAATGTTCTAGCAATTAGTTGGAATCTTTTTATTAAAGATTCAGCTAGACCATTTGTGTATGAACATGTGCTACAGGATGCTCAACCGTAATCCCAATTGACATACAAAAATCATTAAATGACTTTGATGTAAATTCTCCTGCATTGTCGAGTCTGATCTTCTTGATATGATGATCTGGGAAATGTGCTCTTAATTGAATTATTTGGGCTAATAGCCTTGCAAAATCAACATTTCTTGATGATAATAAACATACATGTGACCATCGTAATGATGCATCAACTAATACCATAAAGTATCGAAATGGTCCACACGGAGGAGTAATTGGCCCACAAATATCTCCTTGAATTCTTTCTAGAAATAAAAGAGATTCATTTTCAATTTTATTGATTGAGGGTCTAATTATCATTTTTCCAAGAGATCATGATTCACATGATAAATCTTTTGATACTAGGATCTTGAGGTCCTTTAGTGGGTGCCCATTTGAGCTCTTAATAATTCTCCTCATCATTACTTCACCTGGATGACCTAATCGATCATGCCAAAGGGTAAATGTTATTGGATCTACATATTTTCGAGTAGAAACCATATTTATTTCTGTTTGGTTTATGTATGTTAAATACAAACCAGAAGACAAACCTTTCATTGTTTCCATTATAGTCTTTTTTCCATTTTTAATGGATTTGATTTGGAGATATTCAATGTTATTTTCAGACATGGTTTCAAAACGATAACCATTACTTCTTATGTCTTTGAAACTTAGTAGATTTCTTCTGGATCTACTAGAATACAATGCATCATTTATAGTTAACTTTGTACCTTTAGGTAACATAAAACAGGCTTTTCCATAGCCTTCAATGAAGTTAGTTGTACCACATATTGTGTTGACATTTACACTTGTTACGTGAAACTCGTAAAAATAGTTTTTGTTTTTCAAAATGGTATTTGTTGTTCCACTATCTACTAGACATTCGTCTTCACTATTTTCCAACTTGCTTTTCATATCCTTGAAAAAAATAATACAATAATAAATAAACATTTCATAGTATAAAAAATGCATTTCATTAATAAAAACTCATAATATGAGTGACGTTGCGAAGAAAATAAAACCTAGCTTATTCAAATTTAAAACTTAAAACATTTATTCTTGGAAAAAAAAACTTAAATGAAATGTCAGGGTATTTCCAGTTATCATTCCAATTGTTGAAAATGAAGCAACAACATCTTCGACATCATCAAAAAATCTGAAGAGTCAAAGTGCACATTTGGATTTAACTCATTAGCATCCAAACTATCAATGAAGTTTGTTTCAATGAATTTGTACGTGTAACATTGACCTACCGACTCATCCATTAAACATGTAACGTGTAACCATAACCTACCGACTCATCCATTGAACATGTAACCATGACCTACCGACTCATACATTGAACATGTTATGTGTAACAATGACCTATCGACTCATCCATTAAACATGTAACGTGTAACCATAACCTACCGACTCATTCATTGAACATGTAACGTTTAACAATGACCTATCGACTCATCCATTGAACATGTAACGTGTAACCATAACCTACCGACTCATCCATTGAACATGTAACGTGTAACCATGACCTACCGACTCATCATTTAAACATGTAACTTGTAACAATAACCTACCGACTCATCCATTGAACATGTAACGTGTAAACATGACCTACCGACACATCTATTGAACATGTAACGTGTAACCATGACCTACCGACTCATCCATTGAACATGTAACATGTATCCATGACCTACCGACTCATCCATTGAACATGTAACGTGTATCCATGGCCTACCAACTCATCCATTGAACGTGTAACGTGTAACCATGACCTACCGGCTCATTCATTGAACATGTAACATGTAACCATGACCTACCGAATCATCCATTGAAGATGTAACGTGTAACCATGACCTACCGACTCATCCATTGAACATGTAACGTGTAACCATGACCTACCGACTCATCTATTGAACATGTAACGTGTAACCATGACCTACCGACCCATCCATTGAACATGTAACGTGTAACCATGACCTACCGACTCATCCATTGAACATGTAACGTGTAATCATGACCTACCGACTCATCCATTGAACATGTAACGTGTAACCATGACCTACCGGTTCATCCGTTAAACATGTAACGTGTAACCATGACCTACCGATTCATCCGTTGAACATGTAACGTGTAACCATGACCTACCGACTCATCCGTTGAACATGTAACATGTAATCATGACCTACCGACTCATCCGTTGAACATGTAACGTGTAACCATGACCTACTGACTCATCCGTTGAATATATAACATGTAACCATGACCTACCGACTCATCCATTGAACATGTAACGTGTAACCATGACCTACTGACTCGTCCATTGAACATATAACGTGTAACCATGACCTAACGACTCATCCATTGAACATGTAACGTGTAATCATGACCTACCGACTCATCCATTGAACATGTAACGTGTAACCATGACCTACCGACTCATCCATTGAACATGTAGCGTGTAACCATGACCTACTAAGTCATCCATTGAACATGTAACATGTAACCATGACCTACCGACTCATCTATTGAACATGTAACGTGTAACCATAACCTACCGACTCATCCATTGAACATGTAATGCGTAAGCATGACCTACCGACTCATCCATTGAACATGTAACGTGTAACAATGACCATTTCCCTCATTTTTATTACCATAAAAGGAGAACCACACACACTCTTTATTATCACAACCACAGCAGATTACACACACTTATCATCACAAATACATTGTTGTTATGAAGATGTTGAAGCATGAAGATTTTCCGTATAGGTGTGGACATAGAGATGTACACTACAAGAATTCAGGCGAATACCCACGAAAAATACCCACACTTATCATTTCGAGGGAATTTACCCACCTAATACCCACCTGTTACCCACGGTTAGTAACTTTCATAGTCGATTTTCTTTTCCCTCGAACTTCCCACGAATTTACCCACACAAATTCCCACATAAATATATTTGGTGTGCAATATGTGGGTAAATGAATTGGCGCCAAACCCTTCCCCACGAATTACCCATGTCGTTTGTAATTGTGGCTATATTTGTGGGTAATTTAGTGGGTAACGTTATTTACCCACGAGATATAAATATCATTTTTATTGGTGGGTAAGTTAACGTGGGTGTTTTGAGGGTAAATATATACTCATGGTTACGGTATGGGTGGTTAACCCGACCTGACCCAACCCAACATAGCTTATCGGGTTGTTTGAAAAATATTCTCGAGTTGTTCTGGCTCAAACCCGATGATCCGATAGTGTTATTAAATCGGGTATTATCTTATCGGGTCATCGAGTCAACCCGATAAACACACGAAAATTTATTCATGATGTTATTCCAAATATACAGGGGCTGATCCACAAGGGAGCTGGGTGTGGCACGAGCTACACCCTATTTAGATTACGAAAGGTATTTTTTTTTATAAAATACGTCTTTTTCGTTACGTGTAACACCAATTTTTACCTAATGTAGGGTAATTCTAATACTAACAATCGTAAAAAAAAATTGTGCAATAGAGTGTTATAAATCCGGGTCCATTTTCAAAAAGGTTTCGTCAACTCGGGTTCGGATTCGAGTTCGGGTTAACCCGACTAATCCAAACAAAGAGTTTATTTTAATAAATTGTATAGATGTTTTATTTAAAAGAGTACAAAAGTAAACTTTATTTTATTTTACTCATATACGGATTAACTTAAACCTCAACAGACCTTGTTCAAAGTTGATTCGATTTGAGTCTGAGAAACTAATATTCTCTGACAATAGCATAAATTTTTTAATCTTACATTACTTTGAACCCGACTCAAGTTGATCTAAAATCCAATGTTTTCATGTCCGGGTTGACCCGGTCTGTTCAACCGAGTGGCCCGCTTCCGATCGAAAATACGAGCCATATTGAACCGCGTTTCATATTTTGAAATCCGTCTAGACCCGTCGGGTTTGGGTGACCCGGGTCAACCCGGTTCTCGAGACCCCGTCGAGTTTTGATTTTTTTGGTTTTTTTAAAAATATAGATCGTACGTATATGCGACATAATTTTATTTTTACATAATATATTGGTTGATAAATTGTTTATATGTTCAATGTACGAAAGTTTTCATGGTTTTTATATATAAATTTTACTAATTATTAAAAATACGAAAAAATATCTTTTTTTAAACCGAATTGACCCCGATCGACCGAGTTAATCCGTACCTGATGACTCAACCAAGTCAATTTAAAAACCGATTTTGAAAACATTTATAAAATACGACTAAATTTACTCGACAACACTCCAAAATCTAAATAACAATATTATTAATATTATTAATATTATTAATATATACTCTTAATAACTACTCTACTAACTTATAATATAATATAATGTAAAAAACATTTGAGTATAAGTTCCGTATAAACAACCCACTCATAGTCATACCAGTAACATACAACTCCTTAGAACAAGGTGCGGTTATCCAGAAAAAATTGGCGCCACTGTGTGAAATAATTTGGCGCCCTACATATGTGGGGATCGTGGAGCTCTTTCACAAATGGTTTATATTACGGTTTATCATATGCAAGGGAGTTTCAGGAAGCAGTAGGATAAGGTATCTTCACACACCATTCACTATATTTATCATGATCTGTTGTAATTAGTTTTAATTAACCCTTTAATTTGGTGTTGGATGCTTGATTTATAGAGTTTGGTTGCATGATTAAAAATAATTAGGTAATTTTTAACTTTAGGGTTTTCTTATTAGCATTATTTGTAATTATGTGGGTAAATGAACCAACCATTCGATTGTATTTACCACTAGTATCAGGGGGTGTTTGTTTTAGCTTATTGAGTGGGCTTATTAGCTTATATAAGCTTATATGCCTAAACCCCAGTGTTTGGCTAGGCTTGTATAGGTGGGCTTATAAGCTGATATGTGGGTGTTTTGATAAGCAAAAAAAGTGTAGCTTTTTGTGAAGGTATGGGCTTATATAACACACCTCAATCTAATTTACCACTTTACCCGTATTTGAATTTATCTTTTTATATAATAGCATAATGGCGGCACACATGTAAAACTATAAAAATTTACTATTTACTTCAAATAGAAATGTTGCCAAAACTAGGATTGTTGATAAAGAATAATGTTTATATAACCATCTGTTTACTTCAAATATATATATTCAAGGTTTGTGTGCAGGTTAATGCATAATAAAACATGAGTTCATACAGCAATTTTGCCTTGTCAAACTAAAACAAGATGTAATCTTTATAACTTATAGGAAAAAGAGAGACAATAAGATTATTTGCTGTAAGTTAAATACATAGTCAGGGTCTCTAAAAAGACGTAGGAAAAGTTATAGGTAAAAAATAAACAATATGATATACAGGTGTTCTGTTACTGTGCTTGAATAGCTTATGTTTGTTATTAATTTTGATTTATATCTTGTGTAAGTGATGTGTCAAGTAAAACAAATTTCTTTTATGAAAGAGATATAATGGGAGAATTAATTTACTGTTGATGTCAGTAATCTATTTATTGTCTTAAACATATGTTTTTGCACACCTATATGTATCATGATAAAAATGCAACAAACAAGATGCAAATTGATGAACCACTTGCAGTATGCTTGTCTCCTTTAAATAGATTACTTTCTTCTACATATGATAATTTGTTTAAGGTTTTATAAGCAGTCATAAAAAATCTTTTCTATCTACAACACACACACTCTTAGAAAACGCGGATACATAGAATGCAGACAACTCCTAGATGGTCCGCCTTTGCCAATAGATTTACTAAAGATACCCTAGTCCCTAGGATAGATAAGTATAAGCCACCTTAACTTGGCACTGCCAAATCCATGGAGTTATCTTCAATAACTTTTAGTGACTCAGATCAATAGAACAATAGTGATTGATGGATTTACATATATGAAAGACACATGCATACATATTCAGACAAAAATAACCATATTAGAGTAACCAGGTACTAATGTGTTTAAAGCATGTATGTTATACTCTTCACATTTTACACATCGTCATTATTTTGCAATGAATTTCGACCCCCTTTAGTTGCAAATCTTGGCTCCGCCCCTGACCATAACTGTGTCAGATCCTGTCAATTGTTATGCTTCTTCATATTTGACGCTTCATACTTGTCGGAATGAGTTGCAACCTTTGACACTGACACTACACATAGGCTGGATGACACTTCAGACCTTGGCTGTGTTTCTGTTGCCAACCAAGTATGCCTCACAAATAGAGATACATGCTTTTAGATCGGTTACGGGGTACTTTTAGACCGGTGATACCACCTGTTTGTATTGGAACAGGTCCAAAAGAGTTTCCTCATTTAGACTGGTTAGAGAACCCGTCTAAAAGTCAAGTTTTTATACTCGTCGGTTTCACTTCCACCAGTCTAAAAGGTGTTTTTAAATTTTTTTTTTCCAAGCAAAAAGCACTTTGTAATACTAATAAGCTGTTTTGGTTCACTAATAAGCTTCACCCACCATCTTTTACTGCTCAACGACCACCTCTTTCACCCCGCTTCGGCAACGATGTTTCATTTAGTTCCAACCATCATCTTTGACGTCATTTGGACTATCATTGAGCAATAAGCTATGAAAACAAAAAAACAAGATATAAGCAAAATTATAAAAGCACAAACATATTGTTACGGAGTGTGATTAAAATACTAAATCCAAATGGTTTTATATATGCATAGAGAGTTAGTTGTTATATATACATGTTCTTTAAGCTTGCTACAAACTAAGATTGGTCGACTATCTTGACTACAACCATTGGTTTTATGTTTTAAGAAAACAAAATTCTTGCATAAATGTAAGAAACAAATCATGTATAGTAGATTAGTAGGTGCACTGATGAGAGAAACTGTGATATATTTGTATTTTTAATAAGATACAAATAAGAGAAGAATGAAAGGAACAGTGATATATAGTAGTAAAATAATCTGTAGTAAAATAATTTGTAAACATTAAAATAAAAAGCATAGAAACGCAAACATAATCTGTAAAACATACCAAACAAGAAAAGAATGAACTTGTAATTTTTATAGTTCCGTTGATATGTGCAAAAAGAAAGGAAGGGAGAAGACTTAATTGAAGAAAGCAAGTGCACTGAACAATAAAAATATAGGAAAGATGGAATAAAATGTTTGAAATTTTGGAGTGTTAGCGGGGATATTTTGGTGAAATTTTTGAAATCCCGCCAAAACCTTTTAAACATGTTTGGATGATTTTCATAGGTCTTAATGTGAAGAGATATTTAGGCCTGCGGAAATGAAATGTGGCGGTCTAAATGGTATTTATATGGACCGATTGTATGGACCGGTTGGTTTGATATTCACATGTCTAAACCGAATGCACCTGTTCAAAGCTTCTTAGACATGTTATTTTAATAGAGAGGTCTTTATAAGGAGGTCTTAAACATCCTTTTTGTAGTAGTGCCTTAAGATCAAATTAGCTTAGAACTGGTACAATTTCCAGTTTCCACCACATAGCTTAACTAGAAATTCCGATCATCTCCGGCAAAACTCTAATAAATAACACTAAAATAACACAATTTATTAATGGTTTGGTCAGGTTGGTTCGGTTTTTTTATCGAAGCTCAGTCCTACATAGGATATCATTTAAAATTTACATGTGATAAGTTACCAATGTTTTGTTAGGATTTACTTAAGCTAGTTTAATAGGAACATATATCTTGTGTTAGCTACTCATGTTTAAAAGAACATGTTCATTCTTTAAAGTACCTATCTCTTGTATTAGTTCCTTTTTAAAGTCTAATTTTGGATATCATTGTCTTGGAATTTCATAAATTTCTCACATCCCTTAATAATTGAAACCTTAACCTTGTAGACATGGCTAGACGAAGAAAAAAGCCTTGGAACAGGAGAGAGTAGGCCAACGGAGAATAGGCCAGCGGAGAGTAGGCCAGCAGAGAGTAGGCCAACAGAAACTAGGCCAGCGGGGAGTAGGGCAATGGACAACAGGCCAACAGAGATTAGGCCAACGGAGATAGGTCAACGGAGAGTAGGCATCGTGCCGGTGAAGGACAATCAAATGATATCCCTAATAATTTAACTATTAATGACAATAGAAATGGAACGACCCATGAAAACACCATTGAGAACTTAAATAATCCATCAAATGGAAAAAAAACAAGTGCAACTTGTGAATGGATGTAAGTAATGTATATTTATAATTTGAGCATCATTATATTTATACTCTGTTACTTCATTCTACTTTCATCATTTTTACAGGTTAGACAAATCAAGTGAGTGTTCGCGAGAGATTACGAAGATATTCAAAGAAAGAATCGATGATACTGGGTATAGTTTGACAAAGGTGTTTCAATCTACAAAAAGCTAGTATTTTGGAGAATTTAAGGTATTGTTTACATTTTAATTGATACATAAGTTATTTTTCTTTTATAAAAAGCTAATTATTTGGAATAGAAACATTTCTCATGGGAACCGGAAACTGAGACAACAGTGAGGAAAGCATGGGACGCAAAAGCTTCTGGACGCTATGTTGATTTCTTGAGATATATAAGAGCTAATATGGTGAAACCTGTATTCATGTGTGACATTTCATGGAAAATTTCACAACTCATTGGGGATCATCAAAGTATAAGGAGATTCAGAAAAAAAAATAAGCAAAATCGTCTAAAAGGAGAAGGTTCCTCAACTAATACCGGAGGCTCAATCTCATTTCACGAGCATGCAAAAAATTTAGTAAGTATGTTATAACAAAATTGTTGGAGTCATTTGGAATTTGCTCTACATACCACAGTAGCATATAATTGTATCAAGTTACTTGCATGTGTAGAAAGTAAATAATCAATGATCTACTAACCCCTTTTTTGGCAGGTCTTAAATTGTTTTTAACCCTATCTACATTTAATCCAAATTAAAAAATACTATGAGTGTGGGTCGGAGGCGAAATGATTTTCCAAACAGGTCGGACATGTAGAGGCATAATAGTAACACGATTAGTGAGGTTTGCAAAAGAGTAACATAATTAGTAACAAGACAACATACATATACATTGATTCTTTTGCAGATTTTTTTTAGGATCATATTAGTTTACTGTAGGTAGCAGATTAAACATAGTGCCTAAACACGAATAGTCATTTAACTAAAATATATATAAAAAGTGACATTTACAAACCGCATCAATTGCGGTTCAAGGCTCTCTTTTATTCTCTAGTTCTTTAGTCATGGGAGTAATCATTATGTTATCCGTGTAAATGACTCTGATGTTTGAGTTTACTAGTTGTGATACATCATTACCTGAAGCCTAGATTACATTCTAAGTGGTGTCCTATTTTGTATCAATGGTAATACATCATTATTACGATTGTTGTATGTTTCCAAAGATTTTATTAATATCTTATTTATTCATATGTGATGTAGGAATCTAGATACAATCGTCCATCTACAGGGTCAGAACAGATTATATTAAAGATATAAGTTCTGGAAATGAAACTACTGGAATTACCAAGGTAAACGACCAGTTGGAGAAAAAGCAAATGAAGGTGATGCTCAACAAGTTCCTGGTACTAGTCCCTCCTGGTACTAGTCACTCTAAAGCGAGTGACAGAGAGGAAGATGACCATGATAGTCGCATGATCGTGAGTTGATAATCCGTATTTATCTTTATGTTAATTGTTTCAAAACATCTTTATGATAATGGTTATGGTTTGTTCTTTTCTGTTTACTTTTTTTGGTTGAGACATCATTAGAATGATGGTTTGTAAGTCAGCTACGGATATATTAACATGACGTAAATATTTAGCCACAATTTAGTTACTAAACAATGGTGGGTAAGTCAGCAACGAATACCCACAAAATATTCGTGGCAAAGATATCGTGTTTCCCATGACATTTACACACGGTGATATGTGCGGGTAATATTACCCACTGAGGTAAAATTTCCCACGATTTTTACACACGATTATATGTGTGGTTAATTTTGTTCAAGGATTTTTGTGGGGAGTTTAATATTACACATGAATGGTTTTCTGGGTAATGTTACCCACATAATACCCACGAGTGTTCTATGGGTGTTTTATGGTGAGCTAGAAAATCCCACAAATAATTTACCCATGAATGCAAAACAATCACCCACCCACGATGGCATGGGTAAACTTACCCACAATATGAAAATATCGTGGGAAAAAATTAGCCTCGGAGGTTTTACCCATCAATAAAAAATCGTGGGTCATTTGTGGGTATTACCATGTTACCCACGAAAATATGGATTTTACCCACAAATTTTGTCCGTGGGTATTCGCCTGAATTCTTGTAGTGGTAGTTCTTCGACAATCGTGGGAACGTGAATCCCTTAGTAGACAGTATTATGCTTGTCCATGTTCACAGGTGGAACATCCAGTTTCATATGGATGCGAATTTTTTATGGAAAGACGAACGAGTCAGACTACTTGTCAATTCTCTTGGAGCTTCAACAAGCTTTTCTCCTCTAAGCTCTTCTTTGAGACCTTCAACGAGCTTTTCTCCTCCAAGCTCTTTTTCGAGACCTTCAAGGACTCCAATTTCATCTCCAAGCTCTTCAACGTGCGCAAACTGTGTGCACTTTAATGGAAAGATAAATGTACTTGAGCGTACAGTAGAGTTGTACCGGCATGGCGATAGACACACAGTGGATTCAACTGCACTACTTCACGACCTTTACGATGACATGGGGAACATTAGTTTGAACTAGTTTGTGATGTGTTTTTTTCGTGTTTATGAGTCTAATATCGTTGTAATATCCATGTTTTATTAAGTGCGTGTTTAAGTGTCTGTGTCGAATAAAATTATGTTTAGGCTTGTCTGTCTGTAAGTCTCCCATGTGTTTACAAAAAGGGTTTTATGTAATATTTGGAATAAATAAATATTTATTTTATAAATGTCTCACTTTTAATTATATAAACGTCGTGAAAATAAAATGACATCGGATCGATAGTTAAAATAATAATTATATATGGAATAAATAATTATATAGTTTTTTCTTAAATAATAATTATATCTTAAATAAGTAAAAAACAAATAATTATTATATATGAATCAAATAATTATATAGTTTTTCTTAAATAATAATTATATCTTAAATAAGTAAAAAAATGAATAATAATTTTATAATTTTTCATAATAAGCAAAAACCCAATTAAAAATCCTTGACAGACAGTTTCTCCGACGACATGTCGCTAGAGAAAGTTTGGCGGGTAGGAGCCCGCTTATCATTTTGCTAAATAATTCGTCAGTTTATCATTTAGCGAGCTTTTCTCTGACGACATGTCGCGGGGGAAACATTGGTGATTTGGCTGGTAAAAGCCCGCCAAAATTTTCTACTAACAATTTCACTTTTTTTCATTTAGCTTGGGTATCCCTGGCGACAAGTCGCGAGGGAAACTTGGTCAGGTTATTAACAAGGAAGATTAATGTTAATTATCCCTGGATCACTTATCCCCGGCGACATGTCGCCTGGGATAATCTGGAGGGAAAATATCGCTTTTTCTTTTGGTTGATTATATCGGTCAATGATTCTCCGTCGACATGTCACCAGGGATAAGGCGGTCAAACTTTTACCAAAAAGTCTTCGTCACGTCAGCAATGTCGCCAGGGATTATCAGGTTTCCCCGGTGACATAGTGTCGCCGGGAAAACACCCGTCACCTGTTCATTCGATTGTTGTAGTGAATCACTTTTCTTCATTTATTATCTAAACTCTCATTTTAACTTATCTCTATTTTCAAAATGAAATAAGCAGATAATCTGGTTGCAAATTGCAAACTCAAACACCAGTGAAATGGGAGCCGAAGTTGATAGAAGAGTTGAAAGGTAAGACAAAACTGACCTAATTAACTAAGGGCTAAGTATAAAAGTAGACAAAAAGTACATGGTGTTATCCAAACCAAAACATTTTTTTTTAATTCCAAAAAGAGACATGAACTTTTGATCAACTGATCAACCGCGGTTATTTTGTGACACGTGTCCAACTGATCATCCAACTTTATTATATTTTATTAATATTTTCTTCAAATGTTTGACCTATACTCGTCCCCACCTACTGATTAACCGACCGCGGATCATCTGATTAACCTACTTTTATATCTTGGTAATTGAAAAAGTAAAAAAAAAAACACTTTTGTACTATAAGATTTTTTAAATTTATTATGGGAAAAGAAAACCTTTTATGGGGAAAGAACACTTTAATTAAAAAAATTGTGAAAAAACACTATGTAACCTAAAATTACACACACACTGCCGACACACTACACACACTACCATTAATCAAAACGGTGGTTCATTGATTTTTTTCGTCGCCATTCAATATAATCCTTCATTCGGTCGCCCAGATTCATCTTTATTTCAAACATTATATGCAATCTATGGAATCTCGATTAAGAGTAAGTTTTTTAATTATATAATTTAATTTTAATTTAATATGTTAATGATATAATTTATTATTGTTGATTGATAGCGGCCATTGCATTAGTTGATTAAGTATAGGTTAGGTGATAGTTGGTTTTTGAATGAATGATCGTAATGAACAAATCGTCCATCCCTTTATTGGATGATTATCATTAGTTAATAAATTAGTTGATAAATTGATAAAAGTTTTGATAAATTGGATGCTTATCATTATTACTGGGTAATCCTCTCGGCCCATACCATCCCTTAGTATTGTTGTTAATGGGAGTAAGTAGTAGCTTGTGATATCATGAAATTAGGTTTTGCTTACAGGTTTAGATGTTTCCCCTCATCTTGAAATTAAGCTAAAACATACTGTCCCTTAGTATTGTTGTTAATGGGAGTAAGTAGTAGCTCAGCTGCCTTTTTGTTTATAAGCAAGAGATTGATCGTGTTCTTAAATATATGCAGACAGAAAACTATGGGTCATCACTTACCTACAATATTTTGGTATTTATGACATACAAATCCTTGAAATAATTCATAATGAAGTTACTGATAATGCTTGTCCCTGAAAAAGATAATCGTAATAAAACAAAATTACATTTTTTATTTACATGCTTGCAAATTAATTGATTAATTTGTAAACATGTAAATGAAAAATTTATATTTCATCATTAAAGATTTGTTGATGTACACATAAATGCGCAATCATAATCAGTCTTTTATATATACACAAAAACTTAACGTATGTTTTCTTATTATATATAAATACAGATATGGGGAGAATGTACTTGAAGCAAAGCAAAATCCTGATTGGATTTGTCCCGTCTGTCGTGGTATTTGCAACTGCAGTTTGTGCCGCCAGGCCAAAGCCTGGGCGCCGACTGGTGTTATGTATAGAAAGGTTTTTTTGTTTTCTTAGTTGTGCTCAGCTTCTGTATCCAAAATAAGTGTTAAATTTTTTTACAAGATCAGTCTTATACTAAATTTTACTCAATATGCTGCTTCTGAAGTCTGTGCTCTACATGTATATTACATAGTGGAAATATTTTACTAGATTTCAAGTCTTGGCTACAAGTCAGTTGCACATTATCTCATTCAAACCCGTCGGGTTGAATCAAAATCAGAGAAGAACGAGAAGACAGAGACACAAAGTAAAAGGTCACTTCCATTTTCTAGTGAGAAGGTAGAGCCTGAAGATGCTGTTGCAAAAAGTGATAACATGTAGTCTTCTGAAGTTGGTGTTACCCAAAATCAACACATTGTGGATTTGAAAAACAAGAATCTGCAGCCAGAAGAGATCGATAAGATGGTATTCCTACAAACAACGCTTCTAAGGTTGAAAATCCAACTGAACTGCAATCATCGAATGACCCATCTTGCAAAAAGGTTGAACTAGGAAGTGATCCGGTAACAAATGCAAACATTCCTGAAGGACGGGTCGACGAAGGTGAAGTGAAGAACAAGATTGAGGTGAAGAACTCTGAGAATAAAGAGAAAAGCCCAAATGATGAAGTCAAAATCAGCGATGTTACACCACAAGTAACCAAGGTAGGGTCTTGAAAGAAACGGTGTGTTGTCCCGTTAGAGAATAGCATTGCTAGAAGACTCAGTTCTCGACGCAAATGCACTTGAAGCTCTCTAGATTGTCTGCTGTTTTTTTTCTTCTAGTGTTCTTAATCATGTCATTATCTAGGAGGGGGACTATTATCACGGTTATCGTAAGGCTTTTGTTTCAACAGTTTTTGTTAATCCTATTAGCCCTCTTGATGTACTATAACTTATCATGGTCTTTTGGCAAATGATTTAGCATGATCTCTAGTATTTATGATCTAATTGTTAGTTATTGGAATTAAGTTTTATTTTAATCTATGTGTTGCATTAAAATAGGGTCTACTAGTACTTTATATGGCATACGCACAAAATAACCCGTAAATGATAAGTACTTTTTTTCCTTTAAGATCTATGATGATTGTTGTGTACATAAAAAAAGCAATGTAGAATAGCGTGTAGTGACGCACAATGAAAGAAAAGTGATTTGTGGGACAAAGATGTGACGGAATAGGTTTGAGGTTAAGTTTGGGTAAATTCTATGATTGATAAATGTTGGTATAGATGATTTACAACATAATATAGTATATCTACATACAGATCAAGATGAGAGCTTTAACTTGACAACTTTAAACAAGCTAGAAGGTTAAAAACTGCAAATGTTCCGTGTAAAAAAACAAATAAACACAATGATGATAAAATGGCTGGTAACCATGGCATTACAAAACACAATCCGCAGATGTAACTGCTATAAACTTATGTATACATTCTGCACAAACTCTTAAAAAAGTAGCTGCTAATAGTGCTTAACCAGCATTTTATTCCTGGAAACATTATACAAACAACATATTCGGCCTTAAAGTGTATAAAAAAATCTATATAATAATACTTTGAAAATCTTTATCCTCAAATGGTAATTTTCACCTTCCTTTTGTTGAGCGATTTGTTCGTTGGTTCCCTTCTGGAGTAGCATGAGGTGATGGAGAACGACGTTGTTGTGAAGGTTGTTGGGAGTGTAGATATGTTGATGGATGAGACTAATGGTGTACTATTGGCACCTTTGGTCTTTCATTGATGGAATCAAGTTGTTCTAGCTTTTCAACTATCTCTTTCATTGACGGTCGGGACTTTGGTTCTGGTTCAAGACACGTACTGGCTAATTGAGCAATTTGGCTTGTTGCTTTGGAAGGGTAACTTCCTTCGAGATGTGAGTCCATTACTTTCTTCAACTTCATTCTGTCAGTTAAGAATGGTTTAATCCAATCAGTTAAGTTGTGTTTATCTGATGGTCGGGTAGTGTCCCATGCCTGAAGTCCTGTTAGCATTTCAACTAGGACAACTCCAAAACCTTACACATCACTCTTCACATACCGATGTCCTGTAACAGAACCAAACAGTGTTCAGTAAACATTAAATTGCAGAAAACATACCAATGTGGTTGGGTGAAAATAACAAAAATTGTCGGTCATTGATGCTACTTGCATAAATGATCCGTAATTACTATGGTTACCGGAAAGTGAATCCAAACTGTATAGATAGGGAAAATCAAGGCAAATAGTATCGATAACGGACAATTTATGTAGCATATTCCAACTTAGGGGAATCGAAAATTTGAACCTACAGCTCTAATAGTTAATAGTTCATGAATTTAGGGTCTTTTGCAACTAGGTACTCAACACAATTTCAAAGGCAACATTCGAGTCCAACAATCATTCATGACATATGTTCATTTTGAAAACTAGCATGCATTTCCCTCGCAGGTAAAACAATTTGAAATAATAAGCGAGGCTATAAATTCACACCTTATATAACAAGTAGTCGATAGTTAGAGAGACGGTCACTGACGACGATACGGATGCCCGGGTAAATCAACACCTATCAAACCAAATAACGCGTAATGAGTAATCTCATTTTAAAACCTTATGGTACTGTATAAAATACATAAATATTAGTCACTTGTGACAATTACAACTCACGCCAAAACAAAACGACAAGTGTTACTCGTTTTATACCATTTGTCCTTATTATTAACGTTATCCATTTTTACTCATTTTCGCCGATACTTACCGAAAGTACGGACTGTTTTACCATACTTAACCATTTTTATAAAATTTGAGAAAATTCTCAAAAATACTATAAGACCTGTAGAAATCACATATTTAATCCCAACAAAAGTTTTCACTTTTATGACCCGTTACTCAACACTTTTCCAAAACTACGTTTTTCGGACTGAAATTGTACTTTGACCAAGTCGGACTCATTTGACCCGTTTAAAATACTCCATTGACCCATTTGACACCTAAGTCCTATAATAGACTCAAATGTGCAGGTTTGACACCAAAATTCAACCCTTGAATATTTACCAAACTAAACTTATAGTCCCCGGGATTTGACCTAAAACCAAGCATAATTTCGGATTATGACGGTTTTCATCTCCCGGTACACGAATTTCAAAACGTCGTAACTTTTGACTCGTTAGGAGTCGTAAGCTCTACCTTATACCAAATCGAAGCTAAGAAGATGATCTAAAACTCTATCCTATCCACAAGACCTGTTTTCAAAATAATTTTTACGAAAATGCCTTAAACTTTCTGCCTAAAATCAACCATACCAAAATCACACTAACGCTCGTTTCCAAACCCATTTATCAACAGTAGACAACGTCCTAAGCATCCCTAATCACAACCAAACAACATTTTCAGTCCTAAACCCCTATTGATCATCAACCTCATTCAACCAAAATCATAAAAACAAGCATGCAAGTAAATGTATCCATCTAAAACATCTACAAACATAAGATTAAACACAAAATCAAGCTCAAAACATGAACCACCATGATCCCCAAACACCCCCCATTGAGCCGTGGGGTTTGGGTGATCAAAACCAACCAACCAAATTAATTTTGGTTGATTTGTTTGGTGTTCTAGCATCCTTTTAGCATGAATTAAACATGCAAATGCCCAATTAACATCAAAAACGAATTTGAAAAATCTTGAATTTTTGGAAGAAATTTTTGTTAATGCATGTGTGAAATGATCATGGATTAACACTCACTAGATGATTTTAGAAGGTGGTCTTTGATTAGAATTAATCAAAACTCAAAAAAATGGTGTGGTGGTGGTTTGGGGTTTTGGCCGTCGGCCTAAGAACAAGAGGGAGGGGGTGTTTGATCTTTTTTTTTTGTAAAATGTTTTGTGTGTGTGTGTTAGCTTCCTTTTTGTGAAATGGGAAGGACTATTGTGCAATATAAGCATTCTTTTGGCCTTAAGCAAAAACGACACTAAAACTTTCCGGGATTGACTCACTAGTCATTTTTGAAAATTTTACGGGAGTCGGGAATCATCCCAAACACTCCAAAATACTTTTGGGATACTTTAAATGTACCCGGAAAGCAATAAAACTCACCCGACTCGACTTAACACGAACCGTAAGTAAAATTCTCGAAAAATTACATTATCGATAAAACGTCAATAATTATAGAAATTTGGGCATCCATCGGAATCGTACTCGTCATCGTCCTTCTTAAATCGTCAATCGTCAAAATTATAACCTCGAACATCGGTTTCAACCAATATACTAAAATATATAGCAATTAAAATTTATTAAAAATTTCAAAAATAAGCGTAATTTAGGGTAATGTTAGTGACCTCGGTTCTAGGGTATCACACCCATAAAGACATTCCCGCCATCAAACTCTTCATATGTCACAAACCAATCCCGATTGGGACTCATATGAAAAGAACAAGCAGAATCCATGATCCAAGCAAGTGGTGTACCTTTATATTCGACAACCGACAATACCAAATCGCGTTCTGAACCCGAGACATCTTTAGCAACTGCAGCAACCTAGCCTTTCTCCTTAAGCTTCGGGCAATTGTTCTTCCAATGTCCTTCCTCATGGAAGTAATGACAAGTATCTCGAGGATTTGACCCTCGAGGTCTTGACTTCGATCTACTATTATATCTACCTTTTCCTTTGCCTCTTTGTGTTCGATGTCTACCTCTATCCTGATGACTAGGAATTGTTAAGCCAACGGGTTGAGATTCCAAAGTTCCCGATGCTTGGTGGCGAATCTCTCGGGAATGCAGACTCGATCGAACATCTTCCAAAGTAATAGTTTCTTTACCAACAACAAAGGAATTCACAAAGTTCTCGTATGAGGGAGGTAACGAAACAAGTAGAATAAGAGCGGCATCTTCATCATCAATCTTGACGTCAACATTTTTCAAATCCATCAAGATTGAGTTTAGCGCATCAAGATGGTCTTTCAAAGTTGAGCCCTCTTTCATTCTGAGTGAAAACAAACGCTGCTTCAGTAACAATTTATTCGTCAACGACTTGGTCATATAAAGCTTTTCTAGCTTCTTCCATACACCCGCAGCCGTTTCCTCATCAGCAACCTCATACAAAACCTCATCCAATAAAGATAGCAAAATAGTAGAATGCGCCTTTTTGTCTAGTGTATTGTATTTTGCATCAGTCATATCAGCCGGTTTGGGTCCGGCTAAAGGTGCCCAAATACCTTGTTGTTTCAATAAGGCTCGAACTTTAACTCGCCACAAACTAAAATTGCTTTTGCCATTGAACTTCTCAACAACACTAGATGTTGATGGTTGGGAGGACATGATGAATTCAAACGGTGTTTTCTGATAGGTTTTCTAATGACCACTTCTAAAACTAAAAAACTCTCACAAACTAATTCAAATCCCAAATTAACAAACCCCTTTTATCAAACAAACAAACACAATCAATTGAACAATAACAAAACAACGAACCTGATATTTCCAAATTGATCAACAGTAGCCACCGATACTAATCAAATTCAAACGAGATCAAGATAGTGAATCTTGAAATCAACCAGAAACTAATGTTGATCACAAATCCAAATGAAATATCAGCTTGGTTCAAATTGATGAGTTGGCTCTTGATACCAATTTGTTAGGAATATAAGGGATTAAACAGTGGCCAAAGTGTAGCAGCAATCAACTAATATCAACAAAGGAACAAAATTAGAATATCAGAAGATGGGCTGGTTTTGGGAACAAGTAAACAAACTGCTGCTATTGTTCTTATTATTAGAAAGTTGTGTTACACAGAAAACACAATACATATACAAATGCACACCGACATAGAAGTTTCCTGATGCTAAAGAAACTTACTTAAGCAAAATTACCAAACTACCCTTACATGCCCAAAATTACTAAACTGACCTTAAGACTAAAAGTCACATTTCTAACAATTCTCTAACCCTCGGTTTGTAGATAAAGCTTATATGCCTGCTGTCAAGCTGCTTGATGTCAGTTAGAGCCATGTTATGAGCAAATTTTTATAACTTACCGCTGATAAAAAATCACTGAGATGAGAAAAAGCACCATTGCACCTACAAGATACACCCCATGCGGGGAAATACTCCTCATACTTTTGCATCAGTGTCTGCATCTTTGATTCTTCATCCACCTCATTGCATTTTTAAATCATGATTTTGCTATATACCATACAAACACTTTCTGCGACCACAATAGAACTTAAAATTTGAATGATTATTTCCCTGTTAGCACCTCCATGAATAACTCTATAAAAGTCGAGAAATTACTCGGTAGTGTAAAGTTCTCTCACAGAATGATCCATGTTTAGATATATGTAACTGACTCCTCACAAAATAAACCAATTAAATTCAAGGTTAGAGCTACTTACCAATCACCAGATAAGATTCATCCATATCATGAGGAAAAGCATGCATTAACATAGGTGGTTCATAACCTGAAATCTTCACTGTAAAGCGGACTCAGGATTTTCAATGGGGTGTTGCACCAAAAAATGTTATGCTGGCTAATTCTACACCGGAAGAAAATAAGGTAGCAAATTTTTTTTCTTGGGTTACACAAACTAAAAAACCGAAGTTTTGAAGATTTGTTGCACTTCGTAACCTCCAAACGGGTGTAGCCCGTGCCACACCCGGTACCTATGTAGTCCGCCCCTGAGTCTCTAATATCCTGCAAGATAAAACATTTAATTTGTTCATGTTCATGTTTGAGATCCAAACTTTATAAATGTAGCACAAGGTCCTTAGAATCTACAAAAAAGGGAAAACGCTATCAGGGGTCTACTTTGATTATTGGACAGGGCCTTCAAATCCATATGCTATATGCACGAGTACTCGCGTAATATTTTACGTACTTTTTTTAAAAAATATGAAGATTTTGCTATGAGAAAATGACACGTGTTGGAGGAAAACTTCCCGGATCGATGTTTCAAAACAAGAATCACAATATACCAAACTATAATCTTTGAATTAATAAACTGAAACTTGTGTTTTTACAAACATATATGATCATCGTTTGAATGAGTAAATCCTAAACTATATATACATGTCGGATGGGTACTTTGACTAAGGGGCGCAACGTTTACTTTTTGTGAAACGTTGTGTCCATTCTAAAATAACTGCAAATGTTTGACTTTTGTCCTAAAACACAGCGGGTAGGATTATACTAGGCCCAATGGGTCGGGTTTATCCAGGTTTGGCCTAATATTCTCCCCTCTAATCATAAACGGTGTGTCACAAGTATTTTCCTTGAAATCCTGATTCTTCGAGCTTGAGTCTTCTTTGTAATTATATGTTGTAAACTTGGAATGATTGTCAACTTCATCTTCTTCAATAGTTGCCATAAGTAACGTTGGTTCAAAATCTTCTTCTACCAAATTCGACTGTTCTTGTCTTTGGTATCTTTGAGATCTTTCATCGCAATGCGAGGCATAGTGTCCATATTTGTTGCAGTTATAGCACTTTATGTTGCTGAAATCTTTTGAGAATCTGTTTTGGCTTCCAGGGTGCTTTATTGCTTCTTTGCAGTATTGGGAGGAATTTCCTTCTTTTCCATGTTGTCCATTATCGTTACGATTTCGGCTATGTGGTGGAATGTATCTTCCTCTTCCTTGATTATCTTGGTGATGTCTTCGATCATTATCGTTGTGCTTTGTAAATAATAGTCTATCTTGATCATTAACATATTTGTTCTTCTTGTGCTTGAGCCTTTCTTCAAATGTCTTTAACCTTCCAAATGCTTCGTCAAATGACATTTTTTCTAAATCCGAGTATTGTTCAATGGCTGCGACTATTTGAAGGAATTTGTCTGGCATGGAATTCAACAGTTTTCGCACGAGAGTTGGTTGATCAAGTGTTGTTCCAAGGCTAGTTATCTTTGAAACCACATTTGTCATTTTCGAGGTGAATGAATCAATAGTATCTTGATCATTCATTTCCAGTGCCTCAAATTCTGATCTAAGAGTTTGTAATCTCGCCTTTTGTACTTGATCCACACCAATATTTCTGGTCTTCAACGTATCCCATATTCCTTTTGCACTTGTGCAATTTGCCACTTGTAAAACTAGATCTTCGGGTAGTGCTTGAAAGAGATATGACATTGCAGTTTTATCTCTTTTGTCATCTTCTTTTGTTTGATCAGTAGGTTCAATCATTTCCCAAAGGCCATTTGCTTATAGAATAATTTTCATTCTTATGGACCATGTGGTATAATTTATTGAACTTAGCAAGGGCCATTGAAAATGGGTTGTACTTCCGGTATTCATTACTTGACTACTTTTATCATTCTTCGAACTGTCTCCCATTATTTCTTAAAATTTTTGAAACTTTTAATCTTTGGTAAATTTATTAAAAAACCTTTAAATACTTTAAAACTTTAAACTTATAAACTTCAATATGTAAACCAGTAAACTTTATATATTTCTTATCTTAAACCTAATAAGTAAAATATTAAAACTTAACAAAACTTTAGACTTTCTTATCATAAACCAAATAAGATAAAAAACTTAAAAACTTGTTTTTATCATAAACCAAATAAAAACTTAAAGACTTGTATTATTTTCTTATCATAAACCAAATAAGAAAAAAAATCATAAACCTTGTTGCTTATCATAAACCAAATAAGACAACGTAAAACTTTCAATCTTAATAAACCTTAAAACTTAATGAATTCTAATATCTTAAAATTATAAAAAATTAAAAATTCTAAAAAAACTTAAATTTCTGAAAATCTAAAAAAAAACTTGAAATTCAAAAAACTTAAAAATACTAGTAAAACTTAAAAATCTAAAAACTTAAAATACTAAAACTTAAAATACAAATATGAAAAGTAAAATAGTTTTTTTTTGAAACCTGTTGGGCTTTTGGCCCGTTGACTGTGTATAACCCAAAGTGCTTTTTGGGCTTGGCCTTTTACCCTTCGTCTTTTTCTTATAACCGGTCTTTCTTTTTGTGTTTAGACAAAACACACACAACGGTTCTTTATTAACCGTTCCTTCCTCTTCGATAATATCGAAGTCTTCTTCTTCAATGATGGTTCTGATCTCCAATCGGTAGTGGGCCTTTATCCAATCTTCTTCTACGATTTGTTGTTCGTAGCAGCATATTCCTTTGTACGAATCCTTTTATTTCGGGTTCGATGTGATTTGGGGATCTTTGCCTCGATTGATTTGGGGCTTTTGGATAAACGAAAATCACGTGGTGATTTTCAGGCTTGGGATTGATTCAGTGGAATCTACAAACAGGTGTGTTTGTTCCCTTTCGATGATCTTTAATTTTTTCTGTCGTTGACTTTGGGTTTCGAATCTGGGTTTTTCTGGGTTAATTGTCTTCTTCTTTCATGTATTTGAAAAAGAAAGAAAACAATTCTTGCAAAAACAATTCGTGGGTAAAAACCCTCTTTTGTCGCCAGTGTGATTACACCTTGGTGGCGAGGATTAGGAACCCTTTCGACTGAATATCACAGATGATGATTATGAATCTGTGTTTTCTTCCTATTTTGCAAAAACGAAAAGATTGGCTATGTTTTTTCTTGATTCGAAATTCTGGGCAGAAACTAACCAACGGTATATGATGATTCTTTGGTTATTCGCCAAAAGCTCTGATGCCAATTGTTGGAGGAAAAATTTCCGGATCGATGTTTCAAAAACAAGAATCACAATATACCAAACTATAATCTTTGAATTAATAAACTGAAACTTGTGTTTTTACAAACATATATGATCATCGTTTGGATGAGTAAATCCTAAACTATATATACATGTCGAATGGGTACTTTGACTAACAGTCGCAACGTTTACTTTTTATGAAACGTTGTGTCCATTCTAAAATAACTGCCAATGTTTGACTTTTGTCCTAAAACACAACGGGTAGGATTATACTAGGCCCAATGGGTCGAGTTTATCTAGGTTTGGCCTAATAACACCTTTTGTTACTTCTCAGCCATTTTACTCGGTAACAAAATATTATAAAATTTTAACTTTTGGATAAAATTATAGTAAAAAAAAGTAAAACCTAAATATTCTAATCATGGGCTCTTGGCCCAATCATCACTACCTAAAACCTAAATTTAACAGCGATTCTCTTGAGGGTTTTGTTTGAATCGATAATCAAAAGTATGTCTTCGTCGGATTTTTTTATACCGGAGGACGTATTAATCGAAATCTTACTTCGACTACCTTTAATCTCACTTTACCTTTTCAAAACTGTATCCAAGCACTGGTCATCTATCATAACATCTCCTAGTTTCACTCTTCGTCTTCGTAACCAACCATTGCGAAAGATCGATCCTGTTTGCGGTTTGTTTCTCCAGAAACATGATTCTTCTGTTGTTTTTGCGCCGCTAGATGTCAGAATCACAGCGTCTCCATTTGGCTCCATTATCACTCAAGTAGGTAGTCGTTTTTCTGTTTCAGATTCGTGTAATGGTTTGCTTTTATGCAAAAATATTCACACGTCGACGGAATGTTTAGTATACAATCCGTATACTAATATATTTAAATCGATTCGACTTCCACCAAATCATAAGGTTGGCACTAAATTTAAACTTGCTTTTGATCCAACCAAATCATCACACTACAAAGTCGTTTGTTTTACTCGTGGTGATTTATGTCCTATATCGACTTACTCTTCAAAAACAGGCAAATGGAGTATAACTGGTATTCATTTTTCAGCTTCTCATTTTTGGGGTTTTGAAACGGGAGTATATTGGAATAAGGCAATTCATTGGCTTTGTAAAGATGTTAGTAGGAATGAGCAACCTTGGCATATGGTGTTAGTTATTGAACCCCGCCCATGGATAAATGCTTGCATTAAAACTCCGGATATAGCTGGTGTGTCTAATGCACACACCTTGTTTGAGTCTCGTGGCTGCCTGCTTCTTCTTGTGAGGTCCTACAATACTAATTACAATGTTTTCGAGATGAGAGACGAGTATTTTGGATGATCGATGAAGTACAGTGTTTATCTTGATGACATTGATCCCCGAGTGCAGATGTTAAGTTCCCTGTGTGTTATTTTGGGGGAAAGAGAAGAGGATTCTTTTATGGTGGTGGAGGTATTAGGTAATAGCATGTATTATTAATATTGTGCATTCTTATCTTATCCTACCATTGTAAACATGTGTTTTTGAATTATTCTGTAGTCAAGATGTATAGCGTAGGAATAGGAGAACTAATAGGGGAACTAATCTCCAACTAATCTCCAAGATAGTCTCAACTTATTGTATATTTAAATCAAGGTATCTCTCATCAATGAATATACACGAATTCATTCATCTCTCTGTTATTTAATATGGTATCAGAGCCACAACAACATTAAATCAATTTTTTTTTCTACCAATATGTCGGCATTAAATCTGCTTCACTTTGCTACCACCACCAATTCGAATCTAAACTTTCAGATCCCTACCATAACCATTAAACTTGATCGATCCAACTTCATATTGTGGCATTGGAGACTTTTGATTTGCAAGAGCATGTGCTAAACCCTAATCCGCCGTGTGCCACCATTGATGTACCTGCAGTTGAAGCAGTTCCAGCCACAGACACTACCCCGGCAGTCCCCGCTGTTCCGGCTACCACCGCTGTTAATCCGGAATACACAAATTGGAAGAAAAGGGATCGATTTGTTCTCCTATGGTTAAAGTCCACGTTATCTGATCATGCTCTTGCTATGGTTGCCCTTGCCACTTCGTCGCGCCTAGCATGGATAACTCTTGAAACGTCGTTTCAAGCTCAAACTCGTGCATCTCGAATGCAACTCAAGACTCAATTGCAGACACTTACTAAGGGGTCTATGTCCATGATTGAGTATCTGGAAAAGAAGAGATCTATCTCTGATTCGTTGGCTGCAACTCTTCATCCCATTCAGGATGAAGATCTCATCAGCTACATTCTAAATGGGCTCGATGTCTCTTACGGGCCATTTATCACTGCCTTCATGATGAAGACAGAATCTCTAACCATTGATGATCTTACAGGTTTTCTGTTACAAGAGGAAGCAAGGCTTGAACAAGAGCATCTTCGCCTCACTTCGCCTCAACAATCCTCTACCACAGCACTTCATGTGCATCGCTCCAACCCACGTCACCAAAATCCTCAAGCCTCAACTTCATCAAACAATTATAGAAACTATAATCAGAAGAAATCTCGGCCAACATGTCAATTATGTTCCAAACCGGGACATGAAGCGATAGACTGCTGGCAACGTGGGAATCAAGTAGATTTTCCATCCAGAAAACCTAACCCAAGAAACAATCAACGTCAAGCTCATTTGGCTCATCAACCAAACCCTTCCACTACCATTGATCCAGCATGGTATTTTGACACCGGAGCAACGGATCATGTGACTCCTGACATCACTAAACTAAACATTGCTGACCCGTACAATGGAGATGATAAACTTCAAGTGGGAAACGGTAACCATTTAAATATTTCTCATGTTGGTTCTTCTGTTTTGCCTAATCTCAAATTGCCTAATGTGCTTCTTGTTCCTGATCTTACTAAAAGTTTACTAAGTGTTTCCAAACTAACAGAAGACAATAATGTTTCAATGGAATTCTTTCCTAAAACGTGTTCTGTTAAGACTTTGCAGGGACAAACAATCCTCCGCGGGGATAAACATCACGGTTTATACCGGCTGCCTCCTCACTCTTTTCGTCAGTCTCCCAGGGCATTTCATAGCAGCCGTATTTCTCTTCATGGGTGGCATAGGAGGCTTGCACATCCACATGAACCCATCTTGCGTCGTTTGGTGTCAACATTTCAACTTCCAGTTTCGTCAAATAAATTTCCAAATGTTTGTGATTCTTGTCAGTTAGCTAAAAGTCATAGATTGCATTTACCTATTTCTCATGTTTCATCCTCCAAACCATTTGAATTAATTTATTCGGATGTTTGGGGTCCTGCACCAGTTTATTCAATAAACAGTCATCGTTATTTTGTGTTATTTATTGATGATTGTACTAAGTTTGTGTGGATCTACTTCATGTCACAAAAATCGGAAGTTTATAACTTGTTTCTCAACTTTCGAACAATGGTAAAAACTCAATTCTCATGTGACATAAAGAGTGTACAATCTGATTGGGGAGGTGAGTATCGAAATGTTTCCACCTTTCTTAAACATCACGGGATTATTCATAGAGTCTCCTGTCCACATACTCAAGAACAAAATGGTGCGGTGGAACGTCGTAATAGGGTCATTATCGAAAAAGGTCTTGCACTTCTAGCTCAATCTTCCCTTCCACAAATTTTTTGGGAGCATGCGTTTAAAACAGCCACCTATTTGCACAATCGCACTATCACCCCTCTTCTAAATTACGAGTCACCATACCAACGTCTATATCAAAAGGTTCCTGATTATGACTTTCTCAAAGTTTTTGGGTGTTTGTGTTATCCATATTTGCGTCCATATAATCCACACAAGATTGATTTTAGATCAAAACCATGTATTTTCATTGGCTATAGTGCATCTCACAAAGGTTATCTTTGTTATCATTATGCTACCTCCAAAATATACATTTCTAGACATGTAGTTTTCGACGAAGATGTCTTTCCCTTTCCAAGTTTAATAACTGATCAACCTTCACATACTCCAACTCCAGCCACTACTGATAATAATCCGTCTATTGTTGCCACTTCTGATGTTCAACAGTCCCAAAATATTGCTACTCCATCTAGCCCAGCTCCTTCCACAAATCAACCTACCGGTCCAACAGTGGAGAACAATTTCGAACAACCGAGCCCCATACCAATAGCTCTAAATCAAACCCCAACTGCTACTTCCGCTTCCTCGTCTCAAACTTCCAATTTTGTCACAAACCCGACTTCTATATTCCGGCCAGCAACCAACAATCAACATCCTATGGTCACAAGAGCCAAAACAAATTCTCTCAAACCAAAATCCTTCAACACCACCCTTTCCTCCACTGTTGAACCTCGTCTGTTTTCTCAAGCGGTTAAGCACAAATGTTGGCAAGATGCGATGAAGGCAGAATACGATGCCCTCATGAAAAATAATACTTGGTCACTTGTTACTTGTCCCACTAACACAAATATTGTTGGTTGTAAGTGGATTTACAGGATTAAAAAGCGTGCAAATGGATCTATTGAAAGATATAACGCGAGACTTGTGGCACAAGGATGCAGTCAAGAAGAAGGAGTGGACTACTTTGATACATTCAGTCCGGTAATTAAACCAACCACAATTAGACTCGTTGTATCTATTGCTCTATCAAATGGTTGGAGACTCCGACAACTAGATATCAACAATGCCTTTCTCAATGGCGATTTATCGGAGGAAGTGTATATGCGACAGCCAAAAGGGTTTGAAGACACTACGCGGCCAAATCTTGTTTGTCGCCTAAACAAGGCCCTTTATGGGCTCAAACAGGCACCAAGGGCATGGTTTAACAAGCTCAAAACTTATCTTGTGTCAAATGGCTTTAAAGCGTGTCAATCGGACACTTCTCTGTTTGTTCACATTACTCCTAAAGTTACCATTTATGTTTTGGTGTATGTCGATGACTTGATTATTACAGGAACTGATGACAAATATCTTAACAAGTTTATTGACAGCTTAAACAAGATGTTTTCTCTTAAAGACCTTGGTGACTTAAGTTTTTTTCTTGGGCTTCAAATCACTCGCTCAAAAACTGGTCTTACTCTGTCGCAACAAGCTTACATCAAGGATATTCTCAACCGCAGCAATATGTCTTTGGCTTCTCCAATGTCTACTCCTGCTGATCCTTACTCCAAACTTCAAAAAGAGGGTGATCCTTTCTTAGATCCGACATTGTATCGACAGGTTGTAGGCTCGTTGCAATATGCCACTATTACAAGACCAGATATTTCCTATTCAGTGAATCGAGTGTGCCAATATATGCACTCTCCCACAAATCGTCATTGGCAAGCTGTCAAACGGATACTTCGATATCTAAAAGGTACCCTACATCACTGTCTCCACTTCAAACCAACAAAAGCCAAAGGACTACACGCATTCTCTGACTCGAGCTGGAACTCTGATATTGATGATAGTCGTTCTTAATACGGGTTCGCTATTTTTCATGGGGCAAATCTTATTAGCTGGACATCAAGAAAACAAAAAGTGGTTGCGCGTTCGAGTACCGAAGCTGAATATCGGTCCTTAGCTTATACAACAGCTGAACTCATGTGGCTTAAGCTTCTCATCAGTGATCTTTGTGCACCTCTCACTGTTTCACCACTCTTAATCTGTGACAATGTAGGCGCTATTTTCATGACAAAGAATCCCGTGATCAGCACAAGGTCTAAGCATATTGCCTTGGATTTTCATTTTATTAGAGAACAAGTTGAATCTGGTCAATTGCAAATTTGCCATGTCTCCTCCATTGATCAACTAGCTGACATCTTCACCAAACCTTTGGCAAAAGACAGAGTTGTTTTTCTGCGTTCCAAGCTTCAAGTTCGACCCGATCTTGAGCTTGCCGGGGGGTAATAGCATGTATTATTAATATTGTGCATTCTTATCTTATCCTACCATTGTAAACATGTGTTTTTGAATTATTCTGTAGTCAAGATGTATAGCGTAGGAATAGGAGAACTAATAGGGGAACTAATCTCCAACTAATCTCCAAGATAGTCTCAACTTATTGTATATTTAAATCAAGGTATCTCTCATCAATGAATATACACGAATTCATTCATCTCTCTGTTATTTAATATTAGGAAATGTTTTACAATACAAGTTCGTGTCAAATACTGTTTCTACACTGTGTAAGTCTGTGTCATGGATCTCTGCAAGAAACTTTCTGTTCATTCCATCATTGGCTAGTGTGTGATTTTGCTTATCTATCTAACAGGTTTGATCTCGGTATCTTATATCTTGTCTAGTGGAAACATTACTTATATAATTAAATGGGTTAAGTCCATATATTAGCAATGTACTTTCATATTTTTACACATCTAGGTAACGATCGTAAAATATTACCAATATAGTATATAAACTTTCATAATTTTCATATTATCTGCAATACGGTAACCTGCTACCGGTTCAACGGGTAAAAATGGCTTATTTGGCATATTTATTAATTTTTATGCTTATGTGGCATATCTTAGTCTCAATGGTCACCACCAATCCATCATCTTCTTCAACATCTAGCCACCATCATCTTTTTCAGAAAACTTTCTTATGATATCTCTTTTATCCAGAGAGCTCGGTTTTTAATCTTTCGTTTTCAAGTCGGCACCTCAACTTCGACATCTTTTTGCCGCTGGTCTTTCTTTCTTTTCACATACTCACTCATATTATCTCAATTTCTATATCTTCATACAAACAGTTATCTTCGCTGGGATCTCGTCACCAACCATAAAGCGCCATATTCTCCTAAACCCCGCCACTGCCCTTAGCTCCACCACAAATCATGATCCTTTTTAAACGTAGATCTAAACTGATAATAATTATATGCTAATTAAACACAACCATAGCCACCACCTCAATCGTCGTCATCTCTACAGCCACCCTTACTAAGCCGATTATATATGGTAACATGTATTAATTGATTTAAAGGCTACTTCATTTTTTTTTTACTCAAGGCTTCTTTATTTTCTTTATATAAATTGTAAATCTGATTTGATTGCATTTTGGGGTTATTATTGATTTAAAGAATTAGGCCTTGTGGTGGGAAAAATAAGTTTTAGAAAATGTTTCTGTTAAGAGATGATAAAGAATCATGTTTGATTTTTATGTATGTGTTTTATTTTCAGTTAATGATTATGGATTACTAGATTTATTTTTAAAGCACCATTGCTTCATCTAAAACCGTTGAATGAAAATGGTTAAACCTTTGTGTCCACGTGGAAAATTATTAAAGAAAATAAAAGTTCATATGAAATATTAAAAACAAATATTTATCTAGTTGGCAACTCAATTGTTAAAAATTAGCCAGTTTTCAGGACTATATTGGTAATATTTGACGTTTGTTACCTAAATGTGTAAAAATGTGAATGTACATTGCTAATAATATATGGACTTAACCCTACTTAAATTCTCTGGTTGTTACTTTTCTCTTCACAAAACGTTCCTTACTTTTCTCATAAACCAATATTAGAGATGTTACTTTTCTCATCACTAAAAGTTTGATATAACCTACTTGTGGATATAATATTCTCTTCAAGAACAGGAAAGCTATAACTCTAGGTGGAAAAAATCGGTTAGAGAGAAACATATCAATGTGTTAAGCATCTGCTTATAATTCCGAAGAGATGAATGTACATGAATTAATCAACATCAAAGTAATAAACATGAAATGCACATATAAAAAGTTAGATTAATAATAGTATTTAAGCGCATTATAACTTAACGCAGTGCTGTATGATTATAAATATTAAATTACATTAATTACTTATCTACTCACATATTCACAACTATTATGGTAAAGAGAATTTCAGAAATTAGAAATAAATCATAGAATTAAATCTCAGAGAAATAAGACTAATTGAGAAATTTATTGATTTTCACTGTTTGTTTACGCTAGAGAATTGAAATTAAAAATAATCACGAAAATTAATTTTTATTATTTTTAAAAAAACAGATAAATATAACAATATTGTAATATCACCAAAATAATTTTTTAAACTTTATAAGCACGAGATATTGCAAGTAATTTATTTTCGTAAATCTAAAATAAAAATTATTTTTAAAGTTATGCGAAAAGATTACAAAGAAAAAAAAAATAAAAAAAATATAATTTTACAAAAAAAAATCTATTTCTCTCAATTCTCTAAAAAACAATTGAAATAAACTCTAACAAATAACACTATCAAATTCTCTCCAACTCTCCACCTATTTCTTTTTAATTCTCCACTTTTTTTATTTCTCCGTATCAAACAAGAGAAATAAACCGAACTCCATTTCTCTCTGCCAAACATGCACTAATTAAGAGTGAGTTGTTTGTGGGCTTCATGTTTAATAGTTATTTAAAAGAGAAATTGTAAACCCCTAAAAATAAAAGGTGATACTTTTACCCTCGATTTTATTATTATTATTATTATTATTATTTTTTATTTTTTTTTATAAAACCATCACTTTTATTAACAACAAAAAAGGGATTTACAACAAATTGGATGGGAGCCGAGATACTATCTGCGCTCCCACCCCTTTAGCAATGGTAAAACCTATTCTATGGAAAAACCATCACTTTTTTTTTTATAAAACCATCACTTTATTATTATTATTATTATTATTTTATTATTATTATTATTATTATTATTATTATTATTATTATTATTATTTTTATTTAAATTATCATCACTTTATTAGAATAAAAGGATTTACAAAAAGTTAGTGGGAAGCCTAGAAACAATTTGGGCTCTCACTCCTTTATTATTATTATTTTATTTTATTTTTTTTTTTTTTTGTCAACCATCACTTTTATTAAAAACAAAAATGGATTTACAACAAATTGGATGGGAGTCGAGATACTATCTGCGCTCCCACCCCTTTAGCAATGGTAAAACCTATTCTATGAAAAATATGTACAGCAGCGCGCGCTCCAATGTCTTGAGCCTTTGAAAATCTCTGAATCCGCTTCAGCAACGCAACTGCATCTTCCTGTAGCTCCCCTAAAGAAGAAAAGGAGAAAGGAAGAAACCCATATCCGAGAGCTGCACACTTAGCCAAATACTTGCATCGTTTACGTTGTGCAGCATCAATCACAGCTCGGCCAGGTACAAAGTCATTCATCCCCGTACGAGTCAAAGGAGAAGAACCAGTCAAATCAACACACACATCTTTACCTCCATCCCAGGAATAAAACAAAATATCTGCCGGACGAAGGACATTATCAGGTCCACCATCTAATCCAATATTAACTTCCTTTCCGACAGATATCCCTGAACGGTAACATATGTCAGCAAGAGTATCACGAACCAAATTGTGACGATGCTTAATCCCAACGATGCCAGCACACGATACGACATGATCCCCAAATATATCCCCATCAAAAACCCTAGAACAAGCTGAACAGGGCTTCAAAACAGAGAACAAGGGAATACCTAAGTGATAGCACAAAACACATCGATAAGACCTCCCATTCATAGTCTGACCTAATCCAGGGATAGGAACCGTCCTAAGCCAGTCAGACGTATGATCCTCCCTCTGAGATGCCCATAAAGCCAACTGACGAGCAGATAAAGCGAAAGTGGATTCAGCATTCTTAATAACCCGAGCAAAATATATATCTGTCATTTTCTTCATGAGTTTGGGGGCAGCGACCTCACTCGGATTACTTAGAAAATCAATCTCCATAACCGAGTTAAACACACGTAAGGCATCATCAAACTGGAGTCCATAAGATCTAATATCAGTGTGTTGAAGTAACTTAGACTGTAGATCAGCTGACTGTAACCGAGAAGCAAGAAAAGCATAATGCAATACGTCACCCGCAGAATAAACACCCAACCCTCCAAAGGAAAAGGGCAACGTAGCAAGTCTCCACTGCCAATCACCAAATCCCGGTCCAGAAGCAACAACGATACGCTCCAAAGAAGAACGGAGTGCCAAATCAAATGAACTTTGGGCAGACTTGAAAGCACAAGGTGAACAAGTACGCATAGCAAAATATAACTTGGAAATACCGGCACATGAACGAAGAAGCAACAACTCACATTGGGGGTCATTAATTTTGGCCACTGCATCCATAAGCTCAATAGTCTTAACCGCACGCTTCAACACAAGCTTATTACAAAAATCAAGATCTACACTCGCAGGCCCCCCAAGTAACTTAACACCACTCGTAGGTCGAGCAATATTAGCAGGGAACACACCAATAAACTTACTGCGAGGATCCTCGGTCGGCCAAAAAACTTCAGTCTTATCAATATTCAGATGCAGTCCATACACTGGACCCTCCTCCATGATGCACTCCAATACTTTCCCCACAACCAAAGTATCCCCAATAATAGTGCCATCATTCAAATACCAGGCCTGTAGAGAAAGAGAGAAAGAGTCCTGAATCTTACATATCAATGGTTGAAGTACAAGAGTAAAGAGTAACGGACCAAGAGGGTCACCCTGCTGCACCCCCTGACATGACCTTAATACATGTTCCCCGTAATACAACCTTGCCGGACTAGAATAACAAAACTCCACCCAAGACGAGATAGAGGGACGACGAAGACGAACCTCTCGCAACATAACCTCTCGATTAACCAAATTGAAAGCATTTTTAAAGTCCACAAGTAACATCGACAAACCGACATCATCACCATATCTCTCAAGAAAACGATTCACAGAATAAAGAATAGCCTCACTCCCTCCCGACACTCCCACCCCAAACTGCAAATCACCAAAATACCCATCCAAAGAAGGACCAACCTCAAAAGCACATACCTTGGAGACAAGCCGTCTCCAAATAGTACCAACAGCAATGGGACGAATCCCACCACCTGGCTTAACCAACGGAGTGAGGGGAGCACTGGCGATAAACTCACCCAACACCTTGGGACACCGCCCATCAAGAAAAAGGTTCACGACTTGGGTGATAGAAGAAACTAACTCATCAGAAATAGCAACCGCGGAACCACTCAAACAATCTAAAAGGTGTTGGGCTCGCAACCCATCCCGCCCACAAGACGTGCCTCGGGGAAAACTCTTGATCATGTCAAGAACCCTAGATCGAGAAGCAACCAGGAGATGATGGTTAAGAGAAATATCTGGCAAAGAAGGAGCATGAACAAAAGGATGTTTATTTTTTAGGTCTTCAAGAGTAGTATCATTATAAGGAGCTACACCAGATGAAGAAAGAACTCTAACAGCAGCAGAATAATGCCCATCAGAAATCTTCCGTCTACACTGCTTAATATTCTGCTCAACCAACCCACTATCCTTACTAAGAACATCAGACAAAGCGGGGGAAGGTTCAGCCAAACACTCTCTAAGAAGCTATAAACTACCATCAAATGTCTCCCAAGAACGAATAGCATTAATAATATACTCCTCTTGCTTTTGCCTCTTAATAACGGACCTACACTCCAGATTACTTCTCGGACGAAAGGTTTTAAGCAGACAAAGAGGCAAAACAAGCAAACGAACCCAAGAAGATATGTCATCAGGCTTGTTAACCACCCTGTCAATGGCCCCTTTCAAAGCGCGAGAAAAACCCAAACGACACTTTGGAGGGATAGATTTAACAGTACGCAACCCTTTTGAAAATAATCTATCAAGAGTCCCCAAATCAAAACCACCAAGCAAGTCACGAACTTCATCACCACCACTAACAAGATGCAAAGTACATGATGGAACGGGAGGCTTAGGGAGGTCATAAAGAACAAAGTGAACAATACCATCACCACAATCAGGAGGTGATACGAAATCCGAACCCTTACCATGCCGACACTTAGACCGAAACGTGTGCGTAGTGAAACAACCGCCACACAACGAAATCTCCATACTCTTAAAAGTCAACTCAGCCCTCTCATAAACAACCAAATTGGATAGAATGGAATGTTTGGTGCAAGCTAGCGCATCGCCTCTAAAATGTTTATCACGAAGATGAATAATCAAAGACGACTTAGTAAGCCCATTCCCACTACCATCTCGACATCCGTTAAGACCAACAAACGGGCAATGGAACCGAACAATCGCCATGACACCACCAAATCTAATCTAAAACGAACACACCAAGTAACCACACGCCAACCTAATCAATAACGAACCCCACCAGTCGCCACTCGCCAACCGCCAATCAAACAAACAACCCCTAGCCGCAAACAAAACTACAACCCTAACCTAATCTATAGCGAACACCACCAGTCACCTCAAACAACCTGTACAAAACAAACAAACCCAACACCGCAAACTATCAACATAAAAAACCAATCACCGCAAACAAACAGCCAACAGGACCCTACAGCCTATGAACACTTATAGCATACCCCTATCGCCCAGCTACACGCCAACAACCGAACCAATCAGAACCTCACAACCGCCCCCTAACCACCCCTGAAACAAACCAACACCTCGAACCAAACAGAACCCTAACCTAATCTAGCCAAAAATTATCTTACAGCAAGACCCAAACCGCAGCCGCCAACCAAAACAGAAACCCGATACTCTGAAACTTGAATGACAGTGGTCAAAGCTAAATGAATTAATCCGTCTATGCCTACTAAAGATAACCCCACAAATTTGCAAGAATAAAAAAAAAGAAGGAATTAATGATAGTGACAAGATAAACCAAACGAATGAATAAGTAATTCAATCTGACGAAAAAGGAAATCCAACAAAGTTAGTTGGACAAAGAAACCATTAAAGGTAGAATAAGAAATGTTACAATTGGTGATTGAAATATTAATTAAAGATTGAAAAGGGTTGGGGATAAAGGAACGAGCAAGATTCGCCTAATCGCCCACAGTGAGGGTGTGTTGAAATATTATTATTATTATTTTTTTAATTATTATTATTATTATTATTATTATTATTATTCATTTATTAAATTTATTAATTTAAAATTAATAGAGTTTACTTATTCCGTTATTAATTTATATTTAAATTGCTAAATTCAAATCCCTCGAGAAGTTATTATGATCTAAAGTATCTGTTTTATCAATCGAGAAGCCTTACGAACACCACATTTTAGTCGTAAAGTATTCTTATTTCCATATTTATTATTTTCGACTTATAATTGTATTTTATCAAAAAAGAGACTTTTAAAAAGTAAACGTGTAATGTAAATAACGGGATCGAGGTTCTAGTAAAATAAAATGTGTCAATAAACCATATCGAAACCCTTTTTCTTTTGTCCTTGTCGTGACCATACACTTTATTTTTTATTCTTCTTTCTAATAGTCTTAACAAAATCTATTGCCAGACACCCTTATTTTTTTATCTAGCTACAACAAAATCAGTTCCCAAACACCCCTTAAAAGTTACTTTATCACTACTTAACTATCTTCTTTCCTTATAACAACCACTTTCACAACAAGCATTTTTCATGTCTCTCCCTCTGTTCCATGAACACCACCACCAAACCACAATCACAAAATTTTTTCTTCAACTAAATCTCTCTTTTCAATCTCAAATCACTCTATAAGTATTTAATTACAAATCTCAACAACAAATAACCACCATGCAAAAGATTTCAAAGAAAATAATTTTTATTAAAGATTTTAATTAGGGCTTGAAACCCGAAATTGATTGGCGGGACTTACTAAGGAATTCTAAAAAGTGTTTCTATGAAGTTTAGTTAAAACAAAACAAGTTTTCATTTTGTTCTTGGTCTCTCTTAGTTACGTTTTGATTTTGATCATCATAAAACTCATTTTAAGGGGTTCAATCTTGATCCTAGTTATTTACTTTTGATTACGGTTTGCGTGCATATTGAATTTGATTGTTATG
The DNA here is from genome assembly GCA_025667525.1 of Glebionis coronaria. NCBI lineage: Eukaryota > Viridiplantae > Streptophyta > Magnoliopsida > Asterales > Asteraceae > Glebionis > Glebionis coronaria. The sequence goes on along the minus strand of CM046874.1, from coordinate 691,546,342 downwards.
TATGTGCATGTATATTTTTCATTGTTTAGATCATGTAGCAATATTAGGATATTGATTTGATCATGAGTATATATGTAGGATTAGATGGAATGGAGATTATAGGTTGATTTTGAGGGGGGGGGGGGGGGGGGGTAAAGTTACGTAGTTGATGTCCAGATTTGAGAGGTCATTTTTGGCCAAGTTAAAATTTTGTAAACTTAGATTTTAAGGTTTCTAATCGTGGGTCTCGTCGTTTTGATATAAAATTCATCTTCTAACTCTTAAAAATGAGCAAGTTATACTCATTTAAATTTTCTAAAATTCTAGATTAATTTTCTGCATATAAGGAAAAACTTCATCGGATGCAGAAATGAAAAATGGTAAAATCGTCCATTTCTTGTCCGTTTCGGCTTTCGAGTAAAACTGAAAAGTTGTTTAAAATGTTTTTTTTCTTTTACCGCGCAGATAACCAGACTGAAAACAAGTATAGACGGTTAAAAGTTAAATCTGTGTTTCTATTGTAAAATTGTCAAACCTACGCAGAAACTTACAGGGTCATTTTTGTTAGGTTTTACGTTTTGGGTAAAACTAGAGAGTTGCTTGAAACATCGTCTTACATCAAATTGCTTGAGACTCTGAGTCTTGAAAATGTTATTTAGATGATCAATTGGTCGGGTCAGACATGAAGTCAAAGCTGGTAAGGAAAGTCAAAGTTCTCGAAATGTGTTTAAGTGTGCAATTTTAGAGTATTTGAGGTGCGGATTCTTGAGCATTGTTTTACTATGTGTATATATAAATGTGTTTAAAAACTCCAACTGTGTGTTTTACATTAGTTTGAACGTGAATTTATTTACGCGCCAGTATTATAGGGCGTGGGTCATTTTAGGCGTTCGTGGTTCATTGTTGCTACTTCTCAAGACTTCTCTACCGATTGATACTACTGCTACTACTCTTACTGAAGGTGAGTATATAGCCTCGCTTGCGCAACTTTTTTTTAAACCCGCGAGGGAAAATACATGTTTCTTTTAAAGCTCAAACGCAAGTATCTTTCTTGGTATGCTAGACCCAATTATCTGTGGACCCATTGTTACCTTGAATTGAATTAAGTAGTATATTGTCGTTATCTAAAGCCTCAATTATCACAAGACTGTGCTCAAATGATAATTTATACTTGTGTTGAAATTATTAATCTAAACCTATGGATTTCATTCAACGTGTTTTATGACCGTTTAAGCATGTATTTTCAGGTAATCAAGGAAGCTAGAGCTTGGGAGTCATGTAAATCAAGCATGCACCGCGTTTTGTCAAACTCTTTGATTAACTATCGTTCATTCCAACTCAAAACATTTTTTATGTTATGTTTAAACTTATATTTTGATTACGTATGTTTGGGACTACGATACTGTTGGGTATTTTCTTAGTCTATTCCGATTAAGAATGAGTTAGTATTTCCATAGTTCTCCATTTGCTAAAAAGTGGAGTACTTTCAGTTTTGGAGTACTATCTTTAGTTTTTGAGTACTTTCACATTTGAGGTACTTTCACAATTTGAGGTACTTCATGGATACTAGCTATTTGAAAGCCCAACATCTTATGGGCCCATCTTGGGTCCATTAAATCTATCTAAGGTGTATATATCTTCAGATTTTCTGAAGATATGGTTATCCAAGAGTGAAGTGAGACAAATAAAGATAAGAGAGGTTCGGAGTTCTTTTATCACCAAGTGTAACAGCAGAGTGTTACGTCGATCGTTGGAGTTTGCACCGTTGAATCATAATGTTTTTTGGGTTGTAGCTTCCTTATATATAAAGGAAAGTTTTGACCATAGGAATCTTGATTTGGAGGCCTGGAAGTCTTGGTTTCGTGCCCAACTCATGTCATATTCCTAGTTCTTGGTGATATCTTTTTTTAACAGCATATATTTTATTAAAACGAGCTAGCAAGAAGCTAGAAAAAGAACATTACAAAGAAATAAGGGAAGGGTTTTTTAACCAATCTACCCAACTAAAATCCGCCTTACATCTTGGTGATATCTGTCTTTCTTTGTTCTTTGTTTGTACCATATTGTTGGTTGGCTTCTAGTGTAAACTAGAGAAGACTTGTATCTCTTGGGTGATAGTGATTTAAGTGGCACTAGGTGTCTCGTGGTTTTCCCCCGCTTTGGGGTTTTCCACGCTAAAAGTTTGATGTTCTTGCTGCGTGTTTTTTATTATCTTTACTACCTGTTGATAGTTGATTGTTATTGATTAGGAGGCTGATTAGAGTTGCTTTAAGGTTGCCTTATTTGGTTACTTCCTGATAGGTTCAATCAGAGGCTTGGGTAAGTGTGGTCAAACGAAGGTTTGCTTCCGCATTTGTGTTTATACCATTGTGACCCATTCCATTTTTACCCGTCAGCTACTTTATAAACTTTGGAATGGTAAATTTTAAATCGTCTTTTTTGAGTCGTTTTTTATATTTTTATGTGTATTCTACTTTTATTTAGCACCCAAATATATATTGTGTTGTGTGTAAATTTAGGGGTGTTAAAAAATGAGTGTCTCATATAAAGATGTAGAGTGAAGGGGAGTTGGAAACAATTTTGGCAAGTTTCTAAATCGGTTGCATAACGCGTAATTTATTTATTGTTAGGTAACTCGCATGTTCCATGTCAACAATATAGCTGTACACATCACCTAAAAAAGACACATCATCACTAGTGTAATGGTAATTTAGCAATGAAATAAATAATAACATAATAATAAAAGAAACTCAAAACTTGAGTGGTTATTGAATCACAACAAAATTATGAGTGAATTTAGTGGAACAATTGTGAAAGTTGGTTATTATTTAGTAATTTTTTCCCTAAACTTAAACTTAGTTTATGCGAGAATAATTATTTTCTCTAAGATTTTACAAATACGATCCTTGAACGCATGAAGTATAGGTTCATGTTTGGATCTATGTGTGCTCATATAAGTGGTTAGCTATTATCTTTTAAAAATAAAACAACTTGAAAAGAGAAATAGTAAGTGAGAATATTGTATGTTAAGAAAAAAAAGTTATGTTCCTTAATAAAAAAACGTTTCGAAAAAACATATTGATAATGTAAGGTGAATACATGGCCCATTGGGCACTTAGATACACAACAAAACTTTAAGTCAAGGCCCAACTAAAGTAGCTCCTTCCGGCAACATAAAAACGGACGTAAACCAATCCTAGGTGGCATCTGTGAGTCATTACCGGATATGGAAACGGACCCGCAACCCATGATTAGCAAACACTCACCACAAACTCTTCCCCTAAGTGCATTTGCACTCCTAAAAACCACAAATAGTTTTTTGTTATCAATTTTTGTATTTTTAAATAAATTTTACACATCAAAAAGATTTTGGTTAAAATGTTCTTCAATGGTAAAAGCTTTTTACAAAAGCTTTTTGGAAGAGAAAGGTGCATATTCAAAAGAGTAATCTAGTACAATTTGACTAACATATGCATATAGTACAAAGCTTCAACCGCTTGACAAATTACAAGTCATTTGAAAAAGCTTTTAGAAAAACTACTAGCTACAATAGTAAATAGTGTTTGGATGACTTTTTTTAACAGTGTCAAGTCTTTGAAAAAGCTATGCATTACGTATGCTCTAAAAGGGTTCACTCTGAGTACTACTTGAAATATTAGAGATTATTAAATTCTTAATATTGCCTCACATATAAAAAGTAAATATGACATTAGAAAAATGTATATTTTCTCACACATCCTGCATAATAATATAAAATTTTACTCTTAAACTAGAGTTTAATCGTGAGGTCTGTCTTCATAAAATTAACAATTTACTTTTATTGTGCAAAAAATCGTAAAACTTAATCTTTTTTAGTACAAGATACAATCCTAGACAAGCATATTGAGCCCATCTCCAAGCGGTCCTAACCTGATTTCTTAACTGATATTCTTTCCGTCTCATAATAAATGTTCATTTTGATTTTTTTTTTGTTTTTTCATATTCAACTTTAACTATATATATCATCATTTGTGTTATACAATGGCTATGTTTGGTAAAATTAGTTGTAAGCTGTAAGCTGTTAACTGTAACCTGTTAAATGTAAGTTGTTTACTAAGAAAATCTATTTTTAATAAAAGTGTTTGGTATATTAGATGTTAACTGTAAAAATTAAAATGTAAAATGACTTAAAATGACATATTTAAATAAATAATAATATGGTTAGAGGGTATATCAGTAATCTACAGCTTTTGACAATTTAAAAAGCTGTATGAGACAACTTTTTATTTAAGAGCTACTTGGTGAAAATAAAAAGCTAACAGCTCTTAAAAATTGTTGTACCAAACAGAGCTATTAGATTATTTTTAATAAAAAAACGAACAGCTCTGAAAAAGTTTTAAAAAAACTCTTGCGAAACATAGCCAATATATGATGAAAAATATGTTTAATGAAAATGTAATTAAATCTCAATACACACATACATTTTTCATCCAATTATATATAATCAAAATGAAAAATATTATAATCAAATTTAAATAAGAATTAACGAGAAAAATAAAAATAAACACTTATTATAAGATAGAGATAATATTAATTCTGTACTAACGGTGTTTTGAAACCCGGGTTAACCGGTTGACCCAGTTTCGGCCGAAAAACGAATCATATTGACCCGAGTTTCATATTTTCAAAACCCGACTCAACCCGTCGGGTCTAGGGTGACCTAGGTCAACCCGGTTCTCGAGACCCGGCCGGGTTTCGATTTTTTCGGGTTTTTTATAAAAAATATGTAAATTTTACGTATTTGCGACGGAATTTTATTTTTACCTATTATATTGGTTGGTAAACAATTTATAATTTTAATATACGAGAATTTTATGGTTTTTATATATGATTTTTATTAATTATTTAAAATATATAAAAAAGAATTTATTTAAGAAAATTAGGTTAACTCGGGTTGACCCGGAACCGATGACTTAACCGGATTGATTTAAAACCCGGGTTTTAAAACATTGGTACTAACACATACGTATTAAACTCATATTATAACTTATATTAGTTCAGCATTCACATTGTGTGAGGGTTATGAACAGTAAGTGTATATTTTATTATTTTTTGAATTTGTTTATTATTTAGTTAATGTTGCTGGATTTGTATTTTGTATAACATGATATTATTTAAATTAAATTATAACTCGTTCAAATACCAAGACTTATAAAACAATTTCACTTGTTGATGTTTTTCCTTTTTTCCTTTCACCTACTATAGTTGACATTTGACTTTTTTTACAACCTGATTTGAAATGTAAGTCTGTTTGTCAAATCCAAAATCTCATTTATTTTATTTTTCTTAGTGCAGATCTCAATAACTAGCCAACAGTATGTCTTCTAATACTGTTGAAGTTGCCAAATTGCCATCATCAACTTCAGCACAGTCATGTCATCAGTTTTCTATTGCTGAAATCCATTCAGCAACCAATGACTTTGATGAAGACTTGATCATTGGATATGGAGGAGTCGGAAAGGTGTACAAAGGTAGTATTTGCATCAAAGGAACTAATCAGGTTGTCGCCATTAAACGGTTAGATTCTATGTCCAATCAAGGGGCACCTGAGTTCAGGACTGAAATAGAGATGCTTTCTAATCTGCGCCACTGTAACTTGGGGTCTTTGATTGGCTTTTGTGACGATAACATGGAGATGATCCTTGTTTATGTGTACATGCCTCGTGGAACACTCCATGCTCATCTATGTAGAAAAATAAGGCTAGATGATTTAACAACGCTTTCATTCACTTCAAACAATCAAAGGAACGAGAGAGTTTATAAGAATCAAAATCCACCACAGTATAAACTGGTATGGATCTATTATCTAACCTGATAATAGTTTTACAAATCAAACAAACAAAAAATACTAGATGAAAAACCCAGAGATGAAGTAAGTTATGTGTGTCGCCATTGATGGCTGCACAAGAGAAAACACACACACTTGACTTAACCCTAACTCAAAATGAGTTAGGGTATTATAAACAAAACAAGGCAACGTTCACCCAAACACACTTGGGCCTTCAACCCGAGAGCCCAATAAGTCCAACGGCTAGCTTGGTAAACTTCCTTTCACTTGTCCATCTTTAAACCCTGAAAATAAGAGAAAAGACAAGTTAGTCCTTGTAACTTTAGAATATCAGATTACAAGGATTTTAACATCCCCCCTTAATCTGATATTCTATACAAGTCAAGCATTCCCAGTTTTCCAACCAGGTATGCATGCTGAGGTGTATCCAACCCTTTGGTAAAGATGTCTGCAATTTGATTTGCAGACTCTACCTTTTGAGTCCTAACCACCCCATTCAAGATCTTCTCCCTCACAAAATGTAGGTCAATTTCAAGGTGTTTAGTTCTCTCATGAAACACTGGGTTGGCAGCAATTTTGATTGCTGAGTTACTGTCACAATAAAGATCCACAGGCAAAAGATTGTTACATTTTAAATCTTTTAGAATTTTTAGGATCCAAATGACTTCACTAGTCACTGAGGCTAGAGCTCTATACTCAGCCTCAGCAGATGACTTAGAGAGAGTAATTTGTTTTTTGCTTTTCCAAGACACAAGGTTATCATTCACAAACACACAATACCCAGTAACTGATTTCCTAGTGACAATACACTTAGCCCAATCAGCATCAGAAAAAGCTTTAAGAGTCATACCTGTGTGATTCTTAACATGAATACCCAAACCTGGAGCACCCTTTAAATATCTAAGAATCTTAAAGGCAGTCTTCAAGTGAGACCTCAAGGGTGAGTGCATAAACTGACTAAGACAATGAACAGCATAGGAAATATCAGGTCTGGTATTGGTCAGATATATCAGCTTGCCCATAAGCTTTTGGTAATCCACAATGTTTTCCAACAAGGGATCATCATCACAAGGTTGATTAGAAATGGTCAGTTTGGAAGGTAAAGGTGTCTTGGAGGGTTTGCAAGCAAGCATACCATATTCAGATAAAACATCAAGAACATACTTTCTTTGATTCAAACATATTCCATCTTTAGTATCAACAACTTCAATTCCCAAAAAATATTGCAGTTTTCCCAAATCTTTTATTTTGAAATTACTTCTCAAAAAAAGTTTGAAGTTGTCAATCTCCTTTTTGTTGTTCCCAGTAATAATAATATCATCAACATAAACAAGCACAACAATAAAACACTTATGGCAATCCTTAGTATACAAGGAGTAATCAGACTTGCTTTGCAGAAACCCATTCTCAATTAAGACAGAAGTGAGCTTAGCATTCCATTGTCTAGGGGACTGTTTCAGGCCATAAATAGACTTTTTAAGCTTACAAACAAGCTTAGGATTACCAGAGTAAAAACCTTGTGGGGGTTTCATATAAACAGTCTCATCCAATTCACCATACAAGAAAGCATTGTTTATATCTAATTGGTAAATAGGCCAACCTTGGTTAACAGCAAGATTGATCAAGCATCTAATGGTAACCATTTTAACAACAGGAGAGAAAGTTTCCTCATAATCAATTCCCTCCTTTTGACCACAACCCATGGCAACCAATCTGGCCTTATACCTCTCAATCTCACCACTGGATTTAAACTTAAGTTTCCAAACCCATTTAGAATTTAAGGCAGTCCTATCAGGAGGCAATTCAACTAAGTCCCAAGTGTCATTTTCAAGCAAAGCAGCAAATTCAACATTCATAGCATCAACCCATTCAGGACTTTGACAAGCCTCAAAAAAACTCCTAGGTTCACTACTCTTATTTAATTGAGTAACAAAGCATAACACATCTCCTTTAAGTTTGGAATAACCAACAAATTTTTCAATCCCATACTTGACCTTGGAATCCACAACAAAATCATTGTAATTTTTTGGAAAAACAGAAGGTCTAGAAGACCTTCTCACACCCTGATTACCCTGAGCATTAGTATTAGAGATATCACCCAAGTCAAGTCCATGCAAAGGAAGGCTTGGGTGAAATTCTAAGTTTCCTTAAGATATTTGTGTTTCATCAAGTGTAGCAGCCTCAACACTTGGACTGGCATCAATGGTATCATTGCTAGAAGCAATGTATCCATTGTCACCTAGACCCAAGTCTGGGCTACCAGCACTTGGTGACTTACTGTCACCATTATGAACATTAATAACTCTCTCATCATCATTAGGAAGCTCAGGGTTTTCCAAATCAAAAAAGGTTAAAACTTTGTCATTTTGAGAGACATCAACATCTTGGTCCTTATTCTTTTTATTCAAAACAGTATCCTTAAAAGGAAAAATAGACTCAAAGAACTTAACATCTCTGGAAACAAAGAACTGATGTCTATCAAGACTATAAAGTTTATAACCCTTTTGCAAATTAGAAAAACCCATCATAACACATTTTTCAGATCTGCTGGTAAGTTTATCATGACTATTCAAAATAGTAGCAAAACAAAGACAACCAAAGGTCCTAATATGAGAGAGATTAGGAGATGTGTTATACATCATCTCATAAGGAGATCTACCATTTAGAACAGAAGAAGGCAATCTGTTGATAAGATAAGTAGCAGTTAGAATGCATTCAGTCCAAAATCTTAAGGGTATTCCCCCCTGAAACATAAGGCATCTGGTCACATTAAGGAGATGCCTGTGTTTCCTTTCAACAACCCCATTTTGTTGTGGAGTATAAGCACAAGAGGTTTGATGTATAATACCTTTGTTGTTACAGAATGTCTGAAAAATATGGTTAACAAACTCAGTCCCATTGTCACTTCTGAAAATTTTAACATCTTTTTGAAATTGGTTTTTTAACAAATTGTAAAAAATCTCAATAGATTTGCCAACTTCATCTTTGGTTTTTAACAAATAAACCCAAACAGCTCTTGTGTAATCATCCACAATGGTTAAGAAAAATCTATGGCCAGTATGACTAGTCACCCTATAAGGACCCCAAACATCCAAATGAACAAGTTCACCAAGAGTTCTAGTTTTGTGTTCACTTAGAGGAAATGGTTCTCTCACTTGTTTAGCCCTTTGACAAATTTCACAAAACTCATGTTGATCAATGCAACTAATTTTTAAAGAATCTTTTAGAACATTTAGGGCTGGGTCAGCAGGGTGACCCAATCTACAATGCCAGTCATGTTTGGACAGAGAACAAGTAATCACATGAGAATCATTAACACATTTGTTACCTTCTACATCTAAATAGTACAAACCACCACACTGTCTACTAGTCCCCAAGATTTTTTTGAGATTGAAATCCTAATTAACAAAGAAACATTTATTTTCATCAAACACCACTAAGATTTTGTTATCCTTAGCTAATTTATGAACAGACACCAAAGTCACACAATAATCAGGAATAACAAGAACATCAAACAACACAAGTCCATTAGAGAGTTTAAGATTTCCAATTTTGGAGATGATGGCTTCAGTCCCATTGGGATGAGCAACTTTAATATTAAGGTGAGAAATATCAAAAACATTTTCTAATTCAGAATCATTATTGGTCATATGTTGATTAGCCCCAGAATCAACAACCTTCCCATTGTTCCCAATTTTGGACTTGATGTTTGTGTTAGAACAAAAAAACTTCTCAAAATTGTCATTAAAAATCTTACTATTGTTAAAGTAAGTACCTGCCATATTGGCATGAACATTCCCAGAGTCACTAGTAGTTCCTTTGTTATCTTTAAACATAGAAAGTAAGGTAGCAAGTTGCTCATCACTGAATCCAGATGAAGAGGATGTTCCAACAGAATTGTTGGAAACATTTTTCCCTTGTTACCTTGTCCTCCTTTTTTCTTACCAAAATCAGGAGGATACCCAATAATCTTGAAGCACCTATCAATAGTGTGCCCATTATACCCACAATTTTCACAAATCAGCTCAGAATTACTAATACCAAAAGGTCTAGGACCAGAATTGTTAGGAACATTAGGTCTAAATCCAGTGGTGGGAGTGTTAGGTCTGAAACCCCCATTGTTGCCAAAATTAAAGTTGGGTCTAAAGTTACCACCATTATAATTACCTTGGTTATTGGACTGATTTCTTTGAGTATTATTATTTCTAGCAGGCCCATTAGAAAAGAAAGCAGAAGTCTGAGTCCTCTGAGAGGAACTAGCAAGGGTACCAGATGCCAACCTATGAGATTCCTCACTGGAAATTATGGCATAGGCACCTTTCACATCAGGCAAGGTGTCTCTAGAGAGAATAGAACTTCTAATGCTCATATAAGAATCATCCAACCCCATCAAAAATTGCATAAGCTTCAACAACTGATTATGTCTTTTAAAATCACCAGAAGCAGTACACACACAATTAGGTAACTCAATCATAGCATCATACTGTTTCCAATAAGCATTCAATTTATGGTAATAATCAGATAAGTTAGACCCATTTTGTTTGAGAGTGTTAATATTGTGATGTAGGTTAAAAATGACAGAACCGTCCACTTTATGGTAAGTTTCTCTCAATTCATTCCAAACATACTTAGCCTTTTTAGAAAAAATTTGTCCAAGGAATAATTCCTCTGAAATAGAGTTCAGAATCCATCCAAGGACCACAGCATTGACTCTATCCCATTGTTTTCCCAAAACTTCATCAGTTAAAGACCTTTTACAAGAACCATCTATAAAACCAATTTTGTTTTTTCCTTCCAAAGCCAACAACATGGCATTGGCCCAAACTTGATAATTTTCAGTACCCTTAAGTTTAACACTCACAACAGTCAACACAGCAGTATCATTGGGGTGTAAATGCAAGGGGTCACTCAAGTCCAACTTGCTAATGAGTGTGACAGGATCTGTCACACTCAAGGTCTCATCATCACCATGAACTGACTCATTCTCATGATCAGTCATGGTGAAGGGTCAAAAAAGGGTATAAACAAACTCACAACACTGCAAACAAAGTTCCCAGGCTTCCAAACCACTCAAGGGTGGCAGGTCAAGGGCAAGCAATGAGTGAGGATCCAATATAATGGGTCAGAAAATAAAAAGACAACCAACCCAAGAGCACAAACAAACAAAAAACAGGTAGCAAGTAAGGAGAGAGATAAGAGGTGTTACAGTGATAGCAAACAAAGCACAATCGATCTGATATATCTAGATTCACTTAGTCTAGATGATATCAGAACCTCCAATTAACCAACCCTAATTTTCCTTCAAGGGAAAAAAAGGGAAAATCAATTTCCGCAAGAGAAACCCTCCAATAAGCCACCTATGAGACACAAGGAACAAACAATACAAGATCTAATCACAAACAGTAAACCCTAATTTTTGCAAAAAATTGGGGATTTACCACTTATGAGATAGATAATATAACCAGAGTAACAATAATCGCAACAATAAGTCACCGGAACCAAGGAATCAAAAGATCCCCAAAAAAGTCAAACCCTAATTTTTTTCAAAAAATTAGGGGTTTTGTAAATCGAGAGAGTATAATGCTATTGTAATAGCAGATTGACCAGAAAAAACACTTTATAACTTTGTATGAACAAAGAACCATAAAAAACTTTTTGAAAACAAAACTTTTCACAATAACAGAATCAGGTTTGATAACCAGGCTCTGATACCATGTAGAAAAATAAGGCTAGATGATTTAACAACGCTTTCATTCACTTCAAACAATCAAAGGAACGAGAGAGTTTATAAGAATCAAAATCCACCACAGTATAAACTGGTATGGATCTATTATCTAACCTGATAATAGTTTTACAAATCAAACAAACAAAAAATACTAGATGAAAAACCCAGAGATGAAGTAAGTTATGTGTGTCGCCATTGATGGCTGCACAAGAGAAAACACACACACTTGACTTAACCCTAACTCAAAATGAGTTAGGGTATTATAAACAAAACAAGGCAACGTTCACCCAAACACACTTGGGCCTTCAACCCGAGAGCCCAATAAGTCCAACGGCTAGCTTGGTAAACTTCCTTTCACTTGTCCATCTTTAAACCCTGAAAATAAGAGAAAAGACAAGTTAGTCCTTGTAACTTTAGAATATCAGATTACAAGGATTTTAACAATCTACACAAAGCTACTACTCCTTTAAGTTGGGTTCAACGACTAAAGATCGCCATAGGTGCTGGACGTGGATTAGACTACCTGCACACTGGTTTTGGCACCCAGCATGGAATCATACACCGTGATGTTAAGAGCTCGAACATTCTTTTAAATGAGAATTGGGCAGCTATGATTTCAGATTTCGGGTTATCAAAAATAGGTCCAGTCGATCAAACATTATACAATGTTAGTGTAAGTGTTAAAGGCACATTCGGATATTTGGATCCAGAGTACTTCTATACAAGCAAACTAACAAGGAAAACTGACGTTTATGCGTTTGGGGTTGTATTATTTGAATTGCTATCAGGGATGCTTGCAGTGGACGAACGTCTTGAGGAGGAGCAATGTAGTTTGGCAAGGTGGGCTCAAAAGTGTGTGAAGGAAAGAAAGTTCGATCAAATGGTTGATTCTAATATAGTAGGAACCATTTCTCCCAAATGTTTAAGAGGGTTTGCGGAAATCGCAGATAGGTGTTTGATTAGGGTTGTTGAAAAACGGCCTACCATGACTCAGGTTGTGGCCAAACTGCACGATTTATTGGAACTACAGGAGAAATGTGACAATTCTGCAGATTCATCAGGCACAGCGGGATTCACTTGGAAGATTCATAAATATCTTGCTTATACATCTAAGAGAATCGCTGGTATAAATAAACTTTTTATTAGTGTTGTATAATTATTTGTTGTTCATTGTTCTAGTGAGTAATATCAGACAATAAATACTTACATGATGCATAATTATCCATTTTGCAGACCAGGGGCACATAAGTTTACCAAAGAGTGCTCAAAACAACATCACTCAGTGTTGTCCATCAACCAACAGGGATGGTGGCAATGATGCCAAAATGGGTCGTACAAGTTTACCAAATATTACCAAAAAGAAAATGAATAATTTTTCATCTTCAACCTACAGGGATGGTAGTTATGATCGTAAAATGGGTCGCACAAGTTTTCGAAAGAATGCTAAAAACAACACCAAGTGTTCGCCTTCAACCAACAGGGATATTAGTATATTGGGTCGCACTACTTTACCAGACAGTGATGAAAACCATATGACTCAGTCTTCTTCAACAAACATGAATGGTGGCGATGATGGTAAAATGGGTCGCACAAAAGAAAAGACGAGCAACTTGTCTTTTCAGAGGTATCGCCCGAATCATAAAAATAATATTGCGATAGCTTTTCAGAACCCCAATCAAAAAAATAGTCTCATCATAGGCCCTGTTCGTAGTCGGAAACAAACTCCTGACCCCGCTACTGAGAGAGACATTCAGTTCTTAAAATATCCTATACCCGTAGGCGGCGGTGACAAAGGAAGGAGCCAAATATATCTAATATCCTGACGAAAAAGCATCAGAAAGTTGCTCCAACTACGAAAGGTCGTTAATCTAATGTACGATACCCATCTTTAGTACTTTTACAACAGAATGCCAACCCTTCAAAACATCACCAATTTTGATCTCTTTGACAGCAGCCGATCGACAGTCACCGGTTCTGGATTTTCTTCATAATCCCCCAGCGGTGGTGCGACCTTCACTACGTACAGTCCTCCTTCATCAAAGTAATGTCTTTTGTTACTCTGCAAGACTATTAACTAGGTCATTTCTGATTTCCTCTTGATCGAGTAAATTAGTTAAATAATTAAATTATTACCTATATACGTATGTATTTGAATCATATCCCCTAAATATAAATCATGTCGTAAATTGCTTGTAGTTTTGAATCTGTGTGTAGATAAGTAGTTAATGTTATTTATAATCATACACCAGTACTTAGTTATAATGTGCTTATACAAATATTAATCTAATTTTCTATATGCGCATTCATGTTTATTGCTTTGATGTTGATCAATTCATGTGCCTTAACCTCTTCGGAATTATAAGCAGATGCTTAGCACGTAAATCCGTTTCTCTCTAATGGATATTTTCCACCTAGAGTACTTTATAACTTTCCTGTTTTTGAAGAGAACATTATATCCACAAGTAGGTTATAACGAACTTAATGTGAAGAGAAAATTAACAACTATAGGTGTGAGAATATTGGTTTATGAGGAAGTGAAGATCTGTGCACTTTGCACATCTTATGATATACTGATGTTGCGATGTTGGCGTCAATGGAAAGACCCTAGTAAGTACATGGGAAATGAGAAGGAACACACCCCATAATGGTAGTAAAAGAGTTGAGCCAAGTTGAGAGGTACCAGTGCCAAACAATTTACTCTTGTTGAAGTTAACTTTGATGTGTGTTTAAGGATGGCCCATTCATAAGAACGAAAGCAAATGCTGATTCAAGGCAAGAATGGATCCACTTCCTCCGCTTATAGCTAAATCTCATTTCAGATATACTACAATCACAAAAGACCTTTTCTGTTGAATATAGTTTCCTCGATTAGGGTAGCTTCTTGTGATTGAGCCGGGTGAATCCAAGCCCGATCCCTAGTCAGTTAAGACTAGGGAACCAAAAACCTAGATTTAGAGATGTAGGGTTTAGTTATAAAGCTTAAGACTTTATAAGAAAACCACCAAAAAGGATTGATCTTATAAAGGTTTAACCTTTATGTGATTTTAGGGTTAATGGGAAAAATCATATGGTTTTGATGTGTGAGGTTGCGATCGGACGGAACACCAAGAGGGGAGGGAGAGACAAAAATTATGAGGGGTATGAGATTGTATTAATACTAATCTTCACCTCCTCAAATTACTTGTTCCCACTCCAAGAAAACCAATTAAAAAAAAGATTTCCTTAACCAAATATTCTTGAATATTAACATACCAAAACCAATAACCAAAAAATCTTCTAGAACCCCCTATACATAAAAATCGGCCGATTGGCCTTAGGGGTTTTCAAAAGTCGATTTTCTTCCAAATTTAAATAACGCACTCGTATTAAATTAATTAAATCCCGTTAATTAATTTAACCACCGTTAATTAAATAATAAGTGAAGTTTTTATTAAACCTTTAATTAAAAATAATAAAACGTATAATAAAAGTGTGTTCTTCGCATTGAGTGTGTGCCCCCGATAGGCTCACGTATTTCCGATGGTTAAATGATCGCATATCCCAACAAATCCAACATAAATTCCCAATCTTCTTTGAGGCCCCATCTTTGTACGTTGTGGTGGAGAAATTGGGACATAAACAGCACAACCAAATATTTTTAGATGAGGCAAACTTGGTTCAGAAACCAGCTGGATTGGAGAATACTCATGAGATGCACATGGTCTTAATCTAATAAGAGCAGCAGCATGTAAAATAGCGTGTCCCCATACAGAACATGGTAATTTTGATTTCATGAGCAATGTTCTAGCAATTAGTTGGAATCTTTTTATTAAAGATTCAGCTAGACCATTTGTGTATGAACATGTGCTACAGGATGCTCAACCGTAATCCCAATTGACATACAAAAATCATTAAATGACTTTGATGTAAATTCTCCTGCATTGTCGAGTCTGATCTTCTTGATATGATGATCTGGGAAATGTGCTCTTAATTGAATTATTTGGGCTAATAGCCTTGCAAAATCAACATTTCTTGATGATAATAAACATACATGTGACCATCGTAATGATGCATCAACTAATACCATAAAGTATCGAAATGGTCCACACGGAGGAGTAATTGGCCCACAAATATCTCCTTGAATTCTTTATAGAAACAAAAGAGATTCATTTTCAATTTTATTGATTGAGGGTCTAATTATCATTTTTCCAAGAGATCATGATTCACATGATAAATCTTTTGATACTAGGATCTTGAGGTCCTTTAGTGGGTGCCCATTTGAGCTCTTAATAATTCTCCTCATCATTACTTCACCTGGATGACCTAATCGATCATGCCAAAGGATAAATGTTATTGGATCTACATATTTTCGAGTAGAAACCATATTTATTTCTGTTTGGTTTATGTATGTTAAATACAAACCAGAATACAAACCTTTCATTGTTTCCGTTATAGTCTTTTTTCCATTTTTAATGGATTTGATTTGGAGATATTCAATGTTATTTTCAGACATGGTTTCAAAACGATAACCATTACTTCTTATGTCTTTGAAACTTAGTAGATTTCTTCTGGATCTACTAGAATACAATGCATCATTTATAGTTAACTTTGTACCTTTAGGTAACATAAAACAGGCTTTTCCATAGCCTTCAATGAAGTTAGTTGTACCACATATTGTGTTGACATTTACACTTGTTACGTGAAACTCGTAAAAATAGTTTTTGTTTTTCAAAATGGTATTTGTTGTTCCACTATCTACTAGACATTCGTCTTCACTATTTTCCAACTTGCTTTTCATATCCTTGAAAAAAACAATACAATAATAAATAAACATTTCATAGTATAAAAATGCATTTCATTAATAAAAACTCATAATATGAGTGACGTTGCGAAGAAAATAAAACCTAGCTTATTCAAATTTAAAACTTAAAACATTTATTCTTGGAAAAAAAAACTTAAATGAAATGTCAGGGTATTTCCAGTTATCATTCCAATTGTTGAAAATGAAGCAACAACATCTTCGACATCATCAAAAAATCTGAAGAGTCAAAGTGCACATTTGGATTTAACTCATTAGCATCCAAACTATCAATGAAGTTTGTTTCAATGAATTTGTACGTGTAACATTGACCTACCGACTCATCCATTAAACATGTAACGTGTAACCATAACCTACCGACTCATCCATTGAACATGTAACCATGACCTACCGACTCATACATTGAACATGTTACGTGTAACAATGACCTATCGACTCATCCATTAAACATGTAACGTGTAACCATAACCTACCGACTCATTCATTGAACATGTAACGTTTAACAATGACCTATCGACTCATCCATTGAACATGTAACGTGTAACCATAACCTACCGACTCATCCATTGAACATGTAACGTGTAACCATGACCTACCGACTCATCATTTAAACATGTAACTTGTAACAATAACCTACCGACTCATCCATTGAACATGTAACGTGTAAACATGACCTACCGACACATCTATTGAACATGTAACGTGTAACCATGACCTACCGACTCATCCATTGAACATGTAACATGTATCCATGACCTACCGACTCATCCATTGAACATGTAACGTGTATCCATGGCCTACCAACTCATCCATTGAACGTGTAACGTGTAACCATGACCTACCGGCTCATTCATTGAACATGTAACATGTAACCATGACCTACCGAATCATCCATTGAAGATGTAACGTGTAACCATGACCTACCGACTCATCCATTGAACATGTAACGTGTAACCATGACCTACCGACTCATCTATTGAACATGTAACGTGTAACCATGACCTACCGACCCATCCATTGAACATGTAACGTGTAACCATGACCTACCGACTCATCCATTGAACATGTAACGTGTAATCATGACCTACCGACTCATCCATTGAACATGTAACGTGTAACCATGACCTACCGGTTCATCTGTTAAACATGTAACGTGTAACCATGACCTACCGATTCATCCGTTGAACATGTAACGTGTAACCATGACCTACCGACTCATCCGTTGAACATGTAACATGTAATCATGACCTAACGACTCATCCGTTGAACATGTAACGTGTAACCATGACCTACTGACTCATCCGTTGAATATATAACATGTAACCATGACCTACCGACTCATCCATTGAACATGTAACGTGTAACCATGACCTACTGACTCGTCCATTGAACATATAACGTGTAACCATGACCTAACGACTCATCCATTGAACATGTAACGTGTAATCATGACCTACCGACTCATCCATTGAACATGTAACGTGTAACCATGACCTACTGACTCATCCATTGAACATGTAGCGTGTAACCATGACCTACTGAGTCATCCATTGAACATGTAACATGTAACCATGACCTACCGACTCATCTATTGAACATGTAACGTGTAACCATAACCTACCGACTCATCCATTGAACATGTAATGCGTAAGCATGACCTACCGACTCATCCATTGAACATGTAACGTGTAACAATGACCATTTCCCTCATTTTTATTACCATAAAAGGAGAACCACACACACTCCTTATTATCACAACCACAGCAGATTACACACACTTATCATCACAAATACATTGTTGTTATGAAGATGTTGAAGCATGAAGATTTTCCGTATAGGTGTGGACATAGAGATGTAGTTCTTCGACAATCGTGGGAACGTGAATCCCTTAGTAGACAGTATTATGCTTGTCCATGTTCACAGGTGGAACATCCAGTTTCATATGGATGCGAATTTTTTATGGAAAGACGAACGAGTCAGACTACTTGTCAATTCTCTTGGAGCTTCAACAAGCTTTTCTCCTCTAAGCTCTTCTTTGAGACCTTCAACGAGCTTTTCTCCTCCAAGCTCTTTTTTGAGACCTTCAAGGACTCCAATTTCATCTCCAAGCTCTTCAACGTGCGCAAACTGTGTGCACTTTAATGGAAAGATAAATGTACTTGAGCGTACAGTAGAGTTGTACCGGCATGGCGATAGGCACACAGTGGATTCAACTGCACTACTTCACGACCTTTACGATGACATGGGGAACATTAGTTTGAACTAGTTTGTGATGTGTTTTTTTCGTGTTTATGAGTCTAATATCGTTGTAATATCCATGTTTTATTAAGTGCGTGTTTAAGTGTCTGTGTCGAATAAAATTATGTTTAGGCTTGTCTGTCTGTAAGTCTCCCATGTGTTTACAAAAAGGGTTTTATGTAATATTTGGAATAAATAAATATTTATTTTATAAATGTCTCACTTTTAATTATATAAACGTCGCGAAAATAAAATGACATCGGATCGATAGTTAAAATAATAATTATATATGGAATAAATAATTATATAGTTTTTTCTTAAATAATAATTATATCTTAAATAAGTAAAAAACAAATAATTATTATATATGAATCAAATAATTATATAGTTTTTCTTAAATAATAATTATATCTTAAATAAGTAAAAAAATGAATAATAATTTTATAATTTTTCATAATAAGCAAAAACCCAATTAAAAATCCTTGACAGACAGTTTCTCCGACGACATGTCGCTAGAGAAAGTTTGGCGGGTAGGAGCCCGCTTATCATTTTGCTAAATAATTCGTCAGTTTATCATTTAGCGAGCTTTTCTCTGACGACATGTCGCGGGGGAAACATTGGTGATTTGGCTGGTAAAAGCCCGCCAAAATTTTCTACTAACAATTTCACTTTTTTTCGTTTAGCTTGGGTATCCTTGGCGACAAGTCGCGAGGGAAACTTGGTCAGGTTATTAACAAGGAAGATTAATGTTAATTATCCCTGGATCACTTATCCCCGGCGACATGTCGCCTGGGATAATCTGGAGGGAAAATATCGCTTTTTCTTTTGGTTGATTATATCGGTCAATGATTCTCCGTCGACATGTCACCAGGGATAAGGCGGTCAAACTTTTACCAAAAAGTCTTCGTCACGTCAGCAATGTCGCCAGGGATTATCAGGTTTCCCCGGTGACATAGTGTCGCCGGGAAAACACCCGTCACCTGTTCATTCGATTGTTGTAGTGAATCACTTTTCTTCATTTATTATCTAAACTCTCATTTTAACTTATCTCTATTTTCAAAATGAAATAAGCAGATAATCTGGTTGCAAATTGCAAACTCAAACACCAGTGAAATGGGAGCCGAAGTTGATAGAAGAGTTGAAAGGTAAGACAAAACTGACCTAATTAACTAAGGGCTAAGTATAAAAGTAGACAAAAAGTACATGGTGTTATCCAAACCAAAACATTTTTTTTTAATTCCAAAAAGAGACATGAACTTTTGATCAACTGATCAACCACGGTTATTTTGTGACACGTGTCCAACTGATCATCCAACTTTATTATATTTTATTAATATTTTCTTCAAATGTTTGACCTATACTCGTCCCCACCTACTGATTAACCGACCGCGGATCATCTGATTAACCTACTTTTATATCTTGGTAATTGAAAAAGTAAAAAAAAAACACTTTTGTACTATAAGATTTTTTAAATTTATTATGGGAAAAGAAAACCTTTTATGGGGAAAGAACACTTTAATTAAAAAAATTGTGAAAAAACACTATGTAACCTAAAATTACACACACACTGCCGACACACTACACACACTACCATTAATCAAAACGGTGGTTCATTGATTTTTTTCGTCGCCATTCAATATAATCCTTCATTCGGTCGCCCAGATTCATCTTTATTTCAAACATTATATGCAATCTATGGAATCTCGATTAAGAGTAAGTTTTTTAATTATATAATTTAATTTTAATTTAATATGTTAATGATATAATTTATTATTGTTGATTGATAGCGGCCATTGCATTAGTTGATTAAGTATAGGTTAGGTGATAGTTGGTTTTTGAATGAATGATCGTAATGAACAAATCGTCCATCCCTTTATTGGATGATTATCATTAGTTAATAAATTAGTTGATAAATTGATAAAAGTTTTGATAAATTGGATGCTTATCATTATTATTGGGTAATCCTCTCGGCCCATACCATCCCTTAGTATTGTTGTTAATGGGAGTAAGTAGTAGCTTGTGATATCATGAAATTAGGTTTTGCTTACAGGTTTAGATGTTTCCCCTCATCTTGAAATTAAGCTAAAACATTCTGTCCCTTAGTATTGTTGTTAATGGGAGTAAGTAGTAGCTCAGCTGCCTTTTTGTTTATAAGCAAGAGATTGATCGTGTTCTTAAATATATGCAGACAGAAAACTATGGGTCATCACTTACCTACAATATTTTGGTATTTATGACATACTGATCCTTGAAATAATTCATAATGAAGTTACTGATAATGCTTGTCCCTGAAAAAGATAATCGTAATAAAACAAAATTACATTTTTTATTTACATGCTTGCAAATTAATTGATTAATTTGTAAACATGTAAATGAAAAATTTATATTTCATCATTAAAGATTTGTTGATGTACACATAAATGCGCAATCATAATCAGTCTTTTATTTATACACAAAAACTTAACGTATGTTTTCTTATTATATATAAATACAGATATGGGGAGAATGTACTTGAAGCAAAGCAAAATCCTGATTGGATTTGTCCCGTCTGTCGTGGTATTTGCAACTGCAGTTTGTGCCGCCAGGCCAAAGCCTGGGCGCCGACTGGTGTTATGTATAGAAAGGTTTGTTTGTTTTCTTAGTTGTGCTCAGCTTCTGTATCCAAAATAAGTGTTAAATTTTTTTACAAGATCAGTCTTATACTAAATTTTACTCAATATGCTGCTTCTGAAGTCTGTGCTCTACATGTATATTACATAGTGGAAATATTTTACTAGATTTCAAGTCTTGGCTACAAGTCAGTTGCACATTATCTCATTCAAACCCGTCGGGTTGAATCAAAATCAGAGAAGAACGAGAAGGCAGAGACACAAAGTAAAAGGTCACTTCCATTTTCTAGTGAGAAGGTAGAGCCTGAAGATGCTGTTGCAAAAAGTGATAACATGTAGTCTTCTGAAGTTGGTGTTACCCAAAATCAACACATTGTGGATTTGAAAAACAAGAATCTGCAGCCAGAAGAGATCGATAAGATGGTATTCCTACAAACAACGCTTCTAAGGTTGAAAATCCAACTGAACTGCAATCATCGAATGACCCATCTTGCAAAAAGGTTGAACTAGGAAGTGATCCGGTAACAAATGCAAACATTCCTGAAGGACGGGTCGACGAAGGTGAAGTGAAGAACAAGATTGAGGTGAAGAACTCTGAGAATAAAGAGAAAAGCCCAAATGATGAAGTCAAAATCAGCGATGTTACACCACAAGTAACCAAGGTAGGGTCTTGAAAGAAACGGTGTGTTGTCCCGTTAGAGAATAGCATTGCTGGAAGACTCAGTTCTCGACGCAAATGCACTTGAAGCTCTCTAGATTGTCTGCTGTTTTTTTTCTTCTAGTGTTCTTAATCATGTCATTATCTAGGAGGGGGACTATTATCACGGTTATCGTGAGGCTTTTGTTTCAACAATTTTTGTTAATCCTATTAGCCCTCTTGATGTACTATAACTTATCATGGTCTTTTGGCAAATGATTTAGCATGATCTCTAGTATTTATGATCTAATTGTTAGTTATTGGAATTAAGTTTTATTTTAATCTATGTGTTGCATTAAAATAGGGTCTACTAGTACTTTATATGGCATACGCACAAAATAACCCGTAAATGATAAGTACTTTTTTTCCTTTAAGATCTATGATGATTGTTGTGTACATAAAAAAAGCAATGTAGAATAGCGTGTAGTGACGCACAATGAAAGAAAAGTGATTTGTGGGACAAAGATGTGACGGAATAGGTTTGAGGTTAAGTTTGGGTGAATTCTATGATTGATAAATGTTGGTATAGATGATTTACAACATAATATAGTATATCTACATACAGATCAAGATGAGAGCTTTAACTTGACAACTTTAAACAAGCTAGAAGGTTAAAAACTGCAAATGTTCCGTGTAAAAAAACAAATAAACACAATGATGATAAAATGGCTGGTAACCATGGCATTACAAAACACAATCCGCAGATGTAACTGCTATAAACTTATGTATACATTCTGCACAAACTCTTAAAAAAGTAGCTGCTAATAGTGCTTAACCAGCATTTTATTCCTGGAAACATTATACAAACAACATATTCGGCCTTAAAGTGTATAAAAAAATCTATATAATAATACTTTGAAAATCTTTATCCTCAAATGGTAATTTTCACCTTCCTTTTGTTGAGCGATTTGTTCGTTGGTTCCCTTCTGGAGTAGCATGAGGTGATGGAGAACGACGTTGTTGTGAAGGTTGTTGGGAGTGTTGATATGTTGATGGATGAGACTAATGGTGTACTATTGGCACCTTTGGTCTTTCATTGATGGAATCAAGTTGTTCTAGCTTTTCAACTATCTCTTTCATTGACGGTCGGGACTTTGGTTCTGGTTCAAGACACGTACTGGCTAATTGAGCAATTTGGCTTGTTGCTTTGGAAGGGTAACTTCCTTCGAGATGTGAGTCCATTACTTTCTTCAACTTCATTCTGTCAGTTAAGAATGGTTTAATCCAATCAGTTAAGTTGTGTTTATCTGATGGTCGGGTAGTGTCCCATGCCTGAAGTCCTGTTAGCATTTCAACTAGGACAACTCCAAAACCGTACACATCACTCTTCACATACCGATGTCCTGTAACAGAACCAAACAGTGTTCAGTAAACATTAAATTGCAGAAAACATACCAATGTGGTTGGGTGAAAATAACAAAAATTGTCGGTCATTGATGCTACTTGCATAAATGATCCGTAATTACTATGGTTACCGGAAAGTGAATCCAAACTATATAGATAGGGAAAATCAAGGCAAATAGTATCGATAACGGACAATTTATGTAGCATATTCCAACTTAGGGGAATCGAAAATTTGAACCTACAGCTCTAAATGCGGTAAAGCGGTGTGGTTACCTGTTGAAACATACTCGGGAGCATCATATCCATAAGTTCCCATGACACGTTTTGTTACGTGTGATTGACTAGTTGATGGACCAAAATTAGCAAGCCCAAAGTTTGATAATTTCGCATTATACGACTGCCCAAAATAAGAATTAAATTTGATTAAACTGATATCCGCGAAGTGATCATAACTTTGAACATCAAATTAGCAGCAACTAAACTTACCCCATCAAGTAATATGTTAGAGGCGTTAAAGTCTCTGTAAATAATTTGTTTCTCAGAAGCGTGCAAAAACACCAGGCCTCGAGCTGCTCCTATTGAAATCTTTAGTCGAATGTCCCACGGAAGTGGCTGAACCGTGGAACCTCCTGTGAAATTAAAACGACATTCGTTTATTCTCATGTTTTATGAAAAGAACCAATAAATGATGGTATTCATAACATATCTAAAAGTTCTTACTTCCAAATAGGTGGTTCTCCAAACTGCCTTTTTGCATAAACTCGTATACCAACAGC
This sequence comes from Glebionis coronaria, assembly GCA_025667525.1. Lineage (NCBI taxonomy): Eukaryota > Viridiplantae > Streptophyta > Magnoliopsida > Asterales > Asteraceae > Glebionis > Glebionis coronaria. The sequence goes on along the minus strand of CM046874.1, from coordinate 691,522,349 downwards.
AACTCAGTACCCTCATAACAATATCCTAATAGTTTCACAAGGTTAGGATGAGATAGCCTCCCTAAAAAATCCACTTCCACCTGCTCAAATGTAGCACGAGATTCATGATTATTAACATCCAAGATCATTTTGAAAACCTATACACAGTATGTTGTAAAACACGTTTTTTACACGCAGTTGAGACAGTTAGTTACCTGCCATTCTTCCAATCCTTGCATGCTCTCAAAGTTCAACTTTTTGACCGTAATTACAGTATTTCTTGAAGTGGACCTGTCTTTGAGCCAACCTTTATAAACCTTACCAAACCCACCTTCACCTAAAACTGTATCACTTCGAAAGTTTCTAGTAGCAATTTTGAGTTCAGCAAAGCTGAATAATCTAAGATTCGGATGGGATAAGATGAGGCCACCTGGCCCTATAGAGTCACTACCGCTAGCTGCAGAGAACTGGATGCATTGCTCCAGATGATAATGAGTTTGTCGTGTTGCTCGTATTGGTTGTCTGTGGAATGGCTGCTTTCATATACAATTCAACAACAAAATATTAGATTGTTCGATCATAAATATAGAATATCAATCAGTCTGTACAACATGGAATTCTCTAGTTAACACAATAGCTTCAAAAAGGAGAAAATTTAAATAAAAAACACAACTTATGAATAATTAACATAATATTCAAATAGGGTGTTTTAAAAAAAATTGTCCAAATATGACAAAAGTCAACAAAACATAACAAATATCCAACCATGAACATAGACACAAAAATGAGATTGAACCAAATTAGTTGCTCTTGAACTGAGATTATACACTAGCAAATGAACAAAGGTTTTCATATGGAATTACACAAATTTATGCTAAAATTAGAAAGCCACAAATCTTATAACATAGAAATCTAGCTAACCCCTAAATATGGAGTATCATATAATCTAGCAAACCCATAAAAATTTTCATATAATCTAGCAAACCCCTAAATATGGAGTATCACATAATCTAGCAAACCCATAAAAATTTTCACATAATCTAGCAAACCCCTAAATATGGAGTATCACATAATCTAGCAAACCCATAAAAATTTTCACAATATATAGCAAACCCATAAATACTATCCCATAATCTAGCAAACTCACAAATAGAATTATATAAAGATATGATATAAGGTATGCATGCATGTACCTGAACTGATATTGCCAGTGGTGTTAGGGGTTTGATTTCTGGAAGAAGAAGAAGAAGAAAAAAAAACCCATTTTTAATCACCAAGTCTAAAACTCAAGAACATGATCAATCTCTTTCTTATAAGTAAAAAGAGCTACTACTAACTCCCATTGCCAACAATACTAAGGACAATATGTTTTAGCTTATTTCAAGATGAGGGGAAACATCTAAACTTGTAAGCAAAACCTAATTTCATGATATCACAAGCTACTACTTACTCCCATTAACAACAATAATAAGGGATGGTATGGGCCGAGAGGATTAACAATAATAATGATAAGTATCCAATTTATAAAAACTTTTATCAATTTATCAACTAATTTATTAACTAATGATAATCATCCAATAAAGGGATGAACGATTTGTTCATTACGATCATTCATTCAAAAACCAACTATCACCTAACCTATACTTAATCAACTAATGCAATGGTCGTTATCAGTTAACAATAATAAATTACATCATTAACAGATTAAACTAAAATTAAATTATGTAATTAAAAAAAACTTACTCTTAATCGGGATTCCATAGATTGCATATAATGTTTGAAATATAGATGAATCTATGCGACCGAATGAAGGATTATATTGAACGGCGACAGAAAAATCAATGAACCACCATTTTGATTAATGGCAGTGTCAAGTGTGTGTGTGTGTGTGTGTGCAGTGTGTAATTTTACGTTACATAGTGTCTTTTTTTCACAATTTTCTAATTAAAGTGTTCTTTCCCCATAAAAAGTTTTCTTTTCCCATAAAAGATTTAGAAAATCTTATAGTACTTTTTCAATTTCTAAGATATAAAAGTAGGTTGATCAGATGATCCTTGTCGGTTGATCAGTAGGTAGGGATGAGTATAGGTCAAAGGTTAAAAGAAAATATTAATAAAATATAATATAGTTTGATGATCAGTTGTACACGTGTTACAAAATAAACTCGGTTGATCAGTTGATCAAAAGTACAAGTCTCTTTCTGAAATTAAAAAAAAAAGTGTCTTAGTTGGGATAACACCATCTACTTTTGGTCTACATTCGTACTTAGCCCATTAACTAATGTTATGTCAAATAACTCCATGTTTGACTGCATAATCATCTAGCACTCACATAATGTTCGACTGCATTATTTAGACCATTTACATCATCCTCCAGAACACCACTAAATTTATATATTAAACAGGAAGATATTTGTCTGATTGAGCATACATATGGACCAACAAATGTTATGGATACAAAATTTTAATTCTCCATCTTCAGATTCAGATATTAGATCTTCTAATCATCATATGAGACGTTAGTAGTCACGTGTGCAGGCACATATATCAGTGTATGGTGCGTGTTGTCTTTGTAATTCTGTTAGATGAAGTAGGCGGGAAAATCAGTTGGTTAGTCTATAAAACCAACTCATTCATTTTTGTCTTTTGATCATTTTAGCAACAATTTTATCTCAATCATTCACTTACTTTAAAATTCTTCATTTCAGTATTTGATTTTTGGAAGAACATATCAGATCATTTTCTAGACAGCCAAACAAGGATCACGATTTGGTGTCATCAGCTTTCCATTGATTGATGGGTGTGATCTTTCCCGCACCTCCGTGAAAAACTCTATAAACTGAAAACTCAAACCCAAAGCCCTCACCTAAGAAAAAAAAGTCAAAATCCCTATTTTCCACACCTTCAACCCTCACCACCACCGTTATAACCACCGTCCACAAACTCAAAACCATAATCAAAATCAAAGCCATTGACGCCACCCAACTAAATATAGTTGTATGCTAGTGTTGAATGAGCCCTTAGGATTTGGTTCTTTGGGGACTTAAGAGTCTTTTGCAGGTCATTTCTTTCATGAGCTAAATAGCAGCGATATGATTGTTTGAAATTAATAAATTTGACATAATGGCGTTAAGAACATGAGAGGGTTAAACTTTAAGTTGATTGTAAACTTTTGTTTTGGTTAAGTTTCACAGTTTTGTGACTTTAGTCTACCAACTGTAATTTTACTATCAAACTATCTAAAGTCTTTCCAAAAAAGAACTAGGAATCTCGTCGACTTAATTTAGTACCCGCACAGGCGCACAGGTGAACTTGTGTTTCATTATGAGAATTGTAAAAATAGGTAATTTTACCATCAAGCTTTAAAAAGGAAATGTTATAGTCTGTATATGGAGTACATGTGGTTTTTGCTGATGCAAATGAAGAAGTATGCTTGCATATTGCAGCGCAGTTTTGATGTTGTGTGATGTGTTGTATGGCTGATGAGACAATTGGGGAGATAATATCGAAGCATATTCATATTTTTGTATGAAGCTGCAAATTCTATTTATTTTTTTATCAGTTCATGTTGTAAGAGGTAGTTAGGCTACCCACAACGGTGTCAATGTCGCGACCTTAACACATCAGCTTTCTCTCTCCTGCGACTTAGTGCGACCTATTTGCCACAACAAGGTTACAAGGTGATCTAGTTTAATTTTTTAATATAAATATTTTTTTTCAAATAATTTTTTAAATAAAATAAAAAATATTACAATAATATTTATACTTAAATATCGTGAAAGAAATAATTAAAAAGAAGACTTAATTAGAAGTAAAAAGGGTAAAATGCATTATCTAAAAGTAACTCCAAAAATTGTTAAATTAATATATGTTGTGAGAAATTAAACAAAACTCAATATATTAAAATTTGGAATTTTTTTATAAATTTTATATAATTAAAACATAATTAAATCTAATATAAATTTATCAAAAGAAATATAAAACAAAAAAAGAAAAGAAAGAAGAAAGCAGATTGTTTTGGTGAATTGGATCGTAGGTACGCTCGATTTGAGGGAGTCGATTTTGGCGATCGATTTGCCACAACGGCGCGACTCGGTCGCGACCGCATGCGATCGACCGAGTTAAGCTACCGTTGTGGGTAGCCTTGGTTTACTCAAACATCAGCGATTCTTATTAGTATTTTGGGAATAGTTATTAAGCAGGACAATGAATAAAAAATATGCACATACATTAATGAAAACTAATGAGAAGTTTATGTATACCAGAGTTTTTATTAGTTGCTGATGCACGATACTTATTAATCATCCAAGTGAATCCCGATGTGCCTGTCGAATCTGCCGAATTGTCGAATTTCTCCTGTAGATCAAGCAAATCCTGAAGTTTGGCCACAACCTGAGTCATGCTAGGCCGTTTAACAAAATCCCTAAGCAAACAACGATTTGCAATTTCAGCATACCCTTTTAAACATTTTGGAGCAATTGTTCCTGTTATACTAGAATCCACAGTTTTGTCAAATTTTCTTTCTTTCACGCATTTTTGTGCCCAGCTTGCCAAACTACAATGTTCCTCCTGAAGCCGTTCGTCCACGGCAAGCATCCCTGATAGCAATTCAAACAATAGAACACCAAATGCATACACATCAGTTTTCCTAGTCAGTTTTCTGGTATAGAAATACTCTGGATCCAAATACCCCCATGTGCCTTTGACACTAACACTAACATTAAAAGCTGTCTGGTCAATGGGACCTATTTTGGATAACCCAAAATCTGAAATCATAGCTGCCCAGTTCTCATCCAACAGAATGTTCGAACTCTTCACATCACGATGCACGATTTCATGTTTAGTGCCAAAACCGGTGTGAAGGTAGTCTAAACCACGTCCAGCACCTATTGCTATCTTCAATCGCTGGATCCAACTTAAAGGAGTAGCAGTGACTTTGTGTAGATGATCATATAGCGTTCCACGGGGCATGTACACATAAACAAGGATCATCTCCCTGTTATCATCACAATAACCGATCAAAGACACCAGGTTACAGTGGCGAAGTTTAGAAAGCATCTGTATTTCAGCCTTAAACTCAGCTGCCCCTTGATTTGACATAGAATCCAACCGTTTGATGGCCACAAAATGAATAGATTCTTCAATAGAAATTTGACCTTTATACACCTTCCCGAATCCTCCCTGTCCAATGACAAGTTCATCATCAAAGTTGTTAGTTGCAGACTGAATCTCTGCTATAGTAAATCGGCGACTTGGTTGTGCTGAAGTCGACGATCTTAAGCTCTCAGTCACACCATTTTCTTTGTTCATTATCCTGGTTGGTTATTGAGATCAGCACATCAACTTTCTCTTGAACTTAATTGGAGTTTTGACTAGATAGGCAAAAACTAGTAAAAAATTATATGTACCGGGGCATAGTTATAAATTGAGTAAAGATTTTCTTTGGGGGAAGTATTATTTTCATAGAAATTTTCATAGATCAAGTAATGACTAATTCAGAACAAGTGATAAGATTTCACCATCAAAGGACCGCTCAAAGTGATACATTCACACTACAGCACAAGCTACAACCACACACTGCAAGGGTTGACCGAAAGAACAAACAAAATAATATTCCGAGTGGGGAAATGAGGACATAAATTTGATAGTAGGAAGATAAGAACTCCATGTTTGACTGCATCAACTTCTACCACTCATTCGCATAATGTTTGACTTAATTAATTAAATATTAAATCATTTACAACATCATCCACAAGAGTTAGGGGTGTGATTCGGGTTGACCCGGTCGGGTCAACTCGGGTCGGGTTAAGGGTAAAAAATATATAACCCGAACCTGAGTCTAATTAGATTTCGGGTCACTCGGGTTCGGGTCAATTCGGGTCGGGTCAAGTCGGGTCGGGTCAACTCAGGTTCGGGTCAACCCGAGTTTAAGGAAAAAGTGTAAAAAGTGGCTTAATTAAGTACTAATACAATGTAAAAAATGTAATTTTAGTCGGGTCAAGTCGGGTTGGTCGGGTTCAGGTCAAGTCGGGTCGGGTCAAGGGTAAATATATATAACCCGAACCCGAGCCTAATTAGAACTCGGGTCAATTCGGGTCAACCCGAATTGACCCGAATACGCTTTTGGACCCGAGTGACCCGACCCGAATATGATTATTCGGGTTCGGGTCGGGTCGGGTTCGGTTCGGGTCGGGTCAACTTTTCTGACACCCCTACACAAGACCATTAGGATACTGATATGGTTTATAAGCAGGACAACTAAGTCATGAAGAAACCACCAAGTATCTCCCGTGCATTGTTTGTTAGTTTACTAGAAATTAGTTTCCCACGTTTTAGAATAGCAGTTAATTAAGATGTTTTCATTTCCTATATATATGTAACATGTATTCAGTTTAAGGATAACAAGAAAATTAATCAAAAGTCTAGTTCCTCTAGTGTTTTCATGGAGTCTTGCCCGCTCTAAGGGCCTTATCATCTCTTCCCGTATCTATTTCTTAGGAGTTTGGCCTACTAAAACAAGGTCGCATCAGATACAATGTTCATTCGTTCCGGATGGCCCTAAATTCGAACTAGAACTTCCCTTTACTGAGTTCATATTTCACTATTAAACAAAAAGATATATGTCTAATTGAGCATAAATAATTAAATATGGACCAACAATGATCTAAAAATGTTAGGGATACAAATATTCATTTTCGATCTTGAGATTCAGATATTAAATCTTCTGATCCATTTTCTAGATATCCCACGTGTTTAGCCTTGATGATGCTATCTTCAAACCAAATGAGGAAGACCTGTGAGTCCTCCAGAATTCCTAAATATAACTTTCTTTAGTTGCATAGACGTTCTCAATTGATTCTCTGTTTTATAAGCCTCAGTTTGTATGTAAAGCTCAAATGCCTGCTGTTTCTTGATGTTTTTGGTGCTATGTTAGATAGTTGGCCCCATCTATCTTTATGAAAGGCGTTTTTGAGACGTTTGCCTGTTTTGGATCCATCATTAGCGCCATGTTACGGGGAAACTTTTAGAATAAACCAGCTGATAAAAAATCACCCTGATGAGAAGAAGCACCATTGAACGTAAAAAGATACACCACAAACTCCATGCACTGATTATGGTGGTTTATTCCCTAAATAACAAGAGCAAAAACATGGTATTAGCGTTGCACTGATCATTATTACCATTGTCCAACGATAATACTGTTGCGTAAAAGTTGTAGATATGAGTGATCAAATGAAAGAGGTAATAAATGAATACGCTGAACATATTTCCTTGATATATCAGATCGAGTATAATCCACGATTTCATGCTTACTGTAAATGATGCAACGCAAACACTTTCTGTGACCACAAAGCAACTTAATCTGAATGTTTCTTTCACTGTTCGTGAATAACTCTATAGACTACAAAGTCAAACCCAAAGCCCTCGCCTGAGGAAAAAAAAGTGAACCCTCACCTGAAAAATGCTCACTCTCTGGCCACCACAATTTCCGGCCATCACAAATACCGTCACCCATTCACTCACCTCCCGCCGTCACCCAAATCATAAACCTGACCAGAACCAAAATCAGAGCCATTGACGGTGCCTAACCATACGAATACGAGTCCATGCTCTCATCCCATATACCCAAATAAAAAACCCTCAAAAGTGCCATCATTGGGTTCGGTAATTTCGGTCAGTTTTTAGCTAAAACCCTAGTCAGGCAAGCACATACTGTTTTAGCACACTCACGCACTGGCTACTCCTCACACGTTGATGCACTCGGGATCGCGTACTACCCCGAATGCGAACGACTTATGCGAAGAACACCCAAAAGTTATTTTGCTTTGTACTAGTCTACTGATAAAGTACTTAAGTCTTTACCTTTACAACGCTTAAAGCGGTCGACTTTGTTTGTCGATGTTTTTGTGGTATGTTTATCTCCTTTTTTTCTAGTCGTGTATTATTACATTTGTCTTGTATGTGATCAGATTCTTGTAATGTGAGAGTTATATTAATGAACCTAGTTTAGTTGTACGATAGTCTGGACTGAACCCTTAGGATTTGATTTGTTACAGCATTGGTAATGAGTGTTATAAAGTAAAAGCTTTGAAGTTTAATTATGCGTTAAACCATAATATCCCTTTTGCCCCTAGTCCTTGGGGGATTTTAGAGTCTTTAGCAGGTCATTGTTCTATTGAGATAAACTGAAGATATATGATTGTTTGAAACTAATAAATGTGGCATAAAGGCGCTAAGAACATGAGACAGATACAAAGCAATATATTTTCACCAAAACAACGTTTAGTTCAGAAGAGTTGCTTTAGTATGTAACCTACAACATTTTTTTTCCAAAATTTTGCTAATTCAAGAACCTGCGAATTGAATCGGTGATTTCTCTTCTGTTAATTGGTCAAGTTTAATTAATTGATGCAAGCTTTAGTGATAAGAATTACATGTTGTGCATTTTTTTATTTACATTTTTACCTGAACTAAACGTTGTTTTGGTGAAAATTTAGGGCTTAAATCACTTTGCTGTATACTTAAAACTGGTTGGAAATGGTACTGAATCAGTACCATACAACCGGTATTTGGTACTCGTATCCTCAAAATTGTGATACAATTATGATAGACGACTCTTTGGTAAGATATATCCCGACTACCTACATGCATACATAAATAGTCATATCATGTTTCATTCTCATAGCCTAATGTATCATATATTACTCATCCTGTTAAAAGAGGGATACATAGACACTACAAGAATTGCCTTGTTTAGGGTCGAAATTTTCGACCCTACACTTCAAAGAATTTCGACCCTAAACTTTAGGGTCGAAATATTCGTTCCTAACCTGGCGACCCAAATCTTTCGACCCTAAAAATTTATAGTCGAAATACCCTTTGTATTTTAGGGTCGAAAAATGGGCCCCACAACTTTTCAGCAAAATTGTTGACCAAAACTTAGGGTCGAAATACCTTTGTATTTTAGGGTCGAAAATTTCGACCCTAAATATTATCCACGTGTAAATAAAAACATATTGTGAAAATGATTTTATTAGTTTTAATGTATTAAATTAGGTTCGAAATTTTCTTTGATGTTTAGGGTCGAAAATTTCGACCCTAAATATTTACTCATTTTATATTAATTTTGATACCAAAACAAGTTTTGTAGGTCTTTAATTTGGGGTCGAAATTTAGGGTCGAAAATTTCGACCCTAAATATTATCCACGTGTAAATAAAAACACATTGTGAAAATGATTTTATTAGTTTTAATGTATTAAATTAGGGTCGAAATTTTCTTTGATGTTTAGGGTCGAAAATTTCGACCCTAAATATTTACTCATTTTATATTAATTTTGATACCAAAACAAGTTTTGCAGGTCTTTAATTTGGGGTCGAAATTTAGGGTCGAAATTTCGACTCTAAATATTAGGGTCGAAATTTTCGACCCTAAAGCTATACTTAGGGTCGAAAATTTCGACCCTAAATGTTGCCTGGGCCAAAAAAAAAAAACTGCACTAAGCAGCTTGTTTCCAGATTTTTTTTCTGGTATTTTTTCCCGAAAAAATCTATATTTCAACAAATCCACAATACTACAAATCACTAAACGGTACAATACTAATAATCTACAATACGATAAATAGCCAAAACGTTAGAAAACATTTCACCAAATCCTTGTTTCACAAATGTAACAAGTCTAAAATTATTACACATCACAATAAATCCATGTTTCACAATTTAACAAGTCTAAAGTTATTACACATAATAAAAAGTCTAAAACCAACAACGACTCCTAATCTGAATAGTCCCCCTCATCAGCATCCCCCTCATCAGCATTCGAGTTAATTAGCTCATTATCGGACACGTTGTTGGCATTCTCAAGATCTTGAGCCAACTCTTCGATGGTCCGAGTATCATTTTGATGAGGATTTATGCTGATGGTATAGTTGGGACTTTCCCGAGAGTTAGAACTCGAGAGGCCAGTGGTGTTGACAACGGTTCGATGACAGTTGTTGAAACTGTTATTTTGGGTAAGTGGAACTTGCAACTAATTAGAGAATGGAGGTTGGAGTGGGTTGAGTGGAGCATTATATGGAAATCCGGGAGGGGCCTGAGGCATACCACGTAACTGGGGCATAACAGGGAACTAGGCATACCACGAAACTGAGACATGCCAGGCATAGAAGAGAATTGGGGTGGCGATACAAAAGGGTTATTAGGTCCAATATACCCTCGACCCATGTCATGTGAACTATAATGAGAAATTAAATGACTTAGGCGGGCGTTGTTTACCTCAGTATTTTGTTACGCCACACTAGCATACATATGGGCCAAATTAGCCCGTTGTTGCGCCTCCTCGGTTTGCTTCCTCAACAGCTCTTTTTCTTGCTCATGAATCCTAAATAGCTCCGAGAGCTGTTCTCGAGTCACTCCCTCATTATAAGAACTACTCCCGCATCCATATGAGGTACCACCACCCGACAACTTCCTGCCCCTGCCGACGATATTTTGAGTGTTGCGGCTCAGATTTACTAGATCAATTATTTCTTGATTAGTTTCGAACTGCTCAGCACCGCAAAGAATCGCATCTTTTATGGCCATCATTCTCGACTGTGAAATAGAAAGAGAAAAAAAGAAGTTAAAAACAAATAAAAATATGTTATTAAAGCATGTATAAATTGAATTACTTACATATCTGTCTTGATTTTCCTCAGACATAGTGCCATTCTTGTTTGTGCGTGTCATCTTCCAAGTTTGTATAAGGTCCTCGTAAGCCCCATGCGCGACTTTCTGTACAATATCAAATAAATTAATAACAAGATACAAATAAACAATATAAAACCTTTAAATGATCATAAAAACCATAACGATTCTTACAAATACGTTCCTTCCTTAAGCGAATGATTTTTTCCCTTGATGTGTAGAAACTTTGTTTTTTGAGTGGTTAACTGTATTAACTTCACTTCTCTTCACCCGATTCGGGTAGGACCACCACCGGCACAAATCAAGCCACTCCCCTACTGATCTGTTGCCCCACGTAGAACTCGATGGTGGCAGTACAGGCTCTGCCTCTCCGGGCGACTCATGGACAGAATAATAGTCAGCCTTCAGCTTGTTCTTATTTTTGCGCCAAAGTAGCCTCAACTTACAGTTAATTCTAGTTTTTATCCTTTCTCTTACTACATATGTTTTCCCCGCCATAAGTCACACTTTCACGACTATCCAACCAACCCGTCAGGTTGAAATAGGTCTACATGTAAGCATATGCATTTAAATAAACAAAAATTTTCAACCAAAACAGTTAATAAGACTAGATGTAACGCAAATAATTAATACCTCAAGTGTAGGAAAGATATGGGCTTTGAGGTGCAATGGTATCTCTTCCCACTCGCAAGCAAGTGGCAGTGGTCGGACTGTTTCCCCCATCAGAGAGCTCAACATCGCAGCATGAATGCCTAACGGATGGATGCTATGAAGATCATAAATATCAAATGTAACTGGAAGAGGTCCTCCTTGCGCCCTAACCGCCCTCCTTAGGTTCGTATTAACAACCATATGTGGTATCGGGTCACCTGCAAAGATTAGTTATTGAAGTTATTGATTTGTGAAAATTCAAGCAAAAAAAATTAACAATAAGAGTTGACATAAAATAAAAATAAATCACAATTTCTTACTTTCGAAATTGCCAGGTACGGACCTTGTAGGTCGTCTAGGTGGAGTACCACCAGCATCCCCACCGTGTGATCTACCACCTACACACGCCATCTGTAATATAACAAGTACATGAACACACAGTTTTGTGGACCGATTAATGCTAATACACACATTCATAAAAATTTACATATTTAAACATATAAGAACAATTCCATTAAAAAAATTACACATCTAAAGATTAAATCATTGTTTTATTCAAACTACAACTTAAGATCAATTATGACAATCTCAATCATCGCTAGATAAAACTTCTTCAACAACATTATTAGGGTTCACTTCATCATCATCAGACATTTCAGCATCATCATCATCAAGGGCATGTGCAACGTCATCATCTTCATTATTGATTAGATCATCATCGTCGTCATTAACCCGTGTGGCGGACACTTCTGCCGATTCGTCATTCAAACTCAAATTTGTATCCTCCAAACAAGTCAAACCAACATTCAGCGTAAAATGTGATGAACTGCTACCATGTATAACATCTTGATCGGACTCTTCAACATCGCCATGATAAACATGTTCGACCACCTTCCAACCCTTTGGTTTCCTATCAAGGTCTTCAAGGTAAAATACTTGTGATACTTGTGTCGCAAGAATGTATTGGTTATTTTTGTGAAATTCCTTAGTAGTCAAAATACGATGTATGCCCTACTCAATGTAAGAACGTCTATTTCGTTTCGTACAATTTGGGGGATTTAATGGTGTCAAACCATTTACATCGAAACAACACAACCTTGCGGTTGCCGATATAAGTGAGCTCCAAAATTTCTTCGAGTTGACCATAATACATCTCTCCATCAAGCCCGACTGTTGAAACACCGCTGCATTGAGTGGTGTGAAGTTTATCACGTTCATGTATCACAAACCTCACACCGTTAACTATGCAAGCTGGGTATGTACATGCACTAGTATGTCCACATGCCAAAGAGAATAACTCTTCATTACAGTCGCCTGTCGTAGGAGTAAAGAAGAAACGGAGAAACGCTGACGAAATCATCTCAGATAATAAACCAGTTATACGCATTCATATCCTAAATGAGACAAAACATTCAAAAAGCAGTCCCAAAACTGGGGACTTTCCGAAATTAATATCTAATAAATTAATTTCGGACGGGTTTTCTAAGGTTGATTAATTTCGGACGGGGATTTTCCAAAATTAATCGACTAGAATCCTAAAACAATCCTAAAGGGTGCAATTCAATATACATTTAAATCAAACTAATAACTAAAACATATAAAAAATCATTAGAAAATTTATAACACTTACCTTTGATGTTGTTGCTGCCTAATTGTCGTGTCGCCGCCTAACTTTCTCGCTGCTGCCGACTGCCACCACCAGAAACCGTCACCGCTGCCATAAATAAAAAAGTTAGTTAAAAATAACTAATTGATTATTATCATATCATTAACTTTAACAATTAAATCAAAAAAATCAAACCTTTATTAAACTATAAGAATCATCATATAGAGGGTTGAAAGAAAAAGAATTAAACTTTTAGAGATGGGAGATGAAGATGACGGTGAACAGTGGTGGTGATTGCTGTCGAAATTGGTGGTGGTTGTAGAATGTGGTGGTGGTTGAATTTGATGAATTTGATGAAAATGGGTGATGGGTAATGGAGATGGGTGATGAAAATGGTGGTGTGGGTGATTGGAATAGGGTGGTAATGGCCGGAATAGCGTGGTAATGGACGAATTTGGTGATGGTTTTGGTAAAGATGATTTTGGTAAAGATGAAGATAAGAGAAAGAGAGGCCGTCTGTTTTTTGTTTAGTTAAAATTTAGGGTCGAAAATTTAGACCATAAATTACTTTAATATTTAGGGTCGAAATTTTCAACCCTAAATTTTGACCCTAAATATTGACCGCGAATTTTTTTTTTGGTATGAAATTTTAAATTTTCGTGAAAAATGAAACTTTTGGTGGCAAATTTAGGGTCGAAATTTCGACCCTAAATTTAAAACTAGAATAATTTTAATTTTAAAATGTTTTAAAAAATTAATAATTAGAGTTTATAAATTACTAAATTATTTACATAAAATATTAACAAATTATTTTATTTATATAAAATATTAATAAGTATCACTAATATATTTTATTCACGTAAAATTATTTACTAAATTACAATAATTACGTTTTAAAATAGTAAATTTCGAAACTAGAATAATTTTAATTTTAAAATGTTTTAAAAAATTAATAAATAGAGTTTATAAATTACTAAATTATTTATATAAAATATTAACAAATTATTTTATTTATATAAAATATTAATAAGTATCACTAATATATTTTATTTATGTAAATTTATTTTCTAAATTACAATAATTACGTTTTAAAATAGTAAATTTCAAAACTAGAATAATTTTAATTTTAAAATGTTTTAAAAAACTAATAAATAGAGTTTATAAATTACTAAATTATTTATATAAAATATTAACAAATTACTTTATTTATATAAAATATTAATAAGTATCACTAATATATTTTATTTATGTAAATTTATTTTCTAAATTACAGTAATTACGTTTTAAAATAGTAAACAGGGTATCGAATTACATGATATGAGTCAACAGTGTATCGTATTACATGAAACGAGTCAATAGGGTATCGTACTACATGATACGAGTCAATAGGGTATCGTATTACATGATACGAGTCAATAGGGTATCGTATTACATGATATGAGTCAATGTGGTATCGTATTACATGATATGAGTCAATAGGGTATCGTATTACATGATATGAGTCAATGTGGTATCGTATTACATGATATGAGTCAATGTGGTAGCGTATTACATGATACGAGTCAATAGGGTATCGTATTACATGATACGAGTGAATAGGGTATCGTATTACATGATACGAGTCAATAGGGTCTCGTATTACATGATATGAGTCAATAGGGTATCGTATTACATGATACTAGTCAATAGTGTATCGTATTACATGATATGATTCAATAGGGTATCGTATTACGTGATACGAGTCAATGTGGTATCGTATTACATGATATGAGTCAATAGGGTATCGTATTACATGAAAGGAGTCAATGTGGTATCGTATTACATGATATGAGTCAATAGGGTATCGTATTACATGATATGAGTCAATAGGGTATCGTATTACATGATACGAGTCAATGTGGTATCGTATTACATGATATGAGTCAATAGGGTATCGTATTACATGATACGAGTCAATGTGGTATCGTATTACATGATATGAGTCAATAGGATATCGTATTACATGATATGAGTCAATGTGGTATCGTATTATATGATACGAGTCAATAGGGTATCGTATTACATGATATGAGTCAATGTGGTATTGTATTACATGATATGAGTCAATGTGGTATCGTATTACATGATACGAGTCAATAAGGTATCGTATTACATGATACGAGTCAATAGGGTATCGTATTACATGATACGAGTCAATGTGGTATCGTATTACATGATATGAGTCAATGTGGTATCGTATTACATGATATGGGTCAATGTGGTATCGTATTACATGATACGAGTCAATAGGGTATCATATTACATGATACGAGTCAATAGGGTATCGTATTACATGATACGAGTCAATTTGGTATCGTATCACATGAAGGGAAAACATTGGCGGGAAAACATTAGAGGGAAAACCTTGGCGGGAAAATATTAGAGGGAAAACATTGGAGGAAAAATGTTAACAATTTCCCTCACTTTTTTAGCATAAAAGGAGAACCACACACACTCCTTATCATCACAACCACCAGCAGATCACACACACTTATCATCACAAACACATTGTTATTATGAAGATGTTGAAGCATTAAGCTTTTCCGTGCAAGTGTGGACATAGAGATGTAGTTCTTCGAGAATCGTGGCAAACTGAATCCTTTGTTAGACTGTACTATGCTTGTCCACGTTCACGGGTTCAACCCTCCAGTTTCATATGGATGCAAAAAAAATTTTTTATGGAAAGACGAACGCGTCCAACTACTAATAAATTATCTTGGAGGTTCAATGAGCTTTTCTCCTCCAAGCTCATCTTCAAGACCTTCAACGAGCTTTTCTCCTCCAATCTCTTCTCCCAGACCTTCAACGATTCCAATTTCTTCTGCAAGCTCTTCAACGTGTGCAAACTGTGTGCGCTTGAATGGAATGATAAAGGTACTTGAGAGTACAGTAGAGTTGTACCGCAACCCCGATAGGCACACAATGGATTCAGCTGCACTACTTCACGACCTTTACGATGACATGGGGAACCTTAGTTTGAACTAGTTTGTGATGTGTTTTTTCAGTGTTTACGAGTCTAATATCGTTGTAATATCCATGTTTAATTAAGCGCGTGTTTAAGTGTCCGTGACGAATAAAATTATGTTTAGGAGTGTTTGTCTGTAAGTCTCTCATGTGATATTACAAAAGGTTTTATGTAATATTTGGAATAAATAAATATTTTTTATAAATGTCTCATTTTTATTATATAACGTCGCAACTGTTCGTAAAGTCTAATGAATTTAAGTCCCCGTATCGAATAAAATGTATCGTTAGGCGTTTTGTTCGTATCTTATAACATAAAAGTTACATGAGTTATATATAAGTATAATAATAATAATAATAATAATAATAATAATAATAATTCAAAATTTATTTTAATAATTATGAAGAAAAATTTTTTGCAATTAAAACACATTACCATTGAATAAAAACATATATTTAAAATTTAAATATATACATATATTAATATTTTAAAAGGATTCAGACTAAAAGAAAATATTTAAAATATGGTTAAAAATTTAGGGTCAAAATTTTCGACCCTAAAATATTAACATATAAAAATATAAACTTTTGGAATGATTTTTAATTATTAGAAATGTATTTTATTTTACATAAATAAATTAAAATATAGTTAAAAATTTAGGGTCGAAATTTTCGACCCTAAAATATTAACTTGTAAAAATATAATGTTTTGAAATTATTTTTAATTATTAGAAATGTATTTTATATTATATAAATAAATTAAATTAACACTACGTTTTTAGGGTCGAAATTTTCGACCCTGATATTGTGGACCCCACTACTTTTTTGACCAGCCATTTTGGGTTGAAAAGTTGTGGCCCCCACCATGTAAATTTGCACCGACCCTAAATACCAATTTTATTGTAGTAAGAATAAGCGATTTAAATCATGAATTCTACATGTTTGGAATGCCAAATTTGGGAATCAAATCGCAAACCTATACTTGTTTGAAACACAACTGTATTTGAATTCAGAACATCTTCTGTAGAGAAATTGTGAACTATGGCTTTTCAGTAATGAACCTTGTACTGTGATTAGGCACGAACGATGTGGAAGGCAGATCTCTGGGCTGAGTTATATTGCCGCAATTGGAAAGCTACCAACGGTCCGAAGAGAGGTTAGAATAAACGTTTTAGGATAATAGGAGCAATCGTTTTACTCATCGACTCTGGTATAGATTTCCCACCAGCATCAGCATAAGAAGATGATTGATTTTCAATAATTGAATGTACCTTCACCTCATAGATGTGGACCCCATATGGATATAATGCTCATACTCCTCCAAATATTTTAGCATCCTATGTTCGGAATCAATTGTATTGCAGTTCTCATAACATAATTTTGCAACACGACCCAAGGATCGCTTTCCATCTTTTCTCAACGAATGATTAATCTTGTGAAATTCTTCAAAGGAGAAATTTCTCCCTGTTAGCACCTCTGTGAATACACTTCTAAAACTGGAAAATATCTTTGTCTGAAGTGTAATATGTACTTCACGGGGATAATAGTCACGATGGACTAACCGAAGATCTCTCTTATAATCATGATCTTCTACCAACTTCCTAATGTTATGCTCTAATAGTTTTGCCGTAAAATCCTGCATAGTTATATTATATTATGTGAACACATGAACTTCTAGAAACAAAAGAATTCGCTGTTAAACTGGGAAATAAATGCATATATGCCTTCTACGTGTGAGAGGAAGTATAAAGGGTTTGTAAATTGGAATATCGAGTCAAATTATAAATTATAAACTCCCCACACCCAAGCGTGTGTCATTCTTGAAGTTCCTTCTGGCCCTTTTCAGTTCGACATATGTGAATATTTTTATGTCTCCGGCAACTAATTCCCCATGCTGATGTGGATTTTTACCATGCTCGCCACCATCCTTATTCGAAGAAGAACCATGATTCATTTGGTTTTCATTGCTCTTTGGGAAACCTGTGCCACCCTGGCCTTAAAAATATACGAAAACATCAGCGATTCTTATTATTATTGCTATTTAGTAGTAATAGTTATTAACCAGGAAAATGAACAACAAATATGCACATACATTAATGAACACTAATGAGAAGTTTATGTATACCAGAGTTTTGATTAGTTGCTGATGCACGATACTTATTAATCATCCAAGTGAATCCCGATGTGCCTGGCGAATCTGCAGAATTGTCGAATTTTTCTTGTAGTTCAAGCAAATCCTGAAGATTTGCCACAACCTGACTCATGGTAGGACGTTTTTCTAAAACCCTTAGCAAACAACGATTTGATATTTCAGAAAATCCTCTTAAACATTTGGGAGCAACTGTTCCTGCTATACTAGAATCAACCATTTGATCAAATTTTCTTTCTTTCACACATTTTTGAGCCCACCTTGCCAAACTACCTTGCTCTTCTTCAAGGTGTTCGTCCACTGCTAACATCCCTGATAGCAATTCAAACAATACAACCCCAAATGCATAAACATCCGTCTTCCTAGTCAGTTTACTGGTATAAAAATACTCTGGATCCAGATATCCGAATGTGCCTTTAACACTAACACTGACATTGTTAAATGTTTGATCAATAGGGCCTATCTTGGATAACCCAAAATCTGAAATCCTAGCTGCCCAGTTCTTATCCAAAAGAATGTTTGAACTCTTCACATCACGATGTGTGATTCCATGTTGGATGCCAAAACCGGTGTGAAGGTAGTCTAAACCACGTCCAGCACCTATGGCTATCTTCAATCGCTGAATCCAACTTAAAGGAGTAGCAGTGACTTTGTGTAGATGATCATATAGGGTTCCACGGGGCATGTACACATAAACAAGGATCATCTCCCTGTTATCATCACAATAACCGATCAAAGACACCAGGTTACAGTGGCGAAGTTTAGAAAGCATCTGTATTTCAGCCTTAAACTCAGCTGCCCCTTGATTTGACATAGAATCCAACCGTTTGATGGCCACAAAATGAATAGATTCTTCAATAGAAATTTGACCTTTATACACCTTCCCGAATCCTCCCTGTCCAATGACAAGTTCATCATCAAAGTTGTTAGTTGCAGACTGAATCTCTGCTATAGTAAATCGGCGACTTGGTTGTGCTGAAGTCGACGATCTTAAGCTCTCAGTCACACCATTTTCTTTGTTCATTATCCTGGTTGGTTATTGAGATCAGTACATCAACTTTCTCTTGAACTTAATTGGAGTTTTGACTAGATAGGCAAAAACTAGTAAAAAATTATATGTACCGGGGCATAGTTATAAATTGAGTAAAGATTTTCTTTGGGGGAAGTATTATTTTCATAGAAATTTTCATAGATCAAGTAATGACTAATTCAGAACAAGTGATAAGATTTCACCATCAAAGGACCGCTCAAAGTGATACATTCACACTACAGCACAAGCTACAACCACACACTGCAAGGGTTGACCGAAAGAACAAACAAAATAATATTCCGAGTGGGGAAATGAGGACATAAATTTGATAGTAGGAAGATAAGAACTCCATGTTTGACTGCATCAACTTCTACCACTCATTCGCATAATGTTTGACTTAATTAATTAAATATTAAATCATTTACAACATCATCCACAAGAGTTAGGGGTGTGATTCGGGTTGACCCGGTCGGGTCAACTCGGGTCGGGTCAAGGGTAAAAAATATATAACCCGAACCCGAGTCTAATTAGATTTCGGGTCACTCGGGTTCGGGTCAATTCGGGTCGGGTCAAGTCGGGTCGGGTCAACTCGGGTTCGGGTCAACCCGAGTTTAAGGAAAAAGTGTAAAAAGTGGCTTAATTAAGTACTAATACAATGTAAAAAATGTAATTTTAGTCGGGTCAAGTCGGGTTGGTCGGGTTCGGGTCAAGTCGGGTCGGGTCAAGTCGGGTCAAGGGTAAATATATATAACCCGAACCCGAGCCTAATTAGAACTCGGGTCAATTCGGGTCAACCCGAATACGCTTTTGGACCCGAGTGACCCGACCCAAATATGATTATTCGGGTTCGGGTTCGGGTT
Organism: Glebionis coronaria; assembly: GCA_025667525.1. Lineage (NCBI taxonomy): Eukaryota > Viridiplantae > Streptophyta > Magnoliopsida > Asterales > Asteraceae > Glebionis > Glebionis coronaria. The sequence goes on along the minus strand of CM046874.1, from coordinate 691,502,388 downwards.
CGGGTCGGGTCAACTTTTCTGACACCCCTACACAAGACCATTAGGATACTGATATGGTTTATAAGCAGGACAACCAAGTCATGAAGAAACCACCCACTATCTCCGTGCATTATTTGTTAGTTTACTAGAAATTAGTTTCCCACGTTTTAGAATAGCAGTTAATTAAGATGTTTTCATTTCCTATATATATGTAACATATATTCAGTTTAAGGATAAGAAGAAAATTAATCAAAAGTCTAGTTCCTCTATTGTTTTCATGGAGTCTTGCCCGCTCTAAGGGCCTTATCATCTCTTCCCGTATCTATTTCTTAGGAGTTTGGCCTACTAAAACAAGGTCGCATCAGATACAATGTCCATTCGTTCCGGATGGCCCTAAATTCGAACTAGAACTTCCCTTTACTGAGTTCATATTTCACTATTAAACAAAAAGATATATGTCTAATTGAGCATAAATATGGACCAACAATGATCTAAAAATGTTAGGGATACAAATATTCATTTTCGATCTTGAGATTCAGATATTAAATCTTCTGATCCATTTTCTAGATATCCCACGTGTTTAGCCTTGATGATGCTATCTTCCAACCAAATGAGGAAGACCTGTGAGTCCTCCAGAATTCCTAAGTATAACTTTCTTTAGTTGCATAGACGTTCTCAATTGATTCTCTGTTTTATAAGCCTCAGTTTGTATGTAAAGCTCAAATGCCTGCTGTTTCTTGATGTTTTTGGTGCTATGTTAGATAGTTGGCCCCATCTATCTTTATGAAAGGCGTTTTTGAGACGTTTGCCTGTTTTGGATCCATCATTAGCGCCATGTTACGGGGAAATTTTTAGAATAAACCAGCTGATAAAAAATCACCCTGATGAGAAGAAGCACCATTGAACGTAAAAAGATACACCATAAACACTGATTATGGTGGTTTATTCCCTAAATAACAAGAGCAAAAACATGGTATTAGCGTTGCACTGATCATTATTACCATTGTCCAACGATAATACTGTTGCGTAAAAGTTGTAGATATGAGTGATCAAATGAAAGAGGTAATAAATGAACACGCTGAACATATTTCGTTGATATATCAGATCGAGTATAATCCACGATTTCATGCTTACTGTAAAATGCTGTAAATGATGTTTATAGTTGCATCCACCCCATTTCATATTTTAGAGCATGATTTTGCTATTCCACGCAAACACTTTGTGTGACCACAAAGCAACTTAATCTGAATGTGTCTTTCACTGTTCGTGTATAACTCGATAGACTACAAAGTCAAACCCAAAGCCCTCACCTGAGGAAAAAATGTCAACCCTCACCTGAAAAATGCTCACTCTCCTGGCCACCACAATTTCCGGCCATCACAAACACCGTCACCCATTCATTCAACTCCGCCGTCACGCAAATCATAAACCTAACCAGAACCAAAATCAGAGCCATTGACGGCACCCAACCATACGAATACGAGTCCAAGCTCTCATTCCAAATACCCAAATAAAAAACCCTCAAAAGGGCTATCATTTGGTTCGGTAATTTCGGTCAGTTTTTAGCTAAAATCCTAGTCAGGCAAGGCCATACTGTTTTAGCACACTCACGCGCTGACTACTCCTCACACGTTGATGCACTCGGGGTCGCGTACTACCCCGAATGCGAACGACTTATGCGAAGAACACCCAAAAGTTATTTTGCTTTGTACTAGTCTACTGATAAAGTACTTAAGTCTTTACCTTTACAACGCTTAAAGCGGTCGACTTTGTTTGTCGATGTTTTTGTGGTATGTTTATCTCCTTTTTTTCTAGTCGTGTATTATTACATTTGTCTTGTATGTGATCAGATTCTTGTAATGTGAGAGTTATACTAATGAACCAAGTTTAGTTGTATGCTAGTCTGAATTGAACCCTTAGGATTTGATTTGTTACAACATTGGTAATGAGCATGCTATAAAGCAAAAGCTTTGAAGTTAACCAAAATAAAGTTCACAATCAACTTAAAGTGTAACAGATGGAGGAGGATAAGAATAAACTTCTTATTTAGTTTTATTTTGTGACATTTTTTTTACATCCACCCATTTACCTTTTTGCAACTAAATTAACTCATGAGGTTTTGAAACAGCGGGTTTTGAATAATCAACACTAAGATCATTATACTTATAGGAAAAGTAGAATAACCTAAATAAAGATTAGACACTACTTTCCTATTTTCCTAAACAAAAATAAGAAACAAAATAAAACAAAATAAGTAAATGATATTTTTTTATTTTTGTTCCATGCATCATTCTCCTCTTATTTGAAAAAACTCGTCCTCGAGTTTGCAACACTCGTCCCTTGTTTTCGTAGCATCCAAGTTTGCATCCCTTGCATCAAGTTTTCTTTCTTTAAAATGACTCGACCGCGAACCTTGATCGTCATCATTGAAAAATAAATATTATTAGCCACAACTATGACGTCTTGAATGTTTTCCTCTTCCCCACCAAATCCTTCTTCTTCCTCAATGATACCTTCAATATATGTATCATAAAGTAGCATCGATTCTTCTTCATATTGATCATCGTTAAATATTGGAGGTCCTTCATATTCATCACCCTCCATACCATAATCTGTCTATTCATCAAAACGTGAACCATCACCCTCAAAGAACGGATATTCTAACTCTTCACCTTCGCATTTCCTTGGAAACATCTTAATCAGGAACCAGGCTCTGATACCAACTGATGTAGACTAAAATAAATAAGGATAGATAATTGAATCTGTTGATTCCAAAGAATGCCAGACACAACTCTTCCAACAATCGTTGATTCAAACGAATGCCCGATTATTAAGGTGAAAATTGAACAATAAATCCTAACCTGGTTTGAAGTCAATTAACAAAAGACTACAAGTCTGTGTTTTTATTCACATCTCAATAATAATCCTTACAATAAACCAAAGTCCTAAATTTATAGGAAAACTAAACTTAGGGAAAAAGAAAATAATATTCTTCCCAGAAAACGCAAAATGAAAATATTAAATAAAAGATACCACAAAATAAAAAATTAAACAAAAGATGTCACAAAATAAAACTAAATAAGAAATTTATTCTTATACTCCTCCATCATTACTAATATAGCGGAAAACAAGGATAAATAATTGAATCTGTTGATTCCAAAGAATGTGATGGGACTAAAATAAAAAGGATAGATAATTGAATCTGTTGATTCCAAAGAATATCAGACACAAATCTTCCAACAATGGTAGACTCAAACGAATGTCCGATTATTAGGGTGAAAATTGAACAATAAACCCTAACGTGGATTCAAGTCAATTAACAAAAGATTACAAGTGTGTGTTTTTTATTCATATCTCAATAATAATCCTTATAATAAACCAAAGTCAAAAACTAAATTTAGGGAAAAAGAAACAATATTATTCCCAAAAAACACAAAATAAAAACATTAAATAAAAGATACCACAAAATAAAAAAACTAAATAAAAAATGTCACAAAATAAAACTAAATAAGAAGTTTATTCTTATGCTCTTTCATCAGTAAATTTACCTGAACTAAACGTTGTTTTGTTGAAAATTTAGTGCTATGTAACTGTCTCATGTGTAACTGTCTCATGTTCTTAGCACCTTTATGCCACATTTATTATTTTCAAAATAGTCTTTCAAACAAAAACTAGTAATCTTGTTGACTTATTTTAGTACCTGCACAAGTGGTCTTGTTTTTCATTATAACAATTGTAAAATTTGGTTATTCTACCATCAAGTTTTGAAAAAAATAATAATGTTATATGGGCTACATGTGGTTTCTGCTAATGCAAATGAATTATGCTTTGCATATATTGGTATTGTCAATGTGTTTTGATTACTAATGCTTGTGTTGTGCTTTGTTAGTGATGTTGCAGAGACATTGTGATGGTGTGTGATTTGTTGTATGGTCGGTGAGACAAATAGGGAGGAAGATAATCTTAGTGCATATTCATATTTCCTCACTTGTATGAAGTTGCAAATTCTATTTATTTATTATCGGTTCATGTTGTAAGAGTTTGTTAGTTTAGAAGAGTTGTTGTAGGATGTAACTTACAGCATTTTATCCAAAATTTTGCTAATTTAAGAACCTGGGAATCAGTGATATCAATAACGAGTTTTCTTCAGTTAAATGATCGAGTTTAGTTAATTGAAGCAAGTTATAAAATAAGCATGCTCTGCCTATCTTTTTAGTATAACTACACATGGATTTGGTGAAAGTTTAGGACTTAAATTACTTGCCCAAAGTTAGTATACGATGAATGGCATGATTTGAAACCTTACTCGTTTGAAACTTGTACTGAATCAGTACTTAATGTATTCTCGTATCCTCAAGATTATAGAGACTAAATAGAATGTGTTCTCATAAAACTACTTCCTACACGCATGCATAAGGTTAGTACCATTTGTCATTTCTCATAGAAAAAATTTCAAGATTCGTCCCTATCGTTTACACAGAATATCAACCTTCATCCCTATCTCAAAATAACTCCATGAATCGTCCCTATCGTTTACAACTACGATCAAAATTGGTCCATATTTTGGATGAGAGTTAGTTTTAACTGTTAAGTTTTTGAGAATTGAGGGGTATTTCGCTCCATTCATTACCGCCCATTTTTCACATTAAAATCTCTTTATTTCTTTTTTCTTTTAATTATTTTTCTTTTTCCTATCTTTTTCTCTCCCTCTCTCACATTTCCAAACCACCACCACAGCTCCAAACCACCACCATAATCTGCTCAAAACCAATCCCATCATAATAAAAAAACTCAGATTAATGTTTCTGCTACTGCTAATGTTGTTGAAGAAGGAAAAAGCAATTGTTATTTGACCTCTGTCTAACCTAATACCACACAAACCTTATCCAATATCCACTCACACACACCTGTTAACAACATCATCCACCACCGACACCTACACCTACATCTATTTCCCATCTATCACAAACAAATCTCTTCTTCATCAAATCTTCGATCCACTCTCATTACCGAAAACCGTCGCAGTTTTAAAACTCAAATCTGGTGCAAAAAAAGGGAAGCAATCATCATTTTGCTAAACCCAGTTCACACCACAATCTCATCACAAATTCGTATTTGATATCAAGTCGAATAAAAAATAAATCATCTTCACCCAAGAAAGAAATAAGATGATGCGCCATCTGGTACATCTAGTGATGTTCATCCCACGATTCCGAAGCTAGTTTCTGATTTCAAAGAGAAAACCCCGCTTTTACTTGTATAATACAACGAAAGTCATTTTACACCAACTAATTTAGTTGTGCACCACTGTAACCACTAATACCATAGTTGCATCATCCACAGCCAATCAGAACTAAGACTACGAAGACCGCATTTACAGTGATTGCATTATGTGCATGCATAACATCTAACTAAACGGAAATGAGAGCCAAGTACTCGTCGATAGCTTCACTTTCCCTCGTAAGTTCCACATCATAATCCGAAAACGCATCTTCACTTGCCAAGTCTTCAGTAAGTTCCTCTTCCATTTCCACATCCCTCTCCATTTCATCCTCAAACCCGGATAAATCTCCATTCTGGGTGGTTTCATTGGCAGCACTTGATGAACCTTCACCTACACCACTTGCACTCCCGACATTGTCCGCTACTGGGGTTGTGAGCTCTTGGTTCTCATTTGGTTGATTTTGATCAAGCAGATGGTTTAAGGCCAGTTCTTCTGTTCCATAAGCACGAACAGCAGCCACAACTACCAAAAGTAACAAATAGATTTTACAAACAAAATTATATAAGCAGGCACCGTTACGTAGTTGCTGGATTAATACTTTGAAACTGATTATTGCATCATCAGTCGTGACAATCAGTTTATAATATTTGCTTCTAATTTGGTTTGACTCTTACAAAGGTCCGTTTTTGCTATAAAAAAAAAGTCTTGGTAGTTTTACTAATTAATTCCATAAAAAAAATTCCAGAACTCGAACATCGTCAAATTGTTACATTTTTATTACAGCTGTTATCATATCTGGTTCTGATTAACGCAGATGATAAAAAGGTAAAGATGGAAGTTGAAGTCACCTGAATCTCTAGGAAATCCCAAGGCTGTGAGTCTCTCAATAGTAGCATCTGCAGCTTGACGTAATCTCTTCTTCTTTTTTGATTCAATGAAAAGCTACAAAATTTTCAGGTATATGAGAATCCTCGCCGTTCTTTCAAGAATTTCAAGTGACAAAAAATTATAAATGAACCGCTACCTGAATATCAGAATTAGTCTCTGGATTTGTCAAGTCATCTAGAGCTCTTTGAGTTTCATTTTCATTTCTTCTAAGCGACTCTGCAGCAAGTTCTTTTTCGAAACTGCCAACATCAGAAACCGTATCAGCATTATATGAAGAATTTTTTATCAAAACTACTTCTTAACATTATAGATAAAGACATTGTAAGCTTACCCATATGATATCAATTCCTTTAACTTCTTAAGATCCACGGCCTTCTTATTCGGCGTGACTCCAAACTTCTTCTGCTCCCTGTAATTGTAATTCTATTAAAGACCAGAAACACCATAACCAAGAAAACGAGTAATTCATTTTTTTTTAGGGAAATAAATACTTACATGATTTCATTTCTTCGCTTGATGTCATCCTCCCTCTTTTGTTGCTCCTTAGCTTTTTCCTCAATAAGAAAATTAACAGCACGCTCAACATCTTGACGGTTCATGCGTAGGGCCCTTTTTGCAGCCTTTTGTCCATACCCCATCCCCATTAGCATAGATAATGCCTCATCTGGAACCTGGAGCTGCAATTAAACAATATATTCAGATATATACACAAATAACTTTTAAGTGAAAAGCCTATAAATGTATAAAACCGTTAACAGTTACCTGCAAGTATCTACTCCTAGCACTGTTCAGCGATATCTTTGCTTTTTCTATATTGCCACTATGGTATGCCACAATACCTTCAAGCAGTTCCAATCGCAAGTGCCTGTATCAGAAAATTAGTGCCAAACACAATTAGACATATACATACATGATACATGTGTATGTGGTGTGCAATGAAGTTACTTACAATGCAAGTTCAGGATGGGAATTTCCATGAAGGAGTCTGAGACGAGTGGATTCCTTTCCGTGAGATCGTTCAATTCCTTTACGAGCATCTTCAAGTCGTTTTCCAGCTACTGATAGTTTACTGATGTCTTTGAGCATAAAGTAACACCAAACCATGTCTATTTGAAGTATCGGGACATTGTCAATTAGCTGAAAAAAAATAAGAGACACAATATAAGGATACATATGTCAAATCAATATTATCTAACAGGAAACTAAAAAGAGCAAAACATCCTAAACATTAATTAAAAGAAGAATCGTTAATATGACTATTACCTGAACGACCTTGGAATCGCATAGCGAAAAAGACTCCTGCAATAGAGTCACTTAAAATTATTACTTTGCATTCAATAAACGTAAAAGAATATGGAAATGAAATCTTCTGCGTTTTCTATTGAAAAATAGTGAAGATGTGAATGGTAAATAAGTCAAAAACTAACCTTGCCCATAGCTAGAACTTCAACAGCATCTTCATACATTTTCTTTTTTACCATTTGTTTCGCTTTTCCATGAAACATCAGCCCCATCATTAGTGCACTGTCAGATTAGCATTTATCTTTAAAGTCGATATATTATTCAAATCCCCTTGATTTAACAATTGCAATATAGTAATCCATTACCGTTGATCGTTCTCAGAACCAAGCTGCACTATCTCTCCACTTTGATTCTCCAATTCAAGATTGAAGTTTTCAAGTGGCAACAACCATCAGCATGTCTGGTGGCCAATGAAGTAGCAGCAGCCCTGTAATAATGTCAAGATATTGTCATTGATACTATACATCAATGTTTATAACAAGTTAAAAGGCCTTTTTCAATAGGTTTATCATATCATAATAAACTTATAAAAGTCTTGACGTCTCACAATAAGCCGGAAAATCAGGACTTATGAAATATAACCCGTATTCAAATAAGCTCATAAGCCCGCATACTCACCTTGAAAAAACAAAATTCCAAACACCCCTATGAAGAATTACTAAAACAACGGGACAACAGTAGACGGCAAACGAGGTTAAGGGTAAGTTTATCAGTCCCTTTCCCCTCGCCATCCCCAAACGTTAACTAAAACAAGATAAACTGTAATTACAAAACCATATACTAACCATCCTATAATCCAAAACACAAAAACACGATCAACCAACAAAACCATCATAAAAAAAAAGAGAATAAAAAAACAAACTTTAATCTATGAAGGCGATTAGTCTTCTCCTCTTCAGCAACCAATTCTTTACCATGATCAAGAGACACCCTCGTAACCAAAATCTTAGAATTATTCTTAAGACCAAATTCAACCAGCTTTTTTGTTCCTTGATCACCATCGTCTTCTTTCAAAACCTTACCAGCACAAATAAGGTTAATTGAATCATTGCTACTACTACTAGAGTTTTGGGCTATTTTGGATAGAATTTGTTGCTTTAAAAAGGGTTATGGTGCAACAAGACAAAGCATAATATAGGTTGGTAGATGAGACGGGATTTTCACACTAGCTCTTTTCATTCATACACCCCAAAATATGGACTTTGGCTCTCACTGTTAAATAGCCAATATAGCGGATGTTTGGTATTGAATTGGTTGTTAACAAATACCTTCCAGTGGCCACAAGGAATGATATTTTTTGAATTGTTTTTGAATATTGATTTCGTGGATCTGTGACTTTGATGAGTGATTCGCTGATTATTTTGTTTTTGGTGTTCTAGTTTTGAGAGACGATGGATTCGATTTATTGTGAGATGTGGATATTTGATAGTTGGCCAGATCTGTGTTTTTGATGATGAAAAATAATTGGTGGTGTAAATCTTGTGTAAAAAGTGGGCCTGGTGATATAAATGCATGGGAGAATAAGTAAAAGTTCAAATTACCCCTCCTCTTATACCACTTAACGAGCAAAACTAACTCCATAGGGACGATTTTTTATCCAAGTTGTAAACGATAGGGACGACTGATGAACTTATTTTGAGATAGGGACGAAAATTGATGTTTAGTGCAAACGATAGGGACTATTCTTGAATTTTTTTTTCTCTTAGCTACCTTGTTAGAGATACGAGTTAGCATAATGTATCGTTACTCATGTTGTTACTATTGCTAACATTTAAATGTTCAGTATTGATCTTGGCAAAAACAAATACCACTAATTACTTCTGGAGAGTGCCTTTTTCCCAAATTGTGTTAGTAAAAGTGAAACATTAAGCGATATAAATCTTGAATTTTACATATCTCGAACACAACATCATTAATCAAATCACGAACTGATACTCGTTTAAAATGTAATGAACTTGCGTACTCTGAAAATCAGTTTCTAGAACAAAATTGGATCCATGCTGTTCTGGTAATGAAACTGTACTGCGATCAGCCACAACCGATCTGGAATGTACACTACTACAAAAAGGACTTTTAGACCTTCTTATATAGACCTGCTACAAAACACACACGTTTAAATAGCACTTTAGCCTCATTTGGACCGGCAACAATCAAAACAACGGGTCTAAATAATAAAAATACATTAGAACCGGTTAGAATGAAAACAGTCGGTCTAAAAGATAACTTTTTGAACCGGTGATACTTATGTAGGTCTAAAAAGTTGTAGCGGGATTTAATTTCACTTTCCTTCAAAAAATTCAATTTGACCGCCTAAAGGAAAAAGGAAAATTTTGGCAAAAATTTTGAACGGGGTAATATCTATTTGGGTCAACCCACAATTTATTCAACTCACAACTTATTCCCTCCATTTACACTACCACCAAACCCTAACAGCCATAGTACCAGCCGCCGTCACCACCATCACAGTCACCAGGCTGCCATTGCAAACTCCCCTAAAAGTAAGAAATCTTGATTTCTTAATTAAGTTTATATATATTGCATTTATGATTTTGTGATGTCCTTTTTATATTTGTTCTATCAAGTTTAATATTGAATAAAGTTTTTATATTGGTGATTAGGTTCAGCGTAAAAGAAACAACAAAAAACTTGATGGTTACAAATGTGTAATTGGTATTCTAGATATACTTGGAATCTAATTAAGATGTTTTGTAGACTAATGATGTTCCGGTAAGCTTATGCAGTTATGCTTTAAAGTGGTTGCTAATTTGCTCTTTGTTTGTACAACACTTAAATATAAACTCCTAGACTATGAATTATTAAAAAGTGAATTAATCCTAAACAATCACTAGACCAATTGGAAGGATTGGAAGAGAGTGCAAGAAGCTGTTGCCTATTATTTGATTATAAATTTGAAAAGGTGCAATTGGCAGGACTGGAATAGAATGCAAGAATCTTAATTGCAATGGGCAGTCCGGTATCATCATTAGACTTGGAAGATGTCGTTTTCGTGACCCTGCCTTTGTAGATCTCACCATAACTCCCCTTTCCCATGCGTCCGTCCTTCCTGAAGTTTCTTGCAGCACGTTTAAGTTCACCATACGTGAACACTTTTAGATCTCCTGACACTATTTCTCCATACTGCTGAGGCAGTTTGCCTTGATTGCTGCCATCCTCGTTGGTTGAAGAGCCCACATTCATATTGTTTTCAAGGCTTGCTCTTTGATCTTACAAAATGAACAAATTAGGATACTACTCTTAAAGTTATCTATGGATCATTTACCCGAAAATCAGTTCACTTATAAGCGAATTAAATCGTTTAAGTCTGTAACACACAAATATGCAAATATAATGAAGAGTATAATTTAGTATACCGGAGTTTTGTTTAGTCGTGGATTTTAGATACTTATGAATCTTCCAGGGGAATCCCAACATGCCTGATGACTTGGCTGAACTGTCATATTTCTGTTGTAGTTCAAGTAAAGCTTCTAGTGATGCAACAACCTTAGTCATGGTAGGACGTTCTTTAGGAACACTAAGCAAACAATGATCTGCGATCCGAGCCATCTGTATCAAACATTTGGGTAAAATTGTTCCCCTTATTTTGGAATCAGCCAATTGATCTAATTTTCGTTCTTTTACGCATTTTTGAGCCCATCTTACCAAACTACATTGCTCCTCACCTCTACTGACATCTACTGCAAGCTTTCCTGATAGCAATTCAAACAATACAACCCCAAATGCATAAACATCTGTTTTAATTGTCAGTTTTCTGGTATAGAAAAATTCAGGATCAAGGTACCCAAATGTGCCTTTAACACTTGCATCAACATAAGACATTGATTCATTAGTTGGGCCTATTTTGGACAATCCAAAATCTGAAATCATAGCTTCCCAATTTTCATCCAAAAGAATGTTCGAGCTTTTCACATCACGATGTATGATTCCATGTTTTGTTCCAACACCAGTGTGAAGGTAATCTATTCCACGCCCAGCACCTATGGCTATCTTCATCCGCTGCACCCAACTTAATGGAGTCTCAGCTATGTGCAAATGATGGTAAAGGGATCCACGCTGCATATATTCATAAACAATGATCATCTCCTTGTCATCATCACAAAAACCAATCAGAGACACTAAGTGACAGTGGCGTAGCTTTGAAAGCATCTTAATTTCTGCCTTAAATTCAGGCGACCCCTGATTTGACATCGAATCCAACCGTTTGATGGCTACAAAAAGACCAGTTTCTTCACTACCCACTTGACCTCTATACACCTTCCCAGATCCTCCTTGTCCAATCACCAGTTCCTCATCAAAGTTTTTTGTTGCAGATATAATCTCTGAAAGAGAAAAACGCTGACATGGTTGTGTTGAAGTGGATGATAACATATTATCACAGTCACCGGTTCTCGAGTCCATAATCTTGATTAGGTTCTGAGATATGTACTGAACTTTTGAGAAAATTAAGCCGGACTTAAGAGCAGACGAAAACAATTATTGTTTACTAATTAAAAGGTCAATGATCAGGTATAATGATACTTTCAAGCATGTTTAGAAAGTCAAATATCAACTTTCTAGTTTGGCCGGTGCAAGTCAAAGCCGAAAAAAACTAACATATGCTTAGTTGTATATATGGAGGATATCCATATTATTGCTATTTAGAAAAATGTACTGGTGTGTAGAATCTGCTTTGCAGGAGTATATCACATAAACCAATTTGAGACACCTTTCTAATTGAAAGCACCTTCAGCTTTGTGCAGATGCTCATAAAGCGTTCTGGGGTGTATATCACGTGAACCAATTTGAGACACCAATTTACAATGTGAGATAGAAATTATTTAAAGTTTTTCTGGCATATTTGTAAAGTAAAAAAGAAGGCCAACGTGTAGTTTAGTATCGTGAGCTTGGTTCACGTGGAATTTTTAATACCCTGAACGTTGAAAGGTGCAACATGGTAACCTGTACTTGGATAAGTGGAATTTCTACTCCCTATAACCACTTAACAGTTGAGCCGAGTTAGAAATTTATTTGACGCTATCCTCAAAACTACAATATTTAAGGGTAGAAATGTAGAAACAAGTCGAGTTGAGCCCGAGCTTGCCAAACTCGAGGTCGTGCTCAGCTCGTTTAAAGTCATAAGTCTCAAGCTCAAGTACGTTTCGAGCCTTATAATGTCAGCTTGAGTTCAACTTGTAGGGTATTTTATAAGCTAGCAATTGGTTCGTTTTATGCTCGTTTATATATAAATATACAGATAGAATTTTACGTGATAAACTCATTCATATATAAATTTATCCAATCAAGACTTGAGCTAGGGCTCGAACTCGTTTAAGCCCGGATCATTTCATGCTTTTATAAGCTGGCTCATTTCAAGTTGACTTCGAGCTAAAGCTATAGGGCTCGAAACGAGCTCGAGCTTTGGCAAACCTGGGTTGACGTGCCCGGTTTCTACCCTTATTCAGTAAGTTGACTTCGAGATAAAATCCATTAACAGGCTTAACTGTTAAGTGGCTATAGGATGTATTTTGACTAATGAGTTATTGAATTGGATGCACGATTCTTCTGCGTTGGCGATAAGTCGTTGGTTCTTTTAATATTGACTTATACTGATGGTGATAGATTAACAGACCTTTAAAATCAACGTTGACTAAACACAGGCTGAACACGTAGTACGTCAATTAAATATTTCGATTATAAAAGTGAAGTATCATAATCCTGAAAAAATGTTGACATGGCCTGGTACTATAGTAGATATGTTAAAAAAATTTACATGGTCGTATCTCACACATTTTAGTCTCGTTGTGAAATTAATGTTGTCTGAGAAACATGCATTGAAAGCCATGAGGAATTGAGGACTTGGTACAACAAAATACAATCGAAGTTGTGTCTTTGAACGGCATACTTAAGTGAAATGCACTACACCGCATCAAACGATTTGATAAATACCACTAGCTACATCTGTCGTACATGTGAGCTTTCGAGAAGGATATTGCAATCCAGAAATCCAAACTGCAGGAAACTGGAAGCAACATCATATCTAAATTTACGTTAATTAGTTTGGAAGGAATCTGTGGTTGCAGTTACCAATGCCTCTATCATGCTTGGATACAACTTCTTCAAGGCCCTTAGCATCTTCAACTCTGAATCCGCGTCATTGCAGATCTCAAAACAAAATCTTGCAAGCGAACCCAAGGATTTCCAACTTTTAAATATTTCCAAATGCTTTCCAAAATCTTTGTCTGAAAGATTCTTGTAATAATTACTCGCAAGAACTGGTTCCCCAATCAGTATCTCCGCTAATACCAATGTAAATGATGCAAGATTACTCCGTCCATATAGTGATTTCGGACGACCTAAAAAAGTGATAGTTGTTTAGATATGTGGAATGAGTGAATGACACAATAAAATCCATACTACTAATACGGGAAACGATATCGAAGGGGAAATTCAAGAGAAAATGAGACTGAAGTCCCTTACGGCAACCCGAGTGATAGTAGCAATCAATTTTTTCATCATTCCAAGTTTTGAACTTCCACACATTGTAGTTCCAAAACTTTGCTGTAAAATCCTGCACTTTATAATTAGCTCTTGTAGGTAAACCAACTAAATATATTATCCTTGTAAGTTAAGGAATCATTCAGAATCTCAATGTACTATATTATATATCGGACGCACCTCATTCAGCAATATATTACATCTTTCAAACACACAGATCTTCTGTATCCACGACGAGTCTGAAGCAGGTTTATCTTGTGTGTTGTGCAAGAAAAAAAGCCCTCTTGCAATTCCTAGTGCCATTTTCACTCTTGTATCCAATGGAAGTCGTGCAACAGTTCCTACAATAATTGTCAAAGTAATATCTCAAGCTCAAAGTTTCTTTATTTCAAAACAAAAATGTATTTTGACATCTGGAAATAACTTTTGTTCATACCGCTATGCAGGCAATCCTCGAAGTTTCCATTATGCATGAATTCATATACAAGAAAAAGAACCTCACCCTCTAAGCAGTATCCTATGAGCTTAACAATGTTCGGATGACTCAAGTATGTCAAAACCAATTCTAACTGCATTCACAAGTGGCTAAGTATTACTGAAATTGGCTTCTAATTAGCAAACCGTAAGAAAGTAATATAGGAAATTAAATATGAAATTTACTGGAATGGAATTTCTATGACTACGAAAGCTAAATATGTCTCTCATGTTATTTAGCAATGAGAATAAAGGGTAAGTGATCTACTTCGGAGTTATCAAGACTTTTTTGATGATTGCGCTGGAATATCTTTATGGAAATGGCCAGTCCACTATCGAGCATGGAGGGGGAATATGTCATCTCATCGACCCAACCTTTGTAAATCTTCCCATAAAGCCATTCGCCCAAGCATGTTTCATATCCAAAGCCTCTCGCAGCATACTTCAGCTCATCATAAGTGAACTCTTTTAGATCTTCAGTCAGTACCTTTGTCCAATTATGAGGCATTTCTTCTTGATGACCATCAGCATCTCCAACATTTGGTAACTGGCTGCTGTGATTCATGGTGACTCCACTGCTACTCGATGTGCCAACATGGTCTTAAAAAACAGAGATACGATGCGTATTAGTAAAGAAAATTACTATACAAACAAATGCAAAACAATTTATGTCCAACTTCTATCTCTGGATGTTATATCATATTATGAAGTTATACACTTTCGGTGTCAGAAGCAATTCTCCTCTTTCAGGAAGAAAATAAATTCATTTATAAGTAAATAACCTCTAAGTTGACAAAGAGTCAGGCCATACCGTAGTTGACTTTTGCTGACGGACGGAAATATCTGTTCATCTTTGAAGTGAATCCCGTCATGCTTGATGGTTCAGCTGAATTCTCATATTTCTTCTGTAATCCAAGAGAATCCTGAAGTAACGCCACAACCTCAGTCATGGTGGGTCGTTCATTGGGAACACTATACACACAACGATATGCAATATTAGCAAATTGTCTCAAACATTTAGGAAAAATTCTTCCCCTGATATTAGGATCAACCATTTGATCAAATTTACGATCTTTGATGCATTTTTGAGCCCACCTTACCAAGCTACATTGATCCTCACCAAATCTTACATCTACTGCATGCCTCCCGGAGAGCAATTCAAATAATACAACCCCAAATGCATACACATCTGTTTTCCTTGTCAGCTTTCTTGTGTAGAAATACTCTGGATCGAGATATCCAAATGTACCTTTAACACTGGCATCAACATATGATGAAGAATGATTAGTTGACCCTATTTTAGACAAACCAAAGTCCGATATCATGGCCGTCCAGTTCTTATCTAAAAGAATGTTCGAGGTCTTCACATCACGATGTATAACTCCGTGTTTGGTGCCAACGCCTGTATGGAGGTAGTCTAATCCACGCGCAGCACCTATTGCAATCTTTAGTCGCTTCACCCAATCTAAACTAGTCTTAGCTTTGTGAAGATGATGGTAGAGGGTACCACGGTGCATATACTCATAAACTAGAATCATCTCCTTTCTATCATCACAATAACCTATTAAAGACACCAAGTGACAGTGCCGCAGCCTAGAGAGCATCTCAATTTCTGCCCGAAACTCAGGTGCCCCCTGGTTTGACATAGAATCCAACCGTTTAATGGCCACAACATGACTAGTTTCTCCAATAAAAACACGGCCTTTGTACACCTTTCCGAATCCTCCCCGTCCAATGACCAGTTCAGGATTGAAATTTTTGGTTGCGTATTGTATCTCTGCAAGAGAGAAATGACGATATGGTTGTGCTAAAGGTAAAAGTGACACCTTTTTTCCCTCATCAATAGTATAACCCATAATATTGCCTACTTTTCAAAGTTTGTGCTAAAGGTTTGGGGAAGAACGTAATAGCAACTGGATTATATATAGCTGTTAACATAAAATGAAATAATTTGGCCACAGGAGGTATTACAAATTCCAAGTTTAAGAAGGTAGGGGCAAGGAAATGCCTCATCATGCGAAGGAATTGCCACAGGAATATATGAAATTATATTAAATCAATAGAGTCCGAGTCAAAGTCAGCAAGATAATTAAATAATACTCTAATACTTTTTACTTTTAAAGTTTTTTCTTTGTTAAGTTTGTGTATTAAGTACACGCTAAACTTTGTTAAATAGACATTGTTTAGCAAAACTCGTAATACTTAATAAAAATTATATTAATGAAAAATACACTTAAAAATAAAATGCAACTGAGTCATACATTATCAAAGTTCTAAAAGGCTCGCAAAAGCTTCGCAAAGGCGTGATGTTTGACATCCACGCCCCACAATAGACAAGATTTAAGCTTAAAGCTTGAAGCAAGACGATAAGTGAAAAAATGTGATAATTTGCGATAAAACATGATGCGTGAAAGCTTTTTAAAATTCAATTTCGAGAAAATCGTATTTTTTATATAAAACTAGAAAAGATTACATTCAAAAAACATTTTCTTATATTTATTCTTTATATATTACAGTTTTTTGACCTCGATATATTTACACTATGATATAAATATATAATTTTTATATAGATTTTCATATATTTTGACGCTTTAATTCACGCCTTAAAACGCCATGACTCGCCATGGCTCGCAAAGGCGTGAGGCTTGGTCATGTCGTCATGCCACGCCTCACGCTATCTAGAACCTTGTATATTATGCGATTTAAGTTCATTTGGAAACTAAACTTTACTTGAATACCAGGTGACTAATCAACACCTTCCATATTTATTTTAACCAAATGAGATTAAACACAAAATATATTTTCACTATCTTTTTCAAATATTAATATCTTTTGAAACGTTAATCTTATGCGAAAAATATACCGTTACGAAGAACATTTAATTAATCTTTCTATAGATATCCCATATAATACACTTTCGACATAAATTTTTTTTTCTGTTTTACACGGTTTTTTTCATTGTCGAAAATTATAATATATAATACTAATATCATATATATATGATGTAACATCAATATTATATATGATATAACGTATCGTATACTTATCATATATGATATAAACTAATATCATATACGATTTAACAATAATTTATGATTTAACACTGATATCACATATGATAAAACACTATTATCATATATGATATAGTTTACGTAAATTTTAAAAAGAAAAAAGCGAATTTTTTCTTCAAAAGTATATTATAGTGCATATTGGTAAAAAGATAATTAAATTCTTGTCGTGATAATTTTTTTTGTTTAACATTTAACGGTTTAAAAGATATTTAAATTATAAAAAATAAGTGAAAAATAAAATATATTTAATATTATCCATTAAATAAAAATAAAATGATAGTGAAGATGGGTCCCAATATATCCAATAAAAAGAATAGTATCCAAAATACTTGCTTCATATTATGCATGAAATATTAAAGTTAAAATTGATAAAAAAAAAACTTAATAAAATCAAACATGAACAATAATTATAAGATAAAGGTACTAATACATCGGAAGCTGAACTAGATGAGCTAATGAGATATCTTGTTTAATCGTGAATTGGTACATTGATAGGTGTGTAAACATCCATCCTTTTACCACTTAATTACAATAATAACCAAGCCAAAACGTGTATTTTATGTCGTAAATGTCGGAATTATGCGTGGTTTGTGTTTTTGTTATGATTTAGGACGAAATTGTGAAAAGGGGAGAAAACACGGGCATTCACGGGCTTTTATCGAAGAAAAAGACAAAAGACGAAGTCAAGAAATCAAGAGTGCAAAAAGAACGGAAGTCCAAGACCAATTCTAAAGATTTATCGAAGAAAAAGTCAAAAGACGGAAGTTTACTAAAAACCGAAGAAGTCAAGTCTAATTTATTGAAGAAATTACAAGACGAGTTTATTAATCCCGAGACAAAAGTCGAAGAATTGGAAGATTAAGGACTTAATGATGCAATTTAAGAAAGAAGAAAGAGGGGAGGAAACTTCCACTAAGCACCTCCCTAATCCTCATATAAATAGATCATTAGGCATTTCATTTCATTTTGTTGGTTAGAGTGACACTAGTTCTTCCATTTTCATTTCTTTGCACATTTAAATACATGTCATTTACTTAATTGTCTTGCACCTTAAATTCGTTTAATTTCAAGTAAGTTTCCTTTTAATTATTGTTAATCTTTACTTTTATTGTTCATCTCCTATCTACCTTTCTTGTTAATCTTTAATCTTTATGCTTTATGTTCATGTTCATGTTCATGTTCTTGAGTTTTTATTAAATTGATTAAGTGGGTTTTGATTATTGTGGTTATTATTGTTAGTTTTATTGATTTGGTTTGTTTGATTATCATTAGTTGATCATTTGTGGTTAGTCTTGCTTAATCTTTTGGTTTGATTTGATTGATTAGATTAGATTCGTGTTATTTGTTTCCCGTGTTCTTCGCTACTATTCTTTTCCGGATTATTCCGGATCAAAGCCACTTATTCCGAATCAAGTCTGTTTGTTGGTTATTCCGGATCAAGCTGTTTGTTCCGAATCAAGGTTGTGTTGAGAATATTCTGAACTAGTGGAATATTCCGGATCAGTGGATATTCCGAATAAAGGAAATATTACGGATCAAGGAGTTTAGCAGATTGTTCCGAATCAAAGGTCTTCATTCGGAATATCTTATATTCCGGATCAAGCCAGTTTATTCGGAATAATCAATATTCCGAACCAAGAAGATATTCCGAATCAAGGGTCGTTTATTCGGAATAATATATATTCCGGATCAAGGAGTTCATTCAGAATATTCCGAATCAAGGTTTGAGGATTTATTCCGGATCAGCAACAATATTCCGGATCAGCTGTTTGTTCCGAATCAAAGGTGTTCATTCGGAATAGTGAATATTCCGGATAAGTGACATATTCCAGATGAACCATTATTCCGAGTGAAGCAAATATTCCGGATCAAGGGTTTTGGTAAATATTCCGAGTGAAGAAGAATCATTCCGAACGAAGGTGACATCCCGGGCGAGTGATTTATTCTGAACGCAGGTTTATTCCGAATGAGCTGTTTTCAGGTTATTTCAAGTTTCTGTTTTTAAGTTTTAATTTTTAAGCTTTACTTTTCCCGCCTTTTTAATTAGTTGCACTTTTAGTTTATTTGCCTTAGATTTATTTTAAGCCTTGCCTTAGTTTAAGTTTTAGTTGCGTTTTAAGTTTGCCTTTAGGATAGTTTTAAGTTTGCGTTATTTACGTTTAGTGCACTTTTAATTTCTCGTCACGCTTTTAAATTCTTGTCATTTATTTTAAATTAGATTAGATTTACTTTAAAGTCTCGCACTTTTTAATTACTACAACGACACAACATTTGTTTCCATCAAAGACAGCTGAGTCGCATAGTTAACCAGTTATCAATTCGAAGAGACTGGAACAACGAACTTTGATAATTTTCATACTAGGTAAAAGCCTTGTCTCAAATGGCGCCGCTGCCGGCTCTTTTCGTAAAGATTAACGGTTTTCTTTGAAAGGCGCGTTGCTTTTTGGGATCCGTTCATTCGTGAGCGTTATTTTTCTTGTTTATAAATTTCAAAAATCCATAAAAATTAAAAATTGTTAAAAAACCATAAAAATTAAAAAATTTCAAATCCAAAAAGATTTTATTTTTATCTTTATAGTGTATATATATTCTCTTTGTGTTTGGTATTGTTTTCTTTTGCTTTCGCAGGTGTATGCGTACTAGATCTTCTACTTATCAAGAGCCCGAGACTCGTGAAGATTTAGCTATGGCAGGTGTGAACAACAACAATAATCCACCGTACCTCAACAATAACAACAACAATGTTCTTCCACATCCCGATCTTTCGGACAATGGAGGAGCTTTGTCAACCCACAATGTTTGGACGAGGAGGACCGATTGCACCGATGCAAATCATGGCTCCGGAGTTTTCGTTGAAGCATCACATGATCCAGCAGGTGCAGACTAATCCATTCCGCAGAATGCCTGATGATGATGCCAACAAACACCTCGAAAAATTCATTACAATCACTCAAAGCATGAAGTTGCCCGGTGCCACAATGGATGTTCTTCGCCTTCAACTCTTCCCACATACTTTATCACACCACGCCGAGAAATGGTTTGATCGTCTCCCGAAGAATTCCATTCATACTTGGGATGACATGACTCAACGCTTTTTGTCGCGCTACTTTCCACCATCCATGGTCACGAGCCTTCGCAATCAAATCAGCGGTTTCATGCAAGAACCCGATGAATCTCTCTTTGATGCTTGGGAAAGATACAATGTTTTGATCGAGCGCTGTCCAAACCACAACATGCTTCCCGTTACCTTAACTAATACTTTCTACAACGGTTTGACTTTTCGTGATTGTGATACGATTAATGCAGCCGCCGGTGGCACATTTATGAAAAGAAGACCCGAGGAGTGTAGAGAGCTTATTGAGAACATGACTACTCATCACACAAATTGGGATTCCTCCGCTTCTTCAAAGAACAACCCGAGAGTCAATGTTTCTTCTACTTCAGCAAACCCCGATATGACCGAATTCACCCGCATGATGGCCGAAATGAACAAAAATATCTTGCTTCTCGCTACAAACCAACTAGTTAAAGCGGTAGCCAATCCTTGTGAGACATGCGGTGGTCCTCACCCATACACTGATTGTCCTTCTACTCAAAGAAATCCGGAAAACGTATATGCGGCTTATGGTAATTATTCACCGGAAAATTACCAAGCCCGACCTCGAGGGGATCGAAATTTGCTAAGTTACCGGTCCAACAACTATCTTTCACCCGGTTTTTCTCCTCAAAACCAAAACCCCAACAACAACTACAATAGAAGCAACCAAATCCCACCTCGAGCTTCTAATCCTTATCACCCACCCGCTCAACAAGCCCCACCCATTAATCAAGATGTTGAAGCTTTAATGAGAACCCAAGGTGAGCAAATTAAGAGTCTGCAGAGCCAAATTATCAATTTGAAAGGGGATATCACCAAGCAAGGAAATGATATTAGATCCGAGCTTCGAGATAATATACAATCCTCCTTTTGCAATCAAACGAATGATTTGAAGAATATGCTGGCTAGTTTCTTACCAACCACTCAACCCTCTACTTCGAGTTCTCTACCTTCAAACACCGTCACCAATCCACGAGCGAATGTGAGTGCTATTACTACCCGTAGTGGAGTTACTTTAGTAGGACCACCTATCCCGCCCCCATCATCTACACCTCCTCCACCACCATTTATCCCTACTCCTCCCATACCTAGTATTAGTACACCATTACCGTCTCCGCCTCGTCATGACGAAGTACCCAAGAAGAACCCTTCAACATCTCAACCTTCACCTGTTACACCTCCACCACCCAACCCCAGCATTCCTTACCCTTCTCGACTCAACAAGGCTCGAATTTTGACAAAGAATGACATGCAAGTCAAGCTCTTGCTCAAATGCCACAATTTGTCAAGATGTTTAAGAAATTGCTTAATAAGAAGGAGAAGATGGTCGAGTTTGTTAATACTCGATTGAATGAAAATTGTTCCGCCGTCCTTCTTAAAGAACTTCCGGAGAAACTTGGAGATCCCGGTCGTTTTGTGCTTCCTTGTACTTTTAACCAAACCGACAAATTTAGTGCCTTAGCCGATCTCGGGGCAAGTATTAATTTGATTCCTTTAAGTGTTTGAAAAAAGTTATCATTGCCCGACCTTACACCCACCAAAATGACTCTTGAGCTAGCCAATCGCACTCTCGCTTACCTCGTTGGTATTGCCGAAGATGTGTTCATTAAAGTTGGCACATTCACTTTTCCGGTCGACTTCGTCGTTGTTGATTATGAAATGGACCCTCGTATTCCGTTAATACTTGGACGCCCATTTTGAGAACCGGTCGAGCTTTAATAGATGTGGATAAGTGTGAACTCATCTTAAGGGTCGGGAATGATGCACAAGTTTTTGAAATGAGGAAGCTTACAAGCAAATCCTTTGGAAGAGAATCAGCGAATATGATTAATGTGCTTGATGATTTTGTCGTCTACAACAATCCTCTATTCGATTCTTGCAATGATAATCCACTGTTTCAAGATGATGTGGATGATTCTCTCTCCAATTTGGAACCTTCACCCATATATGATTCTCCACCGATCTATGATGCTTATGATGATAATTCTAGTTCCGATGGAGATGATTATGATGATTTTACTTCCGAGTATCCCGACATGCCCACTTATGATGATTTTGATGAGGCCGATACTCTTTCTAGTGATTCTTCTCATGATGAAGATCCTCCGCCATCACTTGATCCTCCTTTGGATGACTACTCATTTGAGGAAGACTTCTCTACTTTTCTCAATACATACTTCCCTCATGAGAGTGATGCCCTTCCTTTAGACTTTGATGATGATGGTCTTCATCCTTCTACGGATTTGAAGAAAATTCTTTCAAAGGAGAAGAAACCGGACGACACCAACATCCGCAGCACGTATGTTTTGACACCTCTTTGTCCACCTTCTGAGGACGAGGTTGTGCATTTTCTTAGCGGGTCATCTTCAAATTCTGTTGCGCCTGAGTGCTATTTTCCCCTAAAGGAAAAGGTGTTCGACCCCGGTATCGATATTCTTCAGCAATCTCAGTATCCATCTGATGAAATAAAAGGAAAGATCTTTGGAACTTTTGAAGATATGCTTGCACCTCTTCACCCTTGCTACCACCGTGCTCCATCTTTTCTTAAGGGAACCTTGCCTACTCTTCTTTGGCTTGCCTTGTTCGCCTTAAGCTTGTGCTATTTGATGGACGAAAACTATGTCTTTGATCCCGGTGGATGTGTTTCATGCTTCTTCCTTTGCTAATCAAGGTCGAGTCAGGCTCACGACTCGGTGAACAAAAATCAAGCGCTTCTTGGGAGGCAATTCATGTATCTATCTTTTAGCTATCTTAATCATAAGTGTAGGGGAGACCCGTTGGTGTTTGCTATCTCCTCTCTTCTCATATTCAGGGATTCGAGCGCTCAATGATCCACTCTTGATGATTTTTGACGACCCGTGATTCCGTGTTTCCGTCTTCCCGGTTCTATCCTAAACTCTTTTCGATTCACTATTTTATATTTCTCAATATTAAAATAGGAATCTTGTTAGTTGTCTTTTCCTTAGCGAGATTTAAACAACATGCACAATGTCCTAAGTGTAGGGTAGTTTACTCCCACATGCTTAAACATTGAGGACAATGTTTATATTAAGTGTAGGGGGGACTTCTATCGAAGTTAAGTGGCCTTTTCCTTGTATTTGTCCTCATTTTAACCGGAAAATCAATTTTTCGACATTTTTCAAAATTTTTGATCTATTTTGGCCTATTAGTTTTTCTTTTGTATAGTTATTTTCTTTCTTTGTTAGAATAAATTTTAATAAAGTGGTTTTAATTTTCGACGTTGTGAATCTTTTGACTCAACCCGAGTTTACTTATCTAAGTTTACTCTAGCTAGTATCCTTAACGTGTTTAAGTCAAGTTTTGCTAGGCTTTTATATAGGGAGCTATAAAACGCGAAAGTCTTAACTCTCACGGGTTAAGAACAAGAACTTTTCGCAAGTTCCTATAATTGATCCTAGAGAGTCGTTTATCAAGGGAACTTTAAAATGCGATTTCTAAACTTGAAAAAGTCTAAGAGTTTGCAAGATCCTATAGACGACTCGAAAACCCAAAACTTTGATTTAATAGGCTAAGCATCCACGAGTCTCATTCCTTGAGATTTTAAACTGTGGAGAACGAGAGATGATAGAGTCAATTATAAGTTTGGTATTCTTTCGTGAATTTATGTGAGTTAATTATGAGCCTATTCTCCCATCGCTTGCTAATAAATTTTATCTGAAATAAATAAGGTTGTACGATTTGAAAAGTTACTTAGCTTCTAGCCCAAGATCGTTTAAAAGTTGCTCGGTATGGATTAGAGTTCATAGCCAAGGCATAACTTATTGAAGCGGGATGCGAAGATTGGCGAGTCCGAAAAGGCCCTAACAAGGCATGAGGGCTACATTTTGTTGCTAAAGATCCAAAGTGATGTGAAGAATCATTTATCAAAAATCAATATGAAGGATCGAGACACACGACGAAAAGCAAATACTCCCGTAAAGATCATGGAGAAGTCTATCTGAAAAGACCCTAGCAAGGTATGAGGATAAATAGATCCAAGTCCAAAAAGGAGGCGGATCGTTGTATATCAAAATTCCAAATAAAGATTGGAGAAAAATGAAGAAGTCGTGGTCCAAGTATGAAGAATCTCTCAAAACTTCAAGTGAAGAAATTCCTATTATGAAGAGAAGGCCATTATTTCATGAACGTCTCTCAAGATTTGAAGTATGAAGTCGCTGCCAAATATCGGTCCGGGAAAGGTCTCAAATCGCAAAGCGAGTTATGCCAAGATATGAACTTTATGAGGCCCCGAGAAGCAGTTTTAAAAGATTTTGTCCTTTAGCTAACTATTGATTAAATCGTCCCACTTTATTTTCAGCCTAAATAACTATCGAAATAAGTCAACAATGCATCCTCGTGATCATTCAAGACAACAATAAAATATAAGAGATACACCTAGGAATAAGGGAGTCTAAGTGAATAATTGGCCCACATGAGTTCGTGTTAGTTTGCTAACTTATAATAACAATGATCTCGTTTTTAAGCTTGGTTTGAAGAATGTGAAAACTTGAGGATGATGATCATTCATGACATTTCTAAAACCCGAAGGTATGTTTTTTATTTCTTTAATTTGAATGTTTATAATTTTCTATCTTTTTAATAAAGGCCAATATGGATTGATTATGATGGAAAATGTAATCGTGCTTTGTAACTAATGCATTGCATGAGGACAGTGTAATGGTCAAGTTTAGGGGATTTGATAGGTGTGTAAACACCCATCCTTTTACCACTTAATTACAATAATAACCAAGCCAAAACGTGTATTTTATGTCGTAAATGTCGGAATTATGCGTGGTTTGTGTTTTTGTTGTGATTTAGGACGAAATTGTGAAAAGGGGAGAAAACACGGGCATTCACGGGCTTTTATCGAAGAAAAATTCAAAAGACGAAGTCAAGAAATCAAGAGTGCAAAAAGAACGGAAGTTCAAGACCAATTCTGAAGATTTATCGAAAAAAAGTCAAAAGACGGAAGTTTACTAAAAGCCGAAGAACTCAAGTCTAATTTATTGAAGAAATTACAAGACGAGATTATTAATCCCGAGACAAAAGTCGAAGAATTGGAAGATTAAGGACTTAATGATGCAATTAAAGAAAGAAGAAAGAGGGGAGGAAGCTTCCACTAAGCACCTCCCTAATCCTCCTATAAATAGATCATTAGGCATTTCATTTCATTTTGTTGGCTAGAGTGACACTATTTCTTCCATTTTCATTTCTTTGCACATTTAAATACATGTCATTTACTTAATTGTTTTGCACCTTAAATTCATTTAATTTCAAGTAAGTTTCCTTTTAATTATTGTTAATCTTTACTTTTATTGTTCATCTCCTATCTACCTTTCTTGTTAATCTTTAATCTTTATGCTTTATGTTCATGTTCATGTTCTTGAGTTTTTATTAAATTGATTAAGTGGGTTTTGATTATTGTGGTTATTATTGTTAGTTTTATTGATTTGGTTTGTTTGATTATCATTAGTTGATCATTTGTGGTTAGTCTTGCTTAATCTTTTGGTTTGATTTGATTGATTAGATTAGATTCGTGTTATTTGTTTCCCGTGTTCTTCGCTACTGTTCTATTCCAGATTATTCCGGATCAAATCCACTTATTCCGAATCAAGTCTGTTTGTTGGTTATTCCGGATCAAGCTGTTTGTTCCGAATCAAGGTTGTGTTCAGAATATTCCGAACCAGTGGAATATTCCGGATCAGTGGATATTCCGAATAAAGGAAATATTCCGGATCAAGGAGTTTAGAAGATTCTTCCGAATCAAAGGTCTTCATTCGGAATATCTTATATTCCGGATCAAGCCAGTTTATTCGGAATAATCAATATTCCGAACCAAGAAGATATTCCGAATCAAGGGTTGTTTATTCGGAATAATATATATTCCGGATCAAGGAGTTCATTCGGAATATTCCGAATCAAGGTTTGAGGATTTATTCCGGATCAGCAACAATATTCCAGATCAGCGGTTTGTTCCGAATCAAAGGTGTTCATTCGGAATAGTGAATATTCCGGATAAGTGACATATTCCGGATGAACCATTATTCTGAGTGAAGCAAATATTCCGGATCAAGGGTTTTGGTAAATATTCCGAGTGAAGAAGAATCATTCCGAACGAAGGTGACATTCCGGACGAGTGATTTATTCCGAACGAAGGTTTATTCCGAATGAGCTGTTTTCAGGTTATTTCAAGTTTCTGTTTTTAAGTTTTAATTTTTAAGCTTTACTTTTCCCGCATTTTTACTTAGTTGCACTTTTAGTTTATTTGCCTTAGATTTATTTTAAGCCTTGTCTTAGTTTAAGTTTTAGTTACGTTTTAAGTTTGCCTTTAGGATAGTTTTAAGTTTGCGTTATTTACGTTTAGTGCACTTATAATTTCTCGTCACGCTTTTAAATTCTTGTCATTTATTTTAAATTATATTAGATTTACTTTAAAGTCTCGCACTTTTTAATTACTACAACGACACAACATTTGTTTCCACCAAAGACAGCTGAGTCGCATAGTTAACCAGTTATCAATTCGAAGAGACTGGAACAACGAACTTTGATAATTTTCATACTAGGTAAAAGCCTTGTATCATACATGCTTACAACGACGTCACATCATTATTAATGCAAAATTATTTTATTTTGTTTCAAAAATATATGCTGTAATTTTTAGTATTTGAATGTTTCTTTCATAGAACTATATAGAATGATATGTTTTTCTAATAATTTTTTTAAACTGGCTGATTTCATGGTGAATTTGAACCAAAGCTATAAAGCTCGAAATGAGCTCGAGCTTTAACAAACCTAGGTTGACTTGCCTGTTTCTACCCTTATTCGAGGAAATAAAATCTGTTAATAGGAATTAACTGTTAATCTACTACCTATATAAAGCAATATTTTTTCAAACATGATCTTGACTCAAAATTTAGAAAAAATGACACCTGTATATTATAAAATAATCAACGTCTTACATAAAATTTCGTCAGTGAGCTTTCAATGCAAAAAAAAAACCGATCAAAAAACATTCTCTCAAACAATCAACCTTATCAAATCATTCGGCTTACAAACAAAAATATCACAAGTTGATTGCGGCAACAACAATTAAGATTTAACACCAACAAGAGATTTAACTCAAACCATGGATCTATGAGAAGCCACAAATCATTAAACCCTAAAAAAATTAAGAGACATCTCGCTTAACATGATCATTAATCCAATGGCCCGTTTTATGGATGGGCATACCTTGATTTAGGTAAGATTTATCTTTTATCTCTTCATTTTAAATAAATGAATGCTTACACTTTGATGAATTCGTGGGTTTTATTTTTTAAAGGTTTATGTTGCGATTTTATAATGAATTTGCTTAAAACTTTAATATATATATATATATATATATATATATATATATATATATATATATATATATATATATATATATATATATATATATATATATATATATATATATATATATATATATATATATATATATATATATATATATATATATATATATATATATATATATATATATATATATATATATATATATATATATATATATATATATATATATAGGTAAGAGTTATATGCAGAACCCATTTTATGTGTAGAACTCTGCAGAACTATTTAATTAAATTTAAACCATTGGATGAGCTTAATCAAAGGATAAGATTAAAAGTGACAAAACTATAATTTAAGAAAAGATAAAGGATTATTTGTTAATTATATAAAAAGGTAAAAGGGTAATATAGGTAGAAAACTTCTATTAAATTAAAAAAAATTGTTCATTAAATTGAAAAACTGATTTGAGATCTACGGTTACTTTCTCCTCTCTCACACTTAATATATTTGTCTATAAACCCTAGCCCCCAAAACAAATCCTCGTTATTTGTGCTTGATCTCAAAATAACAAAACATTATCAACCCATTTTTAATATATATAGATCTACATATAAGTCAAACCCAGATCCAAAAATTCTAGATGAGGATAATGTATGGATAATGGTTTCTGGCAAATATTATGTAATAGATGAGGAGGATGATGGCGGAGACAACAGTTAAAGGATAAGGATGGCGGAGTCCACATCACCAAACCGTATCTAGTACGCCGCGACATATTCAACGGATCAATGGTGTATAAAAACATGATCGATATGATCTTCATGCTCCACACGCTGCCACATTTCATATTTTTAACCGGTTAGATTCTGTTTCATTAATAGTTAATCCATTCATCGTATGGATTTGATTTGATTTACTGTATATTTTTTATTTAAGGTTCATCTTGTAATAACTAACATAATTGCATTTGGATTTACTGATCGAATCTTAATTACGGTCAATTTTTATATAGTAGTTTACTAATGTTTGTTTAAATCATGATAAGCTTTTCTTGGAATTAGATACATTGCGTGTTTAATGGAGAATTTGGATTGATCACAACATTTGGTCAATTGACGAATACATTTTATTTGACTCTTTCCTGCTTAAATCTAATTTAATCTTATTTTTGTTTAGAACTCGGTACAAATTATTATTTGGGTCCATGTGCAACTAACTCTTTGATTGTACATGATATATGTGTGCTTATAAATAAGAAGACAAAATATTTTATTATTAAACAAGTTGAAAAAATCATACGCTTTTGATTTTTAGTTTGGCTACTAGTGAGCTTGTTTTTTGTTACTCTAACTACCATGTTTATTATAGTATCATTAATTATTTCTTTTACATTTTCCAGATGGAGACACAATGGGATTACCGTGCGTATACGTTTTTGAAATGCATGTGCATATGTTCTCATGAGTTTCGACGAGAAAACGCGATGTGCATGTATGTTCTTGAAAGGATACTCTTATTTTCTAATGAATTTGATTTTTGGAAAAGTGCACTTATGTTGTTCGAAGCGTGCACCTATGTTCTTAGAAGCGTACACTTATGTTTTTGGAAGTGTATACCTATGTTTTTGAAGCGTACACCTATGTTTTTGGAAGCGTACATCTATGTTTTTGGAAGAGTGCACCTATGTTCTTAGATGCGTACATTTATGTTTTTCGAAGCGTACACTTATATTTTTGGAAGCGTACACCTATGTTCTTTGAAGCGTACAACTATATTTTTGGAAGAGTGCATCTATGTTTTCTCGAAAGGCGTGCACTTATGTTCTCGAAAAGTCCTTTTTTTAAAGAGTGCACTCATGTTTTTGAATGAAATGTGCAAGATACATTTGTATTTGAATTGTGTTTCGTTTTGTATTAATTTTTGTGTATATTATTTATGTTTTTATTTTGTTATGGAGTCTAAATTTAGAAATTACATGTATATTTTTAATGATTATTAAAGATCAAAGGACGTATACATAAAACATATATGCAATTTTAAAGAAAACAATTTTGCTAAACAGTTATACGCAAAAAACCTACATATAGTTATTTTTCAATGGAACATCAATGCTAAAAAAATAAAAGAAATTCAGAAATTAAGAAATTTAAAAAACGTTTTTTAATTAAAACAATTTAAAAACAAATTGGAAATGCGTTTTTACTATTATACCCTTTTGAATTAAATAAAAAGATTTAATAATACTAATTTCTTATTGGTCCAAATTAGTTCTACATAGTTCTACACTAAAACTGGGTTCTGTAAATAACTCGACCCTATATATATATATATATATATATATATATATATATATATATATATATATATATATATATATATATATATATATATATATATATATATATATATATATATATATATATATATATATATATATATATATATATATATATATATATATATATATATATATATATATATATATATATATATATATATTGTTGTGCGGATTTTATATATGATCTGATTAGTCATATGATAAATTGTTGATGAGACACTTTATGTAATAAAGTTTTAAATTTAATTTGTTATGCACTGATGATGAGATTTTATCCACACCAGGTGTTTGATGAAATGTGTGTTGAGCTTAATATGTCACCAACACACCTTCTTATTTTTCGTATGTAATTAATTCACTTACAATTTAAGTTACAATTTAAATAGGTTGATGTAGGTGATATAGTGTCCTAAGGATCTAATCAATTAGGGCAAGAGTCTCATAAGTCATATCTTTTTAAAAAGGTAGTAGATTGGTATTATCATTTTTGTTTCATATGCTGTAAAGGGTTGGTATTATTATAGCTCAAGTCGGTATTGAGGAGTCTTTAATATGTCTGTTAACTTTCGTTAGTCTTTTATCATTTTAACAAATTCCTATGATTCCACTTCAAAAACTTTGTCATTACTGATAAGCGACACATCCTACACATTCAACTTATTATAATACGAGTCATGTTCATTACTTTCTACATATATGATTTTTTATGTTTGTTACTTTCTACATATATACAGTATGATATAACTTGCTGGTTTGTAAAGGGACAATGGGACTTCCTGGTGATTAAACTCAATGTGTCATAAACCCGACCCACTTCGTCTAGCCTTATAATCATAATCATATCTTAAAGATCAGTACTTCAAAAGATCAGTACTTTTATTCGAAAGATCAGTACTTCAAAAGCACGTGTACGTCTAATAAGTGACATTAAAATGAAAACATAATATCTCATGCAGTTTATTCACTTTTTTGTTATTTACTATGGATTCAGTTATTAAATAGACCCACTTTAATAAGTTGTGTATGGTGTTACAGGACAAGAAATTTCTTAGAGTCTCGACAAGGTCATACCTCATTGCACGGTAGGGCATACTACCAGATGCTCGAGTGTTTATGAGTAAGTACATATTAATATTTTAATATATGATTGGTAGGCTAAAATTGTTATTAATCATTTGCCAACGAGGAGTACACTTTCAACTTTAGAATCATTTTGGGCAATTTTACATGTTCCTAAACACAGAGTTAAAAATGCATACTAGTTTTTATGGTAATACCGAGTAACATTACTGAAGGGTATGGTTTATCAGTACGTTTTTCTAATCTTTTGTTTCAACTTTATCTTTCAAGGTCCGGTGAGCATGAAGCGATTTCGACTCAAAAAGATGGTGATCTAAAGCTCATATTACTACACTACACTTTAAATGGCGAATGCTCAGTGCTGTTATTATCATCCTTGCATATCTTATTTGATGCCAAAAAATAATTAACATGCTAACTGGTACGGAAACATTTTTTCTAATTAATAATGTAGCTTTTTTATCAGACACTCATGTCAAATGGAAAGACGTTATAATCAAAGCTGACAACGATGCACAGACTGAGTTGTCTCCATGTAAATTTTGAAGACGTTACCAAGACATATTCTCGAAGGCTTGGGGTATAGGCACACGTACGAGACATGAGTCATTCATATAGATCTCAACTGTAGCAACATCTTCGTCCACGAGAATACTGGAAAGGTAAATATGCTCTCTCTCTCTCTAATTTAAAGTTTTTGTGTATTTTATTATATGTTTGTTTGGATGGATGGATTACATATCTAATTATATTAAACTACTGAAGAACTTAAAAAAAAGTTTATCTTTTAAATAAATAAACAGTTTATAATTGGCACTTCTAAACATCCAGAGATTTATTATAGACTCGCTTAGTTACTTTCCTTGTCCATATATATTATTAACCTTAAAAGTCAAATCATACTGTTGTGATGTTACCATACTTAAGTGTTAGAGGTCACAAAAGGGGTGGGCGTCACTTTGTTTAAGTCTGTTGGAGGTGCGCTTAAACCCCACTGATCAGTCTGCCAAAAGGCCGGATACCATGGTTTCTCGATAAGTCAATTAAAAATAAATTAGCTTTATGTTTAATGTGTTTGACTAGGCTGCTATATATAAAAGTACATACTTATTTTATTTTAGAATGTGTGAACAATTTTTTTTTTGAATGCAACGATATGAAGGTTATGATTTGCGCACTCTTTTACGAATTTAAAGTGATCATAGAACGAGATTAAATGAAATGGGGAGATAAATAGTTTTCAAGGTAATGTTAGTTATTTTACGTTATTTCTTTTGTTGTATTTAAATGGTTTGCGACATGCTATCACATTTAACAAAAAATAGTTATTATTCTTTTGGTTCAAGTGGTTTGTGACATGCTAATCACATTTAACAAAAAATTGTGCGAACATGTTGTTCAATAACTTTTAACGTGTAACAGTAGAAAACTTATATTTTAAACCCATTATTGGTTATACTTGAGCTATAGACAAATGATTTGAATTTTGTGCAACGATCTTATGTTGCAGGTGTAATAGACTCATTTAAATGTTGGTGTAATTTCTAATCAAAATGCTTGTGTCTTAATGAACTACTCAGCTGTTTGAAGTTGTAGCAGAGAATGAGAGATTTTTCAAGATATATCTGTAAATTTTATACAAATGTTTTTAACACACTAAAGCTGACTTTTACATATAGGTTGGATAGGGTTTAACTATTGTTATTTTCTTATAATGCACAAAATACAAATATGATTGGTATTATAATAAAAAAGATATTATGGCATTTTACTTTTACTGTATACAGTAACATCAAAAAGGAGAAGGAGGGAAACAAAGCACGTTTGCTCGAAGCGAGAAATCATTTTCTTCTATGTTGTAGCTTAATTTATTTGAAGATCAATCATATGATGATTCATTTAATGGGTTCGAGGAGAAATTCAAGGCAACTTAAAAACAAAATGTTGCGATAATTTTGGAAAGCGAGAGTAGATGATTAACTATTAAGTTTAGATACTCTAATGATGCGTCTACTTGATAGTTCTTTTCTTAAGAAAGTTATTTATAATAGAGGATACCTACTAAATTATGAAACACATAACAAACTCACACAACTACTATGTTTTACAGTAATGTCTCACACTACTACTATATTATATAACCAATGTAGTTATATAACCAATGTAGTGAGTTGTAGCCACTTTTTTTTAAACAAAGTTGTAGTCATTTTTTCATTAGCCTTTATTGTATAATGAACATATATTTTCTTCCAACTATTGATTGGTTTTTCTATTATTATGAGTTTTTTTAATCGTTGTTTTGACAATATTATCTTATAAACTCCATTTTGCTAATTACATTTATTTTTAGTGTTCTATCAACCATTGGTTACTTTTAAAAAAGATTGAAAAATTTATAAAATAAACATTTTTTTTAGTAAAATAAAATAAAACACGAATCATGTAAAATTCTGTAGATTTTACGAAATAGTAGAAATAACCATAATGAATATCGAATAACGATTAAAATGAAAATCTTTCTTAAAATAAATTCTTAAAGCTCGCCGCCCAGCGGGCGGGCCTTGAAGCTAGTTATGTATAAAGGAATAGAAATTCTAGTTAAGGTATCATCTCGGCTCATTATATTTTAACTGGCAGTGTAATATTCTTAAGAGTCCGTTGCATAAATCATTTATGTGATTTATCGAGTTTAACGAAAATGGTCCTTAAAATTATTTTTTTACCGGATCCTTTCCTTCTGGTTTTGACCCGTATGTAATTTGGTCCCTTGACCAATATTTCCATTAGTTTGAATCACTTCGATCATTTACCATCAACAAAATTTATAAAATTTTCACCTAGATTAAAAGACTTATTTTTACATTAAGAACATAAACAACAACACTTCACTATAATCAACGTTAACACCACCTGCTACCCTCAACACCATTTAAACCCGCCACAATAAAGTTTTGTGGATGATTTATTTGAAGGTTTTGATGAATTTAAGAGAATGTATTTTTGTTATTTCGGTTTCGTTCGAAAAAGATGGTGGGTTTTGTGTTTCGATATCAAGAAAATGAAATTAAATGTGATTAAGGTGGTCGGGTTTAATGGGTTTGATTATGTAAAGACGATATGATTTAGGTTTAATTATATAAAGGAGATAGGTTTGAATTGAAAAGTTTTTTGTTTATCGATTTGGTTCGAAGAAGATGGGATTTGAGGTTGTTTATGTATATGGGTTTGGTTTATGTTTTGAAGATATGTTTGTGTTAAAAATGTATTCTTCTATTTAAAGAGATACTTTTTTTTTTAATTTGTTTATATTAACTTTGGTGTTTAATTTGTTTTTGTTCAATTTATTTTTGGGTGTGGCATGGAATTTTGTTTCGGGAGCAAAGGAGGTGGTCGGAAGCATTCATATGTGACCGGAAAATATGAAGGTAGAAGTAGAGAAGTGATGATAAAGATAAGTGGGTGTTTGGTTTGATTTTAATTAATAAGCATACTAATAAAAGTAAATAATGAATATAAAAACAATAATAACAATAAATAATAAATATAAAGTTAAAAATAGTGATATCTTTGTCATTTTATCTTATCAAACATGTAATTATAACTATAATAATATATGGGAATTTTCGGAATTAAAAAAAATGAAAAAAAAGCGCCCCTCTCACAATAAAAAAAAAGCGGTTATAATGTAAATAAGGAGTTTTTTTGGGAATGAATGTAGTAAGGAGTTTGATCTAGCGGTTCCGTTTTCTTTGAGTTATAAATGGGCTTGTTTACCAATCAACTAACGGAAATACTTGTCAAAGGACCAAATCAGATACGAGTCAAAACTAGAGGGATATCATTCGTTAAAAAGGTTTTCAGAGACTACTTTCATTAAATTTATGCAAAAAAAGAGGTTATTTTGGATACCATAGTTTTTCTTGGATATCACCCAACCATCCATCTCATTTCTATCTAATGGATAAGATTAAATATATTTTATTTTCACCTATTTTTTATAATTTAAATATCTCTTAAACTGTTAAATGTTAAACGGAAATAATTATGCCATTGCGACGAGCGTTTAATTATCTTTCTACCAATATGCACTATGATATACTTTCGAAGAAAAAAAATTTCGCTTTTCTTTTTGTTAAAATTTACGTGAAATATTATATATGATAATATTGTTTCATCATATATGATTACAGTGTTAAATCATATATGATATTAGTTTCTATCATATATGATAGGTTATCTCGTATAGGATACTGGTGATACATCATATATGATTTTAGTATCATATATGATAATTTTCGAAAGCATTAAGAAAATAAAAAGAAATTGTTAAAAGTGTATCATATAGCATATCTATAGAAACATAATTAAATGCTCTTCGTAACGGTATATTTTTTTCGCATAATAATTAACGGTTTAAAAGATATTGATTTTTGAAAAAAAAAGTGAAAATATATTTTGTTTTTAATTTTATATTAAAACGAATATGGAAGGTGAAGATTGGTCCTTAGTATTTAAACAAAGTTTAGTATTCAAACGAACTTAAATCTTTATGCAATGAACTCTATTTTTAATTTGTTAAACTTTATAACTATTATTCCATATTTCTAGTTTTTTAATCTAAACAACATATAAAATCAAAAATCGGAAAAAATAACAAGGGTATGGATGGCTTCTTTGGAAGACTCTTAATAAAGAGATGAATTAAACTATGCTGATGGTGATACATTAACAGCACCTTAAAATCAACGTTGACTAAACACATAGCTGAACACGTAGTACTTCGATTAAATATTTTCAGCTATAAAAATAAACTATCATAATCATGACAAAATGTTGACATGGTACTTTATTGTTATGTAATAGTCTTTAATTAGCCTAAGTCTTGTCTAGAGGACAACTTCCGAGTTTCCTAAATAGCTAATAGCATAAAGGTCGGTTGGTTGTTCTAAGCCCAACCCGACCCATAAGACTATGTATTAGTCGGTTCCCCCTCATCTCTATAAAAGGAGGTGAGGGGGAACGAGATTCACAACGCTTCTTTATCAATAAACTAATCTAATCGATTAGGGTACATACCTTGTGCGTGTCTTTTCTATCGATGGCTTCATAGGTCGATGTTCCGCATCTAGTATCCAGGTTGTAGTGAACGAATCACTACAAGTGGTATAAGAGCTTTGGTTCGCAAGGTCTTCTGGTTACTAGGATCGATCGAGGAGAGGATCTTGTTATTGGTTCGTCATCAGCAAGGATTGCAACAGGGATAGATCGATAGAAAAAGGGTTTCTTATCCTGGGTTCGATTGAAAGGGTTTTTTGATCGAATGTTTGGCGGTGTTGGTGTTGTCGCCATTGATACACAGGGAAGAAGAGGATACTGTTATTTTTTGTTTATCTAAAAAGTCAACAGTCATAACTAATAATACTACTAATACGAAAGTTTTTTTCCATATCACTTTTGGGCTAAAGGTTTGTGGACCAGGAAGGTTGTTATTGGGCCAGGTCTGGATTTGGATTAACATTTTTGTTTTTTAAAAAAAAGTAGTATTATTACTTATGGTATTTCACACAAGGGGACTTCGTAGTTCGTGATTGTGAGGGATATATCACAAGGTTTAGCGAATTACCGAAGGGGCTTTGTCGGTTTGTGATTGTGAGGTTTTTCACAAGGTTTAGCAAATCAACA
Organism: Glebionis coronaria; assembly: GCA_025667525.1. NCBI lineage: Eukaryota > Viridiplantae > Streptophyta > Magnoliopsida > Asterales > Asteraceae > Glebionis > Glebionis coronaria. The sequence goes on along the minus strand of CM046874.1, from coordinate 691,465,429 downwards.
AAGGGATAAAGAAGCGTTCAAGACTTGTCGAGGTTGCAAGATTTCTTAGGTTATTAGAGATCGGTTTGCAAAATTAAAAGTACGACAAGGGTTACTTCAAAAGGCGTCGGGTACTTTCTTGATTCAAGGATTGTCGATTTATTGGATAGGTTAATTTCCAAGGTCTGGTCGATATTTGAGTAAGAAAGGGTTTTCTTTTGAAGGGTTACTTGGTTTGATCGATTTATAAGATTTTTATCTTAGGGTTATATCGATAAATCAAGGGGTGTTTTATACACGGGATACTTTGCTAGATCGTGGTTTTTTGTGTAGTTAAATTCACAAAAGGGTAAACGGTTAGCAAAGGGTTAAAATAAGATGACGCTAAGCAAATTTGACATCGAGAAATTCGATGGGAAGAATGACTTTGGGTTATAGCAGGTAAGGATGAAGGCTTTGCTGGAACATCTCGAATTAGATGCAGCATTGGAGGAATTAATCGCCACCACAATAGTGGCTTACGATAACGTCATTCAAAAAAAGGCTTACAGCGCATTGATCTTGTGTTCGGATGATCGGGTCCTACGGGAGATCACCAATGAGACGACTGCAGCTGGGATTTGGAAAAAGTTAGAGACTTTATACATGACAAAGTCTTTAGCTAATCGTTTGTACTTGAAGAATAAGTTATATACTTTTCAAATGTATCAAGGTAAGAGTCAGTCTGAACATATTGATGAGTTTCACAAGCTCGTAGGTGACTTAGCGGCTATAGATACTGCTATATAGGATGAGGATCAAGCATTATTGTTACTCACATCTTTACCATCGTCTTACGATAATCTCGTGGAGACTTTGCTATATGGTTGGGATACTTTGAAGCTAGAAGACGTGCTCGCGACACTTAATTCTAGGGAACTTCAGAAGATGACGGAAGCAAAGGGTGATAATGGTGAAGGGTTGTATGTAAGGGAGAGATCCGGTCAGAGAGATATGGAGCAGGGTGCAAATAGTTCGTGGTCAAGGTCACAAGGAAGCTTCGACAAACTCAGGTGTTATATATGTCAGTCTGAGGATCATTTGAAGAGGGATTGTCCCAGGTATAATCACAAGAAATCTCAAGGTTTTGTCAAGAATGAAGATCAGGTATCCAGTTCTGGAGCTGATGGGTATGACAATGTTGATGTTATGATGGCTATGAGTGTTGATGAACTTTTGGACTGGATCATGGATTCAGGGGGCTCATACCATATGACACACAAGAGAGATTACTTGGTTGATTTTAAGGAGTATGACGGTGGTAAGGTACTACTAAGTGATGGTAGGGAATACCGTGTACGAGGGACAGGAATGGTTCGAGTACGACTGAGGGATGGATCAAGTTTCTTGTTGGACAACGTCAGGTATGTTCCGGAATTAAGACGAAACTTGATATCGCTGGGCACTCTTGAAAAAGAGGGTTTTACCGTGAAGATGCAGTTGGGAAAGATCAAGGTTATAAAGGGTTCACTGGTGGTACTATCAGGAACCAGAAGGGCTAATTGCGTATATACCCTGAATGGTCAGGCTATGACCGGGAAGACAATGAAGGGTAGGAAGCAGTTAGGAAAATTTCAGACTGGGTGGAAGATCAAGACAGGTGATGTTCTTGATTCATGTAATCAGAAGTATACACAACAATGTATGAATAGTGGGGTCGCCAAACATTTGGATGTTGCGGGGTTACAGCAGCAAAATGGGTTGGTTGAGAAGATAAACGTGACACTATTGGATAAGGTACGTTGTTTTCTGATTAAGTCTTGTCTGTCCAAGGTTTTTTGGACAGAGGATACAACCATGTCTACATATCTAGATAATAGGTCACTATCAGCAGCGATTGGATTCAAGAAGACTATAGATATTTTGGGATCTTTTGGTTGGCTTGCTAGTATTGAGCAAGGAATGCTTGAACCGGTTAAGGTCAAGTGCATATTCCTGGGATACCATAAAGGTATGAATGTTTATCAACTTTGGAGGTTAGATGACGTTACTTTAAAGGGAGTGCTTTACAGGAATATGGGTTTCAATGAAAGTGGGCAATACAAGAAAACTTTCATTGGTTCTGATGTATGTACAAGTTCAGTGTAGGTGTTGCAAGGAGTTGAGTTTGAGGTGAAATATCGGGAGGATCAAGCACTTGAGGTGGAACCTCAGGGGAATGTTGGTCATGTAGTTGTTCCAAAGAAAGTACAAACTCAAGATTTGATATACTATCATCTAGCACGTGATAGGGAGCAACACTTAGCACGGGAGCTATTCAAGTATAGAGAAGACAGTAATGAGTCTGCTTTTGCACTTGCTGCAGCGGAGAAGATTTATGCACATGAGTCATCGACTTTCAATGATACAGTTGCTTGTGAGGGTTTTTCCAAGTGGATGGCTGGATTGAAAGAAGAAATGGATACTCGGTTAGATGTGCATGTGCTCAGCAACGGTTGCAGGAAAAGCAGTGACGACAGATACGGTTATTACTGGAAGTATACACCAGGTATGATCATACATCTATTTCTCTATATAGAGTGTATGGTATTTTCTTGCGAATGCAAGGCTGAGATCTCGGTTACCAAGGGTTTGCTGGTTAGAGCAAAGGGAGATATACTTGGTATTAAGATCATCAGGAATCGGAGTGGTAATACTTTGAGGGTGTCACAGTCCAGGTTTTACAACAGAAAGTTGATACATACTTTGTTGAAGGGACACTCCATACTGTCGTTGGAGGATAGTCTATCGGGGGACTGTGATGTGAAAAAGAATAGTAAGTGGTCATATATATATGTAGTTGGAAGCCAGGAGTATCAGGTGGTCTGCACGAGACCCGACATAGCATCGGCAGATGTGGGTATGTTGGATGGGTTTGATCGTGGATTACAAACAAACGTACAGGTTTTTGTGGATTTTGACTACACCATGGGTAGATCGATCACTGTCATGGGTAGATCAATCACAAGGTACGGGGTGCTGATACATGGATGTGCGAGGAGCTGGGAAGCTAAGTTGCAGCACACAGAGGCTTTGTGGACAACTAAAGCGGAGTATATGACACTTACGGAGGTTGTGAAAGGAGCTATTTGGCTAAGGGGATTCTTGGAAGAGTTAGGCGTGAAGCTTAACACTGTTGCAGTTAATTGTGATAATCAGGGCGCGATTCATTTATCGCGAAATCATGTTTTTCATGATAGGACTAAGCACATCAATGTGCGTTATCACTTTATCAGAAGAGTCTTGGATGCAAAGACGGTTGAAGTTCTGAAGGTGGGTGCTGAACACAATGTTGCGGATGCCTTGACGAAGGTGATACCTAGACGTAAGATACAACACTGCTTGGAGCTGCTGAGTGTTGGGATAGACTAATATAAGCCTAAGGTGGAAATTGTTATATAATAGTCTTTAATTAGCCTAAGTCTTGTCTAGAGGATAACTTCCGAGTTTCCTAAACGGTCCTCACACATTAACTTAATGTTGTTTCTTGCTGTGCCATTCCTAATCTTTGGAATGGGCATAAAAGAAATCAATGGAGAAAAACATGCACTTTACTTCTTCAACCCCGAAGTATATATTTGAGAATCAGGCCGGTATTGAAATCGATGACGACTTGATACAAAAATATAGAATCAAAGTTGTGTCTTTGAACGACATGCATAATGTAATTGTACAGATCCCGAGCTTCCACCACATGTTTCCTACTAGGAGTTTGTCTATAGTTTGAACATAAAGTGAGATGCACTATACGGTATCAAACGATTTTATAAACACCACTAGCTACATCTGTTGTACCTGTGAACTTTCGAGAAGTATATTGCAATCAAGAAACCAAACTGCAGGAAAACTGGAAGCAACATCATATCTAAATTTACGTCAATTAGTTTGGAAGGAATCTGTGGTTGCAGTTACCAATGCCTCTATCATGCTTGGATACAACTTCTTCAAGGCCTTTAGCATCTTCAACTCTGAATCCGCGTCATTGCAGATCTCAAAACAAAATCTTGCAAGCGAACCCAAGGAGATCCAACTTTTAAATATTTCCAAATGCTTTCCAAAATCTTTGTGTGAAAGATTCTTGTAAGAATTACTCGCAAGAACTGGTTCCCCAATCAGTACCTCCGCTAATACCAATGTAAATGAGGCAAGATTACTCTGTCCATATTGTGATTTCGGACGACCTAAAAAAGTGATAGTTGTTTAGATTAAATTAGATATGTGGAACGAGTGAATGACACAATAAAAGCCATACTACTATACTGATACGGAAAAGATATCGAAGGGAAAGTTCGAGAGAAAATGAGACTGAAGCCACTTAGGCAACCCGAGTGATAGTAGCAATCAATTTTTTCATCATTCCAAGTTCTGAAGTTTGTAGTTCCAAAACTTCGCAGTAAAATCCTGCACTTTATTATCTCATTAATATAAATAAAACAAACTAAAAATAGTATCCATGCAACTTAAGGGATCATTCAAAATTTCAATGTACAACGTTATTGGACGTACCGCATTCAGCAATATATTATATCTGTCAAACACACACGTCTTCTGTATCCACGACCAGTCTGAAGTGGATTTATCTTGTGTGCTGTGCAAGAAAACAAACGCTCTTGCAATTCCTAGTGCCATTTTCACTCTTGTATCCAATGGATGTCGTGCAACAGCTCCTAAAACCATTGAAGTTATGTTTCTAGCCCGAATTCTTTTTATTTCATAATAAAATGCAGTTCGACATCCCGAAATAACTTTGTTTCGTACCGCTATGAAGGCAATCCTCAAAGTTTCCATTATCCATAAATTCATATACAAGGAAGAGAACATCATCCTCTAAGCAATATCCTATGAGCTTGACGATGTTGGGATGACAAGTATTGCAAAACCAATTCCAATTGCATTCACAAGTGGTAAGTATTATAGGAATTGCCTTATTAACGTGCAAAACACTTCTAAGCAGTTAGAAAACAATAAGAGAGTGATATAGGCAATCAAATATACAATTTTACTAGAAAGGAATCTATGTGACTACATAAAAAAGCTAAATCTGTCGTTTGTATTGTACTCCCTCCGTCTCAAATTATTGTCCACCGAAAAAAAAAACATACAGTTTAAGAAAAGTACCACATTTACACCTTTACAGCTTTCTCTCTCTTACTTATTTCATAAACACAGTTTTACCTTTAAGCAATTAATTTTATTCATCTTTATGGTTTGTAATTATAATTTCAACTAAGGGTAATGTAGTAATCTTGATGTAAACTTTATACTTATTTTTAGAAGTGGACAATTAATTTGAGACAACCCGAAAAGGAAAGGTGGTCTATAATTTTGGGACGAAGGCAGTATTTAGCAATAAATATAAAGGGAAAGTGATTTACTTTGGATTTATCAAGACTTGTTTTATGATCGCGCTGGAATATCTTTACGGAAATGGACAATTCATTATCGAGTGTGGAGGAGGAATGCGTCATTTCATTGAGCCAACCTTTGTAAATCTTCCCGTAACGCCATTCACCCAAGCATGTTTCATATCCAAAGCCTCTTGCAGCATTCTTCAGTTGATCATATGTAAATTCTTTTAGATTTTCGGTTGGTACCTCTGTCCACTCATTAGCTAGGTATTTTTTGAAGACCATAAGCATCCCCAATAGTTGGTAAATGTTGCAGTGATTCATGTTGTCTCCACTGCTCTTTGATGTGCCAGCATGGTCTTATAAAATAGAGACGCGATGCGTATTAGTAAAGCAAGAAATATATACACAAAACATAATACCAACAGATGGACGCAAGACAAATTACACCCAAATACTATTTGGTTATAGTTATTAACCAGGACAATGAACAACGAATATACATATACATTAATTAATACTAAACGAGAAGTTTATGTATACCAGAGTTTTGAGTAGTTGTTGACGCCCAATACCTACGAATCATCCAATTGAATCCCAATGTGCCAGGCGAATCTACAGAATTCTCACATTTCTCCTGTAGTTCCAGCCAATCCTGAAGTTTGGCCACAACCTGAGTCATGCTAGGACGTTTTTCAATATTCCTAAGCAAACAACGATACGAAATTTTAGCAACCCCTCTCAAAAATTTCGGAGCAATTGTTCCCGTTATATTAGAGTCAACCATTTGATCTCAAATCTCTTTTCTTTTACACATTTTTGTGCCAATCTTGCTAAACTACCTTGCTCCTCCTTCGCATCACGATGTATGACTCCAAGTTGAGTGCCAAAGCCAGTGTGAAGGTAGTCTAAACCACACCCAGCACCCAATGCTATCTTCAATCGTTGAATCCAACTTAATGGAGTAGTAGTGACTTTGTGCAGATGATCATATATGGTTCATTGGGGCATGTACACATAAACAAGGATCATCTCCCTGTTCTCATCACAATAACCAATAAAGGACACCAGGTTACAGTGGTGCGGTTTAGAAAGCATCTGTATTTCAGCCTTAAACTCAGCTGCCCCTTGATTGGACATAGAATCCAACCGTTTGATAGCCACAAAATGAATAGATTCTTCAATAGAAATTTGACCTTTGTAAACCTTTCCAAATCCTCCCTGTCCAATGAATAGTTCATCATCAAAGTTTTTAGTTGCAGACTGAAATCTCTACTATAGTAAATCGATGACTTGGTTGTGCTGAAGTCGATGATGTCAAGTTCTCAGCCTCGCCATTTGCACTGTCCATTATCCTGGTTGGTTATTAAGATTAGCACATCAACATTTTCTTGACATTAATATGAGTTTTGACTAGATAGAAATTCTATGTACCGGGGCGTAGTCATAAATTGAGTAAACATTTTCTTTTGGGGAAGTATTATTTTTATAGGAATTTTCATAGATCAAGTAATGACTAATTCAGAACAGTTGATAAGATTTCACCATCAAAGGACCACTCACAAATTGAAGTTATACACACACTCATTCACAAACTGAAGTCTTACAGAAAAAAATATACAAATGCAAAATATAGTAACTCTACAAAAAACTAAAATTAGAGTATAATAACTCTACAACGAAACAAAGATCTATTGGAAATTATTACTTTAGGATATACAAATGCAAAATTGTAGGAAACCACAAGGAAATTATGGTGAATTTTCAGTCACCTTGTCTGGTCCTTCAGGGAGTGATCCTAGGGAACGAGATCCGTCGGAAAAAAGATTTCTTTTTGGATACCATGGTTTCCGACATATTGGCCGACTAATCCACGGAGGTTGAACCCACCGAAAACCCTCCCTTTTTCAGGGTTAAGAGTTTCTGAGTATGGTTTTTGTTAAGATTGATTCTATCGGAAAGTCGTCACTAGAAGCATTTTGTGAAGGTTTCCCTAGGGATTTTACAGTAGCTAAAGCCCGTTTTTCTAGTAGGGACATAATGCAAATGAAGACTCAGACCTACCAGAGTTTTTTTTTCAAAAAGCTGTCATTAAAATAAAAAATAAAAACCAAGAACTAGCCAGAAGCTAGCAAATTACATCCCATAGTAGGGTTTTTAAGCCATTCTGTTCAACTATGCGCACATTTTTTCGACGATTACAAATCCAAAGAAAAGCACACTCTTTAATGGAGTCTACTTATTCGATTTTAACAAAAACAAGAATCAAGATGATTCAACCAACCTCCCCTTATTATTTTTTATTAACAGCGTTAGGCAATCACTTCAAATGTGATTCCTAGCTTTTTGATCAAACTTACAATACAAGAAGAAGGAAAGAATACAACCAGATGTGTTACAATGATCTTACAAGCAAGATCAATGAACACTAAATCAGTCTAAACAAATCAACTCAAGATCGTACCAACAATGGCGACATTAACAATGTGAGAGAGAATATAACAAAAAACGATTAACCCTAATCTAGCTAAATGAGATGTATATATAGTCCATGAGTCAACAGTGACTTCTCATTTTCCAAGCTTGTCACAAATGGCCCCTGCACTTATATAAATAGCAAACTGAAGCAAAATAGTTGTAAATAATTAAAACCAACTTACCTTACTTACCCTTGAAGATTGAGCTCATTATCAAACTTAGCTTAAACTTTTAATACCCCCTCTTAAGTTGAGTTTTGGTATAAGTCAATAAGCTTCAGGTTCTCACAAAACCACTTATGATCTTTGATAGATAATCCCTTAGTGAATAAGTCAGCTATATTATCTTCAGATTTGATTTTACAAGTTTTAACCAATCCTGCTGAAACTTTTTCTCTGAGGAAGTATAAATCTATTTCAAAGTGTTTTGTTCTCTCATAGAACACAGGATTAGCTGCAATTTGAATTGCAGAACTGCTATCACAGCTGATAGGCACTGGTAGAGTAATATCAACCTTAAGATCTTTCATGATCTTAAGAATCCACATAATTTCACAAGTAACACTGTTCATAGCTCTATATTCAGCCTCAGCTGAAGATTTAGCTATAACAGATTGCTTCTTGCTTTTCCATGATACAAGATTTTCACCTAGATAAATAGTATATCCAGTAACAGATTTTCTAGTTATCTTACACTTAGCCCAATCTGAATCAAAAAAGGCATTAAGATTCAAACAATTATGCTTCTTAAAAGATATACCAGTTCCAGGTGAATTTTTAAGATATCTCAGCACATGAAAAGCAAGTTTAAGATGTGATTTATAGGGAGCATGCATAAACTGACTTAGGCAATGTACTGCATAAGCAATATCAGGTCTAGTCAGAGTAAGATAAATCAACTTGCCAACAATTTTCTGGTAACAAGTTTTATTATCAAGAATAACATCCTTTTCACTATCATCAACAACTTTCTTTTTCTTAGAAGGATCAGGAATAGGAGATTTAGCTGGCTTACAAGCTAGCATACCATATTCAGAGAGCAATTCAAGGCAATATTTCCTTTGATTAAGACATAGACCAGAGTCAGTATCAAGAACTTCAATGCCTAAAAAATATTTGAGTTTTCCAAGATCTTTTATTTTGAATTTAGAACTCAAATACTTTTTAAAGTCATTTATAATATTATCATTATTTCCAGTTATAATGATATCATCCACATAAACTAACAAAGCTACAAATGCCTCATTCTCAGTCTTAGTAAACAATGACACATCACTTTTACTTTGACTAAATCCATTATCAGTTAAAACACTAGTGAGTTTTTCATTCCATTTTCTAGGTGCATGTTTTAACCCATATAAAGATTTAGTCAGCTTACACACCTTATTAGAATCTGAACCATATCCTTCAGGAAGATTCATATAAATTTCTTCATCTAAATCTCCATAAAGGAATGCATTATTAACATCTAATTGATATACTGGCCAATTGTTATGCACAACCACAGAAAGAAGACATCTAACAGTCACAATTTTAACAACAGGAGAGAAAGTCTCTTCATAATCTATGCCTTCTTTCTGACTAAACCCTTTAGCCACAACTCTGGCCTTAAATCTTTCAACATCTCCACTAGACTTGTATTTAACTTTCCACAACCATTTACAAGCTACAGGTTTTCTTCCAAGAGGTAAATCAACAATAACCCATGTATTATTTCTGTTAAGAGCTTCCATCTCTTCATTCATTGCCTCAACCCATCTAGGGTCTTTGGCAGCCTCATCATATGATTTAGGCTCATGAATTTTATTCAGATTATTAGAAAACACAAAGTTATGCATAGACAAATTAGTATAACTCACAACAGTATTGATATCATACTTAATTCTTTTATCAAGCACATAGTTATCAATATTAGCAGGAACTTTGTGTGGTCTAGTTGACCTTCTTAACTCGGATCTCTCTGGACTGTTTTGAAAAAGTTGATTAAATTCAATAAATTCCTCACCCTCAGATTCATAATCATCATCACTTAGGGCAACATTTTTATCTATAGGACTAGCCTCACTACTGCCTAGACCACTCTGGCTTCCAACACTATGATTCTTATCACTCATAGAGTCTGACTCCTGAGAGTGACTGGTAATAATGGAATTAGTATCAGTAGACACTTTATTAGCTAAGTCAGATCTATTTGAAATGCTACCTCTATTTCCTAATTTTACATCTCTCACTTCATCATAGGGATCATCAGACTTGTCTGACACTAGGTCAAAAATATTTAAACTACTTATACCTTGTTCTTCAAAAACTAAATCACCTTTACAACCATCATTTTTGAAAGGGAACACAGTTTCATAAAACTTTACATCCCTAGAAAACAATACAATTTTAGACTCAAGACTAAAAAGTTTATAACCTTTTTTGTAAAGGAATAACCAATAAAAACACACTTTTCACTCCTAGCAGCAAACTTATCCATATTATTAAGTATAGTACTAAAACACAAACACCCAAAAGTTTTAAAATGAGAGATATTAGGTTCAAGGTTATAAATCATTTCATAAGGACTTTTCCCAGAGAGAACTAAGCTAGGAATCCTGTTAATAAGATAAACAGCAGTAAGAACACATTCAGGCCACATATTTAAAGGTAACCCCCCTGGAACATAAGAGCTCTTGCAACATTAAGCAAGTGCCTATGTTTCCTTTCTGCTATACCATTCTGCTGTGGAGTATACACACAAGTAGTTTGATGTATTATACCTTTACTTTTAACAAAGGTTTCAAAATTATGATTTATAAATTCAGATCCATTATCACTTCTGAAAATCTTAATAGATACATCAAACTGAGTTTTTATGAGATTATAAAACTCAACAATTTTGTTAAAGACTTCATTTTTCCCTTTGAGCATGTATAACCACACAGCCCTAGTATAGTCATCAACCACAGTAAGAAAATATCTATAACCATCTCTACTTTTAATCTTATATGGACCCCCAAACATCTAAGTGAACAATATCACCCAAGGACTTGTTTTTATGTTCACTTAAAGGAAAAGGATCCCTTGTCTGTTTAGCATTATGGCAAACATCACAAGGTTGAACATCATTAGTAGACTGAATTTGAATTTTATCTTTTAAGATGGTTAAAACTTGGTCAGAAGGATGACCAAGTCTATTATGCCAAATACATTTAGACAAACAACAGGTAGTTATAGAACTATTAACAAATTTCCTACCTGAATCAAACAAATAGAGGCCATTGCATTCACTACCAGTCCCTAGAAGGGACTTTTGAAGAGAATCCTGAACAAAGCATTTTTCTTCAGTAAATGACACAACAAATTTATCATCTTTGGCCAACTTGTGAACAGATATAAGGCTAACCTTGTAGCCTGGAACAACTAACACATTTTTCAACACAATTTTATCAGAAAGTTTATAATTTCCAATATGTTTAACATGTTCAACAGTTCCATTAGGGTGAGACACATATATGTTCAATTTAGAAACATCAATTACATCATATAAGTGAGCTGTTGAAAATGTCATGTGTTGAGATGCTCCAGAGTCAAAGATCCACCCAATATAAGTACTATAAGTACTTATGTTAGAATTTTAGTTAAAAAATCTACATGTAACAAAACTAATTATGTGATTAGACCCATAAACCATACCTGCAGCACAAGACTGCACATCACCAGTATCAACTTTAGAGCCAATTAAAGCCATAAGTCTATTAATTTGATCACCAGTAAAGGGAAGAGAGTTCCCAGATCCCTGATCAACATTATTACCAGAACTAGAAGCATTATTAGAAACATTAGATCCTCCAGGATTTTTTTTCTTGAAACCTGAAGGATATCCATTAAGCTCAAAACATCTGTCTATGGTATGTCCATTCATATTACAATGTGTGCAAACAAATTTACTATTGTTTCTACTAGAACCTCTGCTTTGATTATTTCTATTATTAGACCAATTATTTGGTTTAACTACAAAAGCAGTAGCAGTATTCTTATCATTACCATTATGCACATGACTATTCTTATGAGACTCAACCCTTGACAAAGTAGCAAAAGCAGATTTAACATCAGGCAAAGGGTCTGTAGTTAACAATTGACTCCTAACAACACTGAAAGTGTCATCAAGACCCATAAGAAACTGCATAAGTCTCATAAGAGCATTATGACTCTTCATTTGAGGAGCACCGTCACAACTACAAGAAGGAAGATTGACAAGGGAGTCAAACTGCCTCCATAAGCTATCGTAATTATGATAATACTCAGACAAAGAAGACCCAGACTGAGTGAGAGAGCAAATTTTAAAGTGCAAATTATAGATAACAGATCCATCTATTTTATCATATGTTTCTTTAAACTCATCCCACACATCTTTAGCATTTTTAGAAAAAATTTGTCCTTGATATAACTCAAAAGAGATACATCCAAGGAGCCAAGATAAGACCACAACATTACACCTATCCCATTGATCAGTCAAAACAATATCATCATTATTCTTCTCACAAGTACCATCAATAAAACCCAATTTATTCTTAGTATGCAATGCAAGTTTAAATGCAGCAGCCCAAACTTTATAGTTTTCTGGACCAGTGAGTTTAACACTCACAATGGGCTGCCCATTTGTGTCAGTAGGGTGTAAATACAAAGGGTCATTAGTATGAATGACAGTTTCACTTTCAGTTTCAGTATCACTAACAGGATTATCATCCTGGTCACTTTTCTTTGAAACAGACATAATGAAAACACACAAAGATCATACAAAGCACAAAGAACCCCTTGTATCTCCTCTACAAACAACAGCCAACTAGCACAAATGAAAACTGAATCAATCCTCCAAAAATTATCTAATCCCTTCGACACCTAAATCCCCTTCTAAAAAACATATAAACAAGAGAGAGCAAGAGAGGTGTTACAACACGCGCAGCTACCAGCAAAAGTAGCAAAGAACCAATGAGATCAAAAAGATCTCACCACAAACAACAATCACAGCGAAATAACAACCTGAAAACCGTTAGCTATAACAAATAACCAACAAAAAATAACAAACCCTCAAAAATTGAACGAAACCCTAATTTCTGAAATTTAGGGTTTCTTCAATTAACCTTACCAGAGATGAAATTAAACTCAATTAATCAATAAAGAACCCAATAAATCACCACAGAACACCAAGAATCAGAAAACCCCCAAATTTTAGAAACCCTAAAAAAAATTAATAGATAAAAAAACTTGTAATTAATCACAATTAACACAAGATTAACCACAAGATTAATCAAGATCTTTAATAAAAACGGTTTAAAACTCAGATATCAAGAACCAAAGGCTCTGATACCATATTCGATTTTAACAAAAACAAGAATCAAGATGATTCAACCAACCTCCCCTTATTATTTTTTATTAACAGCGTTAGGCAATCACTTCAAATGTGATTCCTAGCTTTTTGATCAAACTTACAATACAAGAAGAAGGAAAGAATGCAACCAGATGTGTTACAATGATCTTACAAGCAAGATCAATGAACACTAAATCAGTCTGAACAAATCAACTCAAGATCGTACCAACAATGGCGACATTAACAATGTGAGAGAGAATAACAAAAAACGATTAACCCTAATCTAGCTAAATGAGATGTATATATAGTCCATGAGTCAACAGCGACTTCTCATTTTCCAAGCTTGTCACAAATGGCCCCTGCACCTATATAAATAGCAAACTGAAGCAAAATAGTTGTAAATAATTAAAACCAACTAAACCTTACTTACCCTTGAAGATTGAGCTCATTATCAAACTTAGCTTAAACTTTTAATACTACTATGCACTCTCTACACACATCTTAGTTCTTGAAAATAAACGCATTTCTAAATTTCCTTAACATCCAGATAGTTGCAAGGCACACCACTTCAATTACATTTTTACTCTTCTCCGCCATTCCACACGAATCAACCTGTTGCATAATATCGTTAATCGTTGCCATGCTAACTGTCGAAAGTTGCATCCAACGAAATATCGCACGCCACGTACAAGCCGCAACTTCACATCTAATGAAAACATGATCTGTGTCTTCTACCTCATTAGCACAAATGGCACACATGACGTCCGGAACATTTATCCCTCGCGTTAACAGGTTGCTTCTCGTTGGGATGCGACTCAACGCCACCCTCCAAAATAATGTATTTACTTTTTAGGAACTAAAGCATTCCATCTAGTGGCTTGAGAATATCTCGGGAGAATTAAATTATCTCTCCAACGTCTTGTAGATGATACCGAGAACTTACCTTGCGTGTCAATATCCCACCACCATCTATCTGGTACATCCAAACATGAAAACTCACTTAACCTTGCCATGAGATTTACCAGAGTTTATCTCCGCTGAAAAACTAAAATACTTCTGAACAATCGAAGTGTATCCCATTGTCCCCATCGATACTTCAGAAGAATCTTAATTTTTCTGTAACTCTAATAGTATGGAGTGAAGCCACAACCCATGTCATGGTAGGGTGTTCTTTCCCAACACCATGCAAACAACAATTTGCAATTTTTGCAAACCGTCTTAAACATTTGGGAGCAATTGTTCCCCTTATTTTAGAATCAACCAGCTGATCTAATTTTCGTTCCTTCACACATTTTTGAGCCCACCATACCAAACTACTTTCCTCCTCCTCATAACGATCATCCACTACAGGCCTCCCAGTTAACAATTCAAATAATACAACCCCAAATGCATACACATCTGTTTTCCTTGTCAGTTTTCTTGTATAGAAATACGCTGGATCTAGATACCCAAACGTACCTTTGAGACTAGCACTAACGAGAGTAGAAGCTTGATTGATTGGGCCAATTTTGGACAACCTAAAATCTGAAATCATAGCTTCCCAGTTTTCATCTAATAGAATGTTGGAGCTTTTCACATCACGATGTATGACTCCATGTTGGGTGCCAAAACCGGTGTGAAGATAGTCTAAGCCACGTCCAGCACCTACGGCAATCTTTAGTCGTTGAACTCAACTTAAAGGAGTAGCAGTGAATTCGTGTAGATGAGCATATAGGGTTCCACGGGGCATGTACACATACACTACAACATTCGAGGCCTTCCCCGCCGAATTTTTTGAAGTTTCCCCGGCGATATTTCGATGGGGAACCGTTTCCCCATCGACATGTCGATGGGGATTCTTTGATGGGCAAGATTCGATGGGGATAGCTTCCCCATCGACAATCCCCATCGACATGAGGGACCCACGCCATTTTTAGCAATAAAAAAAAGTGCCACGCTGGACGACTTTTCCCCGGCGACGTTTCGACGGGGAAATTCTAGTGCACTTAACAAAAAAATTAATTAGCAAATGCTAATCTTCGTAAATTGTATGTTTTCCCCGGCGACGCATAGCCGGGGATACCCCTGGATAATATTTGAATTGTCAAATGTTTTAACGACTTTTTTAAAAAGTCAAATTAAATCCAACATATCCCCGGCGACATGTCGCCGAGGAAACGTCATGACTTTTTAATGCACAGCCTGCACAGCAGGCGTTTTCCAGATTTTTTCCGGAATTTTTCCGGAAAAAATCTACCAAAACCTGAAACCTGTATGCAACAATATGTAATCTATCCAAATACACCACAACTCATACGAAATACACAAAACAATATAACGGATCAACGCATTTGATATATTAGACATAGAATCGTCCAAAATCTTACTAAACAAAGAAATAGTCTCAAAACGGGTGACCAATGTATTCACCTAGCTAGATCGATAACATGTTCTAATTAAACAAACCGGAAAGAAATTGTTAATGGTAGGAAAGCCTAAATAAACTACAAGTCACAAATACCATATGCTTACCCGACACAAACACCTAATCCTCATCCGACGAGTTGGTATCATCATCAACGATAATAAAGGGGTCCGGGTTGTCGTTCCCTCCGGTACTACCACTAGTACCTACCGCTGGAGTTGAGTAAGATGCTGTAAGCATGTCAGAGAATCTGGGGTCTTGCCTGAAGTACTTGGTGATCATATTTAGCGTTTTGGTGATCTGGCTGTTCTTTTTCTTCAACTTTTTATTATCTTTTTTCAGCTTATCAATGTCTGAGGCATTATCAGGAAAAGAGGAGGAGTGGCGGTCAGACACGACCCTACCAATACCCGGGAGGTTCCCCCGACCCTTCGATGGGCGAACTATCATCATGATTTCCTCCTCTGTGTACGGGACACTGCTGGGGGTGTTTGAACCTAAATCCCGTAACCTGATCATCTCATCCTACGTAATAAAAAAAACACAAGTTAGCTAATATATTAGTCAAGTTTCCCGGGTATGGTTTCTCAACAAATAATTAAAGTGCCATTATTTGAGACAAAACTTACATATAACGCTTGCTCCCCGGGAACCTGGAAGACGCCGCCTACTGTATGAAGACGGAAGAATGTGTCGATCAAAGACGGATACTCCTGTGTCTCTGAGTTACGCATCTGCACATACACACGTATATAAGACGCAACAAATAAAATACAAAAATATACAAAAAAAATCTACATAAAAAATACAAAAAAATTATAAAAAAATTATAAAAAAATTATAAAATGATTTTAATGTTCATTACCATAAGATGTCGGAAAGCAGGAACAGAACGAGATCCTTGTCGGCTTACGGTCTTGCTCTTCGACCTGTTTTTGGAATTATGTGCAGCCCTGGCAGCGTTCTTAGGATCACTCCAAAAAGTTATCTGCTTATCCCACTCTTCCTACTCATAACCCGAGGGAGGGTTGCTTCGGATCCACTCCACGTCAACATTGCCCTCAGCGTTACGGACCCACCACTGCGTCTTGAATGATGTCTTGCTTGTGTTGTATGATTTCGTACAGTGAGCAGTTATGCCATTCTTGATTTTCGTCCATTCTGGTGATTCCCGGTGGGGACGGAGGTCAAACAGCGACTACAACCATATACAACAAAAACACAGTAAGAGATATAATTTACATATTTATATAAATTTGTTTATTTATTTATATGATATAAATAAACAAACCAATTCAAATAAATGATTTATCCAAATTTGTTTATTTATTTATATGATATAAATAAATAAACGAATTCAAATAAATAATTTATCCAAATTTATTTATTTATTTGTATTTATATCATATAAAATACATAAACGAATTTAGATAAATGTGCACAACGGAATAAATAAATATGATAATGAAATATAAACATAAAATAATAATGAAATCACTTACCGCCAATTCCGCGGTGACGGATGCCCTTATATGCTCCGGTATCGCCTCCCAAGTAGGGTAGTACATGGGCAACTTTCTCATCGCTTCCCCAAGGACGTTGCCCCATCTGCCGGAATTCGGACCGGTAGGCATCCGGGTCTTCTCGTCCTCCAAATCAAACTGAATCGGCAAGCGGCCACTTGTTTGAACAGCGAGGCGAGTTGCTAAGTTACGAGTGTCTGAGAGGGTATTCAACCTGCCCGCGGCCTTTCCACCCAAGTTAGGCTTTCACTTGCCTTTGCCTGCAAAATCAAGTGAGTGATAAAATCATAAAAATTAAAAGCAAGCAAATTCAATGTATCAGGTTTAAGCTTGTATTACAATAATCAAGAATTTCTCACCTCGGTTATTGAAGCAATCCCCGGTGGGATTCTGAGATGGGGGGCGACGATCCTCACCTCCACCGTCACCGCCGTGACCCCGTGCAACATCTGCCGACATCTGTACAGTAGCATTAGGATAACATAGAATAAAATAAACAAAGCATGCACACATCCAAATAAATATACACATTTTAAACAATCCACAATAGTTGCATTCATTCAAATAAATGTCTTTTACAAGTTACAACTAAAAATCAATCTTCTTCTTCACTAGAATAAACTTTGTCTTGACCATCATCAAGATCAAGGTTGACACCTTCATCGTCGGACGAATCTGCTAAATCATGAGGAATGGGGTCTTCCTCGTCAATAATATCGTCATCAACATCAACATCAATGATATCTATATCTGGTGGTGCGTCAACATCTACTGATTCACCTTCTATATGCAAGGCCGGTATATCCAAGTCGTCAGTACTAGTAGAAAGTGTGAGATCAGATGAGTTGGTGGCATGTATGGCGTCCTCTACCTCAATGACACCCCCGTTGTTAAACTTTGTATGACTAATGTGTTCGAAGACCCTCCAATCGGGTGGTCGTCTTGCTAAATCTTCAAGGTAGAAGCATTGTTTGACTTGTGTTGCGAGAATGTATTGATCTTCTGTAAAACTCTCAGCATTTGTCCGGATTTGTATCAGGTTGTTTCTAATGACACATCTTTTGACACGTCTTCTTTCTTCAGTGTCGAACCACTTAACTCGGAACAACAAAGTAGAGTACCTAAAGTACACGAACTCGAGGATTTCTTCAAGCTGACCATAATACATTTTTCCTCGTGGACCAGGCGAACAAATGCCGCTGCTTTGAGTTGTACGACGTGCATCTTTGCTGTGCACGACAAACCTCACACCATCAACTATACAAGAGGTGAGTGAGAATGGAGTTATTGTTGGCCCACAAGCCAAAGCGAATAACTCGCCGTCTTCGGTAACACGTGGGTCATTGTCTACTCTAAGTCGACAGACCTATGAACACAAAATATCATGTCGTTATTTATACACTTACAATTTTTTGTTTTTTTTTTGTTTTTTTTGTTTTTGTTTTTTTGTATTTTTTATTTATTTTTTATTTATTTTAGAATAAGTATACCTTATCCTCAAACCAGGCGGGAAATTCCTTTGCCATGTCTTTGTCGTTTTTTTCGGAAATTCACTGAAAGATGTTCATGGTGTTAGAATAAGTCGTCGAAAATACAAGTTAAGAAAAATAGGTTTAAAAATAAAAACGCGTACTTCTTGAACTTGGACCGGTACGTGTCGATTTCAGGACTATTGTGAAGTACATACCACCTCACTTTCTTAAGTTCTTCAGGATCAAATCTACTAATCGAACGGGCCGCAAGCGGTCTACATGATGATTTGAACACCTGAAACTGAAACTCTGGAGTTGGGGCATCCACATTACGGTCGGGACGATTAAATTTGGTGGTAACATCCCGAAAATAATTAGAGCTGAAAGTCAATGCTTCTTGTGCAACATAACCCTCCGTAATAGAACCTTCCGGCTTAGCTTTATTTCGTACAAAGTTTTTTAGCGTCTTCATAAACCTTTCAAATGGATACATCCACCGTGGGCGAATAGGCCCGCCCCATATGGCCTCTTCAGGTAAATGGATAACCAGGTGAATCATAATGTCAAAGAAAGCAGGAGGATATATGGCCTCAAGATTGCACAGAATATCGATCACTTTTTTCTGAGCCTTCACCATGTTATCCACCATCAAAGTTGTAGAGCAGATTTGCTTAAAGAATGAACATAGCTCCATAAGTGGTTTTGCAACGTCAGCCCGCAAGTAATTCTGAAGACCATAAGGAAGTAAACGTTGCATCATTATATGACAGTCATGAGACTTCAAGCCCGTTATATTCGTATCATTATCGGTGACTTTGTGCTTGAAGTTGGAGCCGAAACCATCCGGTAGTTTAACTCCTTTAATGTACTGACAAATTTTTTTTCTATTCTCTGGTGTCAAAGAATAGACAGCTTGAGGCTTCGAACACTTCCCGTTTTTGTTTTTGCCGAGCCACAAGCCCATTCGAATGCCCAGCTTTTCCAAGTCTTGTCTTGCCTTGGCGGTATCTTTAGATTTGTCATTCATTAGCAAAGTGTTCAAAATACTCTCCAACACATTCTTTTCTATATGCATGACATCCAAATTGTGTTTTAACGTAAGATAAGACCAATACTCAAGCTCATAAAAAATAGACTTTTTAGTCCAGTGCAGCTCGACAGCAGGATCACGTTTAATCTTCACGCCCCCATGTAACGGATGTTTACCCGGCTTACGCACGCGCAATCTAGCAAGTTGACGCAAGATAGCACCCCGGTAAAATTTTCTAGGCGCGTCTCCGTGTTCAGTTTTACCGTTCATATCAAGTGATTTCCTATATTTATGAGATTTGGGTAAGAATCTTCTGTGGCCCACATAAGCTGTTTTGCCTAACACACGCTCAGATGGAGTGTCTACATTACACGTAGGGCATGCCCGGTAACCTTGCCCACTCCACCCAGACCAACTACTACGAGCAGGAAAATCATTGATGGTTCATAAAACCATTGCTCTCATTTTGAAGTTCTCGCCTTTATGACTGTCTACAGTATCGACACCTTTCCATAACAGCTTTAGGTCATCGATCAACGGCCTCAAGTAAACATCCATGTCCTTGCCCGGGGATTTAGGGCCAGGAATTAACAACGTCAGCATGAAAGAAGTCTCTTTCATACATAACCACGGAGGCAGATTGTATGTTGTCAGTATCACC
This sequence comes from Glebionis coronaria, assembly GCA_025667525.1. NCBI lineage: Eukaryota > Viridiplantae > Streptophyta > Magnoliopsida > Asterales > Asteraceae > Glebionis > Glebionis coronaria. The sequence continues at coordinate 691,445,164 of CM046874.1, read as the reverse complement.
GGCCACATGTTGTAAGACTGACTAAGGTTTCCGAACGGATTGAAACCATCAGCAGCTAACCCTAGTCGAACATTTCTCGGTTCTGCAGCAAACTCTGAATACCTAGCGTCAAATTCCTTCCATGCTTTACCATCAACCGGGTGTTGCATCTTACCGGGCTCCGTACACTTTCCGGTAGCATGCCAAATCATTTCCTTTGCAGTGTGACTAGACTTGTACAAACGTTGTAGTCTAGGAATAATCGGAAAGTAACGCAAAACCTTCTTAGGAACTTTCTTACCTGGTGTGTTACTGTCTTTCCATCTACTCGTGTTACACACCGGACAGAATTGCAGATTTATGTTTGTTTCGCCCCAAAAGAGGAAGCAATCATTTACACAAGCATGAATCGATTCGTACCCTAACCCGATGGTTTTAAATGTCTTTTTTATTGCATAGTATGATGGTGGCATTTTGAATCCTTTATCGGTGGGAAATACCAATGCTAAAAACTTTAGGATTTCATTGAATATAGTATCGATGATTTTACCTTTAGCCTTAAAATAGGAAAACTTTGCCATAAAGTCTAATCGAGTGTATTGAGAATCTTTGTACAGCTCCTCCTCGGCACTGGCATATAATGCTTCGAACTCGGTACGTTTAGCTGGAGTCGGAGTCGGGTTGTTACTTGTCTCACCTTGAGTTGGCTCATTTTGTTCATTAATGATTGGAGGAACATAGCTAAGATCATCAAGGCACGCTGTCATGTCACTTATCAGAGGTTCTCTTGTGTTATCTATTACTGGCGGGGGCGGAGGAAGTTTTGGTTCACCATGGTATTCCCACGTTTGATAACTATTGTTCCACCCATTATTTGAAATGTGAATTTTAAGGTCAATAAGGGACACCCACAATGCGTTTATACATTTTCTGCATGGACATCTTATTAAACCGGTATGCTTATCCACGAACTGCTTGCAATGCTCGATAAACTTTGCAAGACCGTAATAAAATGCTGGTTCATGTTTCCCAAAACGTATCCAACCCTTATCAATTACCATAACTGCATTTTAACGATACAATTAGTTATTCTATGCAACTTAATTAAACACGTTCAAACGAGGAATACTAAAAAATATAATTATATATTTTATAAATAATAATTAGTATTATATCAAATTATAAATAATAATTATAAAATATATAATTATTATTTATAAAGTATATATAATTATATAATATTATTTATAAAAGATATAATTATCAAGTATACAAGATGTTTTGTTCACCTAGTGCAACTATGGAAAGCAATCCTAACCCACTCTTTGAATGCTCCGTCTCATATATGAATGCGTATAACAGATTTACTATTTGAGAAAATTTCGACAGCATTTCCCCTCAACTCCCCAAATATGTGTTTAAAGACATATTCGTAGGAGCAAAGGAGAAACACTGTCGAAATCATCTCAAATAATAAACCCATTATACACATTCATATCCTAAATGAGACAAAACATTCAAAAAGCAGTCCCAAACAGGGGACTTTCCGAAGTTAATTCCTAATAAATTAACTTCGGACGGGTTTTCTATAGGATAATTAATTTCAGACGGGAATTTTCCGAAATTAATCGCTAAAATCCTAAAACATTCCTAAATGTTTAGTTCAATAAAAAATAAATAATATGCGCATATACAGGAGTTGTTTAAAAAAGATGTTTAAAAACAACTTATTCTAATAAGTTGTTTAAAAGCAGCTTATCATAATAAGCTGTTTAAAAATAGCTTAATAAACTGTTTAAAAACAGCTTATTTTAATAAGCTGTTTAGAAACATATCATAATAAACTGTTTAAAATAAGTTGTTATAATAAACTTATGAGAATAATGTGAAGGAATGTTTGGATATACGTTTAACACGAATTAACAAGTTTCTACATCCCCGACGACATGTCCCCGGGGAATCAAAAAAAAAATATTTTAAAAAGCATAACAAAATCATATTAAAAAAAAGAAAAAAACATACTTATCCGGTTGTGTCGGGATGCGTCGCCGGTTGTGATCGGGGATGCGGCTCTGGCAAAAAGACGAGGCTACAATAACATAAAACAAACACATTAAATTATCAGTTATAACTAAATAATCAAACCAATTATCAAAATTAAAAAAATAAAATTAAAAATCAAAACCAATTATCAAAATTAAAAAAACAAAATTAAAGTTAACTAAATAATCAAACCAATTCGCAGTGGGTAATGTGGTGGTGATTGATGGAGATGACGGCGGGTGGTGGTGCTGGAGATGACAGTGTTGGTGGTGGTGACGGGGTGACGTGGTGACGGGGTGACGGGGTGACGGTGGTGGTGACGGGGTGACGGTGGTGATGTAGATGATGAAGATGGTGGTGATTGGTGGTGATGGGGATGGGGTGATTGGTGAAGATAGGTAGGATGATGATGTAGATGATGGTTCGTTTGGTTTTTTTTTTATTAATGAATGTGATGATTTTCAGAAAGCAGATTCACCTTATCCTATTAAGGGAGTTTCCCCGGCGACTAGTTGACGGGGAAAGTTGGGTTTTTGTCATCTAGTAAAAAAGGCGCGGTAAACAAAAAATTTTGGTGGGCACTTTCCCCGGCGACACGTAGATGGGGAAAACCTCGTTTTTGTCGTCTAGCAGAAAAAGGCGTGTAGCCAATTTGTGTCTGTCACTTTCCCCGGCGACAGTCGCCGGGGTTTCTTTGGTTCAGATTTTTTATTTTTTTTGACAATAACTATTATACATAGTATTTATAAAATAATATATATAAATAATATACTATTTATAATATTTTATAAATAATATTTATACTTTAATAATATTTATAAAATAATATTTTATCTTTTTAGTATAACTATTAATAACTAAAATAATATTTAAACTTTACTAATATTTATAAAATTATATTTTATTTTTTTTAACTATAACTATTAATAATTAAAATAATATTTACAAAATAATATTTAAACTTTACTAATATTTATAAAATAATATTTTATCTTTTTAGTATAACTATTAATAACTAAAATAATATTTAAACTTTACTAATATTTATAAAATTATATATTTATTTTTACTATAACTATTAATAATTAAAATAATATTTAAACTTTACTAATATTTATAAAATAATATTTTATCTTTTTACTATAAATATTAATAATTAAAATAATATTTAATTTCTTTATTTCTTTCTATCCGGTCAATTTATTTTCTCGGTAAATAATATTTATAAACGTATAACCATAACAAACCGGGTCATCCATTGAACATCAAACGTATAACCATAACAAACCGGGTCATCCATTGAACATCAAACGTATAACCATAACAAACCGAGTCATCCATTGAAGATCAAACGTATAACCATAACAAACCGAGTCATCCATTGAAGATCAAACGTATAACCATAACAAACCGAGTCATCCATTGAAGATCAAACGTATAACCATAACAAACCGAGTCATCCATTGAAGATCAAACGTATAACCATAACAAACCGAGTCATCCATTGAAGATCAAACGTATAACCATAACAAACCGAGTCATCCATTGAAGATCAAACGTATAACCATAACAACCCGAGTCATCCATTGAAGATCAAACGTATAACCATAACAAACCGAGTCATCCATTGAAGATCAAACGTATAACCATAACAAACCGAGTCATCCATTGAAGATCAAACGTATAACCATAACAAACCGAGTCATCCATTGAAGATCAAACGTATAACCATAACAAACCGAGTCATCCATTGAACATCAAACGTATAACCATAACAAACCCAGTCATCCATTGAAGATCAAACGTATAACCATAACAAACCGAGTCATCCATTAAAGATCAAACGTATAACCATAACAAACCGAGTCATCCATTGAACATCAAACGTATAACCATAACAAACCGAGTCATTCATTGAAGATCAAACGTATAACCATAACAAACCGATTCATCCATTGAACATCAAACGTATAACCATAACAAACCGAGTCATCCATTGAAGATCAAACGTATAACCATAACAAACCGAGTCATCCGTTGAAGATCAAACGTATAACCATAACAAACCGAGTCATCCATTGGACATCAAACGTATAACCATAACAAACCGAGTCCTCCATTGAAGATCAAACGTATAACCATAACAAACCGAGTCATCCATTGAAGATCAAACGTATAACCATCACAAACCGAGTCATCCATTGAAGATCAAACGTATAACCATAACAAACCGAGTCATCCATTGAAGATCAAACGTATAACCATAACAAACCGAGTCATCCATTGAAGATCCAACGTATAACCATAACAAACCGAGTCATCCATTGAAGATCAAAGGTATAACCATAACAAACCGAGTCATCCATTAAAGATCAAACGTATAACCGTAACAAACCGAGTCATCCATTGAAGATCAAACGTATAACCATAACAAACCGAGTCATCCATTGAAGATCAAACGTATAACCATAACAAACCGAGTCATCCATTGAAGATCAAACGTATAACCATAACAAACCGAGTCATCCATTGAAGATCAAACGTATAACCATAACAAACCGAGTCATCCATTGAAGATCAAACGTATAACCATAACAAACCGAGTCATCCATTGAACATCAAACGTATAACCATAACAAACTGAGTCATCCATTGAAGTCGATATGGTATGTTTGTACGTTAGATGTTCATACGATGAGTCTATATGCTATGGTTGTACGTTAGATGTTCAACCGATGAATCGGTATGGTAGGATTGTACGTTAGATGTTCAACCAATAAGTCAATATAGTATGTTTGTATGTTAAATGTACAAGACACGAGTCTATAGGCTATGGTTATACATTATATTTTCAAACAATTAGTCGATATGCTATGGTTTTACATTATATGTTCAACCGGTGAGTCGATATGGTATGGTTGTACGTTAGATGTTCAAGCGATGAGTTGATATGCAATGGTTGTATGTTAGATGTCAAACCGATGAGTCTATATAAACCATAACAAGCCGAGTCATCCATTGAACATCAAACGTATAACCATAACAAACCGAGTCATCCATTGAACATCAAACGTATAACCATAACAAACCAGGTCATCCATTGAACATCAAACGTATAACCATAACAAACCGAGTCATCCATTGAACATCAAACGTATAACCATAATCATTGGCGGGAAAACGTTGGCGGGATGCCCATTGGCGGGAAAATGTTAACCATTTCCCTCACTTTTTTACCATAAAAGGATTACGCACACACTTATCATCAGCAGATCACACACACACACTTATCATCTCCTACCAAACTCACCACCACCACCACCTGATTTGGTAGCAGATGGATCCCCGTGAAGCTTATAAGTGTCGATGTGGAAATGGATATATAGTGTTGAGACAGTCACATCGACGCCATAGCTTTGGTAAACTTTACTATGCATGTCCTCTTTCGAAGGTAAACAATCTAAAGTTTTTTTATTTATGTAATACGTGTGATTATTAAAATTACATGTCATGTCATTTTTTTTATTTTGTATTAGCCAAAAAAACAAGATTATGGATGTGGAAATTTTATATGGAAGGATGATCTAGATCTCCAACTCCGTATAAGATCTTCCCCTGGATCTTCAACACCTCAAGGTTCTTCTTCAAGGCCTTCAATACATCCAAGTTCTTCTATAGGGTCTTCTGAATCTGCACCCACTGAGTGCTCAAATTGCAAGATCAAAGATCTAAAGATAAAGATGTTAGAGGCAAGACTAGAAATGGAAAGGCATCCTGAAGACCACGCATGTCAATCGGCTGCAATACTTCATGAGCTTTTAAATGAAATGGAAAATCTTAGCGTTGAGTAGTAATCAGCTACACTACTTCACGAACTTTAAGATGACACGGGGAACATTATTGATCTTTCCGTTTTCGTGTTTAGGAATCTATTATCGTTGTAATATTCATGTTTAATTAAGCGTGTGTTTAAGTGTTTGTGTCGAATAAAACTATGTTTAAGTGTCTGTTTGTAAGTTTTCCATTTGATTCCACAAGGTCTATTTATAATATTCTGAATAAATAAATGTTTGCTTTTATTAAAATCTTAATAAATAAGTATATAAATGGCGCAATATAATTAAATATATATGTTAAACTAATTAGCTTTTAAAATCCAAAAAATATATATATGTTAGCTTTTAAAAAAACCAAAAAAAATATATGTTAAACTTTATTTCATAAATAATAATTATATATATATATATATATATATATATATATATATATATATATATATATATATATATATATATATATATATATATATATATATATATATATATATATATATATATATATATATATATATATATATATATATATATATATATATATATATATATATATATATATATATATATATATATATATATATATATATATATATATATATATATGTGTAAAAACCTAAAAAATATATATTTAGTTTCCCCGGCGACATGTCGCCAGGGATAATAAGCTGTTTAGAAACAGCTTATCATAATAAACTGTTTAAAATAAGTTGTTATAATAAACTTATGAGAATAATGAGAAGGAGTGTTTGGATATACGTTTAACACGAATTAACAAGTTTCTACATCCCCGACGACATGTCCCCGGGGAATCAAAATAAAAAAATATTTTAAAAAGCATAACAAAATCATATTAAAAAAAAGAAAAAACATACTTATCCGGCTGTGTCGGGATGCGTCGCCGGTTGTGATCGGGGATGCGGCTCCGGCAAAAAGACGAGGCTACAATAACATAAAACAAACACATTAAATTATCAGTTATAACTAAATAATCAAACCAATTATCAAAATTAAAAAAATAAAATTAAAAATCAAAACCAATTATCAAAATTAAAAAAACAAAATTAAAATTAACTAAATAATCAAACCAATTTGCAGTGGGTAATGTAGTGGTGATTGATGGAGATGACGGCGGGTGGTGGTGCTGGAGATGACAGTGTTGGTGGTGGTGACGGGGTGACGTGGTGACGGGGTGACGGGGTGACGGTGGTGGTGACGGGGTGACGGTGGTGATGTAGATGATGAAGATGGTGGTGATTGGTGGTGATGGGGATGGGGTGATTGGTGAAGATACGTAGCATGATGATGTAGATGATGGTTCGTTTGTTTTGTTTTTTATTAATGAATGTGATGATTTTCAGAAAGCAGATTCACCTTATCCTATTAAGGGAGTTTCCCCGGCGACTAGTTGACGGGGAAAGTTGGGTTTTTGTCATCTAGTAAAAAAGGCGCGGTACACAAAAAATTTTGGTGGGCACTTTCCCCGACGACACGTAGATGGGGAAAACCTCGTTTTTGTCGTCTAGTAAAAAAAGGCGCGTAGCCAATTTGTGTCTGTCACTTTCCCCGGCAACAGTCGCCGGGGTTTCTTTGGTTCAGATTTTTTATTTTTTTGACAATAACTATTATACATAATATTTATAAAATAATATATATAAATAATATACTATTTATAATATTTTATAAATAATATTTATACTTTAATAATATTTATAAAATAATATTTTATCTTTTTAGTATAACTATTAATAACTAAAATAATATTTAAACTTTACTAATATTTATAAAATTATATATTTTTTTTTAACTATAACTATTAATAATTAAAATAATATTTACAAAATAATATTTAAACTTTACTAATATTTATAAAATAATATTTTATCTTTTTAGTATAACTATTAATAACTAAAATAATATTTAAACTTTACTAATATTTATAAAATTATATTTTTTTAACTATAACTATTAATAATTAAAATAATATTTAAACTTTACTAATATTTACAAAATAATATTTTATCTTTTTACTATAAATATTAATAATTAAAATAATATTTAATTTCTTTATTTCTTTCAATCCGGTCAATTTATTTTCTCGGTAAATAATATTTATAAACATATAACCATAACAAACCGGGTCATCCATTGAACATCAAACGTATAACCATAACAAACCGGGTCATCCATTGAACATCAAACGTATAACCATAACAAACCGAGTCATCCATTGAAGATCAAACGTATAACCATAACAAACCGAGTCATCCATTGAAGATCAAACGTATAACCATAACAAACCGAGTCATCCATTGAAGATCAAACGTATAACCATAACAAACCGAGTCATCCATTGAAGATCAAACGTATAACCATAACAAACCGAGTCATCCATTGAAGATCAAACGTATAACCATAACAAACCGAGTCATCCATTGAAGATCAAACGTATAACCATAACAAACCGAGTCATCCATTGAAGATCAAACGTATAACCATAACAAACCGAGTCATCCATTGAAGATCAAACGTATAACCATAACAAACCGAGTCATCCATTGAAGATCAAACGTATAACCATAACAAACCGAGTCATCCATTGAAGATCAAACGTATAACCATAACAAACCGAGTCATCCGTTGAAGATCAAACGTATAACCATAACAAACCGAGTCATCCGTTGAAGATCAAACGTATAACCATAACAAACCGAGTCATCCATTGAAGATCAAACGTATAACCATAACAAACCGAGTCATCCATTGAAGATCAAACGTATAACCATAACAAACCGAGTCATCCATTAAACATCAAACATATAACCATAACAAACCGAGTCATCCATTGAAGTCGATATGGTATGTTTGTACGTTAGATGTTCATACGATGAGTCTATTTGCTATGGTTGTACGTTAGATGTTCAACCGATGAATCGATATGCTAGGATTGTACGTTAGATGTTCAACCGATAAGTCGATATAGTATGGTTGTACGTTAAATGTACAAGACACGAGTCTATAGGCTATGGCTATACATTATATTTTTAACCAATTAGTCGATATGTTATGGTTTTACATTATATGTTCAACCGGTGAGTCGATATGGTATGGTTGTACGTTAGATGTTCAAGCGATGAGTTGATATGCAATGGTTGTATGTTAGATGTCAAACCGATGAGTCTATATAAACCATAACAAACCGAGTCATCCATTGAACATCAAACGTATAACCATAACAAACCGAGTCATCCATTGAACATCAAACGTATAACCATAACAAACCAGGTCATCCATTGAACATCAAATGTATAACCATAACAAACCGAGTCATCTATTGAACATCAAACGTATAACCATAACCATTGGCGGGAAAACGTTGGCGGGATGCCCATTGGCGGGAAAATGTTAAACATTTCCCTCACTTTTTTACCATAAAAGGATTACACACACACTTATCATCAGCAGATCACACACACACACTTATCATCTTCTACCAAACTCACCACCACCACCACCTGATTTGGTAGCAGATGGATCCCCGTGAAGCTTATAAGTGTCGATGTGGAAATGGATATATAGTGTTGAGACAGTCACATCGACGCCATAGCTTTGGTAAACTTTACTATGCATGTCCTCTTTCGAAGGTAAACAATCTAAAGTTTTTTTATTTATGTAATACGTGTGATTATTAAAATTACATGTCATGTCATTTTTTTTATTTTGTATTAGCCAAAAAAACAAGATTATGGATGTGGAAATTTTATATGGAAGGATGATCTAGATCTCCAACTCCGTATAAGATCTTCCCCTGGATCTTCAACACCTCAAGGTTCTTCTTCAAGGCCTTCAATACATCCAAGTTCTTCTATAGGGTCTTCTGAATCTGCACCCACTGAGTGCTCAAATTGCAAGATCAAAGATCTAAAGATAAAGATGTTAGAGGCAAGACTAGAAATGGAAAGGCATCCTGAAGACCACGCATGTCAATCGGCTGCAATACTTCATGAGCTTTTAAATGAAATGGAAAATCTTAGCGTTGAGTAGTAATCAGCTACACTACTTCACGAACTTTAAGATGACACGGGGAACATTATTGATGTTTCCGTTTTCGTGTTTAGGAATCTATTATCGTTGTAATATTCATGTTTAATTAAGCGTGTGTTTAAGTGTTTGTGTCGAATAAAACTATGTTTAAGTGTCTGTTTGTAAGTTTTCCATTTGATTCCACAAGGTCTATTTATAATATTATGAATAAATAAATGTTTGCTTTTATTAAAATCTTAATAATTAAGTATATAAATGGCGCAATATAATTAAATATATATGTTAAACTTTAAGCTTTTAAAATCCAAAAAATATATATATGTTAGCTTTTAAAAAAACCAAAAAAAAAATATATGTTAAACTTTATTTCATAAATAATAATTATATATATATATATATATATATATATATATATATATATATATATGTGTAAAAACCTAAAAAATATATATTTAGTTTCCCCGGCGACATACACAATAAATGTTTAATTTAGCACTAATCCTCTTCCAAATTTTGGTCAATGTTTCCCCATCGACTTGTCGCCGGGGAAACATCAGTCAACATTTGACTAAATTTTTTGCCCGAAATCTTTGCCACGTCAAATTTGGGTTGTCGTCTAGCGGCTTTCCCCATCAATATATGTCGCCGGGGAAAACCTCGATGGGGAAGGCCTCGAATGTTGTAGTGATATAAACAAAGATCATTTCCCTGTTATCATCACAGTAACCGATTAAAGACACCAAGTTACAGTGGCGAAGTTTAAAAAGGGTCTGTATTTCATCTTTAAATGGGGCATGTACACATAAACAAGGATCATTTCCCTGTTATCATCACAGTAACCGATTAAAGACACCAAGTTACAGTGGCGAAGTTTAGAAAGCGTCTGTATTTCATCTTTAAACTCAGCTGCCCCTTGATTCGACATAGAATCCAACCGTTTGATAGCCACGATATGACTAGATTCCTCAATAGAAATTCGACCTTTGTACACCTTTCCGAATCCTCCCTGTCCAATCACAAGCTCATCATAAAAGTTGTTAGTTGCTGTCTGCATGTCTGCTATAGTAAATCGGCGACTTGGTTGTGCTGAAGTCGATGGTGTCAACTTCTCATCCTCACCATTTGCATTGTCCATTATCTAGTAAGAAATTCTATGTGCCTGGGAGTAATTATGAATTGAACAAAGCTTTTCTTTAGGGGCAGTATTATTTTCATAGAAGTTTACATAGATCAAGTAACGACTAATTCAGAACAGGTGATAAGATTTCACCATCAAAGGACCACTCACAAATTGAAGTCATACATTCAAACTACAGCACAAGCTACAACCACACACTACAAGGGGTGACCGAAAGAATGGAAAAAATAATATTCCGAGTAGGGAAATGAGAACATAGAATTGATAGAAGAGTAGGAAGATAAGAACTCCTTGTTTGACTGCATCATCTTCTACCACTCATTCGCATAATGTTTGACTACATCATCATCATCCACAACACCACTAGATACCTACGTCCATTCATTCGGGATGCCGCTAAATTCGAGCTAAGAACTTCACTTTACTGAGTTCAAATTTCGATATTAGAAAAATCTGATTGAGCATACATATGGACCAACAATGATCTAAACATGTTAGGGATATACAACATATTAATGTTCCATCTTGAGATTCAGATATTAAATTTTCTGATCATTTTCTAGATGTCCCACGTGGCATCAAATCAAGCCTTGATCATGCTATCTTCCAAATGGAACACCTATCAGTCCTCCATGTTACCTAAATGTTACTTTCTTCGGATCTCGAGTTAGTGACATTAGCTTTTCATTGGTTGATGAGTATGATTCTCGAACCCTCTGTTTGTAGATAAAGCTCATTTGCCTGCTGTTTAAGCTGCTTGATGTCAGTTAGAGCCATGTTATGAGCCAATTTTTATAACATACCAGCTGATAAAAAATCACTGAGATGAGAAATAGCACCATTGCACCTACAAGATACGCCCCATGCTGGGAAATACTTATACTTTTGCATCAGTGTCTGCATCTTTGATTCTTCATCCACCTCATTGCATATTTTAAATCATGATTTTGCTATATACCATACAAACACTTTCTGCGACCACAATGGAACTTAAATTTGAATGATTCTTTCCCTGTTAGCACCTCCATGAATAACTATATAAAAGTCGAGAAATTGCTCGGTCATAGTGTAAAGTTCTCTGACAGAGTGATCCATGTTCAGATTTATGTCAGAATGCATCGTTACAAGATAAACCAATTGAATGCAAGGTTGAAGCTACTTACCAATCACCTGACAAGATTCACCAATATCATGAGGAGGAAAACAATTCACTAGGTGTGTACACTTGGGAGTGGGCACGGAGGTTCACCTGCGACGACTCCGGGCTATCTAAAAGGATAGTCGCCCTGGGATTAGTCGGCTCGCAATGTCGAGTCAGAAACCTAGGTATACCCAAAAAAAAAAACAATGCACTAACATAGGTGTTTCATAACCTAAAATCTTCGCTGTAATATCCTGCAAGATAAACCATTTGTTGTATTTTTAGTATATAACATTACAACGCAAAAAAGGGAAAATGCTATCAGGGCACTACTTTGATTATTGGACAGGGCCATCGAATCCCATCGCTATGAACGAATACTGGCGTAATATGTTACGTACTATTTGAAAAAGAAGAAGATTTTGCTATAAGAAAGTGACACCTTTGTTACTTCTCAGCCATTTTACTCAGTTAGGTGTTTGGATCTGCAGTTAGGAGGAGATTATCACCAAATCTCAGTTCCAAAATGGAGATAAGTTAAAAAAAAAGTGTTTGGGTAATAAATGGATATAAGTGATTATTTGCGTTTAGAAGCTCAAAATGGAGTTTTGAAAAAGTTAGTAGGGGCTACTTATTTCATTTTCAAAATGGAGTTTTGGAAAAGTAAGGTTTTAAAATGGAGTTTATTATCAAATAATAAAATTTGTCAAACACTCAAAAAAGTGATTATTTGATTATTGCGATTTCAAACTGGAATATCAAATCCAAACACTATTTTTTAAAATGGACATTTCAAAATGATTATTTTTCAAAATGGATTTTTCAAAATGAATAATTTGTTTTTAATAAGCACATCCAAACACCCACTTAGTAACAAAATATTTTAAAATTTTAACTTTTGGATACTGGTAAATAAAAAGTAAAGCCTAAATATTCTAATCATGGGCTCTTGGCCCAATCATCACTACCTAAAACCTAAATTTAACAGCGATTCTCTTGAGGGTTTTGTTTGAATCGATAATCAAAAGTATGTCTTCCTCGGATCTTTTTATACCGGAGGACGTATTAATCGAAATCTTACTTCGACTACCTTTAATCTCACTTTATCTTTTCAAAACTGTATCCAAGCACTGGTCATCTATCATAACATCTCCTAGTTTCACTCTTCGTTTTCGTAACCAACCATTGCGAAAGATCGATCCTATTTGCGGGTTGTTTCTCCAGAAACGTGATTCTTCTGTTGTTTTTGCGCCGCTAGATGACAGAATCACAGCGTCTCCATTTGGCTCCATTATCACTCAAGCAGGTAGGCGTTTTTCTATTTCAGATTCGTGTAATGGTTTGCTTTTATGCAAAAATATTCACACGTTGATGGAATGTTTGGTATACAATCCGTATATAATATATTTAAATCGATTCGACTTCCACCAGAATTGCGTCCTTCTAATTACGATATGGTTAACATTAAATTTAAACTTGCTTTTGATCCAACCAAATCATCACACTACAAAGTCGTTTGTTTTACTGGTGGTGATTCCTGTCATATACCGACTTACTCTTCAAAAACAGGCAAATGGAGTATATATGGTATTCAATTTTCAGCTTCTCATTTTTGGGGTTTTGAAACGGGAGTATATTGGAATAAGGCAATTCATTGGCTTTGTAAAGATGTTAGTAGGAATGAGCAACCTCGGCATATGGTGTTAGTTATTGAACCCCGCCCATGGATAAATGCTTGCATTAAAACTCCGGATATAGCTGGTGTGTCTAATGCACACACCTTGTTTGAGTCTCGTGGTTGCCTGCTTCTTCTTGTGAGGTCCTACAATACTAATTACAATGTTTTCGAGATGAGAGTCGAGTATTTTGGATGGTCGATGAAGTACAGTGTTTATCTTATGACATTGATCCCCGAGTGCAGATGTTAATTTCCCTGTGTGTTGTTTTGGGGGAAAGAGAAGAGGATTCTTTTATGGTGGTCACTACAACATTCGAGGCCTTCCCCGTCGAATTTTTTGACGTTTCCCCGGCGACATTTCGATGGGGAAGAGTTTCCCCATCGACATGTCGATAAGGATTCTTCGATGGGCAAGATTCGATGGGGATAGCTTCCCCATCGACAATCCCCATCGACACGCGGGACCCACGCCATTTTCAGCAATCAAAAAAAATGCCACGCTGGACGACTTTTCCCCGGCGACGTTTCGACGGGGAAATTCAAGTGCACTTAACAAAAAAATTAATTAGCAAATGCTAATCTTCGTAAATTGTATGTTTCCCCGGCGACGCCTAGCCGGGGATACCACTGGATAATAATTGAATCGTCAAATGTTTTAACGACTTTTTAAAAAAGTCAAATTATATCCAACATATCCCCGGCGACATGTCGCCGGGGAAGAGTCATGACTTTATAAAAAGTCAAAGATGTCTTTCTGACTAATAAAAGTCAAATTTTGGTTCCAACTTTCCCCGGCGACACGTCGACGGGGAAACATGGTAGTTTTTTTTTATGCACAGCCTGCACAGCATGCGTTTTCCAGATTTTTTCCGGAATTTTTCCGGGAAAAATCTACCAAAACCTGAAACCTGTATGCAACAATATGTAATCTATCCAAATACACCACAACTCATACGAAATACACAAAACAATATAACGGATCAACGCATTCGATATATTAGACATAGAATCGTCCAAAATCTTACTAAACAAAGAAATAGTCTCAAAACGGGTGACCAATGTATTCACCTAGCTAGATCGATAACATGTTCTAATTAAACAAACCGGGAAGAAATTGTTAATGGTAGGAAAGCCTAAATAAACTACAAGTCACAAATACCATATGCTTACCCGACACAAACACCTAATCCTCATCCGACGAGTCGGTATCATCATCAACGATAATAAAGGGGTCCGGGTTGTCGTTCCCTCCGGTACTGCTACTAGTACATGTCGCCGGGGATACTCTGGCGGGATAATTCCCCTCCATTTTTTTGGCGAAAATAATTTGGGAAATTTTGGTCAATGTTTCCCCATCGACCTGTCGCCGGGGAAACATCAGTCAATATTTGACTAAAATTTTTGCCCGAAATCTTTGCCACGTCAAATTTGGGTTGTCGTCTAGCGGCTTTCCCCATCAATATTTGTCGCCGGGGAATGTCTCGATGGGGAAGGCTTCGAATGTTGTAGTGGGTGGAGGTATTAGGAAATGTTTTACAATACAAGTTCGTGTCAAAGACTGTTTCTACACTGTGTAAGTCTGTGTCATGGAGTTATGCAAGAAGCTTTCCGTTCGTTCCATCTTTAGCTAGTGTGTGATTTTGTTCATCCGTATAACAGGTGTGATCTGGGTATCTTATATCTTGTCTAGTGGCAACATTTCTTATATACTTAAACTCATTGGTGGTTACTTTTCTCTTTATAAAACGTTCCTTACTTTTCTCATAAACGAATATTAGAGTTGTTACTTTTCTCTTCACTAAAAGTTTGTTATAACCTACTTGTGGATATAATTTTCTCTTCAAGAACAGGAAAGCTATAACTACTCTAGGTGGAAAAAATCGGTTAGAGAGAAACAGATCCATGTGCTAAGCATCTGCTTATAGTTCCGAAGAGATGAATGAACATGAATTAATCAACATCAGAGCAATAAACATGAAATGCACATATAAAAATTTAGATTAGTAATCTTATAAGCACATGATAACTTAAAGCACTGTTGTATGATTATAAATAACATTAATTACTTATCTACTCAAAGATTCACAACTACAAGCAATCTACCACATGATTTATATCCAAAGGATATGTTTCTAATACATACTCGTATACCGGTAATAGTTTAATTATTTAGCTCACTTATTTGATCTAGAGGAAATAAGAAATGACCTAGTTAATGGTGTTGCGAATCTTAGGAATGAGTAACAGAAGGCATTAGTTAGATGAAGGAGGACTGTAGTGAAGGTCGCACCACTGCTGGGGGATTGTTAAGAAAATCCGTGACGGTTCGCTTCTGTCAAAGAGATCATTAATTCGTGATGTTTCGAATGGCTGGAATAGCAAGCTTAGTTTATTTATGGAATTCTGTTGTAAAAGTACTATAGATGGGTTCCGTACATTAGATTAGCGACATTTCATAGTTGGAGCAACCTTCTGATGCTGTAGCACTATGAATTGTATTGCTACTCTTGCTTTCGTCGGGATATTCGATAAATTTGGTTCCTTCCTCTTCCTCTGTCACCGCCTATGGGTATAAGATATTTTAAGAAGTGAATGCCTCTCTCAGTAGCGGGGTCAGGAGTTTGTTTCCGACCACTAACAGGTTTTATGACGAGACTTTTTTTTATTGGGGTTCTGAAAAGCTATCACAATATTGTTTTTTTTAATTGGGCCCATACCTCTGAAAAGAGAGGTTGCTCGTCTTTTCTTTTACCCATTTTACCATCATCGCCACCATTCATGTTGATTGAAGAACACTGACATATGGTTTTCAACACTTTTTGGTAAACTAGGGCGTCCTAATATCCTACTATCTGTTGGAAATTCATCTTGACAACTTTATTATTTAGTTTTATTAATTGTCATTTTACTTTGTCTTTTGTTTAGAAATCAAATAATGATAGAAAGATGTGGTAGAAGTGGTGGACCACGTTGGAGTGCCTAACATTTAGGAGAAAGTGGAGTAGAATGAGTTATTTTCTATTTTGTTTTAGGAACTTGTAGGCTATAAAAAGCCATCTATTTTGTTGAATAAACAGAGCCTTTTCATTTTACAGAAGTCCTCTTAACTCTTTTCCATATATAGAGCGTGTGTTGTGTGTGTGTAACGTGGGCTCTGAACCAACATTTGGTATCAGAGCATGGTTTAAGATCCTCACAAGAAAGAAAGAAGAAAGATAGTAAAGAAAGAAAGTAAGGAAAGGAAGAAAGTAGTGTCGTGAGAAATAAAGGAAAGAACACACAACACGTATAACAAAAAAAAGGGAAGTAAGTGAAGAATGGTGTTGGTCCAAGCGAAAGAAGCCGGTTCAGTGACGTATCAATATCAAGTTTTGACAGCGACAAACTACCCGGTATGGGCGGTCAAAATGAAGGCGATCATGGATGCTCACGGCTCGTGGGCTACATCTTAATGTTGATAAGTCTGAGCTTTTCTGGCCGGTGCAGGATCCTCGGGGGTTGGTTGATGGCCTTTTCCCTGCTTCTATTTCTCGTCCAAGGTCTGGTGTCAAGCTTCTTGGTGGTTCTATTAGTCGTGATTCAGGTTTTGCTGGTAATTTTGTTGCGCGTCGGGTTTCTAAGGCTATTTCTTTGTTAGAGGCTATTAGGGGACTTGATGACCCGCAATGTGAACTTCTTCTCCTTCGTTATTGTGCTGGTGTTTCTAAATTGGTGTATGCTTTGAGGACTTGCCCCCCTGGGTTTCTTGAGGGTGTTTTGTCACAGTTTGATCAGGCATTACGCGCGTCTTTGGAATTGATTGTTACGGGTTCAGGGCCTGGGTTTGGTGATTTGCAGTGGCGTCTTGCTACTCTTCCTATCAGTATTGGTGGCCTTGGGGTTTTATGTGCTGAGGATGTCAGGTGCTTTGCCTTTATTGCTTCTCGTTTACAGTCTGGTGATTTGCAGGATCGGATTTTGGCGAGGTCTGGGATTGTTTCGCCGGGCCCTATTTTTCAGTCTGCTCTTGATGCTTTCTCGACTTGTTGTGGTGTCAATCCTCTCTCTGTCACCACTAACTCTCCTGTCCCCCAGTTTATGAAGTCTTTGGCAAAGAGTTACTTTGGTTTCATTGATGGTTGTTTGACGTCGCGTTTTGGGTTGAGTCGTCGTCAGGAGGCACTTCTCAGCTGTGTGCGTGCTCCTCATGCACAAGATTACCTCTTCACTATTCCGATTGATGGGCTGGGTCAGCGGATGAACCCGAGACAGTTTCGTGCGGTATTGTGCTATCGTTTGTCGATTCCTTTATTTCCTGATGGTTCTTTGTGCTCGGGTTGTCATGTACATCGGATGGATCTGTGGGGTGATCATGCTGTTCATTGCGCTAGTGATTTGGGGGTTAAGTTTCGGCACAATCTTGTCCGTGATGTGTTGTTTGATATTTGTTCTAAGGTGGGTGTGTCGGTGAGGAAAGAAGCCGATATGGGCTTTGTTTCTGATGGTGGGCGTGATCTTCGGCCAGCAGATTTATTACTACACAATTGGTCCCAGGGCAAAGATGCGTGTTTAGATGTTACAGGGGTTTCTCCGTTTGCAGGGACGGGGTTGGATTCGTGGGTACCTGGGAGTGCTTTGCGGTCGGCTGTTCAGAAGAAGAAGAGGAAGTATTCTTCTATTTGTGCTGAGCATGGTTACTCGTTTATTCCATTCGCCTTCTCGACCTTTGGGGAGTTTGAGGAGGAGGCGATGGATACTCTCTCGCGTCTTAAGCGGTTAGCTGGTTGTCATTCTAATGACGCGAGGAGTGGCGGTTTTTTGATGTCTAGGCTTAGTTTTTGTATTCAAAAAGGGGTGGGCGCGCAGCTTGTTTCGCGGCTCCCTTCCAATTTTGTGTGATTAATAAAATTGAGAATATATAAAAAAAAAAAAAAAAAAAAAAAAAAAAAAAAAAAATAATAATAATAATAATAATAATAATAATAATAATAGGGTGAGGTTATTTTCAGAACCAAATAAATATACAGAACTGCGAGAACCACCTTTTTACTCTTAAAATGCACATGTATATTCATTGAGTTAGTTTATTAGGTAGAAATACATGAATTTTTATTGTCGTAGGTCACTAGGAACATGTATCCTAGGACCATGCACATGTATTTGTTTTTTATGTATTATAACTATCTTAACGTTGGATAATACGAAAATACATGTGCACTCTTCATATCGCTTATTATACTTGGATCTATAACCAATAAAACAATTATTAAATGTTAATTTAAACATAATAATGAAAATACATATGCATCTTTAAGAGTATAAAGGTGGTTCTCGCAGTTCTGTACATTTATTTGGTTCTGAAAATAACAATAATAATATAAGTACTAATGATCCATGTAGCTCAGACTTATTATTATTATTATTATTATTATTATTATTATTATTATGTAATAGAATTAATAAAGCAGGCCTAAACATGGACTAGTAAGCCTGCAGGGCCAACGACCAACAAACATGACCAACATGCATGTTTTGACAGTTATTGACAATTAATTCTGTTTTGACAGTTAAAACATGAAAGGGTATGACCTTTCATGGTGCATGTTCACTATGTATATATAGGAAAACAATGTACAGACATCTCCATTCAATATACACGATTTATGCATATACTTTGATCCATTATATCATACTTATACTTACTGCGTATATACACATTCACAAGCACTCTACACAATTATTCTACATAAATGGTAAACACCAATACCTTTTTAGAAAAGAAATGGAACATATGGAAATCAAGTGTTCCTGGCCAAAAGTGGTATCAGAACAAAAACTCTGGGAGAGCGCCAAGAAGGTATGCAGAAATAGAACAAGCATACAGAAAGAATAAGAAGTGTTTGGAAGAAGCAAGAGTAGGAAGATGCATCAAGTAAATATCAAAGAATTGCAAGGATCTTCTCAAGAAAAAGATACAAGAGAATGAGAACTATAATTCTACAATCTCATACAGTAAATACAAACAATATATTTGTTTTAATTGTAATCAACAAGGGCATATCTTCAAAGTATGACCTGCAAAAGAGGAGAAGGATCAAGAGGGGCAGAACAGTGGTGTGGGAGAAAGGAGAAACAAAAGCCTGAACATAAAGAAGAACAAGGACAAAGTCCTTTGTTTCAAATATAGACAAACTGGACATTTCGCCAACAAGTGTCCAACAAAGGACCAAACTCAACAATCTGTAAGTTTGAAATACCCTGAATTTATTCATTGCACAAATGAGGGTATAATCAAATGATCAGATGTTAGAAATTAGGATGACTACTGGTATGTAAGTAAATCTGTTGATAAACATATGAATTTCAACCTAGATTCATTTTTAAATATAAAAGAGGATTTTCAAGTATACAAACTTGAAAAACAGATGAAAATTCTCTTCTCTTATGGGATAGGTGAAGTCATAGTCCCTAATGAAAAACAAGGATATCTTATTTCAGGGGTACAATACACCCCTGAAATAACCTTGAATACTTTATCCTATGATTTACTAAGGAAAAAGGGATTTGAGATTGTTTGGGAAGGAAATAGATGTATCCTTGAATATATGTTCAAGGATATACAAGGTTCCAAAATTGATGCAAATATGCTTAAAAATCACCATAATGAATACTTGGAGGAATATTATGAGTCTTTGGACCAAAGTAGAAAAAGGAAAGGAAGAAGATGCATGAAATTACAGGCATGGGATATCCAATTGAAATAAACAATTTCAATGATCTAATGGCGTTTTTAAACATGATAAAAGATGATAAGGTCATAAGCCAAAGATGGGAACTATTTAGAGGAAGGCTTGACAAGGTTGTGCACTGGTTTTATAACCATTATGTGCACAAACATGTGCCAGGCCCTATACCACTAACAATTTAAGGAGTGACTATAAATCTCTTTGATTTATACAAATTGATTGACTGCATGGGTGGATATACAAGTGTTCACTTTGGAAACGAATTTGGAATTGTTGCTGAGATCCTAGGATTGCAAAAGACAGATGAGGAGGCTATAAGACAATACTACATAACATATTTGGAGGTGTTAGTTTCCTATTTCAAAACAGAAAGGGCACCCACAAAGGAAGAGGAAGAAAACAGATGTCTTGAGTCATGGAATTGTGCAAAGGAGGCTGGAAACAAAGGGAAGCACCCAATGGAGCATTTCGGCATTAAATTGGAAGAGGAAGAGTAGGATCAAGCATACAATGAAAACCAGACAGTTTGAGTGTCCAAAACTGACAACATATGATGACCACAGGGCAAGCACATCAAACATAGGAACATCATCAAGACCACAAGGATTGGAAGATGAGTATGACACCACAAGTGATGACATATTTGTCATTGCTTAAAAGGAAGTGGAAAAAAGACGAAGGGACAGACAGAAGCATACTACATTCTCAATAGCACTTGCAAATTATGGGGGTGTATTGGGAATAATCTTCATAGGCTTTTGTCTAATAGAATTTGTATAAGGATCATTAGTACTTATATTATTATTACTAGTTTGAATACCCGTGCACGCACGAGGCTTTTATAATAAATTTATATTTATGAATAAATTTGAAAGTGTTGTTATTGTTTTGTATTTGCACAATGGTAACAGTGTTTGCATGCACGGGACTTAGACATAAAATTTTAACGAAGCATTCATTTTGTTATTAAGCTTTCGACCAATGCGAGAATCAAGACTCTTTGTTGACTTCCGATGAGTTTGTTGTTTTCCACATGAAACACCTACATTAATAATAGTGATATAAATGCATGCAATAGAATAGGTAATGCTAAATACATGTGTGCTTTAACTGCAAGTTAGTAATATCCCAACATTTACAATGAGCCACCATTTTATACACAGGCAGAACAGAAAGAAAAACAATTTTCAACACATTTACCTTGTAACATCGCACCTTTTGTTGAATTATGCTTTGATTTTTGAGATTTCATTGATTTAATTTTTGGATATATATGTTTTCTTTTTCAAAAATCATGAGCACTATAAATCAACAGTTGTTTGCGTTTGCATTTTCTGTTCATAAGGTCCTTACCCTGACCCTATTTGCTCACATATATACCTACAAATACCCTAGGCGAAAGTCTATCCAGATTTTACCATCGGGTCATGATATGACAGTCCCCATCCTACCACCACCATACATACATCCTCTATCGAGATTGAGTATTGTTGTTCTTGTTGTTTGTTTGTTCAAAAACAGCAGACTATGAAACACATTTCCATCTTTTCATAAACCAGTTTGTGAAACGACAATGTAAAATGCCTAGCTAAGATACGATAATTCTCAAACCTTGACGCAGACAACAATAATAATAACAGATTTATCATTATCACCTCTAAAACTCCTCTTGTTTTTCTTTACAATCTTATTTCTGGTAACTAAAGCTCCTTTCAGCAATGAATAACAAATTTCTTTTTAATTACAATCTTTATTTCTTAATCGTTAAGGGCTGTTTGAAATAAACATCAAGATTCGAAAAAAATCAATCAAAAAATCCATATATGATTTATCGCCAAAAAACTTATAAACCCTAAATCTATTAATTAAATAATAAACGTTTGATTAACATTGAAAAAAATCATAAATTATAAACCCATAACCCTAAATCTATTAATTAAATAGCATATGTTTAATTCATTTTATTTCAAAAAAATAGACAAACCTTTGATTTATTAATTAAATAACATACCTTTAATAAGAGATTGTGATTAACAAAGCTATCGATCTTTGTAATGAAGGTTGGAATTACAGTAATTTTTATGTATGAATCATGATGGAACTGGGGTGGGTGAGATGGGGTAAGGGGTACGGTAGGGATGCTAAAAAAATAGGGTGATGATACTTTTTAAAACTTTACATTAGTTTTTCAAAATCAGAAAATATGTATTCATTCCCTTTTAATATTAAACTTTACGACGCGTTTTTTGAAGTTTATTTTTTCACACTTGTGGCACATACCTTTTTGGGCGAATTTATCCAATTTACACGTTTTATAACCAATTTTGACCAAGTGTGATTCGATTTTGACTTTTTATTGACCAATCAAATCACATCTTTTAGCTTATGTGGCACAATAAAACAACCTGATTGGTTTAATTATTTTTCCATCAACCTCCACTTTTCAATAAAACTCTCAAAAAATATAATTCTTTTATTATATAAAAGATTATGTAATAAGATTAATAAAACAGGCCTAAACATGGACTAGTAAGCCTGCAAATAGGTAGAATGTCTAGGCCAACAGCCAACAGACATGACCAACAGGCATGTTTTGGCAGTTATTGACAGTTAATTTCTGATATGACAGTTAAAACATGAAAGGGTATGACCTTTCATGGTGCCTGTTCACTATGTATATATAGGAAAACAATGTACAGACATCTTCATTCAATATACACGATTTATGCATATACTTTGATCCATTATATCATACTTATACTTACTGCCTATATACACAATCACACCAATACCTTTTTGGAAAAGAAATGGAACACATGGAAATCAAGTGTTCCTGGCCAAAACCAAACGTACTTTTGAGACTAGCACTAACGAGAGTAGAAGAAGCTTGATTTATTGGGCCAATTTTGGACAACCCAAAATCTGAAATCATAGCTTCCCAGTTTTCATCTAATAGAATGTTGGAGCTTTTCACATCACGATGTATGACTCCATGTTGGGTGCCAAAACCGGTGTGAAGATAATCTAAGCCACGTCCAGCACCTACGGCAATCTTTAGTCGTTGAACCCAACTCAAAGGAGTAGCAGTGAGTTCGTGTAGATGAGCATATAGGGTCCCACGGGGCATGTACACATACACAAGGATCATCTCCCTGTTATCATCACAGTAACCGATTAAAGACACCAAGTTACAGTGGCGAAGTTTAGAAAGCATCTGTATTTCAGCCTTAAACTCAGCTGCTCCTTGTTTCGACATAGAATCCAACCTTTTGATAGCCACGGAATGACTAGCTAGATTCCTCAATAGAAATTCGACCTTTGTACACCTTTCCGAATCCTCCCTGTCCAATCACAAGCTCATCATAAAAGTTGTTAGTTGCAGTCTGTATGTCTGCTAAAGTAAATCGGCAACTTGGTTGTGCTGAAGTCGATGATGTCAACTTCTCATCCTCACCATTTGCATTGTCCATTATCTAGTAAGAGATTCTATGTGTCTGGGAGTAATTATAATTTGAATAAATCTTTTCTTTAGGGGCAGTATTATTTTCATTGAAGTTTACATAGATCAAGTAACGACTAATTCAGAACAGGTGATAAGATTTCACCATCAAAGGGCCGCTCACAAGTTGAAGTCATACATTCACACTACAACACAAGCTACAACCACACACTGCAAGGGGTGACCGAAATAAAGGACAAAATAATATTCCAAGTGTGGAAATGAGGACATAGAATTGATAGAAGAATAGGAAGATAAGAACTCCTTGTTTGACTGCATCATCTTCTACCACTCATTCGCATAATGTTTGACTACAGCATCATCATCCACAACACCACTAGATACCTACGTCCATTCGTTCGGGATGCCGCTAAATTCGAGCTAAGAACTTCACTTTACTGAGTTCAAATTTCGATATTAGACAAATCTGATTGAGCATACATATGGACCAACAATGACCTAAACATGTTAGGGATATACAACATATTAATGTTCCATCTTGAGATTCAGATATTAAATTTTCTGATAATTTTCTGGATGTCCCACGCGGCATCAAATCAAGCCTTGATCATGCTATCTTCCAAATGATGAACACCTATCAGTCCTCCATAATACCTAAATGTAACTTTCTTCGGATCTCGAGTTAGTGACATTAGCTTTTCATCGATTGATGAGTATGATTCTCGAACCCTCTGTTTGTAGATAAAGCTCATATGCCTGCTGTTTAAGCTTCTTGATGTAAGTTAGAGCCATGTTATGAGCCAATTTTTATAACATACCAACTGATAAAAAATCACTGAGATGAGAAAAAGCACCATTGCACCTAAAAGATACGCCCCATGCGGGGAAATACTTATACTTTTGCATCAGTGTCTGCATCTTTGATTCTTCATCCACCTCATTGCATATTTTAAATCATGATTTTGCTATATACCATACAAACACTTTCTGCGACCACAATGGAACTTAAATTTGAATGATTCTTTCCCTGTTAGCACCTCCATGAATAACTCTATAAAAGTCGAGAAATTGCTCGGTCATAGTGTAAAGTTCTCTGACAGAGTGATCCATGTTCAGATTTATGTCAGAATGCATCATCACAAGATAAACCAATTGAATGCAAGGTTGAAGCTACTTACCAATCACCTGACAAGATTCACCAATATCATGAGGAGGAAAACAATGCACTAACATAGGTGTTTCATAACCTAAAATCTTCACTGTAATATCCTGCAAGATAAACCATTTGTTGTATTTTTAGTATATAACATTACAACGCAAAAAAGGGAAAATGCTATCAGGGCACTACTTTGATTATTGGACAGGGCCTTCGAATCCCATCGATGTTACGTACTATTTGAAAAAGAAGAAGATTTTGCTATAAGAAAGTGACACCTTTGTTACTTCTCAGCCATTTTACTCAGTTAGTAACAAAATATTTTAAAATTTTAACTTTTGGATACTAGTAAAAAAAGTAAAGCCTAATATTAAAAGTATAAGTTAAGTTTGGCAAAGCTTTATATCTTCAAGGGTAAGAAAGGTAAATATATTTCTTTTATATTTCCTATTTTTGCAATGTTTGGTTTTATTTTACAGGTTGAGAGAACATGGAGGGCTTAATCTAGCATGTTGACCAAAGTTTAGTCAACCCTAGTCACGGACGCTTATATACTCCATTGCTTAGTTTATTCCGTCATTTTTTTTTCATTATCTCTCTCACATTGTTGCTATCGCCATTGTTGGTTTTTCATTGTTCTGTTCAGACTGATTTTCTGGTTCATTGATCTTGGTTGTAAGATCTTTGTAACACATCTGGTTGTATTCTTTCTTTATTCTTGTATTGTATGTTTTGATCAAAAAGCTAGGAATCACATTTGAAGTGATTGCCTAACGCAGTTAATAAAAATAATAAGGGGAGGTTGGTTGAATCATCTTGGTTCTTGTTTTTTGCTAAAATCTAATATGGTATCAGAGCCTTTGGTTCTTGATATCTGAGTTTTAAAACGGTTTTCATTAACAATCTTGATTAATCTTGTGGTTAATCGTGTTCCTTTTGTGATTAATTGCAAGATTTTATCATTTTAAATTTTTTAGGGTTTTAAAATTTGGGGGTTTTCTGATTCTTGGTGATTTGTGGTGTTTAATTGGGTTCTTTTGTGCTTAATTAAGCTCAATTGTGTTTCTGGTAAGTTTAATTGAAGAAACCCTAAAATCCAGAAATTAGGGTTTCATTCAATTTTTGGGCATTTGTTATTTAGTGTTAGTTATTTGTTATAACTAACATTTTCAGGTTGTTTTCCGCTGTGCTTGTTGGTTATAATAAGATCTACTTGATCTTATTGGTTCTTGGGTTTCTTTGCTTGTTGCTGCGCGTGTAGTAACACCTCTCTCTCTTTCTCTTCTTTATTTGTTGTTTTTAGAAGGGGTTTAGGTGTCGGAGGGATTAGTTAGGTTTCTGGTTGTTGGTTGTTGAGGAGATACAAGGGGTTTGTTGTGCTTTGTTTGATCTTTGTGTGTTTTCATTATGTCTGTTTCTAAGAAAGGTGACCAGGATGATGATCCTGTTAGTGATACTGAAACTGAAAATGAAACAGTCATTCATACTAATGACCCTTTGTTTTTACACCCTACTGACACAAATGGGCAGCCCATTGTGAGTGTTAAACTCACTGGTCCTGAAAATTATAAAGTATGGGCTGCTGCATTCAAACTTGCATTGCATACTAAGAATAAATTGGGTTTTATTGATGGTACATGTGAAAAGAATAATGATGATAATGTTTTGGCTGATCAATGGGATAGATGTAATGTTGTGGTTTTATCTTGGCTCCTTGGATGTATCTCTTTTGAGTTATATCAAGGACAAATTTTCTCTAAAAATGCTAAAGATGTGTGGGATGAGCTTAAAGAAACATATGATAAAATAGATGGATCTGTTATCTATAATTTGCACTTTAAAATTTGCTCTCTCACACAGTCTGGGTCTTCTTTGTCTGAGTATTATCATAATTACAATAGTTTATGGAGGCAGTTTGACTCTCTTATCAATCTTCCTTCTTGTAGTTGTGCTGGTGCTCCTCAAATGAAGAGTCATAATGCTCTTATGAGACTTATGCAGTTTCTTATGGGTCTTGATGACACTTTCAGTGTTGTTAGGAGTCAATTGTTAACTGCAGACCCTTTGCCTGATGTTAAATCTGCTTTTGATACTTTGTCAAGGGTTGAGTCTCATAAGAATAGTAATGTGCATAATGGTAATGATAAGAATACTGCTACTGCTTTTGTTGTTAAACCAAATAATTGGTCTAACAATAGAAATAATCAAAACAGGAATTCTAATAGAAACAATAATAAATTTGTGTGCACTCATTGTAATATGAATGGACATACTGTTGACAGATGTTTTGAGCTTAATGAATATCCTCCAGGTTTCAAGAAAAGAAATCCTGGAGGATCTAATGTTTCTAATAATGTTTCTACTTCTGGTAATAAGGTTGATCAGGAATCTGGGAAATCTCTTCCCTTTACTGCTGATCAAATTAATAGGCTTATGGCTTTAATTAGTTCTAAAAGTGATACTGGTGATGTGCAGTCTTGTGCTGCAGGTATGGTTTATGGGTCTAATCACATAATAAGTTTTTTTACTTGTAGATTTTTTAACTACAATTCTAATATAAGTACTTATAGTACTTATATTGGATGGATCTTTGATTCTGGAGCATCTCAACACATGACTTTTTCAACAGCTCACTTATATGATGTAATTGATGTTTCTAAGCTAAACATATCTGTTTCTCATCCTAATGGAACTGTTGAACAAGTTAAATATATTGGAAATTATAAGCTGTCTGATAAAATTGTGTTGAAAAATGTGTTGGTTGTTCTAGGGTACAAAGTTAGCCTTATATCTGTTCATAAATTGGCTAAAGATGATAAATTTGTTGTGTCATTTACTGAAAATAAATGCTTTGTTCAGGATTCTCTTCAAAAGTCCCTTCTGGGGACTGGTAGTGAATGCAATGGTCTATATGTGTTTGATTCAGGTAGGAAGTTTGTTAATAGTTCTATAACTGCTTGTTGTTTGTCTAAATGTATTTGGCATAATAGACTTGGTCATCCTTCTGACCAAGTTTTGTCAGTTTTAAAAGATAAACTTCAACTTCAATCTACTAATGATGTTCAGCCTTGTGATGTTTGCCATAAGGCTAAACAGACTAGGGATCCTTTTCATTTAAGTGAACATAAAACCAAGTCCTTGGGTGATATTGTCCACTTAGATGTTTGGGGTCCTTATAAGATTAAAATTAGAGATGGTTATAGATATTTTCTTACTGTGGTTGATGACTATACTAGGGCTGTGTGGTTATACATGCTTAAAGGGAAAAATGAAGTGTTTAGTAAAATTGTTGAGTTTTATAATCTTATGAAAACTCAGTTTGATATATCTATTAAGATTTTCAGAAGTGATAATGGATCTGAATTTATAAATAATAATTTTGAAACTTTTGTTAAAAGTAAAGGTATAATACATCAAACTACTTGTGTGTATACTCCACAGCAGAATGGTATAGCAGAAAGGAAACATAGGCACTTGCTTAATGTTGCAAGAGCTCTTATGTTCCAGGGGGATTACCTTTAAATATGTGGCCTGAATGTGTTCTTACTGCTGTTTATCTTATTAACAGGATTCCTAGCTCAGTTCTTTCTGGAAAAAGTCCTTATGAAATGATTTATAACATTGAGCCTAATATCTCTCATTTTAAAACTTTTGGATGTTTGTGTTTTAGTACTATACTTAATAATATGGATAAGTTTGCTGCTAGGAGTGAAAAGTGTGTTTTTATTGGTTATTCTTTTACAAAAAAAGGTTACAAACTTTTTAGTCTTGAGTCTAAGACTGTTTTGTTTTCTAGGGATGTAAAGTTTTATGAAACTGTGTTCCCTTTCAAAAATGATGGTTGTAAAGATGGTTTAATTTTTGAAGAGCAAGGTATAAGTAGCTTAAATATTTTTGACCTAGTAGCAGACAAGTCTGATGATCCCTATGATGAAGTGAGAGATGTAAACCTAGGAAATAGAGGTAGCATTTTAACTAGATCTGACTTAGCTGATAAAGTGTCTACTGACACTAATCCCATTATTACCAGTCACTCTCAAGAGTCAGACTCTATGAGAGATAAGAATCATAGTGTTGGAAGCCAGAGTGATCTAGGCAGTAGTGAGGCTAGTCCTATAGATCAAAATGTTGCCCTAAGTGATGATGATTATGAATCTGAGGGTGAGGAATTTATTGAATTTAATCAACTTTTTCAAAACAGTCCAGAAAGATCTGAGTTAAGAAGGTCAACTAGACCACACAAAGTTCCAGCTAAATTTGATAACTATGTGCTAGATAAAAGAATTAAGTATGATATTAATACTGTTGTGAGTTATACTAATCTGTCTATGCACAACTTTGTGTTTTCTAATAATCTGAATAAAATTCATGAGCCTAAATCTTATGATGAGGCTGCCAAAGACCATAGATGGGTTGAGGCAATGAATGAAGAAATGGAAGCCCTTAACAGAAATAATACATGGGTTATTGTTGATTTACCTCATGGTAGAAAACCTGTAGCTTGTAAATGGTTATGGAAGGTTAAATACAAGTCTAGTGGATATATTGAAAGGTTTAAGGCCAGAGTTGTGGCTAAAGGATTTAGTCAGAAAGAAGGCATAGATTATGAAGAGACATTCTCTCCTGTTGTTAAAATTGTGACTATTAGATGTCTTCTTTCTGTGGTTGTGCATAATAATTGGCCAGTATATCAATTAGATGTTAATAATGCATTTCTTTATGGAGATTTAGATGAAGAAATCTATATGAACCTTCCTGAAGGATATGGTTCAGATACTAATAAGGTGTGTAAGCTGACTAAATCTTTATATGGGTTAAAACAGGCACCTAGAAAATGGAATGAGAAGCTCACTAGTGTTTTAACTGATAATGGATTTAGTCAAAGTAAAAGTGATGTTTCATTATTTACTAAGACTGAGAATGATGCTTTTGTAGCTTTGTTAGTCTATGTGGATGATATCATTATAACTGGAAATAGTGATAAAATGATTAATGACTTTAAAAAATATTTGAGTTCTAAATTCAAAATAAAAGATCTTGGAAAACTCAAATATTTTTTAGGCATTGAAGTTCTTGATACTGACTCTGGTTTATGCCTTAATCAAAGGAAATATTGTCTTGAATTACTTGTTGAATATGGTATGTTAGCTTGCAAGCCAGCTAAATCTCCTATTCCTGATCCTTCTAAAAAAAGAAAGTTGTTGTTGATAGTGAAAAGGATGTAATGCTTGATAATAAAACTTGTTATCAGAAAATTGTTGGCAAGTTGATTTATCTAACTTTGACTAGACCTGATATTGCTTATGCAGTACATTGTCTGAGTCAGTTTATGCATGCTCCTTATAAATCGCATCTCAAACTTGCTTTTCATGTGCTTAGGTATCTTAAAAATTCACCTGGAACAGGTATCTCTTTTAAGAAGCATAACTGTCTGAATCTTAATGCTTTTGTTGATTCAGATTGGGCTAAATGTAAGATTACAAGAAAATCTGTTACTGGATATACTGTTTACCTAGGTGAAAATCTTGTTTCATGGAAAAGCAAGAAACAATCTGTGATAGCTAAATCTTCAGCTGAGGCTGAATATAGAGCTATGAACAGTGTTACTTGTGAAATTATGTGGATCCTTAAGATTATGAAAGATCTTAAGGTTGATATTACTCTACCTGTGCCTATCAGTTGTGATAGTAGTTCTGCAATTCAAATTGCAGCTAATCCTGTGTTCCATGAGAGAACAAAACACTTTGAAATAGATTTATACTTCCTTAGAGAAAAAGTTTCAGCAGGATTGGTTAAAACTTGTAAAATCAAGTCTGAAGACAATATTGCTGACTTATTCACTAAGGGATTATCAATCAAAGATCATAAGTGGTTTTGTGAGAAACTGAAGCTTATTGACTTATACCAAAACTCAACTTAAGAGGGGGTATTAAAAGTATAAGTTAAGTTTGGCAAAGCTTTATATCTTCAAGGGTAAGAAAGGTAAATATATTTCTTTTATATTTCCTATTTTTGCAATGTTTGGTTTTATTTGACAGGTTGAGAGAACATGGAGGGCTTAATCTAGCATGTTGACCAAAGTTTAGTCAACCCTAGTCACGGACGCTTATATACTCCATTGCTTAGTTTATTCCGTCATTTTTTTTTTCATTATCTCTCTCACATTGTTGCTATCGCCATTGTTGGTTTTTCATTGTTCTGTTCAGACTGATTTTCTGGTTCATTGATCTTGGTTGTAAGATCTTTGTAACACATCTGGTTGTATTCTTTCTTTATTCTTGTATTGTATGTTTTGATCAAAAAGCTAGGAATCACATTTGAAATGATTGCCTAACGCAGTTAATAAAAATAATAAGGGGAGGTTGGTTGAATCATCTTGGTTCTTGTTTTTTGCTAAAATCTAATACCTAAACATTCTATTCATGGGCTCTTGGCCCAAATATCTCAAAGATCACGTACTACCTAAAACCTACATTTAACAGCGATTCTCTTTAGGGTTTTGCTGGAATCGATAATCAAAAGTATGCCTTCGTCGAATTTTTTTATACCGGAGGACGTATTAATCGAAATCTTACTTCGACTACCTTTAATCTCACTTTACCTTTTCAAAACTGTATCCAAGCACTGGTCATCTATCATAACATCTCCTAGTTTCACTCTTCGTCTTCGTAACCAACCATTGCGA
The DNA here is from genome assembly GCA_025667525.1 of Glebionis coronaria. NCBI lineage: Eukaryota > Viridiplantae > Streptophyta > Magnoliopsida > Asterales > Asteraceae > Glebionis > Glebionis coronaria. The sequence continues at coordinate 691,413,282 of CM046874.1, read as the reverse complement.
AAGATCGATCCTGTTTGCGGCTTGTTTCTCCAGAAACCTGATTCTTCTGTTTTCGCGCCGCTAGATGACAGAATCACAGCATCTCCATTTGGCTCCATTATCACTCAAGCAGGTAGTCGTTTTTCTGTTTCAGATTCGTGTAATGGTTTGCTTTTATGCAAAAATATTCACACGTCGACGGAATGTTTAGTATACAATCCGTATACTAATATATTTAAATCGATTCGAGTTCCACCAGATTCTTATTACCATAAGGTTGGCACTAAATTTAAACTTGCTTTTGATACAACCAAATCATCACACTACAAAGTCGTTTGTTTTACTGGTGGTGATTTCTGTCCTATACCGACTTACTCTTCAAAAACAGGCAAATGGAGTATATATGGTATTCAATTTTCAGCTTCTCATTTTTGGGGTTTTGAAACGGGAGTATATTGGAATAAGGCAATTCATTGGCTTTGTAAAGATGTTAGTAGGAATGAGCAACCTCGGCATATGGTGTTAGTTATTGAACCCCGCCCATGGATAAATGCTTTCATTAAAACTCCGGATATAGCTGGTGTGTCTAATGCACACACCTTGTTTGAGTCTCGTGGTTGCCTGCTTCTTCTTGTGAGGTCCTACAATACTAATTACAATGTTTTCGAGATGAGAGACGAGTATTTTGGATGGTCGATGAAGTACAGTGTTTATCTTTATGACATTGATCCCCGAGTGCAGATGTTAATTTCCCTGTGTGTTGTTTTGGGGGAAAGAGAAGAGGATTCTTTTATGGTGGTGGAGGTATTAGGAAATGTTTTACAATACAAGTTCGTGTCAAAGACTGTTTCTCCACTGTGTAAGTCTGTGTCATGGAGTTCTGCAAGAAGCTTTCCGTTCGTTCCATCTTTAGCTAGTGTGTGATTTTGTTCATCCGTATAACAGGTGTGATCTCCGTATCTTATATCTTGTCTAGTGGCAACATTACTTATATACTTAAACTCATTGGTTGTTACTTTTCTCTTTATAAAACGTTCCTTACTTTTCTCATAAACGAATATTAAAGTTGTTACTTTTCTCTTCACTAAAAGTTTGATATAACCTACTTGTGGATATAATGTTCTCTTCAAGAACAGGAAAGCTATAACTCTAGGTGGAAAAAATCGGTTAGAGAGAAACATATCAATGTGTTAAGCATCTGCTTATAATTCCGAAGAGATGAATGTACATGAATTAATCAACATCAAAGTAATAAACATGAAATGCATATATAAAAACTTAGATTAATAATAGTATAAGCGCATTATAACTTAAAGCGGTGCTGTATGATTATAAATATTAAATAACATTAATTACTTATCTACTCACATATTTACAATATAAGAGCACACTTGGTAGAGAGAATTTCATAAATTAAAAATAAATCAGAGAATTAAATCTCAGAGAAATTAGACTAATTGAGAAGTTTATTGATTTTCACTCTTTAGTTACGCTAGAGAATTGAAATTAAAAATAATCACGAAAATCAATTTTTTTATTTTTAAAAAACAGATAAATATAATAATATTGTAATATTACCAAAATAATTTTTTAAACTTTATAAGCACGCGATATTGCAAGTAATTTGTTTTCTTAAATCTAAAATAAAAATTATTTTTAAAGTTATGCGAAAAATATTACAAAGAAAAAAATAAAAATAAAAAATATATTTTTACAAAAAAAATCTATTTCTCTCAATTCTTTAAAAAACAATAGAAATAAACTCTAACAAATAACACTATCAAATTCTCTCCAACTCTCTACCTATTTCTTTTTAATTCTCCACTTTTTTTATTTCTCCGTATCAAACAAGAGAAATAAATCGAACTTCATTTCTCTCTACCAAACATGCACTAATTAAGAGTGAGTTGTTTGTGGGCTTCATGTTTAATAGTTATTTAAAAGAGACATTCTAAACCCCTAAAATAAAAGGTGATACTTTTACCCTCAAATTTATTATTATTATTATTATTATTATTATTTTATTTTTTTTATTTTTTTTTATTTTTTTATTTTTTTTATTTTTTATTATTATTATTATTATTATTATTATTATTATTATTATTCATTTATTAAATTTATTAATTTAAAATTTATGGAGTTTACATATTCCGTTATTAATTTATATTTAAATTGCTAAATTAAAATCCCTCGAGAAGTTATTATGATCTAAACTATCTGTTTTATCAATCGAGAAGCCTTACGAACACCACATTTTAGTCGTAAAGTATTCTTATTTCTATATTTATTATTTTCGACTTAAAATTGTATTTTATCAAAAAAAGAGACTTTTAAAAAGTAAACGTGTAATGTAAATAACGGGATCGAGGTCAAATAAAATGTGTCAATAAACCATATCGAAACCCTTTTTCTTTTGTCCTTGTCGTGACCATACACTTTATTTTTTATTCTTCTTTCTAATAGTCTTAACAAAATCTATTGCCAAACACCCTTATTTTTTTAGCTAGCTACAACAAAATCGGTTCCCAAACACCCCTTAAAAGTTACTTTATCACTACTTAACTATCTTCTTTCCTTATAACAACCATTTTCACAACAACCATTTTTCATGTCTCTCCCTCTGTTCCACGAACACCACCACCAAACCACAGTCACAAAAAATTTTCTTCAACTAAATCCCTCTTTTCAATCTCAAATCACTCTATAAATATTTAATTACAAATCTCAACAACAAAAAACCACCATGCAAAAGATTTCAAAGAAAATAATTTTTATTGAAGATTTTAATTAGGGCTTGAAACCCGAAATTGATTGGCGGGACTTACTAAGGAAGTCTAAAAAGTGTTTCTATGAAGTTTAGTTGAAATAAAACAAGTTTTGATTTTGTTCTTGGTCTCCCTTAGTTACGTTTTGATTTTGATCATCATAAAACTTATTTTAAGGGGCTCAACCTTGATCCTAGTTATTTACTTTTGATTATGGTTTGCGTGCATATTGAATCTGATTGTTATGTATGTGCATGTATATTTTTCATTATTTAGATCATGTAGCAATATTAGGATATTGATTTGATCATGAGTATAGATGTTGGATTAGATGGAATGGAGATTATAGGTTGATTTTGAAGAGGGGGGGGGGGTAAAGTTACGTAGTTGTTGTCCAGATTTGAGATGTCATTTTTGGCCAAGTTAAACTTTTGCAAACTTAGATTTTAAGGTTTCTAATCGTGGGGCTCGTCGTTTTGATATAAAATTCATCTTTTAACTCTTAAAAATGAACAAGTTATACTCATTTAAATTTTCTAAAATTCTAGATTAATTTTCTGCATATAAGGAAAAACTTCATCGGATGTAGAAATGAAAAATGGTAAAATCGTCCATTTCTTGTCCGTTTCGGCTTTCGAGTAAAACTGAAAAGTTGTTTAAATTGTTTTTTTTTCTTTTACCGCGCAGATAACGAGTCTGAAAACTAGTATAGACGGTTAAAAGTTAAATCTGTGTTTCTATGGTAAAATTGTGAAAACTGCGCAGAAACTTACAGGGGCATTTTAGTCATTTTTTGTTAGGTTTTAGGTTTTGGGTAAAACTAGAGAGTTGTTTGAAACATCGTATTACATCAAATTGCTTGAGACTCCGAGTCTTGAAAATGTCATTTAGATGATCAATTGGTCGGGTCAGACATGAAGTCAAAGCTGGTAAGGAAAGTCAAAGTTCTCGAAATGTGTTTAAGTGTGCAATTTTAGGGTATTTGAGGTGCGGATTATTGAGCATTGTTTTACTATGTGTATATAATAAATGTGTTTAAAAACTCCAACGTGTGTTTTATATTATTTTGAACGTGAATTTATTTACGCGCCAGTATTATAGGCCGCGGGTCATTTTAGGCGTTCGTGGTTCATTGTTGCTACTTCTCAAGACTTCTCTACCGGTTGATACTACTGCTACTACTCTTACTGAAGGTGAGTATATAGCCTCGCTTGCGCAACTTTTTTTTTAAACCCGCGAAGGGAAATACATGTTTCTTTTAAAGCTCAAACACAAGTATCTTTCTTGGTATGCTAGACCCAATTATCTGTGGACCCGTTGTTACCTTGAATTGAATTAAGTAGTATATTGTCGTTATCTAAAGCCTCAATTATGGTCCGTTAACTAGCTTATGATGGGCTAGCCGCTACTATAATTAATAGATCTATGAGGGAAGCCACCCGATTCGGTGTGTGGGGTTGTATTCATAGAAGCTTTTGCCTAAACGCCCATTGTATGGACATATTGTATTAAGAAGTCATGGTATACGACAATGTACCTAATACCGGGGGGAATTGGCAATTAATAAATCTCTTGTCTTTATTAAGGCTACCAATGGGAGTGTTTAAGGGTTCGGTTCCATGAGATTAATTCAATATTGTGCTATATACAGTTATAGTTGTTGATGCCATTCTTACAAAATAGGTTGATAATCACAAGACTGTTCTCAAATGATAATTTATACTTGTGTTGAAATTATTAATCTAAACCTATGGATTTCATTCAACGTGTTTTATGACCGTTTAAGCATGTATTTTCAAGTAATCAAGGAAGCTAAAGCTTGGGAGTCATGGAAATCAAGCATGCATCGCGTTTTGTCAAACTCTTTGATTAACTATCATTCATTCCAACTCAAAACATTTTTTATGTTATGTTTAAACTTACATTTTGATTACGTATGTTTGGGACTACGATACTGTTGGGTATTTTCTTAGTCTATTCAGATTAAGAATGAGTTGGTATTGCCATAGTTCTCCATTTGCTAAAAAGTGAGTACTTTCAGTTTTGGAGTACTATCTTTAGTTTTTGAGTACTTTCACATTTGAGGTATTTTCACAATTTGGGGTACTTTATGGATACTAGCTATTCGAAAGCCCAACATCTTATGGGCCCATCTTGGGTCCATTAACTCTATCTAAGGTGTATATATCTTCAGATTTTCTGAAGATATGGTTATCCAAAAGTGAAGTGAGAGAAATAAAGATAAGAGAGGTTCGGAGTTTTTTTTATCACCAAGTGCAACAGCATAGTGTTACGTCGATCGCTAGAGTTTGCACTGTTGAATCGTAATGGTTTTTGGGTTGTAGCTTCCTTATATATAAAGGAAAGTTTTGACCATAGGAATCTTGATTTGGAGGTCTGGAAGTCTTGGTTTCGTGCCCAACTCGCGTCATATTCCTAGTTCTTGGTGATATCTTTTTTAACAGCATATATTTTATTAAAACGAGCTAGCAAGAAGCTAGAAAAAGAACATTACAAAGAAATAAGGGAAGGGTTTTTTAACCAATCTACCCAACTAAAATTCGCCTTACATCTTGGTGATATCTATCTTTCTTTGTTCTTTGTTTGTACCATATTGTTGGTTGGCTTCTAGTGTAAACTAGAGAATACTTGTATCTCTTGAGTGATAGTGATTTAAGTGGCACTAGGTGTCTCGTGGTTTTCCCCCGCTTTGGATTTTTCCACACTAAAAGTTTGATGTTCTTGTTGCGTGTTTTTTATTATCTTTACTACCTGTTGATAGTTGATTGTTATTGATTGGGGGGGGGGGGGGGGGCTGATTAGAGTTGCTTTAAGGTTGCCTTATTTGGTTACTTCCTCATAGGTTCAATCAGAGGCTTGGGTAAGTGTGGTCAAACGAAGGTTTTTTTTTTTTTTTTTTTTTTTTTTTGCTTCCACATTTGTGTTTATACCGTTGTGACCCATTCCCTTTTTACCCGTCAGCTACTTTATAAACTTTGGAATGGTAAATTCTAAAACGTCTTTTTTGAGTCGTTTTTTTTTATATTTTTATGTGTATTGTACTTTTATTTAGCACCCAAATATGTATTTTGTTGTGTGTAAATTTAGGGGTGTTAAAATTTGAGTGTCTCATATAAAGATGTAGAGTAAAGGGGTGTTGGAAACAATTTTGGCAAGTTTCTAAATCGGTTGCATAACCCGTAATTTATTTATTGTTAGGTAACTAGCATGTTCCATGTCAACAATATAGCTATACACATCATCTAAAAAAGACACATCATCACTAGTGTAATAGTAATGGGTACCCCTATTAGTACCCCCTATCCCACAAACAAAGTACAAAAAGTACACTATTTGTGTACTTTTTGTCTCCCAAATTTTTTCTGGACAGTTTTTTTATCAGTTTTTGTTCCGTATTTTTTACTGTTTAACAATTTTAACCTGTTAAACTTTATTTTTTTGATTCCGTATTTTCCGATTCACAGTTTTATAACAAAACCAAAATTATAAAAATAAAAAAAAAACAAAAAAAAATTAAAAAAAAAAATCAGGGGGGTATATATAGGAGTTTTGGGGGGGTATTTATAACCTGGCCCAATAGTAATTTAGCAATGAAATAAATAATAACATAATAATAAAAGAAACTCAAAACTTGAGTGGTTTCTGAATCACAACAAAATTATGAGTGACTTTAGTGGAACAATTGTGAAAGTTGGTTATTATTTAGTAATTTTTTCCCCTAAACTTAAACTTAGTTTATGCGAGAATAATTATTTTCTCAAAGATTTTACAAATACGATCCTTGAACACATGTATAGGTTCATGTTTTGATCTATGTGCGCTCATATAAGTGGTTAGTTATCATCTTTTAAAAATAAAACAACTTGAAAAGGAAAATAGTAAGTGAGAATATTGTATGTTAAGAAAAAAAAAGTTATGTTCCTTAATAAAAAAACGTTTCGAAAAACATATTGATAATGTAAGGTGAATACATGGCCCATTGGGCACTTAGATACACAACAAAACTTTGAGTCAAGGCCCAACTAAAGTAGCTCCTTCCGGCAACATAAAAACGGACGTAAACCAATCCTAGGTGGCATCTGTGAGTCATTTCCGAATATGGAAACGGACCCGCAAACCATGATTAGAAAACACTCACCACAATCTTCCCCTAAGAGCATTTGCACTCCTAAAAACCACAAATAGTTTTTTGTTATTAATTTTTGTATTTTTCAATAAATTTTACACATCAAAAAGATTTTGGTTAAAATGTTCTTCAATGGTAAAAGCTTTTTACAAAAGCTTTTTGGAAGAGAAAAGTGCATATTCAAAAGAGTAATCTGGTACAATTATGAAAAGAGTCCAAAAAATTGGCAATGCTCAAAAAAGGCAAAAAAAACATGTTTTTTTCGATTTGTCCCAGGGCAACAAAGAATATAGGGCAGCAACCGTTCAAATTTTGACAAGTGTCCAAAAAATAGGGCAATTGGGCAACAGAGGACACGTGGCACATTCTGCACCCAGTTGCCCTATATTCCTAAAAAAATAGTCCTTTTCGGGAAATTTTTTTTAGCCTTTTTTGGGAAAAGAATAATGGGCAACAGTCCTTTTTGGTAATTTTTTCTATATGCATATAGTACAAAGTTTCAATCGCTTGACAAATTGCAAGTCATTTGAAAAATCTTTTAGAAAAGTTACTAGCTACAATAGTAAAAAAGTGTTTGAATGACTTTCTTAAACAGTGTCAAGTCTTTGAAAAAATATGCATTATATATGCTCTAAAAAGGTTCACTCTGAGTACTACTTGAAATATTATAAAATCTTAAATTCTTAATATTTACTCACATATAAAAAATAAACTTGACATTAGAAAAATGTATATTTCTCACACTTCCTGCATAACAATATAAAATTTTACTCTTAAACTAGAGTTTAATCGTGAGGTCCGTCTTCACAAAATTAACAATTTACTTTATTGTGCAAAAATTCGTAAAACTGAATCTTTTTTAGTACAAGATACAATCCTAGACAAGCATATTGAGCCCATCTCCAGGCGGTCCTAACCTGATTTTTTAACTGATACTCTTTCCGTCTTATAATAAATGTTCATTTTGATTTTTTTCGTTTTTTCATATTCAACTTTAACTATATATATATATATCATCATTTGTGTTATACAATATATGATGAAAAATATGTTTAATGAAAATATATAAATCTCAATACACACATATATTTTTCATCCAATTTATATAATCAAAATGAAAAATACTATAATCAAATTTAAATAGGAGTTAACGAGAAAAATAAAAATAAACACTTATTATAAGATAAGAGATAATACTAATTATGTACTAACCATTGTTTTGAAACCCATGTCAACCGGTTGACCCAGTTTCGGCCGAAAAACGAGTCATATTGACCTGGGTTTCATATTTTCGAAACCCGGTTCGACCCGCCGGGTTTGGGGTGACCCAGGTCAACCCGGTTCTCGAGAACCGGTCGGGTTTTGCATTTTTTGGTTTTTTATAAAAAAAATATGTAAATTTCACGTATTTGTGACGGAATTTTATTTTTACCTATTATATTGGTTGGTAAACAAATTATAATTTTAATACACGAGAATTTTTATGGTTTTTATATATAATTTTTATTAATTATTTAAAATATATAAAAATTCTTTTTTTAAGAAAACCACGTTAACTCGGGTTGACCCGAACCCGATAACTCGACCGGATTGATTTGAAACCTGGATTTCAAAACATTGGTAGTAACACATATTAAACTCATATTATAACTTATATTAGTTGAGCATTCACATTGTGGGAGTGTTATTAACAGTAAATGTATATTTTATTAATTTCTGGAATTCTTTTTTATTTGGTTAATGTTGCTGGATTTTTATTTTGTATAACATGATATTATTTAAATTAAATTCTAACTCGTTCAAATACCAAGACTTATAAAACAATTTCACTTGTTGATGTTTTTCCTTTTTTCCTTTCACCTACTATAGTTGACATTTGACTATTTACAACCTGATTTAAAATGTAAGTCTGTTTGTCTGAATCAAATCCAAAATCTCATTTATTTTATTTTTCTTAGTGCAGATCTCAATAACTAGCCAACAGTATGTCTTCATCAACTTCAGCACAGTCATGTCATCAGTTTTCTATTGCTGAAATCCATTCAGCAACCAATGACTTTGATGAAGACTTGATCATTGGATATGGAGGATTCGGAAAGGTGTACAAAGGTAGTATTTGCATCGAAGGAACTAGTCAGGTTGTAGCTATAAAACGGTTAGATTCTATGTCCAACCAAGGGGCACCCGAGTTCAGGACTGAAATAGAGATGCTTTCTAAGCTGCGCCACTGTAACTTGGTGTCTTTGATTGGCTTTTGTGATGATAACATGGAGATGATCCTTGTTTATGTGTACATGCCTCGTGGAACACTCCATGCTCATCTACACAAAGCTACTTCTCCTTTAAGTTGGGTTCAACGACTAAAGATCGCCATAGGTGCTGGACGTGGATTAGACTACCTGCACACTGGTTTTGGCACCCAACATGGAATCATACACCGTGATGTTAAGAGCTCGAACATTCTTTTAAATGAGAATTGGGCAGCTATGATTTCAGATTTCGGGTTATCCAAAATAGGTCCAGTCGATCAAACATTATACAATGTTAGTGTAAGTGTTAAAGGCACATTCGGATATTTGGATCCTGAGTATTTCTATACAAGCAAACTGACAAGAAAAACTGACGTTTATGCATTTGGGGTTGTATTATTTGAATTGCTATCAGGGATGCTTGCGGTGGACGAACGTCTTGTGGAGGAGCAATGTAGTTTGGCAAGGTGGGCTCAAAAGTGTGTGAAGGAAAGAAAATTCGATCAAATGGTTGATTCTAATATAGTAGGAACCATTTCTCCCAAATGTTTAAGAGGTTTTGCGGAAATCGCAGATAGGTGTTTGATTAGGGTTGTTGAAAAACGGCCTACCATGACTCAGGTTGTGGCCAAACTGCACGATTTATTGGTACTACAGGAGAAATGTGACAATTCTGCAGATTCATCAGGCACAGCGGGATTCACTTGGAAGATTCATAAATATCTTGCTTATACATCTAAGAGAATCGCTGGTATAAATAAACTTTTTATTAGTGTTGTATAATTATTTGTTGTTCATTGTTCTAGTGAGTAATATCAGACAATAACTAATTACATGATGCATAATTATCCATTTTGCAGACCAGGGGCACATAAGTTTACCAAAGAGTGCTCAAAACAACATAACTCAGTGTTGTCCATCAACAAACAGGGATTGCGGCAATGATACCAAAATGGGTCGTACAAGTTTACCAAATATTGCCAAAAAGAAAGTGAATAATTTTTCATCTTCAACCTACAGGGATGGTAGTTATGATCGTAAAATGGGTCGCACGAGTTTTCGAAAGAATGCCAAAACCAACACCAAGTGTTCGCCTTCAACCAACAGGGATAGTAGTATATTGGGTCGCACTACTTTACCAGACAGTGGTGAAAACCATATGACTCAGTCTTCTTCAACCAACATGAATGGTGGCGATGATGCTAAAATGAGTCGCACAAAAGAAAAGACGAGCAACTTGTCTTTTCAGAGGTATCGCCCGAATCAAAAAAATAATATTGTGATAGCTTTTCAGAACCCAAATCAAAAAAATAGTCTCATCATAGGCCCTGTTCGTAGTCGGAAACAAACTCCTGACCCCGCTACTGAGAGAGACATTCAGTTCTTAAAATATCCTATACCCGTAGGCGGTGACAAAGGAAGGAGCCAAATATATCTAATATCCTGACGAAAAAGCATCAGAAAGTTGCTCCAACTACGAAAGGTCGTGAATCTAATGTACGATACCCATCTTTAGTACTTTTACAACAGAATTCCAACCCTTCAAAACATCACCAATTTTGATCTCTTTGACAGCAGCCGATCGACAGTCACCGGCTCCGGATTTTCTTCACAATCCCCCAGTGGTGGTGCGACCTTCACTACGTACAGTCCTCCTTCATCAAAGTAATGTCTTTTGTTACTCTGCAAGACTATTAACTAGGTCATTTCTGATTTCCTCTTGATCGAGTAAATTAGTTAAATAATTAAATTATTACCTATATACGTATGTATTTGAATCCTATCCCCTAAATATAAATCATGTCGTAAATTGCTTGTAGTTTTGAATCTGTGAGTAGATAAGTAATTAATGTTATATATAATCATACAGCAGTACTTAGTTATAATGTGCTTATACAAATATTAATCTAATTTTCTATATGTGCATTCATGTTTATTGCTTTGATGTTGATCAATTCATGTGCCTTAACCTCTTCGGAATTATAAGCAGATGCTTAGCACGTAAATCCGTTTCTCTCTAGTCGATATTTTCCACCTAGAGTTATAGCTTTCCTGTTTTTGAAGAGAACATTAATCGACAAGTAGGTTATAACGAACTTAATGTGAAGAGAAAATTAACAACTATAGGTCTGAGAATATTGGTTTATGAGGAAGTGAAGATCTGTGCACTTTGCACATCTTACGATATACTGATGTTGCGATGTTGGCGTCAATGGAAAGACCCTAGTAAGTACATGGGAAATGAGAAGGAACACACCCGATAATGGTAGTAAAAGAGTTGAGCCAAGTTAAGAGGTACCAATTGGCAAACAATTTACTCGAAGTTAACTCTGATGTGTGTTAGGTATTTTGGGTCCACTTATACCCCACTTTATGAATTATAAAGAAAAAAAAATCTAAAACGCAACCTTTTCTAAGTTGGCAACCACGGCGTCACAAGCCATGGCGCCAGCTTTGGTATGGTGAGCCGTGGGATTTTGGGTTGTTATACCATGGCGCCAGGTACGATACCATACCCCGGGCTCTGAGGATGTAACATAAACTCCGGAGTGGGTGGCCCATTCATAACAACGGAAGCAAATGCCAAAGCAAGGCAAGAATCCAGTAGCTAAAACTCATATCAGACATACTACAATCACAAAAGACCTTTTCAAAATCAAGTTTAAGTATGGAAACTTTTTTCCTTGATAAATAGAGGAATGTTACATAATTTGTACAAAAAGAAATCTACATATATATATGTGACAATTAATTTATGGATTATAAAAATAATATAAAAATAAGAATAAGACAATATGATAGAATATCATTGGTCCATCTTATTTATCACATTATTATGTGGGAGTTTATTTATAAAGATTATGTAAATCTAGTATTTCTCTTATAATAACCCAAGAAATGACTTCATCTATCATGAAGGCCCATCAATTATTTGAAGACTCCCGGCAAAGGCCATTTAGACTCCACCAACAACCGATGAGATAACATTAGCCTGCTGTTTTGCAAGAAACTTATCACTCTTATGTGAATGAGTTGATGGTCTACTTGTTACTTCCTCCACCCCATATTCCTTTCCAAATTATTAGTTGTACTTTTAAAAATACTTAGGGGGCGTTTGGTATACGGTGTTTGGTGGGTTTAGGTTGAATCCATGTTTGAAATTATTATTTGGTACTAATCTAACCCTTTGACATAAGACTTGTATTCTTAAATTCTAATCCTCACTATGGTGGGTTTTTAAAAGTGTGGACCCATCTCAACTATTTTTTATTTGAGGTGTTTTTTTAGCCACAAAATAATTAAATTTTTTTACTTTTTATTTTTTTATTTTAAAATAAATATATATAATAAACTTTATTACTCCCTCCGTCCCAAAATTATAGTCCACCTTTCTATTTTAGTTTGTCCTAATTTAATTGTCCACTTCTAAAACTTCTAAAAATAGGTAGGAATATTAGATCGAGATTACTAGATTAGCCTTAATTGAAATCATAATTACAAACTTTAAAAATGTTTTAAATTAATTGGTTAAGGGCAAAACTGTCTTTCTACAAAAAGTAAGAAAGAGAAAGCTGAAAATGTGATATTTTTCTTAAACTGTGTGTTTTTTGTCGGTGGACAATAATTTTGGGACGGAGGGAGTAATATTTTATTTTCTCACTCTTCATTTAATTCAAAACCTACATTAAGGCCCAGTTTGATATGTAGTTTTTACGCCATATCTTTAGGCTGAAAGTAAATTTAAATGTTTGGTTTGAAAAAATATTAGTTGGCTTTGGGTTCTAAACCTTATAGGTGGGGATGTATAAAATCTTACACTTAAGGTAGGTTTTCTCTCTCCACTTTTGTTTACTTATTTTTTTTTATTGGTTTTTGTCTTTTACTATTTCTTTTTCACATAGTCAATATGGTTATCACTAACTTATGCAATTTTTTAATTCTAGTGGGTACTGTTATATAATTTTATATCTTTTTTATTTTTATTAAAATATTATAATAATATAAAATATTTTAAACTTTAGTTAAACCAAACATTACTTTTCATTTAATAATACTCAATCCTAAACCCTCCACTTTATAAACCTACACCCAAAGTAAAACCCGAATTCAAACCAAACGACCCCTAACTCAATCTTAAACAACCTACTTTCTAAACCTACACCTAAAATAAAACCCGATTTCAAACCAAACGGGCCCTTAGAAAATATAGATCGAGAAAATTACATTAGACTCACGTGAAGTTATTATTACAAACTTTAAATAATTTATAAATTACTCTTACTTAAGATATGAATGTAAGTATGAAAAAGGTATAAAATAAAAAACCACAATTATTATGTTTTCTTAAACTACGTGTATTTATCGATAAACATTAATTTTGAAACCGAGGTAGAACATTTAACACCGTCATTTACTATCGTCTATCAGTTTTGTGTCCCCGCCTCTTCCTGACTAAGTTTTAGGCCACCTTTCAATGTGTGGAAATTTGTTGTTCTGTGTGGAATTTTTGACTTTTCTTTAGTTTTCAAGGATAGTGAAGTTTCCCACTTGCTGACCCCTATTGTTTGATTAAGATGTTGGATTTATATGGACTCACATAAAGGCTCCGTTTGGTTCGCAAATATTTTTGAAAGAATTGTAACCTTTAAAAGGAATCGTAATTTGATATAATTGTAAAGAAATGAATTGGAATGTGTAATATATTGTAATTGTAATTGATTAAATTTATAATTTGTTTGGTTAACTTCCAACGTAATGTAATTCAAATATTTTTTTATAAAACTTAAAAAACTGAATTAAAAAGTAATAGTTAAAATAATATAACAACGTAATGTAATTCAAATATATTTTTTTATAAAACTTAAAAAAGTGAATTAAAAAGTAATAGTTAAAATAATATAAAATAAATAATAACAATAATAAGATAAAAAATTATTATTTTAATAATATTTATTACTATATAAAATGATAAAATAATGATAATAAAAATAATAAATAATTTAAATATGTTTAAAATATAATAATAATTAAATATTAATATTAATAAAACATATATTGTAATAATAACAATAATGAATTAAAAAAAATTATTTTCTTATTTTTATTATTATTTAATTATTATTATATAATCAATATTGATTAATATTATTATTATTTAATAAAAAACTAAAAAATATAAATATACAAATTTAAAGTTTAAGTTAAAAAGTAAAAAATAAAATAATAAAAAATAATATTAAATAATAAAAAAAATATTATTAATATTAATTATGATAAAAAATAATAATAAAATAAAATAATAAAAAAACAATCATATAATACTAATATTATTAATATTAATAATAATAATTATTATTATTTTTAGTTTTTTAATATTTATATTATATATATAATAAAAATAAAATATTTTTAATATTTATATAATAATAATATTAATAATATTCATATTAATAATAATAATAATAATAATATGATAATGTTATTATTAATAATGATTTAAAGTATAACTAATGAATTACGCCGTAATTCAAAACATTCCTTCCAATTTTCTATGTAATCTCAGTTACATCATTTGATGTAATTGTAATGTTTCAAATACAATTACAATGCAAACCAAACACCTTACGTAATGTAAAGTGAATTACATCCCCTTCATTCTGTGAACCAGACAGACTATTTAATGTAATTGAATTACAATTACATTCAATTACGTCGGATTACGACGAACCAAACGCGGCCTAAGTTTATAAGTTTTGACAAAAGAAGTCAAATGGATTGTGTTTTAATTTTTTTCACATATTATCTGACAATGACTACTTGTATAATTTATTTTTTATTTATTATTTTTAATAAATAGATATTTATTCATTAAATGATTATTAATATATTAAAAATATTGTAGAAACTAGAAGGGGGGGGGGATTGAATAGTTTCTAGTTACTTTTCAAAACATTTCGTTTATACCACTGGCCGCCGTTCCTTATCAATAAAGAACCGCGGGCTCAATAAAGAATCGCCTACAGTGGATGCCAAATATTGATACGTTGTAAACCTTGACAATCCTTTGTATCAAATTATCGATCAAGCTTGACTAGATATGAGATGTGTTTGATTGAAAGATAAATACTACAAGTAAGTAAACACACAAACACATCAAATCAAAAGTACATCAAGCAATAGTCTAAACACTAAGCACACACGTACTAAGCATAAGCTTTTCCGCAACTAGGATGTTTAGACTAAGTGATGTACACTTGACCATAATCTAAACACGAAGCACACACGTACTAAGCCTTAGCTTTTCCGCAACTTAGATGTTTAGATTATGAGATGCACACAACACACGACATATAAATACATCTATAATAGTAAAGACATAAATGTAAAGGAAAGTACCGACACGATGATTTATAGTGGTTCGGTCACGAAGATCCTCTTCGCCCTACCCCACTCCTCGAGTACACCTTACTCGAGAGTTACTTCACTAGTCAACAAAACTCCTTTCAAGGCGGAGAAAACCATACACGTCGCTTACACATTTCCGACACTAAGCTAGATGTCGAGTCCTAATCTTAGGTAGGACCAATCTACACAACGTTCCACACTTCACCATTTAACGACACAAGGCTAGATGTCGAGTTCTAATCAAAAGCTAGAACCAATCTTCACGACTCTTCACTTTGAAGCTAAGTGAGAACTTCACACAACACAACTACTAATCACTTTAAAGTTTAGTGAGAACTCACAAGACACAACCACATCACTTTAGAGTTTAGTGAGAACTACCAAGACATAACCTAATCTATCCCCAAGTTATGTTTTATGGCCCAACATAACAAACCTTGTGTTTTATGGCCTAAACACATAAACCATATAGATCTAAGCACACAACACTTAGATCTATAACTCTAACACTATATCCAAGTATTAACAAACTTGGATCTACACAACTAACACCTAATCTAAGGATACCCATCACTTGGATCTTCTACCCATACACACATCCATGTGAACCCAACACTTGGATCTTCTACATATACATGGTAGGAAGACTAAAAACATAACTTAGATCTACATAAGGAGAGATCTTCATCATGTAGTGAACCCAACACATCATGATAATGATAGTGTTCTTCTCTTTTCACTTGAGAAGATGAGGAGATTGAGGATAGAATCACATCTTAAACAAGATTAATCAAAACTAACTAATCAAGGATCTAAGATGGTTTTGAAAGAAACTGTGCAAAAAGGGTTGAAAGAAAATTTGGAAATGATCCACTATTTATAGGACAACATTGCAATGGTTAAAAACACCCGCGGTTCCTTATCTCTACCCGCGGTACCTTATCAATACGGAACCGCGGGTTCCTTTAAGGAACCTCAGCGTCGGAGTCCGTGCAAATTTGTCCTTTAGTGGGGATATGCCATCTAGGGTAGTTTGTACCCTCAAAGGATATTCCTTTAGCATATGGAATAAGCCAAATTCAAATTTCCATTTTCTTTTTAATAAAACATTTTCTTAAAAATAATGTTAATTAAAATCTTTTGTCACATTTGATTAAAATGTGAGTTTTAAGAAAATATTAATCCTGGATCACTTAGTTAGGTTAATGACATGTTTGTACATACCTTGAGTGATTCATGCTGAATGCAGTCTTGGAGGTGTCGAGAGAAGTATACAAATGTATTCTTGAGTGATTAGAGTACCTTAACATTTTACATAATGTATTGCGAATTATACGTTTGTCATCAACAAAGCACAAAGAGATTATATCGACAAAGCATCGTAATGTTTGCACTAACAATCTCCCCCTTTTTGATGATGACAAACAAGTAAACCGCAACACATATTAAAATGCATAAGTTACTCGTTTACACTTACTTCTCCACCTTTTGTCGAATCAAAAAGGTAGTCAACATCTTGAAGAAGAGAAGAATCAACGTCGAGAGAGCACACGTCCAAAGTGGTAGTCATCGATAGCACGTCCTTTGAAGAGGAGAAGAATTAACGTCACACGGGCTTGCATCCAAAAGGTAGATCATCACTAGTGGTCGTCGGTTGAGAGGCGAGAATCCAAACCACAAACCCATCATCCAAAGATATTGAGCTTGCGTCATCCTAGTGAAGTCTTCAATAACCATAGGTTAACTAACTCCATGCATAATAAAATGCTAATCTTCAAGATTCCAAAATTCATTACTAGCAAGATATTCGATGAATGATCACAAATGTAATGACTTGAACTCTTTCAAATGCTCCCCCTTGATATGAGCTCCCCTTGCTTGAGACACCAACAAAGCAAGAATAGTGACGAGCTACAAAAATGGGTTAGAAGAGTCCTACAAAAAAGGTTATTAGACAAGAGCATATATAAAAAGGGGATGATAAACAAGTCGTTTGCACAAACAATGACAAGCATTGAAGAAAGAAGTGTGCACGCGATGCTATCAACCCAAAAAAATAAAGGAGAGGATCATGACAAGATCAATTCACAATTGTTGGAATAGAGATAGAAAAGAAACATCCATACCAATTGTAATGATAATATGTCAAAGGGTAAAAAGCTTAGAATTTTTGGAATCACCAAAGAAAATTCAAGATTTAACCATCAACTCTCAAAAAAAACAAGGAGAGGATTTTGAGGAAATCAATTCAAAATTGTAGGAATAGAGGTAGAAAAGAAACATCCAAGAATTTGAAGATATCATCTCAAGGGGTTAATAAAATTAGAATTGATGGAATCACCCATACCAATTGTAAATTTTAACCACAATCAACTCTCAAAAAGAGGAACAAAAATATCTCAACCTAGAGACATTTTTTACCCAAAAAAATAAAGGAAAACCAAAAGCAGATAAATCGACGCTTTAAGAAAAATTCGGGATATAGGACATTATATGAAAAAATACGTATGAATGTCGACACCAAATGGTGTTTAGCATACGATAAACTACATGCTCAAAGTTTCGTAGCTCTTCTCAATCATTATTGGATGTTCAAAGAACAAATACATGATGAGGAAAGGGTAAGGCTCGACTCAACTTAGTTTAGAAAGACTAGAAGAAAGAGACTCGACTTAGAAGTGTTGGGAATAAATTAAGGCCATATCACTTGAGCGCTGACAAGAGTGAAACAAGCGTTGACAAGAACAAAACAAGCGCTGACAGCTCAAGCGTTGACAAGAAAAGTCAAGCGTTGACACATTGAAGACAAGCACTGATGGGAAGATATACTCTACGCGTTTATTGTATTCTAGATTACTTCTAGTAAAGATAGGAACAACAATGTATTTTCTATATTTATCTTTACCTAGAATAGCTGATACGTAGATTATTGTACAAGGCTTCTTATGTTTATAAAAGAAGACCTTTAGGTTAATGTTTCATATAAGTTTTCATTCGTAAACTACTTTCATTGTAAACAAGTTTGATATCGTTAATCAAAGTGAAAGTTTGTTTATATCATTGTGTGTTCTTGTTTAAGTGTTAATTCCGCGTAACACTTAGATTATCATAAGCATATACAAAGGTTTCTCTAAGTGTATTACTTGATCTAATCTCGTATACATAAAGCTAAATCGATCTAAGTTTGGGATCAACAAGTGGTATCAGAGCTTGTTGAGGAACTTTTGATCTTAAAGAACACAAGAACCCTAAAAATCACCAAAACCCTAATTTTCTCAAAAACCCTAACAACATCATGTCAGAAGCAATAACCCCCTCCTCCTCACCTTTACCAAACATCAAGATTCCCATGCTTGATGCAACCAACTTTGAATTATGGAAATTTAATTTTGAACAATATCTAGGGATCTATGACTACACACTCTAGGAGATTATTGAATATGGAAACACATTCAATAAAGCTCAAAAGATTGCTAATGCCATTGCTGCAAGAACAGCTGTTGCTGGATGTTCAGAAGCTGACAAGAAGGAAAAACCTGATGATGGTAGAGCTGTGTCTGCTGAAGACATAGCAAAGAAAAGGGTTGACATGAAAACCCTAAATATTCTGAAACTCTCTTTGGGACAAGAAAACCAGCATAAATATAGAGGTTATGAATCTGCTAAGGACCTTTGGGCAGCTCTTGAAGTTGCATATGGTGGCAATGAAGATACTAAGGTAGAGAAGAAGAAGCAACTCATGCATGATTATGCTGTCTTCAAGGCTCAACCTAATGAAAAGCTCAGTAGTGTGAGAAGCAGACTGCTTGATATTACAAGCAAATTGTCCTTCATGGGGACACAACTTGGTGATGTTGACATCAATGCTACTTTTCTTAAAAGTCTTGGTGAGGCTTGGAAGATTGAGGCAAGATCTATTCTTGCCAATAATACTCACAAAAGTTCCACGTTTGATGTTATCTACAACAAACTGAGGCTGTTGGAAGATGAAACTCTTTTAGAGCATGGAAGCAAGTCCACCAACAGTAACATGGCCTTCTTTTCTCATAGTGAAGGTCAATTCAATCAGAAGGACTCCTACATGCATCCAGTTACTGGATCATCATGTGTCAGCGCTGGAACTTGCCCTGTCAACGCCTCCTTTTCAGACGCTGACACATTCAAAAGTGACTCACCAAGAGTTAAACCTGTTGGATTGGATTTGGATACTGTTTGTGCTTACATTGCTTCTTTGCCCAATGGTTCAGTGATTACATATGAGGACCTTGAGCAGATAAGTGTGAGCATTTGGAAGAGATGGACATTAAGTGGAACATGGCTCTTGCTAGTATAAGAGCAAACAGGTGGAACAGCAGGTTTAAGAAGAAGATGACCTTCAATGCAAAAGACACAGCTGGATTTGATAAATCCAAAGTTGAATGTTACAACTGTCATTGTATGGGGCACTTCATGAGGGAATGCAGATCTCCTAGAAGATCTGATGCTGGTAAACCCTCAAGTCGAGTTGTTAAAGCTCAGGATTCCAATTCCATGGTTGCAGTTCAAGGAATTGATGGTATGGGATGGGATTGGAGCTATCTTGCTAAGAATGTTGAAGAGGATAAAGCTTTGGTTGCTGAAATTGAAGAAGAAGAGCATGTTGAATATGCTCTCATGGCACACTCCTCCTCTTCATCTGATAATGAGGTATATGATGACGCTTTTTGTAGCAAAGGTTGTAGGTTAAATACTGAAAGACTTAACAAAGAGGTGTTAAGATTATTAGATGATATGAGTACTGAAAGATGTAAACTGTCTAATTACCAACTAGCTCTCACTGAAACTGAGAAGACAATTTCTGAATACAAGAAAATGGAATTTGACTTAAAAGATAAAATCAATATTTTAAAACATGAGTTAAATGCTAGTATGGATATTAGAAATATCATGGAAAGGGTTAATGGTGAGTTACAAGCTAAATTAGATGAAGCCATTAAAAACAAAGATAATGTTGACCTTAAAATTCAAAGATTTGATAGAGCCACACAAACCCTAGGAGACTGTGTGAGTAAACAAAGAGATCCTAAGGACATGACTGGGATTGGGATGAATGATTACTCTGTGGTTCCACCACCAGCTGGTGACTTCTATGGTGTCCAACAAAAGGACCTATCTTGGACTGGTTTGCCAGAGCTCCAAGAGGAGGAATTCATTCCTCCACCAAGAGTTGTCACTCCAGTTGAAGAGTATCAACAAAAGTTGACTGACTTGAATGAATGGAAGAAAGCTAACCCTACTTTATTTGTTAAGGGTGGCTTACTATGTGAAAGTCCCAATGAGTCAACACCCATTAAGGTTACTAACCCACTCACTGGTAAAGTTGTTAATCTTGGTTCAAACACTGATAGAAAACCTAGCATTAAGTATGCAGAGATGTATAGGAATACTAGGTCACCCAAGAGCCAAGTTAGCAATAATGGAACAGGCTTCTTCTCTTCTAAACCTAAGGTTGTGTCTAGAAAAGCTTGTTACACTTGTGGTAGCTTTTCACACTTGGCATATAAGTGTGTCAACGCTCCCAAAGCCAGCGCTGACAGGAACAATTTCAGCGCTGACAGGAACAATTTCAGCGCTGACAGGAACAAAGTCAACGTTGTTAGGAATTCAAACGTTGTCAGACCCAAACCTTGTGTGCAGCAAAGTCCACAAGTGATTAGACCTGCCCCATTCTTTACTAGAAGGTCTAACACTCATGGACAAAGACCATTTCAAAAGACAAACACTTGGTCTAATAGGCAATGGGTTTCTGTAGCAAACCCTAGGTTCAACGTTGACAAGGGTAATTTCAGCGTTGACAAGACCAATTCCAACGCTGACAGAAACGTGACCAGATCTAAATATTTGCAACCACAGGGAAAGGGGTCTAAAGCTTCTTCAAGCTTAACATGGAGACCCAAGAAAGATCAAAACCCTAATGATAATGGGATTTCAATGACTTGCAACAGATTTAATTACATTTCAAAGGTCATTACAAAACCTATTGGGGTTAACTGGGTATTTCATCCTAAGAAGGATGAGAAGGGGTTGTTGTGAGAACTAAGTCTGTTCTTATTGAACAACCAGTTGAATCCAAGTCTTTTAAGACTTGGGTTCCCAAAGAAAACTAATTTGTTTTCTTTATGTGCAGGGCATTCAAAGACAGGTCAACGATTATGGATATTGGGATAGTGGATGCTCAAGGCACATGACAGGGAAGGAAGATTACCTAACTAACTTCACTCCCATTAAGGATGGTGACAAGGTTTACTTTGGAGGCGGATATGGCACTATCACAGGCAAAGGAACCCTTCTCACCAAGAATTTGCGTTTTGAGAACGTATTTCTGGTAAAAGAACTTGATTACAACCTTTTTAGTGTATCACAAGTCTGTGATAACAAAAATAAAGTTCTTTTTACTGATACTGAGTGTTTGGTGTTAAGCAAGGATTATAAAATCCCTGATGAGAAATATATTGAGTATAGAACACCTAGGCATAAAGACATATACAATGTGAATCTAAATGGGATTAAAATGAACAATAATATGTCTTGTTTTTATGCTAAAGCCTCAGTAGATGAAAGTAATTTGTGGCACAGGAGACTAGGGCACATAAATTTTAAAAATATAAATAGGCTTGTGAGACTTGGTTTGGTTGATGGTTTGCCTGAGAAGGCCTTCCACAATGACCACTCTTGTGTTGCATGTCTTAAAGGCAAGCAGCACAAAGTCTCATTCAAGTCCAAACAGGTGCATACTAGTTCTAGACCTCTTCATATGCTACACATGGACCTCTTTGGTCCAACCAATATAGAAAGTTTGAATGGTAAGTCATATTGCTTTGTCATCACAGATGACTTTTCTAGGTTTACTTGGACATTCTTTCTAGCTATGAAGAGTGACACAGCTGATATTCTAATTGATTTTATCACTCAGATTGAGAAGAGGTCTGGCAATAAGGTTAAAATGCTTAGGAGTGATAATGGTGGAGAATTTAGGAATAAGAAGCTAGATGATTTCTGTGCCAGAAAAGGAATTACTAGGCAATTTAGTATTGCTAGAACCCCACAGCAAAATGGGGTTGCTGAGAGGAAAAATAAAACCCTAATTGAAGCAGCCAGAACAATGTTGGCTGATGCTCATTTTCCTATAGCCTTTTGGGCTGAGGCTGTTAATACAGCTTGTTATGTTCAAAATAGAGCATTGGTTAACAAAATTCAGAACAAAACACCTTATGAGTTACTTTGGGGAAGAAAACCTAATATTGGTTTTCTCAGACCTTTTGGTTGTCACGTAGTAGTTTTAGATACTAGTGATGCCTTAGGGAAATTTAGTGCAAAAGGTGATGAGGGCTACTTTATGGGGTATTCAGTACAGAGCAAGGGATATAGGGTTTATCTTAAAGAGGAAAAACGTATACTTGAAAGAGTACATGTTAGGTTTTTAGAAAATAAACCCAGTGATACTGAAAGTGGTCCTAATTGGTTGTTTGACTTGGAACCTTTATCTAGAACTTTAAATTATATGCCTGTCACTAATCCAGACATTGTGAAGGTAACTTCAAATGTTGTGGAAGAACAAGTTGTTGATATTTCAGGTACACAGGTTCATGAGAAGGTTGGATCACATGCAGAAAAGACATCTCCTATACTAGAATATGTCACAATTCCCATTTGGACAGATGCTTTTGCTGCTGATGCTGCTGCTGGTAAAGATAATGGTGGTCCCCAAGTACCACCAGATACAAACATGCATGGTCCTTCAGGCGCTGACAAAGGCAAATCTAGCGCTGACAAGACCAATTCAGACGTTGATGACTCAGACGTTGACAACAACAGTTCAAGCGTTGTTAGCCCAAGCGCTGACAACAAAGATTCAGGCGTTGACAACACTTTTGCACATCTTTTCTCTTCCACTTTTGAACAAGGTGAACCTTCCAATTCTTATGAAGAAGGTCATCCCTATGTTGATATAAGAGAGTCTGATGAAGAAGATATTGGCAACATGGAGAATGAAGTTGAAGATACCAGACTTTTTGAGGGAGGAATACTTACTTCAGTCATGAAGAATCATCCTCCTTCTCAAATCATTGGTAATGTTAATACTCCCGTTCAGACTAGAAGATCTCATCAAGGTCTTGGTGGGTTTATTGCCAATATACACAAGAAGGTAGATACCCCTCTTGTGCAAGCATGTTTGTTTGCCTGTTTTCTGTCACAACAGGAACCCAAGAAAATATTTGATGCTCTCAAAGAACCAAGTTGGGTGGAAGCAATGCAGGATGAGCTTCACCAATTTGCAATTCAGGATGTTTTGGAGCTGGTTGATTGTCCTAGATATGTCAGACCTATAGGGACAAGATGGGTTCTAAGGAACAAGAGAGATGAAAGAGGCATTGTGGTCAGAAACAAGGCAAGGTTAGTGGCTCAGGGATATACACAAGAGGAGGGGATAGACTATGAGGAAGTCTTTGCACCAGTTGCAAGGATTGAAGCTATAAGGATTTTTCTAGCCTATGCATCCTGCATGGGCTTCACTGTCTATCAAATGGATGTCAAGAGTGCCTTCCTCTATGGAACCGTTGTTGAGGAGGTATATGTGATGCAGCCTCCAGGTTTTGAGGATCCAGAAAATCCAGATAAAGTGTATAGAGTCAAAAAGGCTATGTATGGCCTTCATCAAGCCCCTAGAGCATGGTATGGTACTTTGTCTACCTATTTGGTGGACAATGGATTCAAGAGGGGCACCATAGATCAGACACTGTTTACAAAGAAGAAAGGCAAGGATGTGTTGCTTGTGCAGGTCTATGTTGATGATATCATTTTTGGGTCTACTGATCCAAAGATGAGTGAGGATTTCTCCAAACTTATGACAGACAAATTCAAGATGAGTGCTATGGGGGAGATGAACTTCTTTCTTGGTTTACAAGTTCAGCAGAAAGAAGATGGTATCTTCATCTCCCAGGATAAATATGTTGCTGAGATCTTGAAGAAGTTTGGCTTCTCTCCACATGAAAAGAAGGCTACTACTCCTATGGATAGAGAACACCCTTGGGGAAAGATTGGAGATGGGAAAGATGTTGATGTCAGGCACTATAGATCCATGATTGGATCCTTGATGTATCTTACTGCCTCCAGACCTGACATCATGTTTGCTGTGTGTGCTTGTGCACGCCATCAAGTGACTCCCAAAGAATGTCACCTTTATGTTGTGAAAAGGATCTTTAGGTACCTAAGATGCTATCCTGGTCTTGGTTTGTGGTACCCAAAGGATTCACCATTGGAGCTGATTGCATATTCAGATAGTGATTATGGTGGTGATAAATTTGATAGGAAATCCACAACTGGTGGATGTCAGTTTCTTGGGAGCAGGTTGATATCTTGGCAATGCAAGAAACAAACAGTGGTGGCTAATTCTACAACTGAAGCTGAGTATGTGGCTGCAGCTGCTTGTTGTGGCCAAGTTTTGTGGATTCAGAACCAGCTGTTGGACTATGGGTATAATTTCATGCATACCAAGATATTTGTTGACAATAACAGTACTTTATGCATCATTAAGAATCCTGTACATAATTCTAAAACTAAACACATAGAAATTAGACACCATTTCATAAGAGATTGTTTTGGGAAAGGTTTAATACAACCAGATAGGGTTGACACTGAGGAAAATGTGTCAGATTTACTAACTAAACCTTTTGATGCTGGGAGGTTTCAATACTTGGTAACAAGTATTGGAATGGTCAATCTCACATAATATGTGTTTTGGAGTCTTTTTGTAAAAGTATGTACAGGATGATGCATTGTTATTTGTCTTATTGATGATTTAGATTTTCCACTTTATTTTTCTAACACTAACAAAGGTTGCTTGAACGCTGATAAGTGTTTTTGTAACGTTGTCAGCAATATAATTGTCTAACGCTGACAAAGCTTCCCTCAACGTTGTCATGTGTTATCGGGGCGTTGTCAGCAACAATGTTAGTTTTGTGGTTTTCAATCTAAATGTGCAGATGGTGTTAGCAGTATACCATTGGATACAGAGTTGCTTATGGATCAATGGAGAAGCATTTGGACAAGTTTTTATTTATGGATGATGGTTGGAATTTTTAATTCCTATCTTGACATAAATTTTTATTTTCATGCATGATTTTAGCAAACTTATGTATCATAGTTTAAGGGGAGGTTTTAGGAACCTTTAGGATGTTTGGGTATCCATATGATACTCTTATCACAATTCTAGATTGTGTCCACAGGTGAGTATGAGTTAGTTTTACTAAATCATGAGGCACTGTAGCATGCAAAGTTGATATACTATGCATGCTGCCAAGACATTTTTGGCCTAGAATTGGTTGTGGTATGTTGGGAGACTTGGGAATAATTTTGTTATGGGATTTACCTGGGATTAGCAAGGAATTTTGTAAGGTAACTTGGTTGTTAAGAGTTTTGGTTAGCAAGGGACACTAGAGGACTGTTATGTCTATCTTGCTTAAGCAAGTGTGCATAACTGGACAGTGCTTGCCGCCCTATAATAATTATCAGCTTTTTGGTTATCTTCTCTTGGATAAATTACTTTGTTAAGGTCATTTTTCATTTTTAAACATTTTTATTTTTGGACGCTGACAAGAATTTTCCAAGCGTTGTTGTGATCAATTTAGACGCTGACATGGCTATAGGCAAACGTTGACAAGATTATAGCCGTTGGGCGTTGATAGGTTATTTTTGACCGTTGACACTCAATGGGACCTACCCAGTTGTTACTTTTTGACATATTTTTAGGCCGTAATTTTGGGAGTTGTTACTTTTCATTTAATGCATGAGATAAACTTATAATTTTTCAATATTTTCATGATTACTTTTTGAAAATACTTGCCTATTTTTGGGCCTATCACATGCATTTTCTTCTCCTATAAATTTGGCTCCTATTTTTAAACAGGGTATCTATACTTCTTGTCTAACACAATTTTCTCTTATCAACTTCATCTTCATCACTTAAATTTAACAGCTTTCAACAATGGCACCAAAGTTTAGACCATCAGATTTGGATTTGGGGTTCAGAAGTCAACATAACATGATCGCGTATCTTAAAGCTGATGATACTCTGTTTCCCCAATACACACAAATGGTGGCGTATTTGAACGCATCCCCCTTAAGGTATGCTCTTTCTCATGCACCACTCATTCCAGTCACACATATTAAACAGTTTTGGAACACTGTAAGTTCCTCAACAGTTAATAGAGTGACTACATTGACTTCTATTGTTCATGGGTGACCTTGGGTGGTTACTGAGGCTTTGGTACGCCAAGCCTTGCATCTTGATGATGCTGATGGTATAGCCACCCTTCCCATTCATGAAATAGAACAAGGGCTTAGGGCTTTGGGATATCCTTTTACTGATGAAGGTACCTCAAACAAGTATCATAAGCAGGAATTTCCCCCAGCCTGGAAGTACCTCATACATGTCCTCCTTCAATGTTTGAGTCCCAAATGCACTACACACAATGAGATCAATAGATCTATTGCAAGTGCTATTGTGTGTATTGCAACTTGGAAAAAATTTAATTATTCTAAAATGATTTTTGAGGGCATGTGTAAAAATAAGGGGAACAAAATGACTTTAGCTTATCCCCGTTTTTTACAAATGGTTTTTGATGTCCAAGGATACTGCACAAGGGATCATAATGATTTTTAAAAGATCCCTGAGCAAAAGAAAGCTATTTTTATGAATATGAACTCACCACCCCATCGTGACCTACCTTTAACCCAAGCTATGCTTGCTGTTATTGCAGCAGCACAACCCCAACCAGACCCCCAACCCCACATTGTCCCTCAACCACAAATTGCCCCAATACCTGAACCATTACCTTCACCTGAACATATGCAACTTGACCACGATCCCTTCAACGCTGACACATTAAATTTTGGCGTTGATGTTCCTATTTCAAACGTTGACACACAACCTTCACAAACCCAAACACCCCTTAACCAAGCCACATCCACCCATTCTTCCACACCATCTTCCACACCCCCTGAATATAGGTTGATGAAACGCCAAAGGACTACTAGAGTGTTCTCCTCTGGTGGTCCTAGCCATGTAGCAGAGAGAACCACCACCACAAGTGTGGCTGGTGCCCTGGATGAGGCTGGGACTATTGGTTCTGGCTTAGAAGCTGGCCAAGGCAGTCCCACCATCATTAAGTCATCATCCTTGCCCAATGAATCTGACTTGGGAGGTCAAATCCCCATTTTAGAAGAGGGCAGACTGGAACCAATGACTCTTATGGAATTGACGGCAGTCTGCATGAGCTTGCAAAAGCAAAATGCAGACTTAGTACAAGTTGTCAGCTCACAAGGCCTTGAACTCAAGCAATTGAGGGAGAGGATTGTTGTTTTGGAGAGTGCTAGTGCAAGGAGGGGTATGGAGGAATCTTCCAAAGGGGAGGAAGATCCAATAAATTTGAGTGATAAGGGCAGCCATGATGGTCAATCCTTGGATGTTGCTGAGGCCCTTACAACTTTGAAGAAACAAACAGGTTTTGATACGTCCTTAGTTTCTCCTACCAACTTGAATTTATCATTTACAGCCATGTTGGAAGAAGTTACAAAAGGCGCTGAGGCAGGATATTTGGGCGTTGACAAGGAGAATTTGGACGCTGATAGAAATATTTTGGGCGCTGATAGAACAAAGTTGGGCGTTGACAGACCTACACATGAGGGTGATGTATCCCAGTCATCATCCATCATCAAGGAGGTTTCTGCACAGGTATCACCATCTACCTTACCAACCATTGCACCATCAGATAAGGGTAAGGGTATAATGGTAGAAGAGATTGTTCCAAAGGATGCAGCTCAAGTTGAATTTGATAGAAGATTGGCTGCACAAATCATGGAACAAGATAAAAAGGAGGTGAAAGAGTCACCATTTGTTGTGACTTCAGAAGAAGGAAGTGATGGAGCTAGCTCAGACTCAAGTGTGATGATTATAGAACCAGAAAGACTTGAGTATGGAGATGAGTTGGCTGAGGAGAAGTTGAGAGAGTTGAAATTGCAGGTTGACTTTGACATGCCAGAGGTGGTTCAAATGTACAATGTTTGGGAAGAAAGATGTATGGAGAATCCAGACTTGACCATTTCAGATCAAATATGGGGTTTGGAGATTCTTCTTAGAATTCAGAAGGATTGCCAGGTAATTTTGAAACACAAGGCAAGTAATATTCTCTCAGAGTTGAAAAGGGATAGAAGGGAGCTATACTGCATGTTGCTCAGATGTCATGGAGTTGGATGGACTTATCAGAAGTTGAGGGCATTGACATTTGATGAGTTGGAATGCAAGGCTTATCCCATTTGGGTGAGAGTGCAGGAAGCAAACACTCTCAGACTTCTTTCTGATGAAAGAAAGGAAGAACTTGCAGAAGAAATAGAGCTCAAGAAAGCTATGTTTGTTCCCAGGCCAGTAAAAAAGGGAATTTCTCTTGAGTTTCCCAAAGATATGGATCCACTATATCCAAGTGAAGTTGTCATAAGAAAGAGCCTCAAGCTCTCACCATTAGAAGCTTCAGATATGGTGCAAGTGTTACCATTAGATTCCAGGAACCCAATTGTGAGCTATGAAGAAGATGAATGTGGGTTTTAGAAGATTGGCAGATATGGAAAAGAGGTACACACTTTTACCACTCTCATATCTTTATTTGCAAGTTGTGATAGAGAAGACTTGGTTGATCTATGGAGATTGCTAGAGACCAAGTATGAGGCTGAAGCACCAACTTCATCTAATGGAATAAAACTGTGGTCCACATTCAAAAGAATGTGTGGACCAAGAGATGAGGATCCTGCTATTTGGAAGGATCTTGAAGATGACCTCAGTGGTCTTCAATGGAGATTATATTCAGCTGCTGGTGTTTACCATTTGAGTTCTACAAAGTTTGCTGAGTATCTACTTGTGGATGGTCAGTATTTCATATCCAAGGCTATTTTGGAGAAGATGAAGGACACTCAGCTTGAGATTGATTATTCAAGTGACGTGGCAAAAGATTTGATCAGATTTATTCATTACAAATATGAGAAGGTTTGTAAGATTCCTCCTAGTCCTTAATGCTTATTCAGAAACTTGATCATAAGAGTGGATATCAAGTTTAGGGGAGGATTGTTGGGAATAAATTAAGGCCAGATCACTTGAGCGCTGACAAGAGTGAAACAAGCGTTGACAAGAACAAAACAAGCGCTGACAGCTCAAGCGTTGACAAGATAAAGTCAAGCGTTGACACATTGAAGACAAGCACTGATGGGAAGATATACTCTACGCGTTTATTGTATTCTAGATTACTTCTAGTAAAGATAGGAACAACAATGTATTTTCTATATTTATCTTTACCTAGAATAGCTGATACGTAGATTATTGTACAAGGCTTCTTATGTCTATAAAAGAAGACCTTTAGGTTAATGTTTCATATAAGTTTTCATTCGTAAACTACTTTCATTGTAAATAAGTTTGATATCATTAATCAAAGTGAAAGTTTGTTTATATCATTGTGTATGTTCTTGTTTAAGTGTTAATTCCGCATAACACTTAGATTATCATAAGCATATACAAAGGTTTCTCTAAGTGTATTACTTGATCTAATCTCGTATATATAAAGCTAAATCGATCTAAGTTTGGGATCAACAAGAAGAGCATGATTAAAATGAATTGAGGGAGACTCAACAAAGAAGTTAAGGATAACTTCACGAAACTAGAGAAGAAACCCAAAAGAGAAGAAAATAAGGAATCTTCAAGAAAGCTCGTCAAAAGAGAAAAATACCAAAACGAACAAAGGGACTCAATGGTCGCGGTTCGTTAAATAGATCTGTGGTTCGTTATCAATAATGAGACCCAATGTTATTTGAGGAACCGTGGACATTGGGTGTCCAAAACCGATTATCGACTCAAAGGAAAATCACTTGGTCAAACAATTTAACATAAGATGCTAAAAGGCTTGAAAGTCAATGCTTCGGATATGACTTTTAACAATTGCAAAAACAAGTTAAAATTACTTGAATATTTCAAAAGAAATATTTAAGTTGTCAATCTTACTAGGAGATGAATTAGATTAAAATCTAACTTTCCTTGACAACCGAGTGAGAAAGTAAAGAAGAAAAGAAAGATCACGAGAATAACGAGATCCAAGACTCAAAGACAAATCATGTTGAAAAATATGAAGGGAAAAACAAGAGAATAAAGATCATACAAAGATGTATGAAACTCAAGCCTAAAACATAAGCATAATTTTAATCCTAATTACACTAGAAAAGTAAGATTTGCTTAAATTAGATGTCTTAGCAATAAGCAATCCACATGCTTAAATGAAAGACAAGGGTGGTGGCGGAATTTGGTGGGATGAAAGGTGAAGTTACCAAGGGTTCAACAAAGTCATTCACAATGGGAATGCTTTGGATGGGTTGAGGTTGGGTATTCACATCCAAGAGAGTACTTGGAGTGAAGGGTGAGGTTAGCTCATTCATTCTAGATTGGAATGAAGAGGAGGTAGAACCATGAGAATGGTTGGTACCATGGGTTGAGGTAGTCTTGCATGGAGAAAGAGGTGGTGAGGGTGATGAAGAGATGAGAATTGGAACAATCTCATTCTTGGGTGTGTGAAAGGGTGAAGAGTTAAGTTTGGGTAACTTAATCTTAATTTTGAGGTGCCTCTTTGAAGAGGAGGTTTTGGATGAATTTGTGGTTCTTGTAGAAACCATGGTAGTAATGGGTGGTTTAAGGGGTAAGGATAAATGGTTTGAGGTGTGAAGAACATGACTAACAAGGTGGGTTTAAAAGGGTGAGGGGATGATCCAAACTAGTAATGGGTTAAAAAGGGAAAGCCCAAGATATTTTGGGAGCAATCAAAGGTTTGAAACAAAGATTCCAAAGGGTGTTGTAACAATTGGGAAGTTTCAGAAAACCCAAATTTAAGAGCTTCTGCCCGCGGTTCTTTATCTCCACCGGCGGTTCCATATTGACATGGAGCCGCGGTCAATTTAAAGAACCGCCTATAGAGGCTTGGTTTAGGTGGTGAAGGAGGATTTTCCAATTCAGCAAATGCTAATGTTCTAGTCTAACTTATCATAAAGTCATGCTTAAGAGAAATAAAAACTAGAACACACACAAAGAAAAGACACATAGGTTCAATTAGCACGTAAGAAGAAAGCTAAGAAAAACCTAATGGCTACAAAAGAAAACGGCTCCTAATGACATACAAAGTTCATCAAAGTAAACTATCATTAGTCATATATAGGAAGAGCCATTTAGCCAATTTAGAGAATGAGTATGAGAATATCACTAGAGGTGCTCAATTAAGGCTAAACACGACCATTTTTACGAGTTATACACCAACTCAACTTCCCACATGGAAGTAATTCAACCGTTAGGTTAAATTAAGATCCCAGTGCATAAATTCTCTAGTAGTCATTCTCAAGTTAGACAAAATGTAATTCCAACACTTGCCTAATAAAGTTTAGCAAGGATGAAACTTGCATGGCGACACAATGCAAGACCTAATGAGGGTTAAGAATGCACCATTGCATATCTTGTCAAACAATTCTAGTTAAGGTTATTTACCTTAATAAAACTTGAGGCCAATAACTTTGAAGTGTATAAACAAAGTTTACACAAACCAAAGGAACACTCTTGATTGGTCTTTCGGAAATGACACATTTATAAATTGCATAGCAATGTAAATTACTTGAGTATTTCAGATGAAACATCCAAGTTATCAAACTGACTCTATTGTGCATTATAAGTAATTATTAAACAAAATATGTCTAACAATTTGAACAAGTAGATTCAATATAACACCATCAACACAAGTGTGAGTTATGATCCGATGTATATTATTGATAAAACACATTCATGTCTACACTAAAAAACTTGTCAATTAGATTCGATAATGATACCAATCATAGTTTGAATAATGCATTGATATTTAATCGAAATCTTTCTTGATTCCCACAAACACTCTTTTAAGAGAAAATAGCTAAGATTTTCAAAGGGTGTTTCATGTTTTATAGTAAGACATTTATCTACTTGAACTAATAACACAATGATCGAGTAAGACG
The DNA here is from genome assembly GCA_025667525.1 of Glebionis coronaria. NCBI lineage: Eukaryota > Viridiplantae > Streptophyta > Magnoliopsida > Asterales > Asteraceae > Glebionis > Glebionis coronaria. Next base: position 691,380,640 of record CM046874.1, on the reverse strand, counting down.
ACCCAAATCAATAGATTTGACAAGCTCCCAAAGCTTTCAAACCTAAAAGTGTTAAAGAACATGCCGAGGTATACAAGATGTTTATGTAACATTTGAAAACCAAGAGATGTTAATCCTATATGCAATGCACACATAAATAGACAACTAAGTAACACTACTACCAATAGTAATGATCACTTAAGAATGTTCAAGAATAAAAGAAAAAGCACAAAAGCATTCGTCTTTGTTTTGGGTGTTAGATACACCAAAGTATGCATAGCTTGATTTTAATTGAAAAAGGTTTTCGACTCATTTCAAAAATTTAATTAAGTTTAACACTTCGTAAATATATCAATTTTCAAAGATACACCAACAAGAGATATCCAACTTAATAGAAAATAGCAAACCACAAGTTTTACGACAAACCGAGACTCAATACTTTGAACAAAGTATATAACTTATAAAACATTTAAATTTTAAAGTTTGAATAAAGTTTTGTAAGTATTCTTATATGAAAGAGAACTTAATTACGTTCGAAACGCCGGGTGGCACGACTTCTACGGACTTACGGTTGATTTTATATGATTTTTCAAAGTTTGCAATCTGAGTCAGACTGACTGTGGTTCCTTATTGATAAGGATCCGCGGGGAACAATAAAGAACCGCGGTCAGAGGACAAAAAAAGAGTTTTTGACCAAAATCATTTAGAAACAATTTGGAATGACTTAGGACTCTAAAAAATCAATTTAGACACATAAAACTCGTATTTTAGAGTTAATTATGACACAAAAGATTTTTATACTTCCAAACATAAAAAAGATTTAATTCAAGCTATTATACAAAGTTTATTTAACACCAAAACTTGTACGAATGAAACAACAAAACACATTTCATAAGTAATCACTCATCATGAACAATTTGATACAAAGATCGTCTCTATTTTTAAAAACCGTTTTCATTTTAAAAACCATTTGTTTTGAAAAAGAGAGCAAAGATCGATCCAAGCTTTAAAGGACAATATACTTCAAAGATCTTGAATAACCTAGCTCTGATACCATTGTAGAAACTAGAAGGAGGGTTTGAATAGTTTCTAGTTAGTTTTCAAAACATTTCGTTTATTCCACTGGTCGCGGTTCCATAAATATCACTGCGGTTCCTTATCAATAAAGAACCGCGAGCTCAATAAAGAACCGCCTACAGTGGATGCCAAATATTGATACGTTGTAAACCTTGACAATCCTTTGTATCAAATTCTCGATCAAGCTTGACTAGATATGAGATGTGTTTGATTGAAAGATAAATACTACAAGTAAGTAAACACACAAACACATCAAATCAAGAGTACATCAAGCAATAGTCTAAACACTAAGAACACACGTACTAAGCATAAGCTTTTCCGCAACTAGGATGTTTAGAATAAGTGATGTACACTTGACCATAATCTAAACACGAATCACACACGTACTAAGCCTTAGCTTTTCCGTAACTTAGATGTTTAGATTATGAGATGCACACAACACACAACATATAAATACATCTATAATAGTAAAGACATAAATGTAAAGGAAAGTACCGACACGATGATTTATAGTGGTTCGGTCACGAAGATCCTCTTCGACCTACTCCACTCCTCGAGTACACCTTACTCGAGAGTTATTTCACTAGTCAACAAAACTCCTTTCAAGGCGGAGAAAACCATACACGTCGCTTACACATTTCTGACACTAAGCTAGATGTCGAGTCCTAATCTTAGGTAGGACCAATCTACACAACGTTGCCCACTTCACCATTTAACGACACAAGGCTAGATGCCGAGTTCTAATCGAAAGCTAGAACCAGTCTTCACGACTCTTCACTTTGAAGCTAAGTGAGAACTTCACACAACACAACTACTAATCACTTTAAAGTTTAGTGAGAACTCACAAGAAACAACCACATCACTTTAGAGTTTAGTGAGAACTACCAAGACACAACCTAATCTACCCCCTAGTTATGTTTTATGGCCCAACATAACAAACCTTGTGTTTTATGGCCTAAACACATAAACCACATAGATCTAAGCACACAACACTTAGATCTATAACTCTAACACTATATCCAAGTATTAACAAACTTGGATCTACACAACTAACACCTAATCCAAGGATACCCATCACTTGGATATTCTACCCATACAAACACATCCAAGTGAACCCAACACTTGGATCTTCTACATATACATAGTAGGAAGACTAAAAACATAACTTAGATCTACATAAGGAGAGATCTTCATCATGTAGTGAACCCAACACATCATGATAATGATAGTGTTCTTCTCTTTGTACTTGAGAAGATGAGGAGATTGAGGATAGAATAACATCTTAAACAAGATTAATCAAAACTAACTAATCAAGGATCTAAGATGGTTTTGAAAGAAACTGTGCAAAAAGGGTTGAAAGAAAATCTGGAAATGATCCACTATTTATAGGACAACATTGCAACGGTTAAAAACACCCGCGGTTCCTTATCTCTACCCGCGGTACCTTATCAATAAGGAACCGCGGGTTCCTTTAAGGAACCTCCGGGTCGGAGTCCGTGCAAATTTGTCCTTTAGTGGGGATATGCCATCTGGGGTAGTTTATACCCTCAAAGGATATTCCTTTAGCATATGGAATATGCCAAATTCAAATTTCTATTTTCTTTTTAATAAAACATTTTCTTAAAAATAAAGTTAATTAAAATCTTTTGTCACATTTGATTAAAATGTGAGTTTTAAGAAAATATTAATCCTTGATCACTTAGTTAGGTTAATGACATGTTTGTACATACCTTGAGTGATTCATGCCGAATGCGGTCTTGGAGGTGTCGAGAGAAGTATACGAATGTATTCTTGAGTGATTACGAGTACCTTAACATTTTACATAATGTATTGCGAATTATATGTTTGTCATCAACAAAACACAAAGAGATTATATCGGCAAAGCATCGTAATGTTTGCACTAACAAATATATTTTCTCTCTTTTTTATTTAATTCAAATCAAAAAATATTTTAAACTTTTAACAAACCAAACATTATTTTTCATTTAATACAATGCAATCCTAAACCACCCACATCCAAAGTAAAACCTAACTTTAAACCAAACGTACCCTTTAGTAAAAGGTGCATATACTGTTGTCATTCAGATCTTGATAAATAATGGTTATCGGATTAATTTTTGAATCGTGTAAAATTTATTTTTCAATAAAATATTTTGACCATATTTGATGTTTTGGGTACGTATTGGAATAAGATAAAAACACACTTTAAACATAAGCACATGAATTAGAGTAAAAGTCCATATAAATTAGAGCAAAAGTATGAATATTTTACTGTATTTATCATACTATCTTATAAACCATTTTGCACTTATTTATAAAATATTTGAAAATTTTAAGTTACAACACATAATGGAATTTGTACAAACAAAACAAGCATACATAGTAAAAGTAGAAAACTTAAAACATTTAATTATACTATTAAAACAACATATTACATTAAATTCTATAATTAAAACACTCTCTCACCTTATCTTACAACTAAAACAACACATATTACAAATATTAAAAACATAATTAGGAATCAGTTATAAAAATATAATTTAATACCCATATTAAAACAAATTAATACATAATAATGAATACACGCTTAAAAATAAAATAATTAATACTATTTAATATATAATTAATACATTCCATTACATAAAAATAATTTATATATACATATTATATACCAACTAAAATCATATATCTACGAAATCATAGATATGTTGTCTACCTAAAATGATGTGTACATAATTTTAAAAACCGAACAGGACCAACGGGTTCAACTGAGAACCGGAGTCACAATCTGTTCGGCTAGCCAAAAAGCCGTCAGAATAAGAACCGAAGATACCCATCAAAACCGATAAAACAACCTCATTACAAAAATATAACTATTTTTAAAAACAAATAAATATGTACTACTTATAAAAGAGATTACTCTCTCTCTCTCTTTAAATTTAAAATAATACACCCTAGCGAGCTTTTGGTACAAACTTGTACAACACAAAACTTCATAAATTTTATTATGTATTCATTGAGGAGCAATAGACATTAAACGACAAAGTGAATACAAAATGTACCAATGATACTTATGTAAATTATAATTTTTACATACAATGATTTAAATCTGCGTTGATTTTGAACCATTCAATTTTTATAAATTTGCATATTCGAAAACATATATCGACTATGTATGTATTTTTTTTTGAACGATGATTGAATTAAAAATAAAGGCTCTCTAGCAAGGAGCTAGAAGAGAAATTACAAAGGCTTATTTAGCCAAGAGTTCCAACAATTAACTTTACGACCTCTACATTTAAGCCAAGAAAAATAAAAAATGCGAATAAAATCAAATAAGTCACTTTTTTTCATAGGATGGGAATTAAAAGTGACACTATTTTGATACCGCCATAAGACCCACAAAGTGACTGCAAAAATGACATACACTCGGTCTTTAAAATCCTTTGGAGCTCTCCAATCATCAAACCACTACAACCAATCGGACCAAGCAGAAAAGGATGGCAAATTAATGTCGGTCCACACTCGAATAAGACGCCATATGTTGCTAGCCGTATCACATCCAAAGAAAACGTGGCTATTTGATTCGACAATTGTGTTACAAGACAGACATGCAATGGAAATGATCTCTAACCCCCACGATGATAAATTTAAACGATGCGGTAATCTATCCAAAATACCACGCCAAATGAAAACGTTTACCTTACGAGGAAGAATCTTAGACCATCTAGTACTTGGGCTTATGGAAGGCGGCAAGCAATTGTCAATGTGAATTCTCGTGGCTCGGACTGAAAAAATTCCATCATAGTAAAATTTAGTTATATACTAATCATTTTGCTAATTAATTATATTCAATTGTTCATATCAAAATAAAATAATTTTAAGGTTATTATAATATATGAAAACGTGTACACGTATAAACTACGAAGATTTTCTATATTTACACGTTATATAATATTATGACGAATTTTACACGTTATAAACTATAAAGATTTTCATAATAAGAAGATTTTAAGGTTATTATAATATACGAAAACTTGTAAACAAATACCTTTCACGATTAATCATTAAAATTTCGTAATATTATATTATATGAATTTTTTTATTATTGTTTAAAGATATTCGTGCTTAAAACTATCATTATTATTTGAAAAGTTATTATTGAAAAATATGTATGCTAATAAAATAATACGCTCGCAGAATTTTAGTTTATTAATGATGTTCATCTTAAAAAATAAATTGTGTTTATGAATATATATAGTTGTGGTGATTGTAGTGAAAAGTTGTGACCCTTCATAAAAAGTCAGTAACTCTTAGTAAATGGTCATAAGTCATAACCCTTTGAATACTTTCTACAATGAATTTGGGATAGTTTTCACTAACTACAGCCTCTTAAAGACCCATGTCTATTTGTGACGATGATTTGTCACTAACGCAAACATCCGAACTATTGCAACACTATGGTGACAACCAAATTTGTTTTAATATAAAAACATCCAAAGTCCTTACGCTTTAATCCACATTCACAACCTTTATCATTATTGTGACAACCCTAGATTTTGGATTTGTCACTTTTGACTGTTTGATGTAGATTATGTGTTTAGTGTGCGTTTATGTGCTATATGTTTATATTTGAGCCTTTGGTTGGATGTTAGTCATAGTTCGTGTATTGCGTGGTACGTTATATGATGTTACGAAGGGGACAGTTCGTGCTCATTAGTTCACATGGATGTGACTATTATAGAATGCGGTGTTATTTTAATATTTTATGTGTACGTATATGTATTATAGTAAATCGTATTTTTACGATTTAGGTTTTAGCATTTGGAGGTCTCGGATAAGGTAATTAGTCACGGGAATATTTTTCGGGATGGTTTTAAGTCATGTAGGACTTAGTTATTTAGTTTATTTTATATTTCAAGATTTTTTATAAAACTGTATATTTTTACGTCTTTTATGGTATACGCGTAAAAACTGACTAGTTTTACGGTTTTGAGGTTTTGGAGGCTTTAGGAGCTGAAATAAATTAAAGAAAATTAAGGTAATATTAATAAGATATTATTTAATAATAAAATATATGAAAAACGAAATTTAGGTGGTGTTTGGTCGGTTATGTGACGCAAGAAAATAAAAAAAAGGAAAAGGGGAACCGGGCTTTTGTACTTGGGCTATGACTTGTTAGGATTAATTATATAAGGTTTTTATTTATTAAAACACTTTATAAAATCCCTGGAGATCAAGAAGGATTTGAAATCTACAAGAGAAAATTAGGGTTTTCATAATTTTTGTCTTCTATTAATTTTAAGGTAAAACCCTTGTTCACCTATTTAATTTAATTGTTATTTACATGTACTTAATCAATGCATGATGGATTTAGGGTTAGGTTAATTATGAAATCTGTAATTTAATGATATGAACATGATTAGAATAATTAGGGTTAATAAATATATATGGTGATGGTAATTAATTAGGTTAATTTATGTTAAAATCGTTTTTAAAAACTTGGCAGAATTTTAGGTCACTTGTTTAGATCATATCTAGAGTTCTAGACACTTTCATGATGCGATCAAAGTAGTCCTGGAAAGGTATTTGAGTTGGCTTTTGAATGCAAGAAACGAGAACTAAATTGGAGGTCGGGAAGTGGGTCAAAAACAGTTTACAACAGTCGGAGGTCAAACCAGTTTTAAAATCAGTCGGGTTTAAATTAATGTTTTAAGATGGTTAAGGTACTTAGGAGTACAATTGGACCTTCAAACGAACATGAGAGTTAGTTCATATTCTAAATAAGAGATCTGGAAGAGGGCTAATCAAGTGGGATAGTGGAAGACCCTCTGATCATAACAAACTTTTTGTATGTTCAAAATCAGTAAATTCTGGATAGGTAAAAGTAGATATATATATATATATATATATATATATATATATATATATATATATATATATATATATATATATATATATATATATATATATATATATATATATATATATATATATATATATATATATATATATATATATATATATATATATATATATATATATATATATATATATATATATATATATATATATATATGTGGAGACCTTAACAGTAGCTTTAAGGTTGCGGCCAAATGGGAGAGTGAGCTAACACATGTAAGGGCATAGTGTTTCTTTTACAGGGCATGTTATTTTGATTAAGGGGGTGTTCGACCAATAGTTTGAAGTATGAAAAAGGGACTGTTTTGGGATAAATGTTAACGGGGCGAGTTATGAACTAAACTAAGTTAAGGGTTTTATAGAGGGATGTAATAAGATGCATATGATATATAAATGAGGTTAAGTTGTAGGATAAGGTTATATATCCATCATAGATTGATGATTCATTATGAGTTTTCATTAGTTCTTGTCTTGATTGTATGTATTGTGTGTTAGATTTTGCTAGTGTGCGGAAACTTGGAGGAGCTTTATCAGGTGAGTTCATAGTCCCATTTTTGCTACGTTTTTAAATGTTTTTCCAGTGGGATGGAGATGACACTTGCAGTGTTCTTTAACATGATTTAGTACTATGTTTTAAAATGTGTGGACATAAATGTGTTATTGTGTGACTTGCGTGCTTATGTGTTCTCATATGTGCTTTGATATGTGTTCTGATATGTGAATCTTGATTGTGTTATGATTGGGATTGGTACATAGATGTATGGGCGTCTATGGGACCAGTTGTGATGTGTGTGGGGCGTGGGGCACGATCCGTCCAGAGTGTTTGGTTCTAAGTTCTTGGTTCGTGGGGCACGATCCGTCCTGAGTTCTTGGTTGGTGGGGCACGATCCGTCCTGAGTACTTGTGCATCGTCTGTTTGGAGGCAAGATATCTTGACGGGGATATAGTTCATCTTCCACAGGTGGTGTGGGAAAGATCCGGATAGTGTGGTGTGTGTTCTTGTGTGTGTGACGGGATAATTCTTGATTTTTGTAGTGTGCTTTGTGAATTGTAGATGTGATCGGTACTTGGCTTGAGTTTTGTTGTGGATGCATGTAGCATGATTATCACATTATGGTCCATTACTATAAATTGTTTTCTTCAACTATTTACAGCGGTTGTTAAGGGTTCTTAAGATGTTTTTGGTAACTTAAACCTATGTTCTCACCAACTTTATGTTGACAGATTTTAGTGTCCTTTTTAGGTGAGGTAGTTGAGAAGGATTCTATTAGAAGTGGCTAGAATTTAGAGGCTGCTAGGACTGCATTAGGAGGAATTCCTTTCCTCTTAGATTTTATTTTGTCTTTTGATTAAGTAGACTTTATGGTTCCTATATGTTTGATGTTTGTTTATTTGTATGTCTTTGGTAAGAGGTAGGCCTGTTACCTACTTACCTAGACGCCTGTATTGTTTGAGATATTGTCATGACATTGTGTCACCTTTTTAAGACATTTCTATTTCATTTAGTCAACTCTATAGACCCGATATTGTTGTGATGATATCGATACGTCGCGCCGCATATTCCGCCATGGTGGGGTGTGACAGAATGGTATCAGAGACAATGGTTATAGAGAATTAGGTTGCCTATTCGTGTAGCCTAATCTATAGCTTAAGGGCCCCTGCATATAGGCGTCATAGGGGTATGTGTGCATTTATGATAATTGATGTGTTTGGATGTTATTTTTGTGATATTGGTTAAGTTATGAACTACTATGGTTCATACTTAGCTACATGTTATTTTCTTTATGAATTTTGACTAGTGCGGGTTGAACCATAGTTGTATACGCTAGTCATTGTTGGATTTCGTTTAATTATGTTTTCATGTTCTTATTACATTTTGAATTTTGTCTACGCTGGTTCAACTGGACTATGAGTTTATGTGTTTCATGCATTGGCTATGTTATTTTAATACATGAGATTTTGGATATTATTTTATGTAGTGGTTATGTGCTTATATGAGTTGTAGGATCTATGTGCTCATTTGAGTTGGTAGATTGATGTGTTATGTGTAGTATTAATTCTTATAAGTGTCATCATAGGAGGGAGTGCATTGGTGAAAGGGGACTGTATAAGTATGGTGGCCAACATAGTTATATACGTACCATGACATCAATGGATTCCTAAGTATGGTTGCATAAAAGAGGGTTAATACATGCTTGTTATTATATGTTGGATGGATTGAGTGTATTTATGCCTATGCCTATATATTTATATTTCCCTTCTACTTACGGATTGTATTCTTAGGATGGTTTGCTAGCTCGTTTCTCTTTGAGATGTTCAACTTCCGTAGTAGCGCATTTATCGAGTCCTCATTTCACGTATTTGTTTGTACGGTACTTTTGGTGTGAAGGCCATTGAGATGGTGGAGATTTTTTTATTTGGATAATGATATCTTTTGTTTTGAGTCTTACATGGTAAAAAAATGGAATTTGCAAATAGTTAAATAGTTGTTGGTAATCGGTGAAAAATAAGGTTAAAGTGTCGGAAGCGTGGTTAAAAAAATATATATATAGTAATTAAGATCCATCAATGATGTTAGGGTTTGTGTTAAGAATTTAGGGATAATTAATGATGTTTAGAGGGTTGGTGTATAAAGGCGTAAAACAGTATGATTTTTAGGGATGTCTTGTGTTGACTGTTCCGGGCAGTAGGTAGCACCTTTGGTCGTGTTTTTTTTTAAATTAGGTTCAGAGAGTCTACTTTTCAAAAATGTAAGGTTGGTAGAAAATGGAGTTCGGGAAGGTCGTCAAACAATTTTTACAAAATCAGTGCGCTGTTCTGGAATAAATTTGGATTTTGGGAATTTGAGTCAAAACGTAACCAAACGGATAAGATAGCCAAATATTTTTGATTTGGGAACTCTTTATAATGTATGTAAAAGGAATGGAGTTTTTCAATAAAAGTATGGTGTTAAGGTCGGGCTTTTGGTGACAAACATTGAGCATTTACAGAAAATCAGTTTTGCTAAAAACGACTTTTGGCGTAGAGACCAAACGGAGGGGTTAAACGTGTAAGTAGAAAGCGAAATTTGTTGTTGGAGTTTTTAGATCATAGGAAAACATAAATTCAGTAGTATGGTAGTCAAGTGTGGTGTTAAGTTCGGTTCATGTGGTCGTAATACGTTTCGGTTGTCGTTGGGTGCTTCTTGTGTCATTGGTCCGTTTCCATGGTTCGTTTGGAGTCAATACATGTTTATGTTTGAGTATCTTTTGGAGTCTCATGTTTTTGGTTCATATTTATAAATTCGTTCATGTAAATTTCCGTTAGTCGTCCATGGGTTTGATCCGTTATCTGAAGTTGGGGGTCCTAAAATTTGTCGTGAACTTATATTCATTAGGAGCGTTGTTGTACTCACACGGATGATCCAGTTACGTTCTTATGATAGAGATGAGTTGGGATAGAATTTGAGAGTTCTTTAGACCTTAGAATACGTGGTTATATTTTGATGAGTTTTGATTTATGGCATTTATGAGTAAGACTGAAATCGGGGGTGACGGTTTTAAACCCGTCGAGTTATATGACGGCTCCTAACTTGGTTTCAAGACAGTTCTTGTTTGATGAGTTGCGAGATTTAGTTAGGTTGGTTACATAACTTTATGGTTTTAATAAGTTTCCTCGCAGACGGTTAAGGCTCATGTGTTGTTAGTTGAGATTATTTAGTATAAACTGAGTTCACGCTTGAACGTGAAGGTTTTATCAGGGATATGTATCCTCGTTTGGTTGCTGAGAATAAGTTTGAGTTTGGGAGTAAATCTCGGGACGAGATTTAAATTAGGAGGGAGTGATGTGACAACTCTAGATTTTGGATTTGTCACTTTTGACTATTTGATGTAGATTATGTGTTTAGTGTGCGTTTATGTGCTATATGTTTATATTTGAGCCTTTGATTGGATGTTAGTCATAGTTCGTGTATTATGTGGTACGTTATATGATGTTACGAAGGGGACAGTTCGTGCTCATTAGTTCACATGGATGTGACTAAGATAGAATGCGGTGTTATTTTAATATTTTATGTGTACGTATATGTATTATAGTAAATCGTATTTTTACGATTTAGGTTTTAGCATTTGGAGGTCTCGGATAAGGTAATTAGTCACGGGAATATTTTTCAGGATGGTTTTAAGTCATGTAGGACTTAGTTATTTAGTTTATTTCATATTTCAAGAGTTTTTATAAAACTGTATATTTTTACGTCTTTTACGGTGTACGCGTAAAAACTGACTAGTTTTACGGTTTTGAGGTTTTGGAGGCTTTAGGAGCTGAAATAAATTAAGAAAAATTAAGGTAATATTATTAAGATAAAAGCTGAAATAAATTAAGGAAAATTAAGGTAATATTAATAAGATATTAATTAATAATAAAATATATGAAAAACGAAATTTAGGTGGTGTTTGGTCGGTTATGTGACGCAAGAAAAGAAAAAAAAAGGAAAAGGGGAACCGAGCTTTTGTACTTGGGCTAGGACTTGTTAGGATTAATTATATAAGGTTTTTATTTATCAAAACACTTCATAAAATCCCTGTAGATCAAGATGGAGTTGAAATCTACAAGAGAAAATTAGGGTTTTCATAATTTTTGTCTTCTATTAATTTTAAGGTAAAACCCTTGTTCACCTATTTAATTTAATTGTTATTTACATGTACTTAATCAATGCATGATGGATTTAGGGTTAGGTTAATTATGAAATCTGTAATTTAATGATATGAACATGATTAGAATAATTAGGGTTAATAAATATATACGGTGATGGTAATTAATTAAGTTAAATTATGTTAAAATCGTTTTTAAAAACTGGCCAGAATTTTAGGTCATTTGTTTAGATCATATCTAGAGTTCTAGACACTTTCATGATGCGACCAAAGTAGTCCTGGAAAGGTATTTGAGTTGGCTTTTGAATGCAAGAAACGAGAACTAAATTGGAGGTTGGGAAGTGGGTCAAAAATAGTTTACAACAGTCGGAGGTCAAAACAGTTTTAAATACAGTCGGGTTTAAATTAATGTTTTAAGATGGTTAGGGTACTTAGGAGTACAATTGGACCTTCAAAAGAAGATGAGAGTTAGTTCATATGTTAAATAAGAGATCTGGAAGAGGGCTAAGCAAGTGGGATAGTGGAAGACCCTCTGATCATAACAAACTTTTCGTATGTTCAAAATCAGTAAATTGATAGGTAAAAGTAGATATATATATATATATATGGAGGCCTTAATAGTAGCTTTTAAGGTTGCGGCCAAATGGTAGAGTTAGCTAACACATGTAAGGGAATAGGGTTTCTTCTACAAGACATGTTATTTTGGTTAAGGGGGTATTCGACCCATAGTTTGAAGTATGAAAAACGGGACTGTTTTGGGTTAAATGTTAACGGGGCGAGTTATGAACTAAACTAAGTTAAGGGCTTTATAAAGGGATGTAATAAGATGCATATGGTATATATTTAAGGTTAAGTTGTAGGATAAGGTTATATATCCATCATATATTGATGAGTCATTATGAGTTTTCATTAGTTCTTGTCTTGATTGTATGTATTATGTGTTAGATTTTGCTAGTGTGCGGATCTTTGAGGAGCTTTATCAAGTGAGTTCATAGTCCCATTTTTGCTACGTTTTTAAATGTTTTTCTAGTATGGGATGGAGATGACACTTTCAGTGTTCTTTAACATGATTTAGTACTATGTTTTAAAATGTGTGGACATAAATGTGCTATTGTGTGACTTGCGTGCTTATGTGTTCTCATATGTGCTTTGATATGTGTTCTGATATGTGAATCTTGATTGTGTTATGATTGGGATTGGTACATAGATGTATGGGCGTCTATGGGACCAGTTGTGATGTGTGTGGGGCGTGGGGCACGATCTGTCCTGAGTTCTTGGTTCGTGTGGCACGATCCGTCCTGGGTTCTTTGTTCGTGGGGCACGATCCGTCCTGAGTACTTGTGCGTCGTCTCTTTGGAGGAAAGATATCTCGACGGGGATATAGTTCATCTTCCACAGGTGGTGTGGGAAAGATCCGGATAGTGTGGTGTGTGTTCTTGTGTGTGTGACGGGATACTTCTTGATTTTTATAGTGTGCTTTGTGAATTGTAGATGTGATCGGTACTTGGCTTGAGTTTTGTTGTGGATGCATGTAGCATGATTATCACATTATGGTCCATTACTATAAATTGCTTTCTTCAACTATTTACAGCGGTTGTTAAGGGTTCTTAAGATGTTTTTGGTAACTTAAACCTATGTTCTCACCAACTTTATGTTGACAGATTTTAGTGTCATTTTCAGGTGAGGTAGTTGAGAAGGATGCTATTAGAAGTGGCTAGAGTTTAGAGGCTGCTAGGACTGCATTTGGAGGAACTCCTTTCCTCTTAGATTTTATTTTGTCTTTTGATTAAGTAGACTTTATGGTACCTATATATTTGATGTTTGTTTATTTTTATGTCTTTGGTAAGAGGTAGGCATGTTACCTACTTATCTAGACGCCTGTATTGTTTGAGATATTGTCATGACATTGTGTCACCTTTTTAAGACATTTCTATTTCATTTAGTTAACTCTATAGACACGATATTGTTGTGATGATATCCATACGTCGCGCCCCATATTCCGCCATGGTGGGGTGTTACAGAATGGTATCAGAGACAATGGTTATAGAGAATTAGGTTGCCTAGTCATGTAGCCTAGTCTATAGCTTAAGGGTCCCTACATATAGGCGTCATAGGGGTATGTGTGCATTTATGATAATTGATGTGTTTGGATGTTCTTTTTGCGATATTTGTTAAGTTATGAACTACTATGGTTCATACTTAGCTACATGTTATTTTCTTTATGAGTTTTGACTAGTATGGGTTGAACCATAGTCGTATACGCTAGTCATTGTTGGATTTCGTTTAATTATGTTTTCATGTTCTTATTACATTTTGAATTTTGTCTACGCTGGTTCAGCTGGACTATGAGTTTATGTGTTTCTTGCATTGACTATGTTATTTTAATACATGGGATTTTGGATATTATTTTATGTAGTGGTTATGTGCTTATATGAGTTGTAGGATCTATGTGCTCATTTGAGTTGGTAGACTGATGTGTTATGTGTAGTATTAATTCTTATAAGTGTCATCATAGGAGGGAGTGCATTGGTGAAAGGAGACTGGTATAAGTATGATGGCCAACATAGTTATATACGTACCATGACATCAATGGATTCCTAAGTATGGTTGCATAAAAGAGGGTTAATACATGCTTGTATAGTATATGTTGGATGGATTGAGTGTATGTATGCCTATGCCTATATATGTATATTTCCCTTCTACTTATGGATTGTATTCTTAGGATGGTTTGCTAGCTCGTTTCTCTTTGAGATGTTCAACTTCCGTAGTAGCGCATCTATCGAGTCCTCAATTCACGTGTTTGTTTGTACGGTACTTTTGGTGTGAAGTCCATTGAGATGGTGGAGATTTTTTAATTTGGATAACGATATCTTTTGTTTTGAGTCCTACATGGTAAAAAAATGGAATTTGCAAATAGTTAAATAGTTGTTGGTAATCTGTGAAAAATAAGGTTAAAGTGTCGGAAACGTGGTTAAAAATATATATATATATATATAGTAATTAAGATCCATCAATGATGTTAGGGTTTGTGTTAAGAATTTAGGGATAATTAATGATGTTTAGAGGGTTGGTGTATAAAGGCGTAAAACAGTCTGATTTCTGGTGATGTCTTGTGTTGACTGTTCCGGGCAGTAGGTAGCACCTTTGGTCGATTTTTTTTTTTAAAATTAAGTTCAGAGAGTCTACTTTTCAAAAATGTAAGGTTGGTCGAAAATGGAGTTCAGGAAGGTCGTCAAACAATTTTTACAAAAACAGTGCGCTGTTCCGGAATAAATTTGGATTTTGGGAATTTGAGTCAAAACGTAACCAAACGGATAAGATAGCCAAATATTTTTGATTTGGGAACTCTTTATAATGTATGTAAAAGGACTGGAGTTTTTCAATAAAAGTTATGGTGTTAAGGTCGGGCTTTTGGTGACAAACATTTAGCATTTACAGAAAATCAGTTTTGGTAAAAACGACTTTTGGCGTAGAGACCAAACGGAGGGGTTAAACGTGTAAGTAGAAAGCGAAATTTGTTGTTGGAGTTTTTAGATCATAGGAAAACATAAATTCAATAGTATGGTAGTCAAGTGTGGTGTTAAGTTCGGTTCATGTGGTCGTAATACGTTTCGGTTGTCGTTGGGTGCTTCTTGTGTCATTGGTCCGTTTCCATGGTTCGTTTGGAGTCGATACATGTTTATGTTTGAGTATCTTTCGGAGTCTCGTGTTTTTGGTTCATATTTTTAAATTCGTTCATGTAAACTTCCGTTAGTCGTCCATTGGTTTGATCCGTTATCTGAAGTTGGGGTCCTAAAATTTGTCGTGAACTTATATTCATTGGGAGCGTTGTTGTACTCACACGGATGATCCAGTTACGTTCTTATGATAGAGATGAGTTGGGATAGAATTTGAGAGTTCTTTAGACCTTAGAATACGTGGTTATATTTTGATGAGTTTTGATTTATGGTATTTATGAGTAAGACTGAAATCGGGGGTGACGGTTTTAAACCCGTCGAGTTATGTGACGGCTCCTAACTTGGTTTCAAGACAGTTCTTGTTTGATGAGTTGCTAGATTTAGTTAGGTTGGTTACATAACTTTATGGTTTTAATAAGTTTCCTCGTAGACGGTTAAGGCTCATGTGTTGTTAGTTAAGATTATTTAGTATAAACTGAGTTCACGCTTGAACGTGAAGGTTTTATCAGGGATATGTATCCTCGTTTGGTTGCTGAGAATAAGTTTGACTTTGGGAGTAAATCTCGGGACGAGATTTCTATTAGGAGGGAGTGATGTGACAACCCTAGATTTTGGATTTGTCACTTTTAACTGTTTGATGTAGATTATGTGTTTAGTGTACGTTTATGTGCTATATGTTTATATTTGAGCCTTTGATTGGATGTTAGTCATAGTTCGTGTATTGCGTGGTACGTTATATGATGTTACGAATGGGACAGTTCGTGCTCATTAGTTCACATGGATGTGACTATGATAGAATGCGGTGTTATTTTAATATTTTATGTGTACGTATATGTATTATAGTAAATCGTATTTTTACGATTTAGGTTTTAGCATTTGGAGGTCTCGGATAAGGTAATTAGTCACGGGAATATTTTTCAGGATGGTTTTAAGTCATGTAGGACTTAGTTATTTAGTTTATTTCATATTTCAAGAGTTTTTATAAAACTGTATATTTTTACGTCTTTTACGGTGTACGCGTAAAAACTGACTAGTTTTACGGTTTTGAGGTTTTGGAGGCTTTAAGAGCTGAAATAAATTAAGGAAAATTAATGTAATATTAATAAGATATTAATTAATAATAAAATATATGAAAAACGAAATTTAGGTGGTGTTTGGTCGGTTATGTGACGCAAGAAAAGAAAAAAAGGAAAAGGGGAACCGAGCTTTTGTACTTCGGCTAGGACTTGTTAGGATTAATTATATAAGGTTTTTATTTATCAAAACACTTCATAAAATCCCTGGAGATCAAGAAGAAGTTGAAATCTACAAGAGAAAATTAGGGTTTTCATAATTTTTGTCTTCTATTAATTTTAAGGTAAAACCCTTGTTCACCTATTTAATTTAATTGTTATTTACATGTACTTAATCAATGCATGATGGATTTAGGGTTAGGTTAATTATGAAATCTGTAATTTAATGATATGAACATGATTAGAATAATTAGGGTTAATAAATATATACGGTGATGGTAATTAATTAGGTTAAATTATGTTAAAATCGTTTTTAAAAACTGGCCAGAATTTTAGGTCACTTGTTTAGATCATATCTAGAGTTCTAGACACTTTCATGATGCGATAAAAGTAGTCCTGGAAAGGTATTTGAGTTGGCTTTTGAATGCAAGAAACGAGAACTAAAGTGGAGGTCGGGAAGTGGGTCAAAAATAGTTTACAACAGTCGGAGGTCAAAACAGTTTTAAAATCAGTCAGGTTTAAATTAATGTTATAAGATGGTTAGGGTACTTAGGAGTACAATTGGACCTTCAAAAGAACATGAGAGTTAGTTCATATGTTAATAAGAGATCTGGAAGAGGGCTAATCAAGTGGGATAGTGGAAGACCCTCTAATCATAACAAACTTTTCATATGTTCAAAATCAGTAAATTCTAGATAGGTAAAAGTAGATATATATATATATATATATATATATATATATATATATATATATATATATATATATATATATATATATATATATATATATATATATATATATATATATATATATATATATATATATATATATATATATATATATATATATATATATATATATATATATATATATATATATATATATATATATATATATATATATATATATATATATATATATGAAGGCCTTAACAGTAGCTTTAAGGTTGCGGCCAAATGGGAGAGTTAGCTAACACATGTAAGGGCATAGGGTTTCTTTTACAGGGCATGTTATTTTGGTTCAGGGGGTGTTCGAACCATAGTTTGAAGTATGAAAAAGGGACTGTTTTGGGTTAAATGTTAACGGGGCGAGTCATGAACTAAACTAAGTTAAGGGCTTTATAGAGGGATGTAATAAGATGCATATAGTATATAAATGGGGTTAAGTTGTAGGATAAGGTTATATATCCATCATAGATTGATGAGTCATTATGAGTTTTCATTAGTTCTTGTCTTGATTGTATGTATTGTGTGTTAGATTTTGCTAGTGTGTAGAAACTTGGAGTAGCTTTATCAGGTGAGTTAATAGTCCCATTTTTGCTACGTTTTTAATGTTTTTCCAGTATGGGATGGATATGACACTTGCAATGTTATTTAACATGATTTAGTACTATGTTTTAAAATGTGTGGACATAAATGTGCTATTGTGTGACTTGCGTGCTTATGTGTTCTCATATGTGCTTTGATATGTGTTCTGATATGTGAATCTTGATTGTGTTATGATTGGGATTGGTACATAGATGTATGGGCGTCTATGGGACCAGTTGTGATGTGTGTGGGGCGTGGGGCACGATCCGTCCAGAGTGTTTGGTTCTAAGTTCTTGGTTCGTGGGGCACGATCCGTCCTGAGTTCTTGGTTGGTGGGGCACGATCCGTCCTGAGTACTTGTGCATCATCTGTTTGGAGGCAAGATATCTCGACGGGGATATAGTTCATCTTCCACAGGTGGTGTGGGAAAGATCCGGATAGTGTGGTGTGTGTTCTTGTGTGTGTGACAGGATACTTCTTGATTTTTATAGTGTACTTTGTCAATTGTAGATGTGATCGATACTTGGCTTGAGTTTTGTTGTGGATGCATGTAGCATGATTATCACATTATGGTCCATTACTATAAATTGTTTTCTTCAACTATTTACAGCGGTTGTTAAGGGTTCTTAAGATGTTTTTGGTAACTTAAACCTATGTTCTCACCAACTTTATGTTGACAGATTTTAGTGTCATTTTCAGGTGAAGTAGTTGAGAAGGATGCTATTAGAAGTGGCTAGAGTTTAGAGGTTGCTAGGACTACATTAGGAGGAATTCCTTTCCTCTTATATTTTATTTTGTCTTTTGATTAAGTAGACTTTATGGTACCTATATGTTTGATGTTTGTTTATTTGTATGTCTTTAGTAAGAGGTAGGCCTGTTACCTACTTACCTAGACGCCTGTATTGTTTGAGATATTGTCATGACATTGTGTCACCTTTTTAAGACATTTCTATTTCATTTAATTAACTCTATAGACGCGATATTGTTGTGATGATATCCATACGTCGCGTCCCATATTCCGTCATGGTGGGGTGTGACAATTATCGTACTTGAAATAAAGTTAATAAGTTTATAAAAGTGTGTACTTCGCACCTCCAAACTCGTATTATAACTTAAACCTGAAGTCTATTTGGTCTCTAATAATTACCATTACACAAATGATAGATGACACTAAAATTACTAACAATCCTCACACATTTCAGAGTAATCTTTGATTTCCCAAATAAACAAAACAAACCAAACTCATGCATAAATGGAAAGTACCTAGGGATTAAATTTTCACTTAGTATATTACGCATTCCAACTATTCGAAAATCACGGTGTCGCTATGGGTTGAACCTTTCAATTCATTTGAATATTTGAAGATAATATACACACGAGTTTCTACATTTCTCTGATATTTAAACTTGACGCTTTATAAGTCATGCACGCTTATCCATTCATGAGCATATAGGAAGCTAAAGTGCAGTCTTTTTAAAGCGGCAAAACTTCATGCTCATATAGGTAATTCTTTTAATCATGCCATACGGTGTGCTTTTTCAAAAGAACTATTAAGAATATAAACTTCAACCTCTTTATCTTGCAGGTCCGAACACATACCTTGGGAATCTATAATATGTGTTCTAATTTCTAAGTGTGAGCTTTCCATATTTTAATTCAGCTTATAACATTAGCTAGAAGGGAATTGGTTGTCTCACATTAGATGATTTAAATGAACTTTTAATTGCTTATTACCGATTTTGTTCACTAAGTCACTAGCGAACCTCTTTGTCAAGTGATAAGCTATTAATATGTAGACCACTAACAATCACAATGAATAAAGTACAAGTATTGTCTTTTAAACAAAACAATATACTTATTATCACACATTCAACCATTTAGTTTCAAATGAACAAGAAGCTAAAATAATTAATTATGATGCCATTTATATTTCATAAATTGTAGAATTTTTATATTTTATCCAAGATACTACTTTGTGTTGCAATGTGCGTAAGTCATAGTTCATATTATATGGCTATAAGTACCTGGGCCTAAAGGGTCACATACTTAAATATTTAGACCACTCTTTATCAAGATACATAATAATATATGGCTGTATTTATTGTGTATATTTAATTTTCTATTAACGAATATTTAAAGGAGGTTAGCTAAAAGTTAAAACGTTTATCAAATGACTAACTATGACAGGTTAAATACTTCTAAGTAACTAATGTAATGACATATAATTTACTAAATCATAAATTTTAACCATTTTGGTGAAAATATCCACCACAAGGCCGGTATGGTAAGGAGAAGAGACAAGGGGACCAAGAAACAAGGTAAGTATATTCCTTCTTTTAGAATTGGTCTTCTATGGTTGGATTATAAATAGAGCGACTTAGAGACCTCATTTATTACACCAATAAAAGCCTAGAAACTCTATTTCTCCATATTGTTCGTCCACTATTGCAAGGAAAAACCATGGTGGTTTTGTTCTTGGTTCAAGTATTCTAATGGTGGTAAGACCTAGAAATCTAAGATGGTTGATTTAAGTGTTGTGTGGATACATTTAGAGAGATCATGCTTTTGATCTTGAGTGTTGGATTAGGTTTAAGTTCCTGTGTTTATACATTGGAGAGAGGGTTCTTGATTTGATGTCATAGTTTTCACCATTGTTGATCAAGAAAGGTATGTTTTCTAGTTCATGTTTATGTTAATTATAATTGCATATGTGATCCTTTACTTCCGCTGCTATTACTCTCGATGTTTCAATTGATATGTGATATATATTGTTAAACACCAACACTGGCATCACGAGCCAATTTTTACCAAACGTTCTCTTGATGTTTCACGAGCCAATTCATATGCTTTGTAATTACATAAAAAGCTAAAGGAAAATTAATAAATTCATTTTTCTTGTCAATTTTATTATCTTAGATATCATGGAAAATATTTGGGTTCCCATAATCTTATGACGCTCAATGCTAGCTACAACTCATGCTAAGATTGATTTTTTAGGAAAATAATTTCTCTTGAAGTTGGGGGAGAAAAAGTCATGTTAATTACTAACAAAGGAACACGAGCCTTGACTGTTTCATCTGTGTGTGTTCTTAATACTTTTTAGTTTCCCAAGGAATTCGAAAGATAGCTCATCCCTGATGATGAAAGATTTGATAATATGGGTTATAATAGGTGAAGGTCTACGTTATCTAAGGATTTGGAAATTGATGGATTGATCTATTGATTAGATGGTGGAGATGGGGAAGATGGGGAAGAAGTATAGAGAGAGAAAGGAGAGAAAAGAAAAGTAGAGAGAGAAAATGAAATTAGATAAATGAAATGTTGTAATGAATGAACCACCCCTCCTAACATGCTAGGAGGGGTATATATATAGCCTACCCTACATGTGGGCTATATGGACTATATTTACTACAAACTGGATCACGAGCCTAATACTAAAATATATCTTTGGAGTGACCGATCCTTTCTAAATACGTAAAAACGTATTTCCAACAATCTCCCCCTAAGGGAGGTCACTCCAAGTTACAATGTCCTAAATAGTCTATAGCTCGTGATCTATGCTAATAATGATGTGACCGAGACTTTCTTTGGGAAAACACATTTCCAACAATCTCCCCCTAAGGGAGGTCACACCATTTTACAAAATCTTAAACCTAGCATCTATGCTTGAGTCTTCGATCTTGTTCTTGTGAATATGCTTGATGTGATCTTTAACTTTAGTCTTGAGCATGTTTCCTTGCCTTGACCTTGTGCATTCATCACTTGTGAAATTTGCCTCTTCGTGACTTCATGTTCCACATACTTATACCTTTAAATTCTTGAAAGCTTCAGAGTTTGATACAGCGGAAGACTTGACCTTCAGACTTTCTTGAATTTGTTGAAGTACTAAGTGTATGTAGTATAAGCATGTGGTGACGACTTCTTCTGGATTATACACCGCAATGCCACCTTCTTGTTACGCTGCATAAGACAGTTAGCAACAAACCATATACACGGATGAAATGGCCTTGAACATTTCATTCTAATTCGGTAGCATTTTACCTCCGGTCGGCGAAGACCGTTGGACGATATTAAATATCGTACTTGTGACAGGTAGTTTCAATAAAGAACCTCCTTGACAAGATTTCGCGGGTAAACCCGTTCTCTTTACTCGACCGTCCAAAGCTGACTGCGAACGTAAAGAGTGAATCATTTGGATAATAATATCTGCATGATTTGAAGCCGTCAATTCATGTTCCTGGAACAAGTGAAGTTCAATTAAGAACCGCACCATCGTTGCTTTCCAGTTGTCACTAGCTTGATTCGTATAGAATCTTGCAAGTTACCTACCAAGTGCTGTTTGATGTTAACACTAGAAGGATTTCCATTCGTCACTGTAAATACTTAATAGTATTACTCTGAATGTTCTGGCAAGATCACTAAGATATTGCGTAGAGGCCTGGAACGTGTTTAAATTCATTTAAGAATTAAACCACTGTTGCTTTCCAGTTATCACAAGTTTGATTCATAAAGAATCGCACAAGTCACCTACCATGAGCTTTTTGATATTCGCTCAAGAAGGATTTCCATCTTCATTGTAAATACTTTCGTATTACTCGGATGTTCAGGCAAGATCATGAAGATTTTGCGTAGGACTCTTAAGATCTTTCTTACTTTTCACAGTGTGTGAAGAAGCAAGTAAATATGAAAGTGTGTCCTAATGAGATATTTGATGATCTCAGATGGCTCTAGACTCGATCGTGCATTTTGGATTTTAGTGATCGGAGGCTGGAGAGGAGTGCCACTCTTTCAATACCAATTTATTCGGAGTGAATAAATCAATAGATAATGTGTTGTCTCCGTGTGATTAAAACAAATATCTTTTGAGAGATATCTGAGTTAGCTGGGATGGGTTGTGCATTGCATCACTGGGTCCATGATGTCTATCTTCAATATCAAGAATCATTAAAAATGATCTCAATAGCATATGTATTGACCCGGTTTCTGCCTAAGTTGTAAGGAGGGCTTCTTTCTTTATACCCTTTATCTTTACAATTCATTTTCATTCTTCAACCCCTTCAATGCTTACCAATACGTCATCACTAGCACCTTGTTCTGATTGTTCCAGTGCTAACTTAAGTACTTGGTCGGCATTCAGCTACGTTCACAATCTTTCTCCATCTTTCCGAAGGACTACTATTTCTAACTATGGAATGTCCTTGGGAAGATTCCTCCGGTTGTAGAGAAATCATTGGACTTTAACCTATCCTACCATCCTTATGTCACCACAATCTTCATCGTCGTGAAATAAATGGGTTGCGGGTAAGTATAAATCACCATGAAATCCATTTTGAAGTGCAAATCCATTTTGCTCCCCCTTAACATATGCCACGATATCCGAAAACATTTCGCACATGTCGGGATGAGCTAGCACGTTAAGTCAAACCAGTTGTGATTAATCATTACCCATATTAAATCACATTTTCTCCCCCATATTAAAAATATTAACTCAATCAATGTTTTTAATATCAATTGATTTAATAGCGTTTTAAGAAAATTTGGGAAGAAAAATGCAAATCCAATTATCTTCATGAGTTACACAAGCTCCCCCTCAAATTAATGAGGGTGTGCTGAAACGTAAATTAAATACCTTTTAAACACAAGTGTAAGGTATTTATCACGTGCAAAGATCATATATGATAATGAATTCACAATATTCGCAATTTACGAGGTTGGACCTGAATGACGGAGAACATCATATGAAAGAAGCACATGGTTCTTGTTCACGAATGTTGGTCTTCCTCGTAAATTCTGAAGTTATCTCTTGACTCCATGTGTATGATTGATATCGTTGTCTTAACACCAATATGTGAACTTGGCACTCTCTACATCAAGGATTCTGAATGCTGGACAATTGCTCCCCCTCAATTGTTGACCCGTGTTCTATTGAAAGAGTTGTAGTCACCGTTTGAGTAGTCGCATCGTCGAGTATGTAGATATCAATTGCAACGAACTTTGGATTGTGGAGTTGATAACTTCGGATTCTGAAGTCAAAGCTTTCCGGTGAAATGCTTGACTTCAAAGTGAAAAGCGGGTTACTATCGGAAATAACAGCAAACCATATGGAGCATGTTTTAAAACTTTTAAACTTCTGCTCGAACTTTATTTACAACCCCGTGTCATTATTGAATGACATTTCTAGGTTCGTAAATATTATCGATTCCAGAAGACATGCTCGTTTTATCAAAACGTTTTTGAACACAGAATTTTGAAAGATTTAGAGAAATCTTTTGAAAAAATTCTTGAAAAAATGTGTTCTAAGTTTTGAAAAACAATTACTTGAGCTTAAGATGTTGAATATCTTACAAAACGAGCTCAAGTCCGAGAAGTTGTAAACTTCCCGTTGTTAAGGATAAGTTACCATCGGCGATAAACTTTCCTTTTATCTGAAGGACGAGTTCTAAGCTGACATTTACTTAGAATTCGTTTTCATGAGCTTGAAAACTTTGACTGTTATAACGGAAAGCTCATGACCGAGAAAGGTTAATTTCTCGTTGTTAAGGAAAAGTTCTCTTATTTAAAAGATACACTTTCCTTTCTGAGCTTAAAACTTCGAATGTTTTAAGACAAGCTCATGACCGAGAAAATTGAATTTCTCGTTATGAGGATAAGTTTATCATTAATGATAAACTTTCCTTTATTTGAAGTTCGAGTTACAGTCTGACATTTAACTGTAAGTCATAGTGCATGAGCTTAAAAACTTCGAATGTTTTTAATATTAGCTCATGCCCGAGAAAACTTAATTTCTCGTTGTTAGGATAAGTTTACCATCGGCGATAAACTTTCCTTTCTTTGAAGATCGAGTTATAGTCTGTGATGTGACTATAAGTCCTTGTGCATGAGCTTAAAAACGTGGAATGTTTTTAACATAAGCTCATGCCCAAGAAAAATGAATTTCTCGTTTTTAGGATAAGTCATCATCGGGATGAACTTTCCTGTCTTTTGAGATCGAGTTACAGTCTGTTATGTGACTGTAAGTCCTATACACGAGCTTAAAACCTTTGAATAGTTTTAATATAAGCTCGTGTCCGAGAAAAATTAATTTCTCGTTGTAAGGATAAGTCATCATCGGGATGAACTTTCCTGTCTTTTGAGAGCGAGTTACAGTCTGTTATGTGACTGTAAGTCCTATACATGAGCTTAAAACCTTTGAATAGTTTTAATATAAGCTCGTGTCCGAGAAAAATTAATTTCTCGTTGTAAGGATAAGTCATCATCAGGATGAACTTTCCTGTCTTTTGAGAGCGAGTTACAGTCTGTTATGTGACTGTAAGTCCTATACATGAGCTTAAAACCTTTGAATAGTTTTAATATAAGCTCGTGTCCGAGAAAAATTAATTTCTCGTTGTAAGGATAAGTCATCATCGGGATGAACTTTCCTGTCTTTTGAGAGCGAGTTACAGTCTGTTATGTGACTGTAAGTCCTATACATGCTTAACCATGAATCCCCTGAGACATTTGTTTCTCTGATATCTGCTTCTTCAGCAACCAAACTCTAAGAGTGTCCTTAGTTGAACGGTATACAACGATTGGACCGCTACGTTCTTTTGGGACATCAACTTTGGTACCTGCATTCTCATTAGGAGTTTGTATACTTTTGCATGGGTTAGAGATATCTATTTTTGAAGCACGTGGGGGTTCACGGTTTTCTTTTCTTGTGTCAGAGGTGGCCTGAGGGGATGATTCACTTGTGTTAGTTGGCAAACGTTTCCTTTTATAGAAAATCTTAAGTTCAGGCTTAAGTGATGTATCATCCTTTGCAATTTCCTCCCTAGTAGTCTTTGTAGAATCAGAGACTATCCTAGTTAAAGGGCACTCGTTTCCTACAAGAGTGAAAGTTCTACCAGTGGGGCGCCACATTTTACCAAAGGGTTTGATTTTAGCGACCCACTGGGATTTAAGTCTAGCACGGGAGTTCACCTCATTAAGTAGTTTCTTGATACAAGAATCATGATTTGCCGTAAAGACACATTTTCTACATGTTTTACAAGTAGCATATTTAATGTCCGAGTAAGATCTAGAATTCCTAGATGAATGATTGATGCTCCTAGGATGTGACATGCTACGGTTAGCAGTGTTGGGTAAACTAGAAGGCATCTGACTAGGTTTGAAATTCATATCTCTTACTTGTGTCTTTTGCTTAGCTTCCCTTTGACCAAAATCCTGGTGCACATCAGTTGAACTAGTTCTAGACGTGTTCATTGAGCTATTCTTAGAGAAACTAGAGGCAATCATGTGATGAGGTCTTGCCAAAACATTAGGCCTAGTTGGTGGAGTGATTGTTCTAGAAACATGACCCAAATCAACTTGGGAAGCAAACCGCGGTCTCGAGGATTGTGGTCACTCGGATCTAAATGCAGTAGGTTGTCTGACAATCGGTTGTCTGACGAACTGATTTGTAGGCGGTTTCCCCAAGATTGATGGTTTTTCAAGCTTAGTGTCCACACTAGATCCTCTATTTTTCCTTAACTCATTTTTCAATACAGCTATAGCAAAAACCTTTTCCTTTACTTGAGCCTTTAACGTCTCATTCTCTTTGAGTAATTTATCTTGGGAAGCCAACTTAGATTCTAGCAACTGAATTTGTTTCAAAAGATTATCCTTTTCAGCTTTAGAATCTAAAACTTTTTGAGCCAATTTTCTTTCAAGAACAACGTTTGACTTTTCAAGTTTTTCAAAATATGTTTCAAATTTGTCCGTTTTCTTAGAAAATTCTAGTTTGGCATCCTCAAGATCTCTTGATTGTTGAGCTACGATCGATTCGAGCTCTTTAATCTTAGACTTAGGCTTGGTTAAAGAAGCAGTCGTAAAACAATTAGCAGGATTGTTAACTAGCGCATTCATTTCAGATATCATATGAAGAATATTAGCTGTACTTGACATGCTACCTGGTTCCTGCGTCCCTCCTGATTCTATTCCCTGATGACTCCTTCTTGTATCGTCTTGCAATTCACCCTTTTGAGACTTGGAACTCAATGATTCCATTGAAAGTTCGATGAGAAATGAAATAAAAATTCTTGGTCTCGTCAAAAACAGATTTTGTCACTTAGTCTCGTCTATGTGTCTCACTGTTATAAATCCCGACAACTTTAAAAAAAACTTTGTTTATACTAAGATCTTTTATTATAATAAAGTGACACAAATTTAATAATAAAATTCGTCAAATTCCAAACTGTAAATCTACACGTTTAATAATAAAATCCTTTCTTTATTCATAAAATTCGTCAAATTCGTAAATCTACACGTTTAATAATAAAATTCGTCAAGTGACCAGTATTTGTTTGAAATCTACACGTCAAAATTGAGCCCACGTGTCTTTGGCTAAAAACACGTAATCCCACCTCCCTTATAAAAAACACGCACAGTATATGTTTTATAGGTACCTCCGTCCTTCTCTCTCTTCTTAACAACACAAAAAAAAAAACAACCTCAAATCTTTCTTCTTCTCTCAAATCTCAGTTCATAAAAAATACAGATCTGCTCGAAACTTAACCTTTCAAGATCTATCTTTCTCTCACAAACATAAACTTGTCGTCTTTCTTACTCACAAACACAGAAAAACTTCGTCTTTCTCACAAACGCAACCCCATCTATCTGTTTCTCTATATCTTTTAGTTACAGTAAGGCGGAACCAGATACAGACCGAGACTTCAAGATCTCACAAGAGGTCTCGGGTAGGTATTTTGATTCCTTGTTGCATGTGTGTTTGGATCAATGAGGTTTTTCTTTTTTTTGTTTTTTTGTTGAGTCTTTCTATCATCTGTAAGAGTCTTTCTGTCTAGAGATGAGATCGATGAAGGTTTGGAGTGAAACTGAGATCGAGATTCTGTCGAGTTTTTTTTTTCGAGAGTGAATGACGATAGATCGGGTTGAGGTGAGAGGGTGTGTTTGGTTTGTAGAGTCCGAGAGTTGGAAATCAGTTTTTCGAGTGTGTCTAAAAAATTGAGTGGTGTGATTTGTGTCGAAAAGGTTTTTGGAGTGGAGTCGAGTGTGGGTGATACAAGAGGTTGTATGGTGAGGCTATGTGAGTGTTTGTGATTCGAGGGAGGGTGTCGAGTCGAGAGAGAGAAGAGGTGAGGTTGAGAGTTGTTGGGGTGAGGGGTTCGAGTGGGTTGTTTGGGAGTTGAGTAAGTCTTGATTGTGTTTGCCGTTATGTTTGAATGGAGAGTATTGTGAGGGTGGGTCAGTCCAGAGTCTGTCAATTCCAAATAGCCTATTCGGAAAGCCTATTCGGAAAACCGTCTATTCGGAAAACTATGCGGAAAACCTATGCGGAAAACCTATGCGGAAAACCTATGCGGAAAACCTATGCGGAAAACCTATGCGGAAAACCTATGCGGAAAACCTATGCGGAAAACCTATGCGGAAAGTCCATGCGGAAAGTCCATGCGGAAAGTCCATGCGGAAAGTCTATGCGGAAAGACGGAAATCTGATACGAAAACTGATAACTTTGGATATGTTTGGACAGTTTGGACAGATTGGACAGTTTTGGACAAAAGATGATAACCAAGATACTTTTAGAAAACCCAGAAATGATAAAACTGATAAACTGATAAACGACAATCAAGCTAGAAATGATAAACTGATCTTTTATTAAAAAAAATTTATATCAAAAATTATAAAAAAATTATATAAAAGACTGATTAACTTGACAGATAAAAAAAATAGATTAACTTGACTTGACTTGACTGATTAAATAGATCGAATCTTTTAATAAAAAAAATTGATTTTTAAGAAACTAATTGGACAGATAAAAAAAAATGAGACGAAAATATTTTTTTTATCAAAAAAATAAAAAAAATATAAATATTTGACGAATAACAATTTAAAAAACTGATCCGAAAAGGCTAAAAAAAAAAATTAGAAAGAAGGGATTTTTAATCAAATCAATAGATAAAAAACTCAAATCCTAAGATTTAACCATGGCTCTTGATACCAATTGAAGGTCTACGTTATCTAAGGATTTGGAAATTGATGGATTGATCTATTGATTAGATGGTGGAGATGGGGAAGATGGGGAAGAAGTATAGAGAGAGAAAGGAGAGAAAAGAAAAGTAGAGAGAGAAAATGAAATTAGATAAATGAAATGTTGTAATGAATGAACCACCCCTCCTAACATGCTAGGAGGGGTATATATATAGCCTACCCTACATGTGGGCTATATGGACTATATTTACTACAAACTGGATCACGAGCCTAATACTAAAATATATCTTTGGAGTGACCGATCCTTTCTAAATACGTAAAAACGTATTTCCAACAATAGGACTTAGGGGGATGGAAGCATGATTATTGATGGAGAAATTAACAATGATTTTGTTGGAATTTAATAGCCTAATGTATCTAGCATACATGCATCATGAGTAAACGCAGCGGATAGGATCATATATCTATGCATACAATGTAAATAACATAAAGATTGAGAACACATACATTTTTTCCAAGAACGATGATCAAGAACACGTAGATAACCAAAACCAAACGAAAGCCTAATTCGTTTATACCAAATCCGATTCATCATAAACCGAAGATCGAGTTAGATCTTCTCTAAGATATTCCACATGACACTTCAATCAATCACCTTCGATTGATAGATCTTGATTAAGTAAATACCTAACGATAAACAGAACCCGAAAACCCTTTTGGGTTGTTTGAGCCGTCGACCACCATGGAAGAGAGAGAGGAGGATTTTGGTTTTTTAAATTATGACAAAGTCAAAATCCCTTTGATTATAAAGTAGGAGGCTTAGGCTAATTAAGGAAAATATATTTTCTTTCTTAACAAGCAAATAATCCTTCTAGAAAAGTTTCCACCTCCTTCATTTTTCCTCATCTTTCGCCGTCCACCCCTAAGGATCTCCTTAGGTTGACTTTTTGACTTTCTAGACTATTCTATTAGTAATTAGATTAATTACATTATAGTCTTAAGTCTTATTAATTAATCTTCCTTAAACCTTTTAACTTATTAATTATTTACCGCTAAGTATACACTTTTATCAAACTAAGATTAGAAAGTAAATATAGCCATATTATATAGTGTATCTTAATAAAAGATGATCTTGATGTTTAAGTGTGTGACCCTTTAGACCCACGTACTCCCGGCTGTATAAAACACTGTATATGACTTACGCACATCGTAACAACTCACACTTGCGGAAGTCTCCATCATAGTGTATTTTAATTCTAACATTGACGGATAGTCTAGCAACACCATCAATGCTCCCAAAAGTACATGAATTTGGTTTCTGAAAAACAAGCTCAACCTTATGGTATAAATTACTGCATCCATTTTGTTTCTAATATGGTTAATCATGAATATGGATCAAAAGTCATTTAATGTATTAACGATTATGTTTCTCGTTTCAACGATTAATCAAGATTACCAAATGTAAAAATAAAATTCGTTACTACGATTTGGACGCGGAAACGTAAACATTCGATCAATCATACGCGGGGCCTAGTATGTATCATACTCCATCCATGGAGGAACAAAATCTCATTTTGACTACAAGTATCTTTTACACATGTAATAAACACTTCTGAAATAAGTTTTATAACTGTCCATTTTACTGACTCAACGTTTACTATAAATCAAGAAATGTGATCCTTTCACGCAAAGATCCACTTGCATCTCAAGTCTAAGGATAAGCAATACTTTACCATTAACGCAATTTCTTAATGACGCTGATCCATAAAGAAAATCTACACGATTGGGGTAATCCAGTTATTCAACCATATTGAATAACCTATGGGTTTGAAAGAATCATCTTTATATATCTTCCAAAGATACAACCAACTCTCATATTTTTCTTAATTCAACAATATTCCTATATTGATGATTGAAAATGGTTATTTAGAATATATATATATAATACATATAAATATGCAAATACTACATCCATGGATTAAACATGCAAATATAGGACACAATAATATTTAATGATAACGATCATACCTCGTATGTCAATTCATTGTTTAATACAATTGTTTAACCGTCCTTTATCCAAATACCAATTAAGATCACTACATGATAATCCTAACTTGAATATTATTGTTTTAGTCACAACAATCCAATTGTTGATAAGGCATATATTCCTAAAAACTAGATTATAGATCTTGTGGAAATTTGAGAATACTTATTCATAATCACAAGTTGTGATATTCCTTGAATAATATGATGATAAGTCAATTCTATGTGTGTACTATGATAACATATCATATTAATTATCACACTACTTTCCATAAGATGTATACAACATTCATTGGAAATAGTCATCATAATAGTTTCTAAAACTATAAAGTATTCTAACTCTTTAATGTATTATGCAACTATGCTTTTAAACCAAGAATGTAAGGTTTTAGCAATGATGTTATCCATAACAAAGACTTGCTAAAAGTAAAATTGAGTATCATCTCAACTAAAACTAGCATTAGTGTATATTATATCACTATGCTACTATTTTATAGACCTTGAACATTCTTTAAACAATGGTTTAGATATTTAAACAAACTCTAAGTTTATCAATCATAATGATATTACTATGATTATCACTAAGTATATCTGTAGTATTTGCATCATTGGTTCTAGGAATAAATTTCTAATCCAACACTCATTTGAATGTTCTTACATGTCTTTCAATTAGATTCTAATGTTTCTAACATTCCTTTTAATGTCTTCCATTTAGACTTTAATGTTGGTAACATTATTTCTAATATCTTTTCGTTTGATTCTAAAGTTGTCAAGTCAACTTGCATTCATGTAAAAGACATAACTTAGTACAATATATTGCGCCCTTAATGTATCCTTCAGTAAGCCTTAAGTATTCATTCATGCATATTATCTTACTACGTAAGATACATCATTTGAGATTCACTCAATGATCATTTAAATTATCTTTAGACTTAATTCACCACATATTGTAAATTTTATTTTGTAAAATACTTAAAAGATACCTTATTTCACTCTTAAGAATAATTTCTAAGATGAAATATTGTTTCTAATAAGCTTAATAACATATTCAATTATATTAGAGAAATAAAACAAAGTACTCCTACTGGCTTTGAGATTTACTCATGAGTAATCTTACTTATAATTATAAATCAAATCTCACAAGTGGTTAACTTTACAATTAAACTTAAGACTTAGCTCATTTAGATGCATGCTTTTAATCCATGTGTAGATTATAACATTTTTTATATCTTGTAAAGATCATTTATGGATTCATATAATCTTCTTATGATCACATATCTTGCTAGGTGATTATTCATAAAATATTTTTGTAATCCATTTTGTCATAACTCTAACATTTAAGGCAAGAATGACAATTAAACATTTTTATATTTATTGTTTACAAATGTAAAAATTTTAACCATAGTCAATTTCTTAAGTATGATTTAAAATATCCAACATTTATCTTGCAATAAATATATACAATATTGTCTTTATGAATCTTCCTAAAAAGGGAACTCATTTTAAACCTCATCAAATAATTGACAAGTTAAAAATCAATCAAATTCCAAATTATTATTATCTTTCAATGGATGCATCTTTCAATTCATAGTATTGATTTATTCGTCAAATTCCAAAATTGATAATACATCACTTATGGTTAGCAATTTCACAATGATATTATAACAGATAAAACCTCATCATTGATATCAGAAATATATCATGAGTAATCCTTTAGGATCTATGAATGTGAGTAACATCACTCTAAGGTTTCACATTTTCATGTTTAGCCTGACATGTTTTCCACATTAAACTAGAAAAGATCTATGTTGGATACAAAATTAAACCCTTATCATATTGGTGAGGTTATATTACTCTATTTTTATGATTAGGGCTGTAAACGAACTGAACGTTCAGTGAACATTTCATGAACCATTCGGTAAAAAGTTCGTTTATGTTCGTTTATTTATTAAATGAACGAACATGAACATTATTTTACGTTCATCTAGTTAAATAAACAAACATGAACAAAAGTCATGTTCGTTCGTTTATGTTCATGAACGTTCGATTATGCGTTCGTTAATGTTCGTTTATGTTCGTTTATTTGTTTATTTCGTATAACATATCTTTTAATAGTAATACTTCTAAAATGGACATCTTTAAACAAAATAACACATATGAAACAAAAAGAGTATACCTAATCATATAATTTTATGTCTTTTACTACATTCATTTATGTTCGATCGTTTATGTTCTTCTAAGGTTCGTTTAACTTCTTAATAAACGAACATGAACAAACTATTTTCTTAATAAACGAACATGAACAAGAAAATTCGTCCGTTTAAGTGATCGCGTTCGTTTATTTGTCTGGTTAAAATTAAATGAACGAACATGAACAAGGCTCCGTTCATGTTCGTCCGGTTCGTTTACAGCCCTATTTATGATTATAGAAAAACAAATCTACCAAATATGAGTGTGTCGGTAGTATTGTGGATGTTAGAACTTGGCATGTATCATCATTTTTATATCTCAGTTGGTTGATAGGGATGGCAACCACCTTACGATTACAACCAAATCGCCTTTACATGTGTATGTGTTTATCAACTTGTTACACTGATTTGTCGACCCTCGTTCTCAAAATCGACCGCTCCCATTTTAAGTGTTTGCCACGAGTACAACTTGTATAAGCCTTTCCTTTAAGATCAAACCAATTTTTTGTTACAACTTTACACTAACCCTATCCTATGTATTCGATTCTGCATGGAGGAGTTATTGGCTACTTAAAAACCATTAGTTTTTGAAGATTGGTTCCTGAATTGTGCTTATCAGATTTATCATTATGATCTCATAAGACTCCTAGTATTATCAATATTTATCCCAAGTGGAGGGATATATGTTTATTTATGTTTAAAAATTGTGTGTTTACTGTTAGAAATAATTTATAATCGGTACATATATAAACCAACAAGTGTTGCCGAATAGGTTATAAGCCCAATTGACGAAACGAAAAACTTGAGAACGAGACGTGAATAATGATCTCTCCGAAAGCACCAGACAGTTCGAGATATAACGCGCACGAAAATCAGTAGATTCATTGTAATGCGTTGTGAAGCTCAAATTAGATATACGTACTAACTATTAATCTTAGTCATATATGAACAAATCACTTTTAAGCAAGGGTGGAGTTAGGATTTTTAGTTAAGGAAGACTTACCACATTTAAAAGAAAAAAGTAAAATACAGATATGGTCACTATGGTATGTCATTTTCCATATATCCTACTTGTGAGGATAGCTTGAGTCCATTTTGATACCTTGACCATTTTTAGTTAAGGAAGGGTGACCACATTTAAAAGAAAAAAGTAAAATGCAGATATGGTCACTGTGGTATGTCATTTTTTAATATATGGTCACAACGTCATACTTGTAAGGATAGTTTGAGTACATTTTGATACCTTAACTTAACGAAGTATATGTTTTAACCGTTACCATGATTTAACAAAAGGACAAAATTGTCATTTTTTTATTTCTTTAAGAATGACAGTTTATAAAAATTTTACAACCGACGAATTCATATGCCCTATCCATAACAACACCAGCCCATCCCCTTGCGTATATTTTTTAGGTATAAGACATGTTTTTCTCCAAATTGACTTTACCTAGATGACCCACATAAACCCTAATCCCCTTAGGTTCAACCAGAGTTACCGGGATAACAATGTTCAAGAGCTTAATTTGCTGCTCGTGATAGATACCAAATTTTCTGAAGGATGAGACTGCTTTGTAATCAACAAAATAAAATCAGTTTGGTCATTTCTTGGTTTGTAACATCCCGATTGAATATGATCCAAGCCACAGTAGCAGGTTTGCCTACCAACACTCAGAATACCTTATACATAAGGAGGATGGGCTAGTGTTGTATGGATCTAGCCTATGAGTTCGTTGAATTCGTTGGTTGTAAATTTTTTATAAACCGTGATTCTTAAAGAAATAAAAGAAAAGACAAATGTGTCCTTTTGTTAAGGGAGGTGATTCATACACTCCAAAATATGATTTGCACACTCAAAATGTTGTGTCATGACATGTATACCCTTAAGATATGTGACTTTATGTGTGCACTCCGCTAAATAATGTAGGGGTATAAATGTCAAAAGATAAACAATTTGAGTGTGCAAATTAAATTGTGGAGTGTGCAAATCACCTCTCTTTTGTTAAACCATGGTAACGGTAAAAACATATGCTTTGTTAAGTCAAAGTATCAAAATGGACTCAAACTATCCTCACAGGTATAACGCCTGCAGTTTCAAAACAGCAGGTAGGATGTATGCAAAAATGACATACCATATTGACTTGTTGGAGCATAATTTGGCTAGACCGGTCTGACGACTCTCCTGGGCCGTTCGTCGTCTTCCCAGGTCCTGAGTAATGCTGCAAACAAAGGTAAACCGGTTAGACGTGGACCCGAGGCCGGAGCCCCGGGGTCCACCTCCGACGGTCAAGTTAGTATTGATCGATATATTGTATAAGAGGTGTGGTTAAGAGAGAGAACCTGATTATAATGAGACCCCTACCCCTGTTTATATAGGCTTAGAGTTTCTTGAAGGATAAGTTAGGTATGTGTGGGCCGCGGGCCTGTTGGGCCGGGCCGAATACCGATTGTACGTCGACATGTCCCCCAGTCTAGTATGATATGGTCCATGATTATGTTATGCTAGACTCATTCGTGTATCATGCTCACTAAACAACCGTGTGCGGCTTGCTGCTAGGACATCCTCGTGGGTCGTCCGTAACATATGGCTCCACTCGTAATGGGCTTCCTTTAGTAAAAAGATGATGGGCTGGGATTGCGAATAGTGCGCATAGCCACTATACGCCATCATGTCCCCCCAGTCTAGTATGCGAGGTTGTCACCGAGGTTACTAGACTTTACACCATATCCGCTACCTGTAAGCATATCCACGTCGAAAGAAATGGGAAAACATGTATACGTAAGACGGGTGGTTGTGCTCGAATGCTTGGTTTCCCCGTGTTTAGACGGTAAGGACCCCGTAGTGGGAAAACGTGTTTCTATAGCCGGGGTAACACTGGCATTGGCAAGGTATCATTCTTATTCATCTCTAACGTGAGGATGATAAGAAGGTTTTGTGAAGGTGAAGGTGGAACCCGTATGCTGCATCGTGAACATTTGAAGGCGTACTTCCTATACCCACTAATGATGCAGCATAACGCGAATATTTCATTCGTCTTAAGGCCAACAGAAGACGTACGTCTGTGGCGAAGTAACGCGGATATTACATCCGTCTTGCGGCCACGATATTTGATAATGAATGCCAAAACTTATTGCGGTTTTTCTTGAACCAAACGTAGTTGATCAGACTACTTCTAATTAAGGCCAAACAATATAAACTTTGGAAAAATCACTCCATGGCCGGGCAAAGTAATTCGTCATGGAAGACGTACTTCCGTAACAAAGATATGAACCAACAGAAGACGTACTTCTGTGGCAGAATGAGCCAGTGGAAGGCGTACTTCCACGGCAAAAGATAACGATGCGCCGTGGAAGAATACTTCCACGGCGAAAATAATGAGCACGTGGAAGAGATACTTCCACGGCGAAGATAAGAAGCACGTGGAAGAGATACTTCCACGGCGAAAATAATGAGCACGTGGAAGAGATACTTCCACGGCAAAAATAATGAGCACGTGGAAGAGATACTTCCACGGCGAAGATAATAAGCACGTGGAAGAGATACTTCCACAGTGAAAATAATGAGCACGTGGAAGAGATACTTCCACGGCGAGAATAATGAGCACGTGGAAGAGATACTTCCACGGCGAAAATAACTAGCACGTGGAAGAGATACTTCCACGACGAAAATAATGAGCACGTGGAAAAGATACTTCCACGGCGAAAATAATGAGCACGTGGAAAAGATACTTCCACGGCGCAGATAATGAGCACGTGGAAGAGATACTTCCACGGCGAAAATAAGAAGCACGTGGAAGAGATACTTCCACAGCGAAAATAATGAGCACGTGGAAGAGATACTTCCACGGCGAAGATAATGAGCATGTGGAAGAGATACTTCCACGGCGAAAATAACTAGCACGTGGAAGAGATACTTCCACGACGAAAATAATGAGCACGTGGAAAAGATACTTCCACGGCGAAAATAATGAGCACGCGGAAAAGATACTTCCACGGCGAAGATAATGAGCACGTGGAAGAGATACT
This sequence comes from Glebionis coronaria, assembly GCA_025667525.1. NCBI lineage: Eukaryota > Viridiplantae > Streptophyta > Magnoliopsida > Asterales > Asteraceae > Glebionis > Glebionis coronaria. Next base: position 691,343,597 of record CM046874.1, on the reverse strand, counting down.
TCCACGGCGAAAATAAGAATCACGTGGAAGAGATACTTCCTCGGCGAAAATAAGAAGCACGTGGAAGAGATACTTCCACGGCGAAAATAATGAGCACATGGAAGAGATACTTCCACGGCGAAAATAACAAGCACGTGGAAGAGATACTTCCACGGCGAAAAATAATGAGCACGTGGAAGAGATACTTCCACGGCGAAGATAATAAGCACGTGGAAGAGTTACTTCCACGGCTAAGATATGAAGCACGTGGAAGAGATACTTCCACGGCGAAGATAATAGGCGCATGGAAGAGACACTTCCACGGCGAAGATAAGAAGCGCGTGGAAGAGACACTTCCACGGCGAAGATAAGAAGCACGTGGAAGAGATACTTCCACGGCGAAAATAATGAGCACGTGGAAGAGATACTTCCACGGCAAAAATAAGAAGCACGTGGAAGAGATACTTCCACGGAGAAAATAATGAGCACGTGGAAGAGATACTTCCACGGCGAAGATAATAAGCACGTGGAACAGATACTTCCACGGTGAAAATAACACGCGCGTGGAAGAGATACTTCCACGGCGAATGAATAAGCCAACGGAAGAGATACTTCCGTGGCAAAGGCATTAGCCAATGGAAGAGATACTTCCTTGGCGAAGGAAGAAGCGCGCGGGAGGTGTACTTCCGCGGCGAAGGAATAAGCCAATGTAAGAGATACTTCTATGGCAAAGGAAGAAACGCGCGGAAGGTGTACTTCCGCGGCGAAGGAATAAGCCAATGGAAGTGATACTTCCATGGCAAAGGAATAACCCGTCAGAAAGCGGACTTCTGCGGCAAAGAAATATATCCAAAGATATTTGCATGTCATGCACGGAAATAGTGGTATTATTATACCCTGGTAGCCCCCCAAGTTTAATGGTGCTAAACTCGATTAGTAATATTAAACTTAATCAAGTATTCAAAAAAAAAAATTGTGGTCGCGTAGACCAACGCGAATGGACGTACCATAGCTGCGTACAAAAAATAGAAATTGGGTTCGAACGTGCGAACCAACGCGGATGGGTCGTGCCATAACCGCGAATTGTCATATAGTATAAGACGTATCTTTACTAACTTATGGGATGGGCTATGCCATTACGTGCGGCGTACCGCTACTACCATAAGGACGGTCAAAGTTTTGACAAAATTTTGTTAGACGTGCACAATGTGTCTTTTAACAAGTCCGGCTCGGGAGGCACGGTATGTTTTTGAAACTTACTACAACGTCTTGTGAGCAAGGTGTCTAACAAGGATACATGATCCGTGGTCGTTGGGGTTGCATCCCTCTTACACGACAAGTTGAATTATTAGGTTCACTCAATCCTCTTATTCCATCTGGGAATGATGTGTACATGTGCGCCCGTAGGCAGAAGATATCCGAGTGTACGGACTAGCATATATATATTTATATATGTATAACAAGTAATAACTTAATACTAGACATGAAAATATGTATCTAGATATGTATTGAAAGATGCAAATATTTATCGGAATCAAAGAAATCCACACAAAGCTAAAAGATATACTAGATCTTGTTACCAAGTCAAAAGATATACGGAATATCTTTTATCAATATAGAAAGATTTAGGTAATATCTTGTTACCTTGTTAAAAATAAATATGCGTAATATTTTACAACTTAATAAAATATTGGAATATATCATTACCAAATTTTAAAAAAGAAATAATATCTTTTAGTATTTTAAATGATATGTGTGATATCCTTTATTAATACAAACAATATACCCGAACATGCAATTAATTGCGAAAGACGCGGCTCATGACCGCAGTGAAAAAATAGAATATCACCAAACATATGGATGAGCACGACTGGACATACCATGACCGCGAATAAAAAATAAAAGAATTGCCGAACGTGCAGCCGAGTGCGGATGGGCGAGCCATGACCGCGAATGACAAATAAAATATATTATTTAAAGAAAATATTTAAAAAATATACATAATATTTTTTATAATTTGAGAACATATTGATAAAATCTTGTCAAGAATTAAAAAGATATCAGTGGCATCTTTTATTAAAATACAAAATATATGTCTAGTTGTGAAATATTGTTGGAGAACGGACCTTTAGTCGCGGGATAGAAAATATAATACGAATGCGAACATTCCGCAAATATAAAAGAACATAAGATATGCATAATCAAAATTGCGGATCAGTATAAGATTGCATGCAATTGACGTAATTAACCTCGGCTAATATTAAGATATACAACCAAAAGATATGAATAGCTAATTTATTGGCTTGGGATACGCAGCCTATATACACCAAAATTAACAAAAGGCCATGTTTTATGAGAATGGCATTAATTAATTCGTGTGGCATGATTTAGGTTATACATATACCGTGCATGCCATGACATGAATTTTACTATGACAAGATTTCATTAATGCGCCAGTGGAATTTTTGTATATGCACATCAAGTGTGGCTAATCATTAATATATAGTATGACAAGATTTAATGCCCATGACATGAACTTTATTATTGGAAAACAAAGAATCGAGATATTAGGGTTACCGATTCGAGATCAATCTTTTCAATTCAGTAACCTGAGATCACGAGACATGGTTTTAGTCAGGTCCCACGGATGGCGCCAACTTGTTGGAGCATAATTTGGCTAGGCCGGTCTGACGACTCTCCTGGGTCGTTCGTCGTCTTCCCAGGTCCTAAGTAATGCTGCAAACAAAGGTAAACCGGTTAGACGTGGACCCGAGGCCGGAGCCCCGGGGTCCACCTCCGACGGTCAAGTTAGTATTGATCGATATATTGTATAAGAGGTGTGGTTAAGAGAGAGAACCTGATTATAATGAGACCCCTACCCCTGTTTATATAGGCTTAGAGTTTCTTGAAGGATAAGTTAGGTATGTGTGGGCCGCGGGCCTGTTGGGCCGGGCCGAATACCGACTGTACGTCGACATGTCCCCCAGTCTAGTATGATATGGTCCATGATTATGTTATGCTAGACTCATTCGTGTATCATGCTCACTAAACAACCGCGTGCGGCTTGCTGCTAGGACATCCTCGTGGGTCGTCCGTAACATATGGCTCCACTCGTAATGGGCTTCCTTTAGTAAAAAGATGATGGGTTGGGATTGCGAATAGTGCGCATAGCCACTATACGCCATCAGACCATATATGCATTTTACTCTAAAAGAAAAAGTCATAATGTTAAGGGAGGCGTAATATAAAAACTATTTAAAAAACAACTTGTAAAAGACATAAATAATTAGTGAAATAAGTTGATTAGGGTGACTCAACGTCCACTAGTCCCTTTCTGCCCTGCTTTTAAGAGTTATACTAACATATGTTTTTGCATGGATGGTTATTAGTTGAAAATGACATATAATTATATTGATGTTTATCATTTGATTCATAACCGCGTATGCATGTGGCCCTAAGGAAAATGAGCACCACTAGTTTTTATTAGAATTTAACACTTGCTATTTAGTGATTTTCCACGAATTTATATGCAAATACATGTACATTATGATGCTTGTCACTTCTTAACCCATGTGGATATAAAATCTAGCAGCCTTTATTGATTTGGACCATCCTTTATTTCCGACTTGAAATATTTGGCTAGCTCATTTCTAACAAATAGTTCCCTAAAATATAGTCATAAGTTCCAATGTCCAATCTACAGATTGTTCCTGTAACAAGTATCAGCGATGAAGAGAAGCTAAGTTCATTAGCAACGGAACGTATATTCCAACGCTTTTCGCTTGCCGAGATTAAGTCAGCTACTTTAAACTTTGACGAACTGTTAGTCATTGGGAAGGGAGGGTTTGGCAAGGTATACAAGGGTCATATTTATGGTGCAAAAGATACTACTGCAGCGCGTGTCGTTGCTATCAAACGTTTGGATTCGTTCTCCAGACAAGGTGCGTCCGAGTTCATGACTGAAATTGAGATGCTTTCCAACTTAAGGCACTGTCACTTGGTGTCTTTAATTGGTTATTGTTCCGATAGCAAGGAAATGATACTTGTTTATGAGTATATTCCAAATGGGTCCATTGAGCATCATTTGAACAAAGATGATAGTACTTTATCTTGGATACATCGACTCAATATCAGTATAGGTGCTGCGCGAGGATTAGATTATCTACATACTGGTGTGGGTACTCAACATGGTATCGTACATCGAGACGTAAAGAGTTCTAATATTTTGCTAGATAAGAACTTTTCAGCCAAGATTGCAGATTTTGGGCTGTCCAAAATTATAAATAAACCGTCTTCTGCTGTAAGTACGGCCCTTAAAGGTACGTTTGGGTATCTTGATCCAGAGTACTATCAGACCGGGCACTTGACAATGAAATCGGATGTTTATGCCTTTGGAGTTGTTTTGTTTGAACTGCTATCTGGGAGGCGTGCAGTTGATACACGCTCTAGTGATGAGAATGAGTGGAATTTAGCAAATTGGGCTCAAAAGCGTGTTAAAGAACGAAAATTAGATCAACTTGTTAGCTCTCATATTAGAGGACAAATTTCTCCGAAATGCTTAAAGGAGTTTGCACTAATTGCAGACCGTTGCTTGAAAAGCAGTCGAAAAGAACGGCCTACAATGGCTGAGGTTGTGGTTGCTCTTCAATTATCACTGACATTACAGGAGCAATTTGATCGTTCTGTTCAGCTTGCTTCAGGCTCATTGCGTGCCACTTATAAGTTGCCGAAGTATCTAGTTTTTGGTGCTAAACAGAATGACGGTATAACCAAAATCTTTAATAAATATTATGTGATACATATTATTGTGTTCATTTCTATAAGCTTTTTATAATTAGTATGTAAGAAATCTACATTTATAACATATTAATACATGAACATAATAGGACAGGAAATTTAGCGATCCTGGTTGCTACATTAGTCTGCAAGAACGTATAACATATGTGCGAGACATCTAAATAAAGTTTATATAATATTCTTTACTCTTGCAATTTCTGGTTGTTTATATATTGTATCTCTAATTGTTTTCTCTGCTTGTTAAGTTGATCCTGACACACAGTCACCTACCGATAATGGACTTATGGAGTATTCTTTTAGAATATTTTCATATGGTGATTTGGAAGTTGCCACTAGGAATTTCGGCAGTCACATGCTGTTAGGTCAGGGACAGTATGGTGAGGTCTTTAGAGGTTGGCTTAATAGGAGGACATATACCCCCTCATTTTCTGATATCGGATTAACCATTGCGGTTAGGAGACTCTATCAATACAAGTTTAAACCTGATAAGGTAAAGGATATAGTACATTATTACTCCATCCACTACACATTTAGATTCCGGTATTCCTTTTGAAAACTTAGAACATAATGCTTCTGCAGTTCAAAAACGACATAAATGTTTTAGATTTATTTTTTACGAAAATGGATATATTGATAGTTTTATAATGTCATACATTTTCTTTTCTATATAATCAGATTGATTTATGTTCACCTATTCTTTTCTATATTTCCTTTTGAATAGCTTAATTGGATGGTCTTCTTAATACTACTTAATAACATGTGGATGCAGATGAATATGAAAGTGTTGGAAGATTTTAACGATCCTAACATTGTTAAGATCTTAGGCTATTGCGTGGAAGAAGACACAGTACTTATTGTTTACGAGTTCATGCATCAAGGAACCCTGAACGACTACCTATTCGGTGGTTAGTGAAATTCTAGTATACTTTGCTAGTAGCTGAAATATACTAGTAGTTGGCTAATTGTACATGAGTATGTGAACAAAAGCTCCCTTTGCAGATGATAAAGTGACAGAGCGGCACCAATTGATTTCGAGGGTTAAAATTGCAATTGGAGTTGCTCGAGGCCTTGTTTACTTGCGTACACAGCCTCAACTTGCTGATTGCTCATTGCGGATGCACAATATATTGTTGGATGAGGTACTTATGTTTTGAAGCATATAATGGTTAACCAATTTCGTTGAATGTGCTTCCAACATAAGCCTTTCGACCCAAACTAGTTGGAATACATGGGGCTGAAAGCATTTATACATAGCGCCTCTATTGCTGAGTATCAGTGACAGGTCTTTACTTTGTCTTTACTAAAATCACAGGAATTAAATGCAAAGCTATCAGATTTTGATGTGGCGATGTTGGTACCTAGTGATACAACATTGCATTTCAATCCAGATTCATTCTGTAAGTAAACTTGGTTTGCGTCCAAGTTTTTAAATAAACTTATAATACATGGCTGACAAGTTAATACGAATATCAGATGATTTAAAGGCGGAGAGCGGTGTCTTTGCTTTTGGAGTAATATTGATGGAGCTACTAACTGGGAATCCTATTAATGATGGATTTGAGCTAATGGAAGCAAAAAGTAATTTAACGGGAGAACACGGGTTTGCTATGAAGGATATTGGTTCTTCATTGGACATCAGACTAAGATTCAACTTCCAACTAGCAAGACCAGCAGTTAAGGTAGCTTTACTTGCTCAGAAATGTGTTGGAGACAAATCTTACTTGCGCCAGACTCTTGAATCAGTCTTGGAGGAACTAGAAGAAATCTACGACGTCTTGCTGAACCTTGATGATAGTGGTAACTAGATTTGTGATAGCTTAAGAAAATTTATCTTTGTATATATATTTTTTGGAAGTATATAAAAAACCCTTTCTCTCAATGTTTTCCTATGTAGTTGTGGTAACACTTAGGAAATTTCTATGCAAAGAACACGAAAAATATGTTTGTTTATGTATTTAGGAAGCTTTCAAAAGCATTACACTCTGTAACATATTCTAACATGAATAACTAAATTTTTCGGTTCATGATATACACATGTGACTATGACTGATCTTATGAAATTCAAAACTGCCTTCAAAACTGCCTAGATGCAATTTGCAGAGCTTCAAATAATACAACCAAGAAATCCATAGCCCTACTTATTGTAGCTTATGTCAGAGACTTTCGACGTAGTTTTGTGGCTACTAAGATAAAAGACTAAGTTGCTTTTAGTTGGAAGAGCTTAGTTTGGAATACCAAATTTTGTTTATTTCTCCGATATCAGTTAAATTTACACATCCTAGTTTCTGCTAGTTACAATCAATTAATCCTTCAAACACTAAGGTGGTGTTTGTTTCACTAAGATGTTTTGAGTCTGAATTGACTACCGTCTCTTACTGGTAAGAGGCGGTAATAAAGTCTGAATCTGAATGAAATTTTGTTGTTTGTTTTTTATAGTTGTCTGAATGGATTAAATTGTTCATTTCCTATCGTAAGTAACTTGTGTAAATATGAAATAATTTTTTTATTATATATTTTACACAATAAAGCATTAAACAAGTTTATCATAAGCTGTTTTCTTTTCGTATATCTTTTTATCTAAACATTTTTTTCATAATCTAATTTTGCTATATTTTCTAAGATTTTATGCTCTTTGATTCAATATCATTCACTACTACAAAAAAGAGCATCGAGACCTCTTTATGGAGACCTAATACGAAAAAAACAGGTCTAGACACAACAAATTCGCCCCCCCAAAATCATCTGAACCGGGTTTCAAAATACAAACCGGTCTGGATCCATATAACTAAATGAGACCGGTTGGTATTTTTAAAACCGGTCTGGAAAAACTTAAATGAGACCGATTTTTAACAAACTAACCGGTCTCGAATGTTTTTATATAAAGACCGGTTTTTATCAAATTAACCGGTCTCCTTTTTCGAAAAAAAATAGCCGTTGCCACCTGCAGAACTGTTGTTGGCTCGAATTACACACAAACAACCTCATTTATTGCCATTTTTAACACACAAACACATACTCAAATTCCTTTCAAACAAAAACATCATTCAATGCTTTCAAAGGTATTAAATACATCTTATTTATTACATTTTTATTTACTATTATGTTTCATTCTTGTAGCTAATTTGTTTTTTAAATATTTCATATGTATAGGGTCGTTATTTGCGGATATCATTACTTACGACTCATTGAAGTAAGGTATTATATCCAACTATCTTCAACAAACCTTCTATAATTATCTAGTTTAACACCCATAAATGTTAACCTATTAGAGGTTGATCTAATATTCCCCGAAGTAGGACTAGTTTTAGATCACAATATTTCATTTAGGATGTGAATGCCTATTTTAAGATGGAGTGTTGTTTTAGAAATAAAACTAATACTTACCATTTTTCCCATACTCCTACTAGTATGCTTTTATACGTATGTTTAAAGAGTTAGGAGGATCGGGTGTTGTTTTACAAAAACTATCTTAAAAAAATTTAAAAATTTTAAAAAAAAATTTTAAAAAAAAATTAAAAAATATATTATATATGGATCGTTCCACATGGATGTACAACATAAAGCGGGCTACCCCCGAATACATGGAAAATTTGTCTCATTTCATGCAAGTTGCCGAGGAAGATCGGGTGATGAGCAGAAAAGATGAAATTTTTTGTCCTTGTAAAAAATGTAGAAATGGTGTGTTATATGAGAGCGCTAAAGAAGTTAAACACCATCTAATTAGAGATGGGTTTACGAGAGGGTATACGTGTTGGGATTTTCATGGTGAAAAAAGAATTGCTTCTACATGTAATGAAGATCATGATTTGCCAATTAACGAGGACCGTCGTAATTTAAATGACATGTTAAATGACATGGACGATAATGTTTCTCAAAAAGAGCATGCTAAATTTGAAAAGTTATTTGTTGCCGCAGAGAAACCATTGTTTGGTGGTTGTACAAAACTTACCATACTTTCTGCGGTGATAAAGTTGTTTAAAATAAAAGCATCATTTGGTTTGAGCGATATAGGTTTCACAACTCTATTAGAGTTTTTACATGAAGAAATGCTCCCCGATGACAACGAATTGCCCGTTACAACATACCAAGCCAAAAAACTAATGTGCCCAATGGATTTGGAAGTTGAAAGAATAGATGCATGTCCAAATGATTGTATGTTGTATAGAGGCACTGATAAGGATCTACAAGTGTGCAAGGTATGCCAGACCTCGAGGTATGTGCAAATAAAACATAAAGGACGTGACGGTGATGTGATAAGAAATGGCCCTCCTGCTAAATTATTGTGGTATTTTCCGATCATACCAAGACTCGAACGATTATACGCAGATGCTAAAGAGGCGAAATTATTACGTTGGCATGCCGAGGAGCGTAAAAAAGATGGAAAATTGAGACATGTAGCTGATTCTATTCAATGGAGAAATATTGATAACTCGTTTGATAATTTTGGTGGGGATATTAGAAATATACGGCTAGGACTTAGTTCAGATGGATTTAATCCATTCGGAAACATGAGTAGTGTTCACAGCACTTGGCCAGTTCTTTTATGCAACTACAATCTTCCACCTTGGTTATGTATGAAACGAAAATACATCATGTTGTCGTTGTTAATTCAGGGCCCCAAACAACCTGGGAATGACATTGATGTGTATTTGAAGCCTTTGATCGATGACTTGATAACGCTTTGGGAACCGGGAGTAAAAATTTGAGATTGTTTATATACTAAGGGGTGTTTGGGATTGCTTATAGACATAGGGTTGTATGTGATGGCTTTGTAACAAGGGTTGTTTGATATTGCTTATTTAGACTAGGCATTCGTTGTTTTAACTTTAGAATTATCTTATATACCGTTGTTTCGTTTTTAGGGGGCTATACAATTTGATGCAGTCAAGTTCCAACCGATGTGGTCTATTAAACCCATATTTGATTCAAGCAAGTGAATGCCTTAACAACAGTTCAGGTGTTAAAGATTACTTGACAAGAGCATTCACTTCTCCCTACGATATTTTCCTCGCGCCATTTATAGAAAAGTATGATATGTGTTATTTAAATTGTTTTTTTGCTTATGTGCGAATATGGTTAATAATTTTGTTTCAACTTTGTCAGAGGGAACCATTGGGTGTTGTTTGTTGTTTTGCCTAAACAACGCACCTGTTACATCTTGGATTCACATCATCCAAAGGATAAGAAGAAGACTCATCGAAGCTATTGGCTTACAAGCTGTTTGAACAAGTTCGTGTCAAATTACAAAGTTGTAGAGGTAAACTTTCTCTCTATAATTAGATACATACAACCAACTTGTTTTTATTATACAACTTTTAACATGTGTATATACTTGGTATATTTAAATGCAGTGTAATCAACAAGCTGAATTCTGGGAATGCGGTTACTATATACTCAAATGGATGCATGAATTTGTAACTGTTCATCAAGATCATTTCCCAAATACATTAAGTATTATCTTTATTTTAGAATATGTAAATGAAATTTTTGGATGCAATAAGTAAGCTTAATTATAATCACCCAATATATTATTTATCTTTTTTTTTAATTTTTATTTCTTCTATAACTTTAAACAATATCTTGTATATCTGTTGTTTTATGTGTAGATCCCTTGGAATGACACTTGTGCGTTCTCCATGAATCAGATTCAAGACACCATTGAAAAGTGGCATCAGTTATGTCCGATTTGATTACTTAGTTGTTCGCTATGCCGTTGTCTTTTGTTTTAGGCATTTGTATGTTCTAGTATTTAAGTTGAGATGATATGTACGAACTACTTTTTAGAAGGCATTTTGGAACTTACGTTTAGTGCTAGAACTCGTTAATTATCATCTAAGTTAAATTCTGGAATATATGTATTGACGTTTGTGATTTATTAGTTAGTTTTCTGGATATTCAGTAATCTATGGATCAAAGCTCTGTGTTTGTGTACTGCTGCAAAAATAAAAGAGGAAACTGCAGGTTTATTAATGCTGTTGGAAAGAAGTTTTTTATAAAATTTGTGTTATTTAAAATGTGATTCCAGACCGGTTTATTACTAGAAACCAGGTCTGGTTATAGTAAACAAGACCAGTTATGTACATTTAAACACGTCTCGAAATTGATACTAAGACCGGTCATATAGCTACAAACCGGTCTCGATTATGTTAACCAGACCGGTTTTCTAACCGGTCTCGATATGATTTCACATCAAGAGCCCCCCACTTAGAGACCTCACGTGAAACCGGTCTCAACAGCCTCTACAACGGGTCTTGAAAGCACTTTTTGTAGTAGTGATTTTACTGTATTTTAATTAATTTTTTTTATTTTTTGAAGGTTTATTTTAATTTGTTTTAAATTTTTTAATTTTAATCTTTGAATACAAAGTTAACAAAAAAAAACAGTAATAGTTGGCACATAAAATTTGTCACCGGGTACCCGTCGCTGCATTGCGCGGGTAGTATGATAGTATAATAAAAACCATTTATTTCTATATTTGAATAAAAGAACTTCAAAATTGTAAAAAACTATAAAAAAAACTTTTGATAGAAATTTGTTATGTACTACGTGAAGGGAAGAGATCTATAAAGATCTTTTATTTATCAAAGATCCAATGGACCATTTACAGCCATTGATTTTAATTTGATCTAATGGTTATAGTTAAATCTATTTTCACTATATATTCAATTTCACTAACCGTCATTTTTTATACAGACAAAAAATAAAGATGGTGGATCGGGATGTTCCACAACCACCGCCTCATTTTAACAGCGACAACCTCAACAACCTTAGTTTTCCGGCGACCTCTACAACAAACCCACTTTTCCGGTGACCTTCACAACAAACCCGCCCTTATCCAGCAACCTCCACAACAAACCACCATATTCTGACGATGTGGATGTTACTGACGTTGATGCTGATGTTATTGAAACCGGTGACTCATATATGAAGTTGATGCCGATATTATTGAAGATGTAGTTGTACAAACAAGTAATGATATAGGTAAAGCCCATATTATGATTGTTGATGCACACCATGTGTTTGATGAAATGACACAATGATAATCACATGTGATTTAGCAAGTTCTAAGTTATGAACGAGCATTTTTATTGAATTTTGGTCGATTTTTGTAGTTGATAAGCTGATTACAAAAGTGGAATTTATGATTAAAGAATTGGAACTGTGACTCATATATTAGTCGTTGTGACTCATATATGAGTCGTTGTGACTCATATATGAGTCGTTGTGACTCATATGAGTCGCTGTATTGGTGACTCATGTATGAGTCACACTGACTCATATATAAGTTATACTGACTCATACATGTGTCTCACTGACTCATATATGATTACATAACAAATGACTCATAGATGAGCCACATCACTCATATATGAGTTAGTGACTCATATATGTAAAAGTGTTGAGATGATTTATGCTCACTTATTAACTTGTTTCATGTTTATGTTCAAGGTTCTTCGTAATCCTGGAGATGGATCAGTTGAGTGTACGTGTAGGCATTTTATGCGTTATGGTTTTCTTTGTCACCACATATTTTGTGTTTTGAAGAACCGTGATATTGAAGAGATTCCAGAGAAGTACATTTTAAGGCGTTGGAGAAGGGATTTGATACCGCTTTTATTAAGAAGAAACACAAGCAGATACGGAGAGAAGAACGAAACAATTCAGAGACTAACAAAATGAGGCTAACTTCCACATAGACGAGTGCTTGTTTTGGTTGAGTAAAGATGCAGAAAAGTAGAAGAATCAAATACAACAACTACTTCAAGTGTTGACACATGTGTTGAATATCTGATTTAATTTTCAGTTTTTCTTTTATTGAAGTGTTGAAAACATGTGTTGACTATTTGATTTAAATTTATGATTTCTTTTATTGAAGTGTTGAAAATATGTCTTGAATATGTGATTTGAATACTATGTATTGAATATCATGAGTCACCTGACTCATGCATGAGTCACCTGACTCATGCATGAGTCACCTGACTCATGCATGAGTCGCCTGACTCATGCATGAGTCATATAAATTTGCAAGTGTTTATAAACACTTGTACATCTGATTGTTGTCATTTCTACACTTAATACAGTTTTATAAATATATAGAAGTGTTTTTAACAGTTAAAACATATTCTGAGTCATTATGACTCATGCATGAGTCATTATGACCCATGCATGAGTCATATAATTTTGCAAGTGTTTATAAACACTTGTACATTTGATTGTTGTCATTTCTACACTTAATACGTAAAAGTGTTTTTAAAGTTAATACATCTTATGAGTCATTATAATAAATATCCAGTCATTATGACTCATGTATGAGTCATACTAACTCATACATGAGTCACATGACTCATGTACGAGTCACCTGACTCATGTATGATTCATATGACTCAAGTATGAGTCAAAGACACTTATGATTCTCATACACCCAAAAACATAATACTATAATTTTTAAAACATACTACTTAAAATCATAAGTATGATTCTCAAACACTGAAAAACTATCAACAGAATTTACTACTATTAGTTCTATTACAATATAACACTTTCCTTCTGCAGCCTCTGCTTGTTTCTTCTTGGCAGATGGTTTCTTGGCAGCTGCTTTCCCGATTACTTCTTTCTCAGCTGCTGGTTTTTCGGTTGATGTTATCTCGACTACTTCTTTTGCATCAGTGACAACAAAAGTCAATATCGACGTTGGGACATGCTTGGAAGTTTCAGAAACTACCTACCTTTTTAACACATGACTCATACATGAGTCAGTGTGACTCATACATGAGTCAGAGTGACTCATACATGATGGTTGTTGTTTATACTTTTTGATATCCTGCTCTTGGTAGTTTGTGTAGTATGGTGATATGCACGTAACTTGGCTACTAAATATCTTCAGTCATGTCACCTATTTTCTGTGAAGGAGGCTTTGGCACTAAGACCTGGAATTCTTTCTTTATATCTTTTGATGCTTCCCAATATTCTCACAGTGACTCATACATGAGTCACAGTGACTCATGTATGAGTCATAGTGACTCATGTATGAGTCACAGTAACTCATCTATGATTCATTAAATTAAACAAAATCATAAGTCACATTTCTGTAATCACCTTATCAAGTACAAAAACCTATCAGACTTTAATAAAAAATGTTCACTCATAAGTAAACACTTGCGATATAAGTGTGATTATCATTGTGTCATTTCATCAAACACATGGTGTGCATCAACAACCATAACATGTGTTTTACCTAGAGTAGCTACGTAATTTTAAAGCATAATCAAAATGAAAAAAACATAAAAATAAGCATAATCAAAACAACTTACCATCATCAACATCTATTTCGTCTCTTATATCCATCAAGAATGAAACTTAGTGCTAAAGATTAAGTTTTGGTGGTGTGGATTTGATCGGGATAGTGTGGATATGGCCGTGGTTGCTGGTGGTGGTTGGTGGTGGCGGTGGTGGGCGGCGGTGGACGAAGATGGTAGTGGTTTGGTGCTAGATATAAAATCTCGATGTATGTGTGTTATTTGTGTTAAAGTTTTATTTATTATAATAAAAAAGACTATTAATTACAACCTTTGGATCATAGATAAATGGAGGGTGGGAATTGATGCATTGGGTCTTTGCTAAAATGGAAGACTCTATTGAACTTTTGGCACTACGTAAAAGATACGAATAAAACAATCCCAAATTATTTATGCAATCAATTAAATATTTTTTAAATAACACCTATTCCTAGCCACCCACTAAAATCATTATATTATAATTTATCTTCATGTAATAGTACCCATCTTCTTCCCTTCACTATTTCTTCTCTATTTATTTTCCGACCAGTAGGACCATCGAAAAAGTGTGTCACCCTAAAACACTCGAGCATTATTGTATGAGTAAAATGCATTCAGACACGATCACCACCTCTGACTGAGTCAGAGCTTCAAGATCTGCCCGTGTCTGACTCGCTGGAAAAAAACAAACACGCTTGAGATCTGACCGCGTCTGACTGATGAGGAGTCAGAGACGGTCAGATATTTTTTCGAAAAACAAACACAGCCTAAGTAAATGTTTGTGAGCTGATCAGTGATAAGCCATAGTGCATAAGCTACTTAATCACACTAGAACGGAATATGATGAAGTGTGATGTAGACGGTCACACCCGTGGACGAAAGTAAAGGGACTGCTCCAAAAAGACCTCCGACATCTTTTAATAAAGTAAGAGTAAAATGCAAATATCGTACATGTGATTTGTCCGGATTGCACTTTTAGTTCCCGGTCTTGTGAAAATACAGGCGGCCTCACAATGGGTCGAATTTCAATGGAGTCGGCAAAAACAGTATTAGAAGTGGCGGAATTGGCTTTCAAAACAGTCGAATTCTCACATAGCCATCACTTACCCCATAATAAAAAAGATAAAGATGTAAAAAATCCTTCTGAATTGCTTCAAAATATCTCCGAGTCTCCTTAAACCTTGTTATATTATCTACATCTATATTTGGAAAAGGAATATAATTTTGGGATAACCCAAAATGATATAAGCGACTATAAATTTAGGACGGAGAGAGTATTAGTTAATTTATGATTATTTTATAGATAAATTTAATATATAAGTATAGTAGAATTTTTTTGTTATTTGGCTATCGCATCCAATGATTTATTGAATTATAACAAGGTTATGGTCAAAGGACGAAAATAAATACCCCTTCGTCTCTAAATAAATGTCCATTTTAACTTTTTCAGTCTTTTTTGTTTAACTTTGACCTTAAATATTTACGTTTGTGTTATATAGTACTTGATGCAAAATATATGGATGGATGGGTTTTGAATGAATTTTTCATTAATATAATTTTCATCAAGTATTATATAACACAAACGTAAATATTTAAGGTCAAAGTTGAACAAGAAAGACCGTAAAAAATCAAAGTGAACATTTATTTAGGGACGAAGGGAGTACGTAACTAAATTAGTGAGTCCGCACTTTTAAAAAATCGGTAACTAAAAGTACATGAACAAACAAGAGGTAGTGATATTTGTATTTTACTCACAAAGTAATGAATTATTTGGTAAGCATCACATCTATATAGTTGAGATTTATGTAACCAACTGACTTAGCTCAGTTGGCCACCACGGTTCCACTAAGTGGTTTCTTTGGGGAAGGATTCCTAGAGGTCTTGGGTTCAAGACCTGCCAAGGGCCTTTCAGGCGAAGCGGATAAGGAGTCTAACATAACTAGGTGAAGGTTCGAAGAAGACATTCTTCCGCTTGGATGTCATTGCACGACTCGACCCACTAACCACTAACATTTGCCGTTCTAAAGAAAAAATATAGTTGAGATTTATGTAGACTCTCCTTTTAGCATAAATCATATTAACCAATCACATTCATTCAAAACAACTTGCCATTTTTTTCTTAAAAATTAAATATCTCACAAATGGTAAATTATCAAATGACAAAAAATACACCATCGTGACGAGAAATAAATCATCTTCGTAACGAGTGGCACATGTATATACTTTCGACGAACTTTTTTTTATTAGAAAATCATGTTCGTATCACAGATCATATACGATTTCCAAAATCATATATGATCCGTGATACGAATCATATATGATTTCCAAAATCATATATGATCCGTGATACGAACCATATATAATTTTCTTAGAAAAAAAATCGTCAAAAGTATATACATGTGCCCCTCGTTAGAAAGATGATTTAATTCTCATCACAATGGTATATTTAATTCTCGTCACAAAGGTGATAAACGGTTTGTGAGATATTTAATTTTTAAAAATTATTTTTTTTGTTAGGGTGATTGTGGATGAAATCTACGTTAAAAAGGAATATACATTAAACTTTTCCCCACATCTATATCTAACTCCCTTATAAAAGAGATTAATCTCTCTCCTATTAATGCAAAAAAATTAAGTAGTACCACTAAGTTAACATGATATACCTCCTTTTAAAGCACAAACTAAAATATTTTTTAAAGAATACAATTTAATAAGCCAAGTGTACCATATAATAATTACAAACTTTTTAATTACTAATTAATACTCTTAATAAAACACCCCATTATAAAAATATACAATATATATGCACATTGTACAAATATTAAAGAGCATTTATAGTATACTAATGCATTAAATAAAAAATATAATTGAAAATTGGTTTATTGCATTTAGTTTTTTTTTCCTTTAATCATTTACTTAACTTTACTTGAATTTTCATCTATATATTACATATAATGCTAAAAGTAATAATATCCCTCGATTGAAATCACGTCTTTAAGACACATTTTTAGATGAAAATTATTGATTCAAAACTTATAATTAAAAAAATACGAATTATAACACCGAAGAATTTAGTCACAGGGTACCCGCCGCGCATCGGGTAACCTGCTAGTGCTCTTTGAAAAAAATCATCATAATATTTCATAAAAATATGAAACAAAAAGAGAAGTCAGACAAATAGAAGCCACAAATGTCTTGTTCACTTTCTAATTGTGTTAAAACAAAATCAAAACCGACCTTAGCTCAGTTGGTAGAGCGGGAGACTGTAGTTGTTCAACTGGTATCTCTAGGTCGCTGGTTCGAATCCGGCTGGTCGGATTTTTTTTCCAAGTTTTTTTGGTTCCAGACTACGATACAAACTAGCCGAGCTTGCTTCTTCGAGTTTCTAATCATTAGGGCCCTTCGATCTATAAATGTAACCTCGCAAAGCTATATTAGTGTGTATGGTTCACTTTCAGTAACTCATGATAAAATATCTCATTTATGAGTTTGCTAAGAAAATCTGATGATTCTCGAGTCGAAGAATAATATCCTGTCCGTAAAATGCTGTGTTATTCCATTTTTATGATCATTGCGTATAATTTTTCTATGACAAGTTGGAGTAAATTTCAGGCTCTGCGTACATATTTTCCTGTCTAGCTTTTGCAGGCATGCAACGTAAAATGTGGGATATGAGCAAATACGATAGAATAAGGAGCTACCGTTATCTGCTCTGAAGAATTCACATACAAAGGCTCCAATGGAGGTATGTTACCGGATGAATTTACCCTCAATTCATTTCCGTTCAATACCGTCAGTTTACTGTTCAAGTTTCCATCTTTTGCTGTCAAATGATATTCTTCTCGTGTCTGTATTCTTGCTCCACTCGTCTTTGTAGGTCTTGTACTATTGACCGTCAATTTAACATCAATGCTAGTGCTATTGTCTAGATTTATCAGTAATATCGTTATTCCGTTCTGCAATACTCAAACCAAAAATTGTCATAATCAGGTTCTATCAGGATGACATGTGGGAGTCGAGTTAAGTCTTGTTGGAAACTTACTGAATTTTTAGCACAATGTGAATAAGCACGTATCTTCTTGGTGCCCATAAAGCTTGTGGATAGAACTTTACTCCCCATTAATCGGTGCCAAAGAAGCGCACTGGTAAGAAACAGACATAATCGCGTGTTACTAATGATCTTTCATATTGTTTGACTTTAAAAGAAAATGTCAAAGTTGAGTTATAAACCTGTAGTAATTTGGATTCGGTTCAAAAGTAGTAGTGTTAAGTAAACCGTAGTTTCCTCCTATCAAAGTTTGTCTGCAATATGTTTTCGTGCCATAAATAGATGACATTTCCAGCTGATCCAAGTACCTGCATTGGTAAAAAAATAGAGTTCTAGCTTAAGCATTGATACTTGTACCGTAGTCTTTGATTTTTTTACTTTCCGAGTTTGTTCATACCAGAAACTAAACACAAATGCATTAGAAACATTATTCTGGCCACTCTGATACGCACCACCAGCTTCACTAACCCAAGCAGATGCTGGAGTTCCAGATATTTTGATGATGTGTTGTAGTTTCTTGTATGTGTCAATCGCCTCATCAAGATAAGACGGGTCAAGAATTCTTGCAGTTAAGTTTCGATCAGCCCCTACAATAACGTCATGGAGTTTAATTTTTTTGGATTTGGATCATTTTAGGAGTTGGTAAAGAGTGTTTTGTGGGTCTATTGTCTTAAGTTGGGAAAACTACCTGAGCCGAGATTGTAGATATGGTGAGAGATCACGTTGAGTGTCTTACGTGTTCTGTTTAGAAATTGTGTGAGCCAAATTGGATCAGCGAAGGTTCGATCAACAAAACCTCCGGGTGCTATGATCAGTGGCTTAGGTTCAATATCCTTGTAAATGCGGTGCATCATGTGGCTGAGGGTCTTTATGTCGACTGCATATTGTGATGCTGATATATTTACTTCAATTCCACTTCCACTTAACTCGTTTCCTATTACAGTATAAGTTTCACTTCTTTTGCATATTGTGATGGATATAAGAAGAATAATAACTCAGCTCATTCGCTGGATGGATTTGACCTACCGAGTTCCCAGCCATAGATGGTGTACTTCTTTTGTACTGTGTAACGCATTAGGGTCTCAGCATTCGTCGAGTCCCAGCCTCCAACAGCAGAGCCATTTGCTAGCACTGTCTTTCCGTAGAGTTCATTCAGTCCAAAAGTAACCACAGCCCTAAACGTCAAAAACAGTTATACCCCTGAAAACATAACAATCCGCGAAAACTTTATTTGATTTTGGTTACCCGGTGTCTTGAAAGAATCTGTTGAGTTCATCCCATCTTGACAGAGGCAAGCACGCCTTGTTAAAACCAAATACAGCAGATGTGTTCTGCGTAAATGGGTTGCAAGGTCCATTGCGATTTTTCGTTTGGTAGATAACTTCATCTTGCAAAGTGCCCCCTGCTCTAATCTTTAATGGTGAAAAAGCTGCAATTTTTCAAAAGTTACATACTGTTATTTTTCGATTAAATTGATAAACTAAATAAGGCGTAGACAGATGGTTAACCTTTAATGGCGTTCTTGAAGATTTTGTTGTTAAGATCCTGCATCAAAAACCACATTAGCATTCCATTACTCGAGTGCAACTGTGTCATAATTTATGCAAGTGAATACGAGTAGATGTAAATGAAAAAACTGTACCACATTGAGGAGCGAAGAATGATCCCAACTGCAAGTACCAAAATCACACTTCTGAGGCGGCCACCAGTCTATCGTCGCACATACAAAATCACTGTCTGTCTCTGCAATCTTCTTTTTACCGTCAATCCAAACTGTCCCATTTTCGCTTTCTGAATAGACAAAAATGAAGCTTGAACTAAACAAAAACACCCATGAGCACACGACGCCAATATGACCGGACAAACAACGCATTTTCGAAGCAATCTTGCTAACTAACAATCTAGGAATGTTTCAAGAACCAAAAAGATTAAATAAATAGAGTTGTTCCTTTCTAGTAAAGAATTTCGAATATATGCATTTAGTACATTGGTACGTAACAACATAAGTTAAAGGGGCCGTTTTTAAGGAAGTACAAGCAGTGTCACTGTACGGGGGCCATCGCTTGGCAGAGCTAGTAGGGACTAGTAGGTGCTAAGCTTCCCCTAATCAACCTATTTCACGCCTCCCTACATCACTATGACTTTTTCTCTTAAGTCAGCCTCCGTAACTTAAAATCTTGGCTCCGCCCCTAGGTGTCATTGTACGGGGCCATCGCTCGAGAGGACCGCAAAATTTCATGCATTAATTAATACATGTGTGCTTAAGGGCTCTTTGTGGTGATGACAAAAGAGACCGTTTGGCCCAAATTTTGAAATTACTCGTTTGGCCCGTTGATCGTTTAGCCAGTTGCCCATACCCGTCCTACCCACCGTTTTGACACCTCTACATTGTAGAATAGCCAACTACCAAGTGGTCATCTCATCTAAGTTGGAATTTAAAACTTGTAACATAAGTCAGTACCTACCCAAGGTATTTCTTGCAACATTAACTTCATCCAACCTCATATTAAATTGGATTTCGTGCATGTTATACTAGATACGTATCCAGGGGCGGAGCTAGAGGGGTTCCCGGGGATGCACGGACCCGTTGGAATTTTGTTGCGTAGTGTATATATTTGCTAAAAAAACTCTATTTCTTCAAAATGAACTTGGTCCCAAAATATTGTACTATATAGATACTCGTATTAAAAATTTTGTGCACCCAATGACTTTATACTCTGGCTCCGCCTCTATAGTACGATAACGACCATTAAATCATTAGGCACCACTCAAGCTAGCTACCTCACCTAAATAAACATGACAGTACTCAAGCTCTATCTTAAGTTTTCTTGTAGGGTTTAGCTGACAAAATAGCAACGAATTTTTTTTTTTTAGGTTTCGTTTTAGTACTATCAAGAACCATATTGGTCGTTATCTTATAGCACGATAACGACCAATATGTCATAGGGCTGAGCATCGGCTCGGATCAGACCGGACTGGCTAAGAGTGGATTGGATCAAGGACCTAAATGATCCGAAACCTCAGATGCTGAACATAATGCTTCTGCAGTTGAAAACGACATAAATGTATTAGATTTATTTATTACGAAAATGGATATATTGATAGTTTTATAATGTCATACATTTTCTTTTCTATATAATCAGATTGATTTATGTTCACCTATTCTTTTCTATATATCCTTTTGAATAGCTTAATTGGATGGTCTTCTTAATACTACTTAATAACATGTGGATGCAGATGAATATGAAAGTGTTGGAAGATTTTAACGATCCTAACATTGTTAAGATCTTAGGCTATTGCGTGGAAGAAGATACAGTACTTATTGTTTACAAGTTCATGCATCATGGAAAACCCTGAACGACTACCTATTCGGTGGTTAGTGAAATTCTAGTATACTTTGCTAGTAGCTGAAATATACTAGTAGTTGGCTAATTGTACATGAGTATGTGAACAAAAGCTCCCTTTGCAGTTGATAAAGTGACAGAGCGGCACCAATTGATTTCGAGCGTTAAAATTGCAATTGGAGTTGTTCGGGGCCTTGTTTACTTGCGTACACAGCCTCAACTTGCTGATTGCTCATTGCGGATGCACAATATATTGTTGGATGAGGTACTTATGTTCTGAAGCATACAAGGGTTAACCGAGTTCCTTGAACATGCTAACAACATAAGCCTTTCGACCCAAACTAGTTGGAAAACATGGAGCTCAAAGCATATATACATAGGCTTTTGGTTAAAGGTGGCTAAAGAGCATGCGGGTTGAATAGCAACTGGAAACAGTTTTGGGTCAAAATGGAGAATTTTTGCAGGGATAAAAAAGGGGTTAATTTAAAACACTTGATTTCCATAATACTTATTTTATAAAATTAATATTCGCATGTCGAATATGATTTACAAATAATTTAATTTTTTTGAACTAAATAATCTGTAATTATTCGTTAAGATTACATTATCTGGCGATGAACACAATCCAAATTGTCCCGTTTTATACCGCATATGGTCAAAATTGCGCCTCTATTGCTGAGTATCAGTGACAAATCTTTACTTTGTCTTTACTAAAATCTCAGGAATTAAATGCAAAGCTATCAGATTTTGATGTGGCGATGTTGGTACCTAGTGATACAACATTGCATTTCAATCCAGATTCATTCTGTAAGTAAACTTGGTTTGTGTCCAAAGTTTTTAATACACCTATAATACATGGCTGACAAGTTAATACGAATTTCAGATGATTTAAAGGCGAAGAGTGGTGTCTTTGGTTTTGGAGTAATATTGATGGAGCTACTAAGTGGGGAACCGATTAATAGTGCAGACGAGTTCATGGAAACAAAAGATCATTTAACGGGAGAACACGGGGTTGTTACGAAGAGTATTGGTTCTTCATTGGACATCAGACTAAGATTCAACTTCCAACTAGCAAGACCAGCAGTTAAGGTAGCTTTACTTGCTCAGAAATGTGTTGGAGACAAATCTTACCTGCGCCCGTCTCTTGAATCAGTCTTGGAGGAACTAGAAGAAATCTACGACGTCTTGCTGAACCTTGATGATAGTGGTAACTAGATTTGTGATCGTTTAAGAAAATTTATCTGTGTATATATATTTTTTGGAAGTATATAAAACCCTTTCTCTCAATGTTTTCCTATGTAGTTGTGGTAGGAAATTTCTATGCAAAGAACACGAAAAATATGTTTGTCTATGGATTCAGGAAGCTTTCAAAAGCATTACACTCTGTAACATATTCTAACATGAATAACTAAATTTTTCGGTTCATGATATACACATGTGCCTATGACTGATCTTATGAAATTCAAAACTGCCTTCAAAACTGCCTAGATGCAATTTGCAGAGCTTCAAATAATACAACCAAGAAATCCATACCCCTACTTATTGTAGCTTATGTCAGAGACTTTCGACGTAGTTTTGAATTTCATAAGATCAGTCATAGGCACATGTGTATATCCTGTCCGTAAAATGCTGTGTTATTCCATTTTTATGATCATTGCGTATAATTTTTCTATGACAAGTTGGAGTAAATTTCAGGCTCTGCGTACATATTTTGCTGTCTAGCTTTTGCAAGCATGCAACGTAAAATGTGGGATATGAGCAAATACGATAGAATAAGGAGCTACAGTTATTTGCTCTGAAGAATTCACACACAAAGGTTCGAATGGAGGTATGTTACCGGATGAATTTACCCTCAATTCGTTTCCGTTCAATACCGTCAGTTTACTGTTCAAGTTTCCATCTTTTGCTGTCAAATGATATTCTTCTCGTGTCTGTATTCTTGCTCCACTCGTCTTTGTAGGTCTTGTACTATTAACCGTCAATTTAACATCAATGCTAGTGCTATTGTCTAGATTTATCAGTAATATCGTTATTCCCTTCTGCAATACTCAAACCAAAAGTTGTTATAGTCAGGTTCTATCAGGATGACATGTGAGGGTCGAGTTAAGTCTGTTGGAAACTTACTGAATTTTTAGCGCAATGTGAATAAGCACGTATCTTCTTGGTGCCCATAAAGCTTGTGGATAGAACTTTACTCCCCATTAATCGGTGCCAAAGAAGCGCACTGGTAAGAAACAGACATAATCGTGTGTTACTAATGATCTTTCATATTGTTTGACTTCAAAAGAAAATGTCAAAGTTGACTTCAAAAGACATAATCGCGTATCTTCTTGGTGTCTATACGTATCTCACGTTGGAATGTCGAAGTCTAAAATAATTTTAAGATCTATCTTATAGTACGATAACGACCATTAAATCATTGGGCACCACTCAAGCTAACTACCTCACCTAAATACATGACAGTACTCAAGCTCTATCTTAAGTTTTCTTGTAGGGTTTAGCTGACAAAATAGCAACGAATTTTTTTTTTTAGGTTTCGTTTTAGTACTATCAAGAACCATATTGGTCGTTATCTTATAGCACGATAACG
This sequence comes from Glebionis coronaria, assembly GCA_025667525.1. Taxonomy (NCBI): domain Eukaryota; kingdom Viridiplantae; phylum Streptophyta; class Magnoliopsida; order Asterales; family Asteraceae; genus Glebionis; species Glebionis coronaria. Next base: position 691,319,564 of record CM046874.1, on the reverse strand, counting down.
ACCAATATGTCATAGGGCTGAGCATCGGCTCGGATCAGACCGGACTGGCTAAGAGTGGACTGGATCAAGGACCTAAATGATCCGAAACCTCAGATGCTGAACATAATGCTTCTGCAGTTGAAAACGACATAAATGTATTAGATTTATTTTTTACGAAAATGGATATATTGATAGTTTTATAATGTCATACATTTTCTTTTCTATATAATCAGATTGATTTATGTTCACCTATTCTTTTCTATATTTCCTTTTGCATAGCTTAATTGGATGGTCTTCTTAATACTACTTAATAACATGTGGATGCAGATGAATATGAAAGTGTTGGAAGATTTTAACGATCCTAACATTGTTAAGATCTTAGGCTATTGCGTGGAAGAAGATACAGTACTTATTGTTTACGAGTTCATGCATCAAGGAACCCTGAACGACTACCTATTCGGTGGTTAGTGAAATTCTAGTATACTTTGCTAGTAGCTAAAATATACTAGTAGTTGGCTAATTGTACATGAGTATGTGAACAAAAGCTCCCTTTGCAGTTGATAAAGTGACAGAACGGCACCAATTGATTACGAGGGTTAAAATTGCAATTGGAGTTGTTCGGGGCCTTGTTTACTTGCGTACACGGCCTCAACTTGCTGATTGCTCATTGCGGATGCACAATATATTGTTGGATGAGGTACTTATGTTTTAAAGCATATAATGGTTAACCAATTTCGTTGAACATGCTACCAACATAAGCCTTTCGACCAAACTAGTTGGAATACATGGGGCTGAAAGCATTTATACATAGCGCCTCTATTGCTGAGTATCAGTGACAGATCTTTACTTTGTCTTTACTAAAATCACAGGAATTAAATGTAAAGCTATCAGATTTTGATATGGCGATGTTGGTACCAAGTAGTGATGCAACATTACATTTTGATCCAGGTTCATTCTGTAAGTAAACTTGGTTCGTGTCCAAGTTTTTAAATAAACTTATAATACATGGCTGACAAGTTAAGACGAATTTCAGATGATTTAAAGGCGAAGAGTGGTGTCTTTGGTTTTGGAGTAATATTGATGGAGCTACTAACTGGGGAACCGATTAATAGTGCAGACGAGTTCATGGAAACAAAAGATTATTTAACGGGAGAACACGGGTTTGCTATGAAGGATATTGGTTATTCGTTGGACAGCAGAATAAGATTCAAGTTCCAACAAACAAGACCAGCAGTTAAGGTAGCTTTACTTGCTCAGAAATGTGTTGGAGACAAATCTTACTTGCGCCAGACTCTTGAATCAGTCTTGGAGGAACTAGAAGAAATCTACGACGTCTTGCTGAACCTTGATGATAGTGGTAACTAGATTTGTGATAGCTTAAGAAAATTTATTTGTGTATATATATTTTTTGGAAGTATATAAAACCCTTTCTCTCAATGTTTTCCTATGTAGTTGTCGTAACACTTAGGAAATTTCTATGCAAAGAACACGAAAAATATGTTTGTTTATGTATTTAGAAAGCTTTCAAAAGCATTACACTCTGTAACATATTCTAACATGAATAACAAAATTTTTCGGTTCATGATATACACATGTGCCTATGACTGATCTTATGAAATTCAAAACTGCCTTCAAAACTGCCTAGATGAAATTTGCAGAGCTTCAAATACTACAACCAAGAAATCCATACCCCTACTTATTGTAGCTTATGTTAGAGACTTTCGACGTAGTTTTGTGGCTACTAAAATAAAAGACTAAGTTGCTTTTAGATGAAAGAGCTTAGTCATGAGGAAGGGCAAAGAAATGAAAAAGACAAAATTGCTTCTTTAATAACGGACGATACAACAAGGTTATGTTGAAAGTACGAAAACGAACATATACCTAAAGATGAATGAGTTTGTATTTTTTTTTAAATCGATAACTAAAAGTACAATCTGAACAAACTAACGAGTACTATATTCGCATTTTACTCACAAATTAATGACTTATTTGGTAAGCATCACATCTATATACGTACTCTTTCAAAAAAATCATCATATTATTTCATAAAAATATGAAAACAAAAAGAGGAAATGAAACAAATAGAAGAAATAAATATCTTGTTCACTATTTAATTGTGTTAAAATAAAATCAAAACCGACCTTAGCTCAGTTGGTAGAGCGGGAGACTGTAGTTGTTCAACTGGTATCTCTAGGTCGCTGGTTCGAATCCGGCAGGTCGGATTTTTTTCCAAGTTTTTTTTTGGTTCCAAACTACGATACAAACGAGCCGAGCTTATACGATTACCTGAGTATTCTGGGTTAAGGCGTTTGCGTACATTTCAATGCAAAATGTTTAAGAGGGTGATCTTGTGACATGGAAATATGATCATAGTATTCAGATTCATGAATCGCTCATCTCAGAAAACATGCACTAGAATTACTAACGACTGATCTTTATCAATTCACTGTGTATGGTTCACTTTCAGTAACTCATGATAAAATATCTCATTTATGAGTTTGCTAAGAAAATATAATGATTCTCGAGTCGAAGAATAATATCCTGTCCGTAAAATGTTGTGTTATTCCATTTTTATGATCATTGCGTATAATTTTTCTATGACAAGTTGGAGTAAATTTCAGGCTCTGCGTACATATTTTCCTGTCTAGCTTTTGCAGGCATGCAACGTAAAATGTGTGATATGAGCAAATACGATAGAATAAGGAGCTACCGTTATTTGCTCTGAAGAATTCACATACAAAGGCTCCAATGGAGGTATCTCACTTGATGAATTTACCCTTAATTCATTTCCGTTCAATACCGTCATTTTACTGTTCAAGTTTCCATCTTTTGCTGTCAAATGATATTCTTCTCGTCTCTGTATTCTTGCTCCACTCGTCTTTGTAGGTCTTGTACTATTGACCGTCAATTTAACATCAATGCTAGTGCGATTGTCTAGATTTATCAGTAATATCGTTATTCCCTTCTGCAATACTCAAACCAAAAGTTGTTATAGTCAGGTTCTATCAGGATGACATGTGGGGGTCGAGTTAAGTCTTGTTGGAAACTTACTGAATTTTTAGCACAATGTGAATACGCACGTATCTTCTTGGTGCCCGTAAAGCTTGTGGATAGAACTTTACTCCCTATTAATCGGTGCCAAAGAAGCGCACTGGTAAGAAACAGACATAATCGCGTGTTACTAATGATCTTTCATATTGTTTGACTTCAAAAGAAAATGTCAAATTTGAGTTATAAACCTGTAGTAATTTGGATTCGGTTCAAAAGTAGTAGTGTTAAGTAAACCGTAGTTTCCTCCTATCAAAGTTTGTCTGCAATATGTTTTTGTGCCATAAATAGATGACATTCCCAGCTGATCCAAGTACCTGCATTGGTAAACAAATAGTGTCCTAGCTTAAGCATTAATACTTGTACCGTAGTCTTTGATTTTTTTTACTTTCCGAGTTTGTTCATACCAGAAACTAAACACAAATGCATTCGAAACATTATTCTGGCCACTCTGATAAGCACCGCCAGCTTCACTAACCCAAGCAGATGCCGGAGTTCCAGATGTTTTGATGATGCGTTGTAGTTTCTTGTATGTGTCAATCGCCTCATCAAGATAAGACGGGTCAAGAATTCTTGCAGTTAAGTTTCGATCAGCCCCTACAATAACGTCTTGGAGTTTAAATTTTTTGGATTTGGATCATTTTAGGAGTTGGTAAAGAGTGTTTTGTGGGTCTATTGTCTTAGGTTGAGAAAACTACCTGAGCCGAGATTGTAGATATGGTGAGAGATCACGTTGAGTGTCGTACGTGTTCTATTAAGAAATTGTGTGAGCCAAATTGGATCAGCAAAGGTTCGATCAACAAAACCTCCAGGTGCTATGATCAGTGGCTTAGGTTCAATATCCTTGTAAATGTGGTGCATCATGTGGCTGAGAGTCTTTATGTCGACTGCATATTGTGATGCTGATATATTTACTTCAATTCCACTTCCACTTAACTCGTTTCCTATTATAATTTTCACGTGTAAGTTATGATGGATATAAGAAGAATAATAACTCAGCTGATTCGCTGGATGGATTTGACCTACCGAGTTCCCAGCCATAGATGGTGTAATTCTTTTGTACTGTGTAACGCATTAGGCTCTCAGCATTCGTTGAGTCCCAACCTCCAACAGCGGAGCCATTTGCATGCACTGTCTTTCCGTAGAGTTCATTCAGTCCAAAAGTAACCACAGCCCTAAACGTCAAAAACAGTCATACCCCTGAAAACATAACAATCAGCGAAAACTTTATTTGATTTTGGATACCCGGTGTCTTGAAAGAATCTGTTGAGTTCATTCCATCTTGACAGAGGCAAGCACGCGTTGTTAAAACCAAATACAGCAGATGTGTTCTGCGTAAATGGGTTGCAAGGTCCATTGCGATTTTTCGCTTGGTAGATAACTTCATCTTGCAAAGTGCCCCCTGCTCTAATCTTTAATGGTGAAAAAGCTGCAATTTTTCAAATGTTACATACTGTTATTTTTCGATTAAATTGATAAACTAAATAAGGCGTAGACAGATGGTTAACCTTTAATGGCGTTCTTGAAGATTTTGTTGTTCAGATCCTGCATCAAAAACCAAATTAGCATTCCATTATTTGAGTGCGACTATGTCATATTTTACGCAGTCGTTTAGAATATTCAGAGCATGATATTTATTGTACCAAATCACAGTTAGAACACCCTCGATTATATCTGGTTTTGTTTTCTAAGCCATTCTTAGATTATCCGCGCGTTGTTTGTTCTTTATGCCAGTTAATACGAGTAGATGTAAATGAAAGAACTGTACCACATTGAGGAGCGAAGAATGATCCCAGCTGCAAGTACCAAAATCACACTTCTGAGGCGGCCACCAGTCTATCGTCGCACATACAAAATCACTGTCTGTCTCTGCAATCTTCTTTTTACCGTCAATCCAAACTGTCCCATTTTCGCTTTCCGAATAGACAAAAATGAAGCTTGAACTAAACAAAAACACGCACGAGCACACGACGCCAATATGAGCGGACAAACAACCCATCTTCGAAGCAAAAAGATTATATAAATAGAGGTACGTAATATGCATTTAGTAAAGAATTTCGAATATATGCATTTAGTACATTGGTACGTAACAACATAAGTTAAAGGGGCCGTTTTTAAGGAAGTACAAGCAGTGTCATTGTACGGGGCCATCGCTTGGCGAAGACTAGTAAGTGCTAATCCTCTCCTAATCAACCTATTTAACTTATTATTTATGTGTATTACAAGTAATTTTTCTACTATTTTATACATTAAACCTCCGTACATCACTATGACTTTTTCTCAAGTATGATCAGCCTCCTTCATTTAAAATCTTGGCTCCGCCCCTAAATGTCATTGTACAGGTATGATCAGCCTCCTTCACTTAAAATCTTGGCTCCGCCCCTAAATGTCATTGTACAGGTATGATCAGCCTCCTTCACTTAAGGGTTTGTGGGTTTGAACTCCTTCCATATAGTAGACCAACACCCCTCAATCATTATCTGCTAGTTTTTCTTCTTAACGTCATTTTCACTATTAAAAACTGTACCTAGTTAACTGATTGTTTATTAAATTAAAAAAAATCATGTCCACCTCCTTCTCTCTCTCACACACACACTTTCACATCTGCTTCTCTCTCTTACCCACCACCCATATCCACCTCCTTTCTCTAAAAAAAATATCCATCTTAAACTAGATTTAATTTTTATACAAATCCATAGTCCTTAAAAAGCATTAAAGAAAATAGATCTGAAAAAGTAAAATCTTGAAACGCCAATATTCGGCCTTGTTATGATTTTAATGTAGTAAACAGAAGATTCGATGATTCAGATCCGGATCTAAAAAGTATTGTCACTTATATGATGTTAATGTTTTGAGAATAGAAGTAATTGGGGATAAAAGTAGTGGCCGGACTTTGATGTTGTTAGTGATGAGATCTTGATGTATAAGTGGCCGGATCTTGATGATACTGAAGATTTGGTTTTAACAAATGAGAGAGAGAAAGTATCAAGAACAGGAAGAGAAAAAAATACTACGTATAATACTAGTACTACTATAGCATTAAATATATAACTGGTCCACAAAACTTTTGTACTACAACTTACCAATGTTCACACAGTCAAAAGCTGTATGTGGTCCACACAAGGGTGTTGAAACCCTATAACTCTCACTTAAAATCTTGGCTCCGCCCCTAAATGTCATTGTAGAGGGCCATCGCTTGAGACTTGAGAGGACCGCAAAATTTCATGCATTAATTAATACATGTGTGCTTAAGGGTTCTTTGTGGTGATGACAAAAGAGGACCATTTGGCCCAAATTTTGAAATTACTCGTTTGGCCTGTTGATCGTTTAGCCCGTTAACCGTACCCAGGGGCGGACCTATTAGTTAGGTTTGGGGTGGCGGCGCCCCCCATAGTTTGATCAAAAAGACGTGATTATAATGTATTTCTTTTTCGATTTTAACAGTTTTTTTTAAATGCCCCCCATCGGAAACGCAAATTGCCCCCACTCACACATTGAAATCCAACTTTTGACACTTTAAAATCTAAAATCTTCCACTTTTAAGTTAAAATATTCTGTTTTTTATTCGGATTCTAGCTTCTTCTCCCTTGCTATTGTCAGAAAAAAATTTCCCCCAACTGTCCAATTTTTTGCGTCCGCCACTGCCCGTACCCGTTTCCGTTCCCGTTCTACCCGCCATTTTGCCACCTCTACATTGTAGAATAAGCCAACCACCAAGTGGTCATCTCATCTAAGTTGGAATTTAAAACTTAGTCAGTACCTAATCAAGGAATTTCTTGCAACATTAACTTCATCCAACCACAAATTAAATGGGATTTCATGCATGTCATACTACATACACGTATCTTACGTTGGAATGTCGAAGTCTAAAATAATTTACGATCTATCTTATAGTACGATAACGACCATTAAATCATTGGGTACCACTCAAGCTAGCTACCTCACCTAAATAAACATGACACGACTCAAGCTCTATTGAGTTTTTTTTTTTTTTTTTTTTAACGGTAGCTTTGGTGTTGCGTATCTTGCGTATCATCGAAGCACCAAGTCTTTCGACCCGAGTTCGAATCATCTCACGAAAAGAATATCAATCCCCATGCTAGCCATTCAGTTTCCCATTAAAGAGCTTCAAGGCATTGCGCTGGGATTCGAACTCGGTTGCCAGTTCTAGAAAACCCTCACATGGGGAATGACAAGAGTTGAACTATCCTCTCATGCATGAAGATTATAAGAGTAAACGGTGTCATGGCGAGGGGCCCTCGTCGGTCCGAGGTGGCACCCTCGCCGGTGCTCGTCGTTGACCGACCCCCCTTCGCCGTGAGCCATTCGTCAGACTTCAACGAGAGAAAAAGAGAGATTTTTGGGCCCCACTCAATTTTAAACCGTTTGGCAACGGTTATATTTTAAAAAAAGAATTAAATTTATTTATTTTCCTATATATACACACATTACATTCACAATATACACACTTTACATTCACAAATTTACACCTACAATCACAAAAAAATGTCAAACTTCCCAAATGATTATCCTCACCTCTCCTACTCGCAACTTCTTAACCAAAGCACGGATCCGAATCAATCGTCGTCCTCTTCTCCGGCGACGCAGTCCGGCCAAGGCTCCGGTCAATTCGCAGCCCTCCCACCATTTTCGCATCAATACTTTCCAAACTTGTCACCCCAACAAATCTACTATTGCAACTACTAGTTTTGCAACAATCTCAATTTAATCCATCTCAGTTTAATCAATCGCAGTTTAATCCTAATCCATCTCAAAGTCAACAAATCCCTGAAACACAATTCAAAATGCCAGCAGCGCAACCTCCACCACAAAAAAAAGTAGTAGTTCGTAGAGGAAAACGGGGGTAAAAAAATCTATGGCGGTTGATTTGTCCGCAGACGAAGACGACATCGATGACGAAGCCGATGTTGTGGTGGAGTCGACACCCCAACGGTGGACACCTGTTGAGGAGGTCATATTGGCCGAGTGTTGGGTCGGCGTTTCAGAAGACAAAGATCGCGGGACTGATCAAACTGAAGAGTATTTTTGGAACACGATTTATGACGATTTCAATGGTCGTAACGCGAATCGCCGTACCAAGAATATGTTGACCGGGAAATGGTCAAGGATGCACCCCGATGTTCAAAAGTTTCACGCTATCTTCAAAGGTCTTAACAAGAAAAGCGGTCAAAACGAAGATGACGTGATTCATGCTGCAAAACTTGAATTTGCGGCTTGTAACAAGGGGAGAAAATTTACACTTGACCATGTGTGGAGGGTGCTTAAAAACTACTCAAAACGGGACGCACCCGAGGGTCTTGACGAAAATGATCATACCTCCGTATTCGGTCCAGATCCTCGAGCTCGACCAGCCGACAAACAGAGACCCGCCAAGAAGACCCGATCAGAAAAAACTGGCAGCAGCACGGGTAGTTGTTCGACCACTTCGAAGGGAGAAATAAACGAGGCTTTACTCCTCAAAATACATGTCGGTAGAGACATGTACCACTCGAGGAAAGCTAGAGCCGAAGCCGAGAAAGCTAAAGCCGATGCCGAGAAAGCTAAAGCCGATGCTGAATTGGAGTTCAAAGAGATGGAGTTTCTATCGATCAGAACCGACAATTTGCCTGAACCGAACACGTCGATTATCGAAAGAAAACAGGCAAAAATCACGGCGAAATATGCAGTCGATGATTAGGATGTTTTTTTTTTCGTATTGTATTTTTTCCGTATTGTTTTTTTTTCCGTATTTTTTTTAAGTATTTTTATTTTTATTTGAAATATTTGTAATTTTTAATTTTATGAAATGAATTTTTATTTTGTGTGAAAAATGAAAAAAGAAATAAAATGGTGAATAGTGGGACCCAAGTGAAGAGGAGAGAGATTAGTTGTGAGTGAGGGGGTGTTTAGTTGATTTTTTGTTTTGGTTAGTTGAGATGATATAGCGCTGAAATGGCACAAGTGAAGAGAATATTCCATTTCGTGACACCTTTTACTCTAACCAAATACATCCATCCAACTTCATTTGCTCTATCTTGAGTTTTCCTACAAGGTTTAGGTGACAAAATAGCAACAAATTTTTTTCTTTAGGTTTCGTTTTAGTACGTGAATTGTGTAAAATTTCTTTAAATACGACTAGCTTTCATAAAGTTCAAACACATTATAATAGGGTTGAGCGTGTGGCTCGGACTAGACCGGACCAGCTAGGAGTGGATTGGATCAAAGATCAAAATGGTCCTAAATCTTGAACTGAGACCGGATCGAAATGGTCCGGCCTGGTTCGGTTTGATCCTCGGTCCGGTTCGATCCTATTAGACATAATCGATGAGAAATTTGATAAGATCGAATTGAACCGGACTGGATCGGGGACCGAAATGATCCAAAACCCCATACCAAGAACCAGACCGAAATTATACGCTCCAATCCGATTCGATTTGAGTTTGCCATACTCAGCCTTACATTATATTGTGTTATCACGTTAAGAGCATTGTATTCATAGAGCCAGTTTATTGTTATAAAACATCAAAACTTTTTATCATAATAAAGATGAGTTGAGGGACTCAAAACCGACTTGAACCGATCGGATCGATTTGGATCGCGGATCAGACCGAACAATTTCGATTCGGTCATTGGTCCGGGGTTCTGGACCATTTCAGTCTTTGTTTCGGTTCGATTTAGTCTTATTAAAACCCCCATAGATTATACATAATAAGAACAGACTGGATCAGACTATTTTGGTCCAATAAGTTTAGGTTTTGAATTATTTTGATCATCGGTTCAGTTCAATCCGATCCAGTCCAAACAAAATGCTCAACCCTACCTCATAAAACCAAAAATACCATTCATTCTATAACATCATATTTTTAGTTTCATCGAATAAATCTTTTGTTACTTTTTAATAACACGAGAAAAATATCTAGACACACGAATTTTAAATAAATCCTTATAAAGTTCGTTACTTTTAATATTTCTTTCTAAGTTGTTTAGCTCGTAGAACAAAACCGACCTTAGCTCAGTTGGTAGAGCGGGAGACTGTAGTTGTTCAACTGGTATCTCTAGGTCGCTGGTTCGAATCCGGCAGGTCGGAAATTTTATGTATTTTTTTTGGTTCCAAACTACGATACAATCGAGCCGCATTTTCCTTATCATGTATTCTGTATGCTTATACGGTAAGGCGTTTGCGTACATTTCAATGCAAAATGTTTAAGAGGGTGATCTTTTGACATGGCAATATGATCATAATATTCAAATTCGTGATTCGCTCATCTCAGAAAACATGCACTAGAATTACTAACGACTGATCTTTATCAATTCACTGTGTTTGATGACAATTGACAAGCTTTACGGATTCTGTATATCTTGTGCTACTAGCTTTTGCAAGCATGCAACGTAAAATGTGGGATATGAGCAAATACAATAGAATAAGGAGCTACCGTTATCTGCTCTGAAGAATTCACATACAAAGGCTCCAATGGAGGTATCTCACTTGATGAATTTACCCTTAATTCATTTCCGTTCAATACCGTCATTTTACTGTTCAAGTTTCCATCTTTTGCTGTCAAATGATATTCTTCTCGTCTCTGTATTCTTGCTCCACTCGTCTTTGTAGGTCTTGTACTATTGACCGTCAATTTAACATCAATGCTAGTGCGATTGTCTAGATTTATCAGTAATATCGTTATTCCCTTCTGCAATACTCAAACCAAAAGTTGTTATAGTCAGGTTCTATCAGGATGACATGTGGGGGTCGAGTTAAGTCTTGTTGGAAACTTACTGAATTTTTAGCACAATGTGAATACGCACGTATCTTCTTGGTGCCCGTAAAGCTTGTGGATAGAACTTTACTCCCTATTAATCGGTGCCAAAGAAGCGCACTGGTAAGAAACAGACATAATCGTGTGTTACTAATGATCTTTCATATTGTTTGACTTCAAAAGAAAATGTCAAAGTTGAGTTATAAACCTGTAGTAATTTGGATTCGGTTCAAAAGTAGTAGTGTTAAGTAAACCGTAGTTTCCTCCTATCAAAGTTTGTCTGCAATATGTTTTCGTGCCATAAATAGATGACATTCCTAGCTGATCCAAGTACCTGCATTGGTAAAAAAAATAGTGTTCTAGCTTAAGCATTAATACTTGTACCGTAGTCTTTGATTTTTTTACTTTCCGAGTTTGTTCATACCAGAAACTAAACACAAATGCATTAGAAACATTATTCTGGCCACTCTGATAAGCACCACCAGCTTCACTAACCCAAGCGGATGCTGGAGTTCCAGATGTTCTGATGATGTGTTGTAGTTTCTTGTATGTGTCAATCGCCTCATCAAGATAAGACGGGTCAAGAATTCTTGCAGTTAAGTTTCGATCAGCCCCTACAATAACGTCTTGGAGTTTAATTTTTTTGGATTTGGATCATTTTAGGAGTTGGTAAAGAGTGTTTTGTGGGTCTATTGTCTTAAGTTGGGAAAACTACCTGAGCCGAGATTGTAGATATGGTGAGAGATCACGTTGAGTGTCGTACGCGTTCTATTAAGAAATTGTGTGAGCCAAATTGGATCAGCAAAGGTTCGATCAACAAAACCTCCATGTGCTATGATCAGTGGCTTAGGTTCAATATCCTTGTAAATGCGGTGCATCATGTGGCTAAGGGTCTTTATGTCGACTGCATATTGTGATGCTGATATATTTACTTCAATTCCACTTCCACTTAACTCGTTTCCTATTACAAGTTTCACGTGTAATAAGTTATGATGGATATAAGAAGAATAATAACTCAGCTCATTCGCTGGATGGATTTGACCTACCGAGTTCCCAGCCATAGATGGTATAATTCTTTTGTACTGTGTAACGCATTAGGCTCTCAGCATTCGTCGAGTCCCAACCTCCAACAGCGGAGCCATTTGCTAGCACTGTCTTTCCGTAGAGTTCATTCAGTCCAAAAGTAACCACAGCCCTAAACATAAAAGACAGTTATACCCATGTAAACATAACAATCAGCGAAAACTTTATTTGATTCTGGTTACCCGGTGTCTTTAAAGAATCTGTTGAGTTCATCCCATCTTGACAGAGGCAAGCACGCCTTGTTAAAACCAAATACAGCAGATGTGTTCTGCGTATATGGGTTGCAAGGTCCATTGCGATTTTTCGTTTGGTAGATAACTTCATCTTGCAAAGTGCCCCCTGCTCTAATCTTTAACGGTGAAAAAGCTGCAATTTTTCAAAAGTTACATATTATTTTATGATTGAATTGATAAACTAAATAAGGCGTAGACAGATGGTTAACCTTTAATGGCGTTCTTGAAGATTTTGTTGTTAAGATCCTGCATCAAAAATCACATTAGCATTCCATTATTTATTTCAGCGCGACTATGTCATATTTTACGCACTCGTTTAGAATATTCAGAGCATGATATTTATTGTACCAAATCACAGTTAGAACTTAGAACACCCTCGATTATATATGGTTTTGTTTTCTAAGCCATTCTTAGATTATCCACGCGTTATTTGTTCTTTATGCCAGTTAATACGAGTAGATGTAAATGAAAGAACTGTACCACATTGAGGAGCGAAGAATGATCCCAGCTGCAAGTACCAAAATCACACTTCTGAGGCGGCCACCAGTCTATCGTCGCACATACAAAATCACTGTCTGTCTCTGCAATCTTCTTTTTACCGTCAATCCAAACAGTCCCATTTTCGCTTTCTGAATAGACAAAAATGAAGCTTGAACTAAACAAAAACACCCATATACACACGACGCCAACATGAGCGGACAAACAACCCATATTCGAATTATATCTTGCTAACTATCAATCTAGGAATGTTTCAAGAACCAAAAAGATTAAATAAATAGAGTTGTTCCTTTCTGTATATGCGTTTAGTACATTGGTACGTAACAACATAAGTTAAAGGGGCCGTTTTTAAGGAAGTACAAGCAGTGTCATTGTACGGGGCCATCGCTTGGCGGAGCTAGTAGAGGACTGGTAGGTGCTAAGCCTCCCCTAATCAACCTATTTCACTTATTATTTATATGTATTACAAGCACGCCTCCCTACATCACTATGACTTTTTCTCTTTAAGTCAGCCTCCTTAACTTAAAATCTTAACTCCGCCCCTAGGTGTCATTGTACGGGGCCATCGCTTGAGAGGACCGCAAAATTTCATGCATTACTTAATACATGTGTGCTTAAGGGCTCTTTGTGGTGATGACAAAAGAGACCGTTTGGCCCAAATTTTGAAATTACTCGTTTGGCCCGTTGATCGTTTAGCCAATTGCCCATACCCGTTCTACCCGCCGTTTTGCCACCTCTAGATTGTAGCATAAGCTCATCTAAGTTGGAATTTAAAACTTGTAACATAAGTCAGTACCTACTCAAGGAATTTCTTGCAACATTAACTTCATCCAACCTCATATTAAATTGGATTTCGTGCATGTTATACTAGATACGTATCCAGGGGCGGAGCTAGAGGGGTTTCTGGGGATGCACGGACACGCTGGAATTTTGTTGCGTAGTGTATATATTTGCTAAAAAACTTTATTTCTTCAAAATGAACCCGGTCTCAAAATTATGTATTATATAGATACTCGTATTAAAAATTTTGTGCACCCAATGACTTTATACTCTGGCTCCGCCTTTATACGTATCTCACGTTGGAATGTCGAAGTCTAAAATAATTTAAAGATCTATCTTATAGTACGATAACGACCATTAAATCATTGGGCACCACTCAAGCTAGCTACCTCACCTTAATAAACATGACAGTACTCAAGCTCTATCTTAAGTTTTCTTGTAGGGTTTAGCTGACAAAATAGCAACGAATTTTTTTTTTAGCTGACAAAATAGCAACGAAGTTTTCTTGTAGGGTTTAGTACGTGAATCGTGTAAAATATCTTTAAATACAACTAGCTTTCATAAAAGTTCAAACACATTATAAATGGGTTGAGCATCGGGCTCGGACCAGACCGGACCAGCTAAGAGTGGATTGAATCAAGGACTAAAATGGTCCGAAACTTCGGACTGATACCGGATCGAAATGGTTTTGTCAGGTCTGGTTTGGTCATCGGTCCGGTCTGATGCTATTAGACATAATCGATGAGAAATTTGGTAAGACCAAACTGAAGCAGTCCAGATCGGGAACCGAAATAGTTCAAAACTCCAGACCAAAAACCGGACCGAAATTATACGGTCCAGTCCGTTTTATATCGGTCCAGTCCAGTTCGATTTTGAGTTTGTTATGCTCAACCTTACATTATATTATGTTATCACTTTAAGAGCATTGTATTCATAGTGTCAGTTTATAACTTTTTCTCATAATAAAGCTGAGCTGAGGGACCTAAAGCTGAGCTGAGGGACCCAAAACCGACCTGAATCGGATCAGATCGATCCGGATCGCGTATCAAACCAAACAATTTATGTTCGGTCCTTGATCTGGGGTTTTTGATCATTTCGGTTTCTGATTCGATTCGGTTTAATCTTACCAAAAACCCTTTAGATTATGCCTAATAAGATCAGAACGGACTCGACCAGACTGGATCAGACTATTTTGGTCCGGTAAGTTTAGGTTTTAGACCATTTCGGTCATCGGTCCAGTCCAAACACGATGCTCAACCCTACCTCATAACACCAAAAATACCATTTACTCTATAACATCATATTTTTAGTATCATCGAATAAATCCTTCGTTAATTTTTAATAACACGAGAAAAATATCTAAAAACGCGAAGATTTAATAAATCCTTATGAAGTTTGTTTCATTTAATATTTGTCTAAGTTGTTTATTTCGTAGAACAAAACCGACCTTAGCTCAGTTGGTAGAGCGGGAGACTGTAGTTGTTTAACTGGTATCTCTAGGTCGCTGGTTCGAATCCGGCAGGTCGGATTTTTTTCCAAGTTTTTTTTCGGTGTGTAACTTTCAAACTATGATACAAACGAACCGAGCTTTCTTATTTGAGTTTCAAATTATGAGTTCTCGTCGAACTATAAATATAGCCTCGCAAGCTACCTTACGTTTCTTTAGCCTTTGCCAAGCTACGTTACGTTTCGTTAAAAATGAATCCCCGAGAACTTCGCTATAAACATCTTATATCCATGATTCCATGAATCTCAGGCTGAATATTTCATTTATGAACTTTCGCAATGAGCACATATGCGTGTTATTACATTTTTATGACCAATGTGGTATTGCTATATCCCAATTGGAGTTGATTCTCCGGTATATTCTGGCCACCTATCTGTTGCAAGCATGTACTCTAAAACGCGGGATGTGTACAAATACAATTGAATAGGGAGCTACACTTATCGGCTTGGATGAGTTGACATACAAAGGTTTCAATGAAGGTATGCGGCCAGCTGAATTTACTGTCAATTCTTTTCTGTTCAACATCATGACTTTACTATGCAGGTTCCCGTCTTTAGGTGTCAAATGATACTCTTGTCGTGTTCGTATTCTTGTCTTTCTCATCTTTTTAGGTTTTGATTCTGAATGAGTTTGCTTTGTATTAAGCTGATGATGTGAAAGAGACCTGTGTTTGTGTAGCCTCCAAGTTTTATTGACTGATAGTTTTACGTCAATGGTAGTTGTGTTGTCTAGGTTCATGAGTAATATCGTTATCCCTTTCTGCAATACAGATAAAAGCATGATCTAAATTAGGTGAGGAAGGTTAACCCGGGACAAGTTAGTACATGTGTATTACGGGTTGGGTTCCCGCAAACACTTTTTTGTCCTTCTTTTAGTCTATATACGACTAATTGTTAAGTTTAGATCTAACATAATAATATTACTTTGACATAGACTTTGGGTGATTTTGAACCAGCGTGTCCCGTTTTGTACGGGTAACTGAGTTTTTAGTTAAACGGGCAGAATTGCCAACAATATGTAGCAAACTTACTGATTTTTTGGCACAATGCGAATAAGCACGTATCTTCTTGGTGCCCATAAAGCGTGTAGATAATACCCTTGTCCCCATTAACCGGTGCCAAAGAAGCGCACTGGTAAGAAACAATGATAATCCCATTAGAGTTATAATCTCAAAAGAATTTGACCTCAAAAGTGAAAGTCAGACGTTAGTTTTGGACCTGTAGTAGTCTGGATTAGGCTCAAAAGTAGTAGTATTAAGTAACCCGTAGTTTCCTCCTATTAAACTCTGTCTACAATATGTTTTTGTGTCATAAACAGACGACATTCCCAGCTGATCCAAGTACCTGCATTAATGCCGTATACATTAAAAGCTGTAGCGTATGCAATTATAGTTACTTCCTGGGGTATAAGGTTTGTGTCCCGTACCAGAAGCTGAACACAAATGCGTTAGTAACATTATTCTGGCCACTGTTGTAAGCTCCACCTGCCTCACTAACCCAAGCAGACGCTGAAGTTGTAGAATTGTTGAGTGTGCATTCAAGTTGCTTGAAAGTATCGCCAGCCTCATCAAGGTAAGACGGATCAAGTATTCTTGCGGTTAAGTTTTTATCAACGCCTGATAGGAATAATGAACCCTTGTGAAATAGACACAAAGTATGTGAAATTTATAACTCGTTAATCCAAAAATAAGTTCATAATAATCACATACTCAGAAGCAGAAAACGTTTTTTTTTTCTAAATAGCAAATCCAAAACTATTAGTCAAGTTTATTTTGAGTTTTTGCTAAGAACGATACCTGAGCCGAGACTGTAGATGTGGTGAGATATCACATTGAGGGTCTTGGATGTTTTGTTTAGATATTCCATAAACCAAGTTGAATCAAAGAAGCCACCTGGTGCGATGATCAATGGCTTAGGTTTGGAAGAGTTGTAAATACGGCGCAGCATGTCGCTGAGGGTCTTTGTGTCGTAGGCATACTGTGATGCTGATATACTTGCTCCAATTCCATTTGCACTCAACTCATTTCCTGTAAGAAATTAACTTATTAATCGAGATGGTATATGCAAGCCTAACATTGACTAATACATTAAGACTCTAGTAACTAGTCTTGCAAAATTGGCGGGTTCGGTAACTAGTCAAAGTTGTTTGGGTCAGACGGTTTGTCCGATTTTTCTAAAGCTCATAAATCTTATTCGTGTTACATATGATTAGAAAAAAAACTTTGTTATCTCAATAACAGTCTAAACTCACACTCGATAAAGTGGTTTAGGAGGTTTGATGCATTTCAATACATTTTTGACGATTTAAGTATTCTATTTGAGCTTAAACCTAGCATGACAATGATAGTTCTTTTTGAATAAAGTGTAGTGGTTCACCTACCAAGCTCCCAACCATAGACACGATAGTTCTTTTTGACCGTGTAACGCAGAAAAGACTCAGCATTAGTCGAGTCCCAAGTTCCAACCGCAGAACCATTGGCTAACACCGTCTTTCCCATGAGAACATTTAATCCAAAAGTATATATGGCCCTGAAGAAAATCGACGTTAATAAGCCCAAAAACACGAAAACGCTAAAATCAAAAACGATTATTGTATTACCGTGTATCTTTAAAGAATCTGTTGAGTTTATCCCATCTAGATAGAGGTAAGCAGCCATTGCTAAAACCAAACAATGCTGATGTGTTCTTGATGAATGGATCGCATGGTTCATTGCTATTTTTGGTTTGGTAAATCACTTTATCTTGCAATGTGCCTCCTAGTCTTATCTTTAATGGAGAAAAAGCTACATAGTTTTTCATAAAACACAACTTTTTTCGGATCAATTCGACTAAATAATTATTAGAAACTCTGATTACTTAAGAAAATCTGTTCACCTTTGATAGCATTCCTGAAAATTTTGTTTTTTAAATCCTGCATAGAACAAAAAAAATGTTTCGGCTTGAGAACTCGAATTTGCATATATGTATAGATATATTTCTTTACAATCGATATAGTTATTAGACATATTACTGCAAATTATTCGCACCTAAATCACTTATCTCACATAATACTTACATAGTTACGCATGCCTCAAGTGAGACTTGAACACATAATATATTGGTTGATGGGTCACTCATATATCGACATAGAGACGAAAAGTATATATATATATGGTGTAGGATTTCCAATTTTTGTCATGAAAATGAAACTAAATGCATGAAAATAACACATTGGCAATCAATAATATCCTCAAACAAAAACAAAAAAACAAAAATCTAAGAACAAAAAATAAGATATATTAAAACTTCTAATTTGTCCTAACCCATAATAGTCTCCCTAGACTATGGACATTTGTACATCATATGATGATTCATATCCATGTTGATGACTTCTAAATTTAGCAACCACTATAATCAAAGATATACTTGCAGAGGCGGACCTACATAAGAGTCGGGTGTGCTGCCACGAGCTACACCTTATTTTAGGTCACGAAAAGTAACCTTAATATAAAATATGCATTTTCTAAATATCCACAACACCCATTTTCCCCTAATGTAAGGCAACTACAGTACTAATAATCATTAAAACAATATGTGCAACACCATTAATAAATCCTGCTGCCTCTTGCCTCTGTATACATCATTTATCCATATAAATTATAGGGAAAATTATTAAAAGAATTCATTTGTCCAATTTCCAATTTTGAGATGGGTCTAAAAGTGTTGTTAGGCACATTTAGGTCCAGGGCAATCGGGTGCAGAATGCTATTTGCCCTATTTTTTCGGGCAATCAGAGTTGTCCTACTTTTTGGGACACTTGTCAAAATCTGCGCTTGTTGCCTTGTTTTTTTTCGGTTGCCCTGAACCTAAAACATGTTCTTTCGACTCAAAGTGATTCCATGGACCTTTTCAATAATTTTCCCTAAATTATACTATAAATGTAAGGTGCATGTTACAAATTCTAATTCAGCATTGATCAGCATTCATCAAACACTCAAAAAAACTGATTATCATAGCTTTAAACACCATAATCACGTCGAAAAAACGAAGAAAAGAAAGTTACCACATTTAGAAGAGAAGAATGACCCCAACTACAAGTACCATAGTCACATTTCTCAGGTGGCCACCAATCCATTGTAGCACATATGAAATCACTATCAGTTTCTGCAATCTTAGTTTTAGCATCAACCCAAACTCGCCCATTTTCGAATGTTGCATCAGCAAAAATGAGTCCAAAACTTGAACTAAGAAACAAAATCACCCAAAAACACACACTACCCATTTGAGCTAACAAAAAACCAATATAGAAAAACTTGCCAAATGGGTCAAAAAACCAGAAAAGATTTTTGTGTTTGGGTTTGAGGTTTTTGAAGCAAATTTAAAGAAGATGGGTTGACGGTTAGTGGGCCCTCATGGAATGTGTTGTTTGTTCTTTGCTTTTGTGAAGTGTAAAAAGGTTGCTGAATATATGGGGAATTGGTGATGTGTTTCTCAGGTTATTTTGTCTTGGGTTTGAAAAAAAAAATGTGTAGGCATTAGGCAATACTAAAAAGCAGGATGAGCACGGTACCGGTTCTGTCTTGAACTTGTTTCGAATTAGTGGTATTGATTATTTCTCGAGCATAAGTTTATGCTACCGGTATTATATCGAACGGGATTTGGGTCTCGATACCGGTACGGGAATCGGTATCGGTACCGGGAAATTAGGATTTTCCCGTTCTTTTACGGGAATTTTCCGATTTGGTACCGGTCCGTCCCGAATTAGTGGTCCCGAATTTTTTTTCACCTTATTTCGTAGTCTCGGTACCGTACCGAACGAGATTCGGGTATCAAAAATCAGTACGGTTCTGGAACGGTTCGTGTTCAATTCGGAATTCGGATCGAAATACTCATCCCTAGGTAATAGTATTCTGATTTTTTAATTAATGGCTGAGTTCAAATGATTTAACTAGCGACGTTGCTTGTTACTCGTTTGCCTTTAATATTCTTCAAAAATATCTTGCTATATATGTCAAGCATTAATGCTTGTTTAATTCCTAATCTCTTATTTGATTATTGGTTTGACGTTGAACTTTCATTTCACAAGAGTTTAGTCATTGATCACATAAAACGTTCCTGGGTCGATCCGGCTGAGTTAACCGGTTGATCAAGGTCATATTGACCCGAATTTTACATATTCGAAATCCGGGTTGACCCGTCGGGTTTGAGGTGACCCGGGTCAATCTGGTTCTCAAGACTCGGCCAGATTTCGATTTTTTAGTGTTTTTAAAAAAAAATATGTAAATTTTACATATTTGTGACGAAATTTTATTTTTACATATTATAGTGGTTGTTAAATAATTTATATTATAATTTATGTTAATTATTAAAAAATTTGAAAAAAAAAATATTTTTTAGAAAATCATGTCGACCTGAAACTGATGACTCGGCCGAGTCGATTAAAAAACCGGGTTTCAAAACATTGCATAAAACAAGTTAAAAGGTCTGATCAATCTTATATAATGAAAGTTGGTTGATAAAATTAATCTTAAAAACAAAGTTGTTACAAGACAAGGTTTAGTCCTTAATTTAACAGTTAGATATTTGTTTTGTTCTACTTTCTTTAATAAGAATGCATTTTATACTAAATTAGGGCATTAGGCTAATAAGCACTTTAATCTAAAATGGACACCCTTAAATTTTGATGCTATTTTGGTTTAAGAAATCAAGTTGATTAGGAAAGGTATGCTTATTGTGGGTTTTTTAGTTTGGTCAGTTTTGATTTTGATGATTAATTATATGCTAGTTTTGATTTCAATTATGCATATTTGATTTGATTTGATTTAGTTTATGCCATAGTGGTGCTAGTTTAGTTTGGTCTAATTGATGTGCTAAATTAATACTAGCTACTTTTATAGTGTTCAGTAAATATTTACTTTCTGTCTAAAGATAAATGTTAACTTTTAAATGTTACAAAATCATAATAAAGGGAATGTCACTAAATTTACATTTTGATGGTTTGAAACATAAAGTGAAGATATATTTGAAACATTCCAAATTAAAAACATGAGTATTCAATTTGGGACTGACGGCAGGTTGTGAAATCGCGAATCAATAGCCGGCGAGCGAGAGTTTTTATAGATAGCAATCAGTTTAGGTGAGATTTTTCAGTAATTAATCGGATTGATATTTTCGGTAAATTTTTTATATTTCTAACGAGTTTTGAGTAATTCGAGCTAGTTTATTGCATTTCTATATTTTTTTATTGTGAGTTTTAGGTATTTTCGGCTCAAGTTGCAAGTTTCCGGAAAGTTTGATCATCATTGATCGTCGTTGACCAATGTTGATCACCGTTGACCGATTTGTTCGACGAATTTAGACGAAAGGTTGGTGACCTAATAACGCTTGGCTAAAAGATACTTAAATCAAATGTTAAAAAAAAAGTTTACAAGGCCGATTAATCGCTATAAGACACTCAATCTTGCTGATTAATGAAAAGGCGATTAATGGCGGTCAACTGTGGTCAACGACAATCACGGGAGGTCAAACTTGCCAAAAATACTTAAAACTCGTTATAAATACCCAAAAATTTCTAGAAATTCCAAAAATTTGCTAAAAATTTCAATCCTATTAATCCCGTCTAAAACGATTACAAGCTATAAAGTGGTCCACCAGTCAACTAGCGATTCACGAAATTTGTAACCTTGCTTAAATCATTGAAATGCTAAAATAAGATAGCTTATAAAAATAAATTTTGTTTGTCACATGCTTATGGAACTTGTTACAAATCATAAGTCTCCGCAAGCTCAAACCAAAACCAATTAAAACATGCTCACAGAAGCTTATATGCTGAGCATCAGTTTAAAAGCGAACCGAACCAAAAATTAACTTGGAGAAAAACTCGAACCAAAACCAAACCGAATTATACACAGCCAAACCGAAACCGAACCGAAACCAAACTGAACCAAATAGATAGTTTAAGCGTTTTTTCGTGTTTTTAAACGGAACCGAACTGAACCGAACAAAACTGACGTAAATATATAAAAAAACGAAAACCGAACCAAAAATGTTCGGTTCGGCACGGCTCGGTTTTTCAGTTCGGTTCTATTTATGTGCTTTTGACCATTTACATACAGTTATGTAGTAGTAATTAGCAACTTTGAATGACTTGCAAGTTATACCAATTACCAAGTCCTCAATTTTGGCTTGAATTGGCCAGACTGAGCTTGGCTTGTTTGCGGCACTAACTTGTACCGTGTGACGCATTCAAATCAACCTCGTCACACACATTTTTATGTTTCATATATCAGTAGTTGTAATAAAGTAACGTTTGAAAACAAATGAAAAAGACCAATAAGCACATTACTCCAAACGGTATAGCAAATCGTATATGGTTTTTTTACGCCATTCAAAATCAAGAATGGGGTAACTGAATCTTGCATCCAGAAACGATAACATGGTCTGGAACACTTTTAACAACCATGCCGAACATTGCTTTATTGCTAGCTGCTATCAATCTGTCATGTCTTCCATAACCTGATAAATACATAGAAAATAATTAAAACGTTATATCTATACATTAAAACAAGGTATGCAACATATCTAAAAGATTCCAACCATCTCATGAAACTAAATTTAACTGTTTCAGAGCTTGTTACACACCTAAACAGATGTGGTTTTCCCTGTTCAGGTTACCTGGGGAGGGCGAGCCTTTTGACTCAAATGTACACGGCCTCACCGGGTACCTAGTGAGGTTTAAACCCTTAACCTCTTGTTACACACCAAGAATACTACTATATAGAAAAAGAAGCCAAAGTTTAATGGCTGTTATAAAGAAAAGGTCGTCTATAGGGGATCTATACTACCTCCAAAAAGTGTAAATCAGTGGGAACACCCGGATCCCAGGCATCTTATGATGCCAACCGGACCCTTCCTCGAGGACCCGGCCTTAGGCAATGAGCTCCTGTCCAGCGACCTAATTAACCAATATTCAGGTTCGAACCCTGGTCATTCTCCAAGAGACCCTCTATGACCGATCATCAGGGCGTTTGCGGAGGGGATGGTACCAGTAGAGCCATCCCCAAATGGTTATGGGTCAATACTACTTATTCAGGATCTATCTTGTTATTATGTTTTCTTCAGTTTTACATTAAAGAACTTATACAAATCCTCTTCTAGGGTTACATCCTAAACTACTCGATATGTATTTAGTTTCCTTTCGGTTGGAGAGATTTTCAGGGATAAAGTAAATTATTAGGGCACCTTTTACAGCGTTTATTGAAACTTCTTGTTCTCCGTGGTTGGCTTTTCCATTTACAAAAGTTTTACTTGAGATAGAAGAAAAAGCAAAACACGAAGTATGCATCAACTACAGATAGCTGCTTCATTTGCTGATAACTGACACACGCAGATAAAAATGGTCCATGAATCCCTAATTCACTATATAGCCTAGAATCTCAAGCTGCTGAGGTTACCCTATACGAAATTCAATCTCAACACACCATAGCTACTGTTCTTTCTTATCAACTTTCTATAAACAAATTGTAATATTAACTGCTGAGCTTTCTCTATATTCACAAGGGTCTACATTTTGAGCCTGCAATATCTATTAAATAGCTTTTCTTTTATGGTTTAGCCAACATGTAAGTCAAAACTGACCCAAAAATAAAAATAAAATCAGGAAAGTTATTCAGAAGACATCAACTTCAACCTATGATTGAAGGTTAGATGGTGTTGCGTTATTAAGCTGCAACTAATTAGAGATCAGTGGTATTTGGCAATGCCATCAGCAAAAAGCGATGGTAGAGCATTGATAGCTTTGCAGAGGAGAAAACCTTTTTATTCTTTCCTAAGGTCTGAGTTACTTACGGAATCTCAAATCTTGAGGTCACAATTCACCCAACACGATCATCATGGCTAGGCAAATGGGGGGTTAAATACTCCACTCCACTAGTGACTCGGCTTCCCCCGCGGGAGTCCGGGCCGTTTCTCAAGCAAGGAATCCTACTAGAGCGATGCAAGTCAGCCTAAAGAATATGAAAACTGAGACTATATAAGTCGAACTTGGATGGAGGTGCTTAACTCTTTCTTATTATTGATGAAAAACAAAGACTAAAGAGGAGAAACCCCCGTGATAGCTGCCACGCCAACCCTTTAGAGCAAGGCACAATATTGTCCGCATTGCCCGCAGGCCCACGCCTTTTTTTTGGCGACCTTGTTAGAACTTCCTCAAAGTTCACCCAACCTAATACTACTCTCACCGTATCAAGCCTAGCTCCAGAGTTCTTATGGGCTCTGCCCTGCTCTCTAAACACGTTGTGTCATTGTAAGGCGGGAGTTTACTTTCTACTCAATATCCCTCCCGGTCAGAGACGATGTGGTATTTGCCTAGTGTATTACTAGTACTATTTTTTTTTTTGACGGCAGTTTGGTGCATCGGAGTATCTTGCGTGCCACCGAGGCACCAAGTCTCTCGACCCGAGTTCGAATCATCTCACGAAGAGAATATCAACCCCATGCTAGCCATCCAGTTTCCCATTAAGGGGCTTCAAGGCATTGCGATGGGATTCAAACCCGGCTGCCAATTATTTACATATGCAAAACCCAAACACCCTCATCATAGATAAACTATGTTCTTTGTGTTTAAATGTATGACTCAGGTTAACACTCGAGAGTCTCTTAACAAACAAACAACACCTAACTTCAAAGTTTACTAATCAATTCAAAACACATAATCACAAATCATAATATGATAACAACCGAAACACAAAAAAGAAAACTAACCAACTAAGGCAGCTTCCCGGCCTTAAAAATGGCAAACTTAGACATAACCGAATACTCATACTGAACCCCATTCTCCTTCAAGAACCCCTCAATCAACCCTTTAGAGATTATTTGAAGGTTAGATGGTGTTTGGGATTGCGTTTTGAGAAGGATTATTTCACTAGTGGCCTAGTGTGCTTTAAGCCGCAACTAATTAGAGATTTACTATTTGGCAAACCATCAGCAAAAAGTGATTATGCTCATCAATTTTCCAAAAAACGCCGACTTAGAAACACATAATCGAGTGTGCACTCATTGACACGTCTAATTGTATGCCGAACCCTATGTGGCATTATCTTGTTAGTGATAGCATATGAACCCCCTTTTTTTATAAACCAGTGCAACATACATTTAGGCACAATAGTCACATATTTACGCCTATCAATCATTTTCCTAATTTGTTTTGCAAATAAATAGAATATCGCAAACTAATCAGCTAAGGCAGCTTCCCAGACTTAAGGTACGCAATAAACATGAACTCGTACAGCAAGAGGACTCAGGTTCTCACTATGTAAACATCTTTGGGGGATATAGTTAGGCCGTGTACATCAAGTCAAAAACTCGCTCGCCCTCCAATGTAACTAAACACACATGTAATCACATAACCAAATTTAAAAACCAAAACACGTCACTTACTACTTTACGGCAGCTTCCCGGCCTTAAAGATGGCAAATTTCGACATAACCGAATACTCATACTGAACCCCATTCTCCTTGAAAAACCCCTCAATCATCTCCTTGGCCTTCTCGGGGTCCACACTCTCACACTCAACCTCATACAAAGTCCCAAACTCATAACACGTCTCGTCAACTTCAAGAACCAAACCCTTCCACTCATACACATTCCTCACATTCTTAAACCCACCCAACCCCACAAACTCAACTTCCTCTTCCTCCTCACCACCCAAGTACTCATTCTTGACACGTGTCATGAGTCTTGAAGACCCAAAAAGTCGTTTAAGCCTTGTGGGGTGTGATAAGATGGATTGAGCTTCATCTGGGTGGAGTTGTTCTTCGTCTTCTTGGACTCTGCTGACGCCGTTAGAGAGAGTGGGTTTGGATTTGAGGGATAAGATGGAGGTGGGTTTGGAAGGTGGGGGGTGGGTGTATTGACGGAGACGAAGGACGGAACGGTGGGTGGAGAGGTGGTGGGAGACGGTGTCGAAGAAGTGGTTGTGTTGGTTGTGGGTTTTTGTGTGGTGGGGGTTTAAGAGTGTGGTGAGGGTTTTGTGGGTTTCTAGGTTTGGGAGACGGATCTTCACTTCAATCTCCATTGTTGTTTTTTCTTGGTTGACTGATTTTGGTTGTTTTCACACTGAGTTCAGTGACTTTGTGTTTTCATTCAATGATTTGCACACTTTTTTTATTTATTATATTTAGATTATAATTATGTGTCTTTTGATATTTAAGGGCGTGCTCCGTCGCGAGGTGGATATGAAATGTGTTTATATAAAAAGAGCTTGTAGAACTGCCACCAAACATGAAACCACCACCACGTGGACTCAATCCCCAACTATCTACAGTATCCTGTGGGTATGACCAAGAGGTCACACATGGGACCTTTTCGTGGGGTACTTCTTGCTTCTGATTAATTGCCCGAATCTAGCAATCGAGGCATGAAACGTATAATCAAGGTGAGAATAATCAAAACAAAATGACAGAAGAAGAAATAGGTTGATTTGTCAAACCTGGTCTATTGTGGAGTATCTCCAAACGTTGACCGACGCACTCGTCATAGAATCCATATACCTGGTACAGGGAATAATTTTTAAGTGTTCACAAGTGTTCACAAAAATCCATGATAGGAACCTACAAATGCCGAATGACATATTATATACCTGTGTAGATTGTCAGATTTTATGGTTGCCCCTAATCAGTGTATGTTATCCTGTCGGGATACCTCACCTAATTACAACTATGCTTTAGCTAAAGAGAGGGCTCATGGTAGTAGAGCAATAGCTACAACCATGACATCAAAAACACCCTTTATCCATAACTTAAGTGATGTAGAATTAGTTTTTCTACATAAAGTAAATGTGTTGCGTCCAGAACTCCAGGTTAGTTATATCTACATCTTCTGTTTGAGCATCGTTAATCTGAACCTGATATAGAATCTTGTGGCAGTTAGTAGTTATCATATACAGTACTTTGTATAAGAGAGTTTTCGAGTGAAGCATAATTAAGTCTATATTTTGACCGTCGATGTCCAAAGACAAAATTAGGACCATAATTCAATAGATAAGAAGAGGCTACTCACTCATGGTGAAAGAAATATGAGACGTAACAATTATCTCGTCAACCCCCATCCTGATCATTGTCAGCTATTAGTCATAAAGTTTCAAGCATAGAAATTTCGTCCCAAAAGAAACTCTTAGTCCCTGAATTACATGTGCATGACTGAAAAATGATCGGATTACCTCATGTTCTTGGACCATAGGGCCAAGATAAAAATTAAAGACAAATATCAAATGCGAGCAAATTATCTTTCGCATAGTGCTTGTGAGATACCGACATGGCGACATTATGATCTTGATCCACCAGATATCCTATAAGAAAAGATAAATGATTTAGGAACCATTCAACCCAACGCCATTATCAAAGTCAAGAAACAATACATATACTTCTTGCATATTAGTTACGATGAATAAAGATATCTTTCAAAATCAACTACTGCCTAATTATGACTGGAATGAGAATCCAACTCAGTTTCAATCAAAAGTTTAGCTAAATTGGTACTAAGCTAATTTAAGCTAATAATCTCTAGATATGACCGAGGTTCAGGTGTCGAATAATAGGGCATTAGAACCATTAGTTACACATGAAGGTGATGTAAAACTAATAGATGATGATGTTTCAGAATAATTAGACATTTTTATCACTACAAAGTTAACGATCATCAATGACTTGTACCTAATGCATAAAGACTATTATTTTGTGAATATTCCTAAATATCCCAATAGACCAATATTTTAATGATAAGTCTAGTGACAAAACGCGCATATGAAAAAATGATGCAGGAGTCACCATATATTCAGGGGTTAAACGATATGCCATGAAGCAGTTTTTAAAGAGTTAGCGACATCAATAACAAATCGATAACAGACATCAGCTTTGTCAAGATGTTCCATTACCGTATCGATATAGTCAATGTTGATCATTTATTGTGTCTCCTTTATCCCTCCGATCAAACTTCCTCCCACCAGTTTCCTACCTGATATCACAAAACTTTGTCAGTACGCGCCATGCTGTAAAAAATTTGTACAAATACGATGTAGTTTTAACGGTGCACACACATGGCTCATATAATATAAATATGAGTACAAAGGACATCGATCAAATCAAATGTTTTGCCTATTCAACCATTAAGCAGAATGACAAGTTTAACTACAACTCAGTTTACTCCATCAATAAAGCTAACCAAACAAACCTCAACTTAGAAAATAAGTTAACAATTACGGTGTAATTATGTTACTTAAAAAAGCAGATGTGGCAGTATGGATCTTTACTTCCCAGTTTAGCAATCACATACCCGTAACCTTGTTACTAAATCCATACGTTAATTAACTTATGCATAGACACGCGAGTTTAGCAATTACATACCCGTAACTCTGTTACTAAATCCGTCCAGTATATGAACTTTGCTTATTACAATCTTCAAAACCTATTCTACAAAACCTATTGGTGCGGATAAGCTCAACCCATCGGTAATTGATTTTCATTAACGGGTTAAGATAGAGTTTGTATTGAACAACAAGCTTCTTCCCTCTAAGTTCTGCCTCTTGGCAGATTGCTTAGCCTGAGCAAGAAGGTGAGCATCAAAAATCCTATCAGCTTCATTTGTAACAAAAGCGTAGGGTGTGTTTGGGATTATTTAGTAAACTTTTGTATCAATAACCAATCACAAACAGCCCAGGCTCAAACTTCTTATATAGAAACACAAACATATATCAGAAATTACATATACTTAGGGTGTTAGACAACAAATTTTGGTAGTTACGATGTTAACCAAAACATTTTGATAGTGATTATGTGATTTTTAGGTATGGTGAATCTGATTCGGTCAATTGAGTAAAACAACGGGGTGGATACAGTATTAAGCTCAGGTATTATGCCCCCATGACCAGTGTTGTGTGACAAGAATTTTCACATTGTCTTTTGGGCTTGCTAAACTTAAAACACAGTTTCCGCCTCCTCCCAAAAGTTTATGTCTTTCAAGTGAGTTGTTACTGGCCCTAGAAGAGGCATCCTTGATCCAAGCCTTTACCACTGAGTTGACCTCATTGTTAGCATAGGCACGGCGGCAAGATCTTGTATTAGGTTTTTTGCTTAGCATACAACTATCACTCTCCACCTCTTCTATCTGCGCATTTGAATTTGAAGTAACATAATATAAGGATTCCAACTGAATACAATCCTTAAAGCCTCTCGATACTGTGGCACTCGAACCAGGGAGACAAATGTGGCTATCATTGCCTAGAACATTACTATTGTTTCCAATCTCTTTCATCCTAGAAATCGTACACATTTCCCATTCGCCTTCAAGTCTACCTATGTTTGATCAATAATTTAGCCGTCCAGCCTCAAACGTGAATTGTGTGGGCAGCCTAACAGTCATTTCCTCTTATTTAACTTAATATTTATCATCAAAAAATGCACAAAACTACGTCTATTTTAGAGCTTAAAATGTGAGGGAACCCTAACTGCCATTTTAGCTAACCCATCGTCATCAGAAACTATATATATGCCTATGGTCAGTTTTTAACAATAATTCAGTAACCAAACACATAAAACAATCAAAACTAACAAAGCCACACTACCAATATGTCATTAAACCATTCTATCGAACACATGATATGCAACATGAACGACTTAAAGAATTTTTTCCATTAAAACAGTATTAGAAATTAAAAAAAGGAAAAGAAATAACTGTACTTTTTGGAAGATCAATATCAGCATCATCCACAGCATGAATCACATCTTAAAGTATCTAAAATCAGATTTAAACATTAAAAATTAAATACAACCAAAAAGATTTATTATAAATAAACATCATATAAATCATAAAATAATGTGCATAACAAACAAAAGGCTATAAAAAAATTCTCAAATATTCAATTTTTCATTGTAAACTGATCTTATAATAAATTATATGGTTCGTTGATTTTTTTTATAAATCATCAAGAAAACATTTTAATTTAGAGTACATACCTGTTTTTTATCAGCATTTTTCTTGACATGAATGAACCTTTAATCGTATAATTTCCTAGAAATACCAAAAACAAACCAGATTAAAACCGAAAGATAAATGGGTAGATCTACAAATAAAACCCCAAACTAACTTACCTTAAATACCTTTTGGGAATCTTCATTATTGGATCATTTAAATTTGATATGTGTATGTGAGTTTGAGATAAGGTGTAATATATGATATGTGTGTTTTGATATTCGACGGCTGAAACGGATGAGAAAAGTATCAATGGCTACAAAAGGGTTTTGGAAAAGAACCCATACCGGTGAACAGTTTCCCAAACCAACAAACGGTTCAGATGTAGATTGGGTTGAGGAACCCATACCAGTGAACAGGGAAGGGAGGAAAATAAATGGCTGATAAGAGGGGAAGAGTTTTTCCTCTCACACACTTATAATGTTTTTTATTTGGGTATTTTCCAATTCCCCTTATTGTACAAAGGGAGTAATATTACTTATGACATACATATTTTGGAGTGTACCAATTAATATATTGAGTGTGCAAATCATCACTCGATGTCAATACTTGACCATTGGGCGACGGTACTTAAAAAAAAACTTTTTCAAAAATTTTCTTATAAATTTAAGTTATCATTTTTCACTCGCTTTCAATTATCAAACACTTAAAACTCTACTTTATTTATTTTAAAATGTCTCAAAAAACACCACAAACAACAAAATATCGTTAACGAACCCGTAACCTAAACTCTCCAGCAACACCCGAAGAAACGTTTAATCTTAAAAACCCATCTCTAAACGTAAAACCTATTACGTCCACAAGTGATCTATGCTCACAACGCTTACCAAAACCCACCCTACCGTAATCTGGTACCGAGTATATGTATCAAAACCAAGCTTACCGACAACCGACACCAAACGCGTACCCCTTTACCCAATACTCAACAAACGCGTTTCACGACATTGCATCGGAACCGAGTTCGTTTCCATTAACGAACCCCGACTACAACTCACAAGCCCATGTTGTTGGTGGTTCTTCTTCACAACAGGCAAATCCGTCTATGGTCTCCCGTAAATCCATTTCCAAACGAAGACTTGTACACATCTGAATACTCGAGTTCTTTTCAATAAATCGAATCTTTTCAACAAACCGGGTCCTTTCAAGAAAACATGGAGGAAGTTACTGCCCCACATCCAAAGCCGAAATCAAGGGCGACTAGATTCCGCCAAAAAAAGTTTCCTGGAAACGCTGATGCTCCCCGACAAATGTCATGGACTATCCAAGAAGAAATTGATTTATGTAAAGCGTAGGTGTTTATTGCCCCGAACAGTGAAATAGGAAACAACAAGAATGAAGATAGGTTTTCGACTGCAATCTTGCAATACTTTGAAAGCAAAATTGGTAATTTCGGTAAGCGACCGTGTTGGGTCCACTAGATGTGGATCTTGCAACCTGTTAGGGACG
Organism: Glebionis coronaria; assembly: GCA_025667525.1. Classification (NCBI taxonomy): domain Eukaryota; kingdom Viridiplantae; phylum Streptophyta; class Magnoliopsida; order Asterales; family Asteraceae; genus Glebionis; species Glebionis coronaria. Next base: position 691,288,234 of record CM046874.1, on the reverse strand, counting down.
GTGAACGACTTCTGTAATCACAAGTCTATTCACAGAGAGACTCTATATAAATCACACAGTATAAGTGCGGAATACAAATACTATGAACAAGAAGAACAGAATAACTATAACGACTTGATCCTTTACTAAGGATTTCTAATATTAATATGAACTAGAATAATGTTTGATGAAGGTGTGTGTAACCCTTCTGCCTAAGGTTCCTTTTATACTACAAGGAAACCCTAATACATCATTAAACCAAAACGTGTAAAACTGATATGCATATCATTTCCTAACATATCTCATGCATATCCTAACAGAATAATCTTTAAATAATAAAGTTTGACTTTCTATAAGACCAGGAGCACGTCTTGCTCCTACTACTACTAGGACCAGGAGGAAGTACATACCTCCTAGTCGACCTATTACAAATAACTATTCCAAAGGTCCTAACAATCCTCCCCTAAACTTGAATTTGACCTGTTGAGTTCAAGTTTCCTGGTAAATCGTGCAACATAGCTTGAGGATTGGAACACAAATTAAACAGCAGCATCATAACCATCAACAAAAAGAACATAAGGACTACTGCAACAAACAACACCTAGAAGCTTCTTGAAAGCTTGAGACAAATCTGCATCCTGTTGAATCTCCACGGCAACATGAGCAGATTTTATGAGCCTTTACCAAGTAGCTGCTCGCTCTTGGGCTAGCCAGTCTTGACAGTGGAATAAGCATCACCCTGGGAGACCAGAACCCAACCCAACTCTTAGAATGTGAATCAATGGTGAGTGGGAGTACCCTGATGATTTTAGGCAAACCATCACAGCCGTCAACGGATTTGATATGTCTTTACTAGAAGTCGTACCCTTTTGGACTCGCCAACTCTTAGCAATTAAGCATCGGTGAGCTGAAAACCCTATAGCTTTGAGCAAGCTATTATAGCTATCGTATAGATAAACCATTATTGATGCCTATCAATGTGAATGTGCTAAAGAACTCCATAAGAAACGAATGAAATATTGGCTCATCAATATCAAGAAGACAATCAAACCCAATAGACTTAAACATGAAGCGAATAAACTCATTTGCGGAATTGGAACAACGATGCGTCCTTCATGGAAACAACGATGTTCAAGAGACTTAGACGAGTTTTTGTGAGAGTGAATCAAATGAGGGTAATGAGAAGAGGGCATGTATGCTCGTGTTCGTTCATGATCTTTTTGATATCTTGAAGACATGACAAGTACCTAAACACGAAAATATCTTTCCAATCACTCATATGAAAGATTAAAATAAAAAATCAAAAATATGAGAATGTGTTATATCAATTTCTTGACAAACATAGGATTGAATCCATATCATTCTCATGTTCACAATGTGTCTATTCCATCATTAACCAAGAACACATGATCTATGTTAGATCAACAATGGATTAGTACATTGGTTTTTCAAAACAAGGTTTTTAGGTAAGCATTAACAATGTCATTACCTACTTGTTCATGGGTTCATCTCAAATCCATCTTTCAACCAAAATCATTTAGCCTAAATTCGGATTTGTTCAACAAGTGGGTTTTAGTGAAATCTTAATGAATATGAACATAAGGAATCATAGTAAAATAACCATGTCAACCCACATTCCTATTAAGGTTTTAATTCAATTTCAATTTTAAAAATCCCCAATTATGAAAGGATGAACCCTAGAACAAAATAGATGAAATTGAAAGAAAATACTTACAATTAATTGATGTTAGATGATGGATGAGTGAAACCCACAACTTGGAATCAATTAATTTGAGTGATTGAAGGTTTTGGAAGCTTCAACAATGGTGAAAAACAAGAAAACCGTCGTTGTGTGTTTTTGGGAGAGAGAGGGTTTGGTTTGAAAAAGAATAAATTAATCAAACTGGCGCTCTGACAAAAATTACTGCCCGTGGTACCTTATCGATAAGGAACCGCAGGTTTGAGCCGCTGAGATAAAGAACCGCCTATAGAGGCTGGTTTTTATCAAAGAAAAACGCCAAATTTTAAAAACCAAGTTTTTCTAAAATACTTAAAATTATATCATGAGCCTTTTAGAATATCATTGGATCATCATAAACACTAAGCAATATGCCTTAACGAAGGATTACGAGTTAAATCAAGATCGAAAAGAACCGAAACGGACAAACGACTACTCGTAGCAAAACGACAAAGTGGAGAGAAGTCAAGGGAAGTGAATCAAGACTAGGACCAATGCTCAAGGGATTAATGACAATCTTCAACTAGTGGTAACGAAGAGCTTGTGTCATATATAGTGGTTTAAGGCGTGCCTTTCCGGCGAAATGTTAAACGGCTTTGGTAATGAATAAACACAAAGCAATTATTCAAGTATAGACTAAGATCACTTTCAATAATAGTCTTAGTCTAAACCAAAATATGAGCAAGGTATTAATTCACTTTCTCTCCCACAAAGGGCCTACTAACCGTATAGGTGCAAACCATGTAAATCACGCTTGATACTTTAAGCTTCTACTAACTCACTCTACATCACCATAGTGAGTCAAGTATCCAAGCAATGAAGGTTTGAGAGGATAAAGGAAAAGAAACACAAACCACAAATAAATGTCAAGGCAAGGATGCCGAGAACAAGCACATAGTCAAGTAATGATCAAAAGAATGATCAAAGGGCGTGTGGAAGAACGAAAGCGTACCTTGGCCACAAAGAGCAATCCATGAAGGAATAAGTGCTATGCCTAATCAATGACTATGATGAGTACTAAGTCTTCAAGGACTAGTATCATTCCCAATCATCTTGGTATCATCATTCAAAGATGTTAAAGATCAATGAAGATGAGTCTTCTACAAGTGCAAGTAACTCAATCCACAACCAATTAAGTGATTGATCTTCATGAGTACCTACACAAAGCAAGATGCAAACTAGTAGATACATTTCAAGAGTATATCTAATATGCATAAAGGCTACTAATCTTAAGTGGGATGCAATATTATCAATTAAAAGACCTATTTTCAAAGAAAACATAGTTTTGACCAAAGAGAAACTTTAGTATAACTTGACCTTCTAATTTGAGGAGACAATGGATCGATCCAAGTTTCAAAGTACAATATACTTCAAAGATCTTGAGTGACCATCGCTTTGATACCAATTGTAGAAACTAGAAGGGGGGGGGGGGGGTGAATAGTTTCTCTTCGATTGGTGACCAAATTAAAATTACTTTCAATTTGGTTTGTAACAAAACTATCTTTTACTTGAGGCTAAGTTGCATAATGATTAGGTTCAATTCAAATGCACTAGCAAAGATAATAGGTAAGTGTAATGATAATGAAATAAGTAAAGAGTAAGGAAGGAGACAACCTAGTGGGAAGACACCAAGATTTATAGTAGTTCGACAACGAGGCTTTATCCTCGTTACTACTCCACTCCTCGAGTACACCTACTCGAGATTTCCACTATATCCACAAGCTCCCTTATCGGCGGAGAAAACCTTACATCGTTGCTTACATTATTTTCTGACACTAAGCTAAATGTCGAGACCTAATCTTTAGCTAGGACCAATCTACACAACGTTGCCTACTTCACAATTTAACGACACAAGGCTAGATGTCGAGTTCTAATCTTAAGGTAGAACTAATCTTCACGACGTTGCCTACTTCACCATTTTACGACACAAGGCTAGATGTCGAGTTCTAATCGAAAGCTAGAACCAATCTTCACGACTCTTCACTTTGAAGCTAAGTGAGAACTTCACACAACACAACTACTAGTCACTTTATAGTTTAGTGAGAACTCACAAGACACAACCACATCACTTTATAGTTTAGTGAGAACTCCTAATCAAATCTATTACAACTCAACTAGACTTATCCAAGTACACACATGTAGCTTGGATTTACACAACACAAATCCAAGAAAACACATATGCAATGGATGTACACAACAAATCCAAGTATCCACAAATAACTTGGATGAACACAACTAGTCCAAGTATTCATAAATACATTGGATTGACCTAAAACAAAAAGGGTATTATGATGAATATGACTAGCTCATAGATTCATCTTTATCACAACACTAGTGAGTGAGTGATCTTCTCATTGGACAAGGTAAAGGAGGGGATCAAGAGGATAATCATATGTAAACATCCTTAACAATTTAAGTGATCATTTACTAATGATTATGCTATAGAAAATAGAAAGAAGGCTGAGAAAAACGTCCAAGAGGCTTACTGGAAAATGAGATTTGACCCACTATTTAAAGGAGACAAAGTATAACGGATCTATAACGGCTAGCTGTGCGCGGTACCTTATCTCACCCCGCGGTTCCATATCGCTAAGGAATCGCGTAGGTACTTAGGGTACCGCCACTAGACTCTGCTCCATTTTTTGTCTTTTAGTGAGGTGGGAATATCTGGGGTATTTGAAACCTTCAAAGGATATTCTAACAGCATTTGGAATATGCTATTTTCAAATTTTCATTTTCCATTTTAATAAAACATTTTCTAAAAAAGAAAGTTTATTAAAAGTCTTTTGTCATATTAACAAAAGTGAGTTTTAAGGATAATCATTTTGATGATCACTAAGTATGATTAAGAAAAGTTAGTGATATGATTATTACCTTGATGACAGTGTTAGTTAAATAATTCATTTTGTGTTTTACACTAAATGTGTTGTATGGTTTGTTGTGATCAAAACTAAGAAAGATTAGTTAACACTAATAATGTTTTTAGGCATCACTTGCATTAACATAGTTGTTGCTTGAGCAATGTGTTAAGAGCTCCTTGTGAGTCCAAAATGTCTGATGGAGTAGCATCACTAGGAGTATTATTGGCATTAGGAGAGACTGTGGTGGAATAGGATGGAACCACAAAAATATTATCCTCTTCATCTGAATATGAAAAACTAGAATGAGCACCTGCACTAGAAGTTGCAAACACTTGTGGACCTGCATTATGGTTAGTTTTGAAACGAAAGTATCCTAATGAATCACTAAGATAATCAAGATCAAAATACCATTCAGGACCCTTGCCTTGTATGTTTGACTTCTCCTCAAAATACCTGAGATTAATAGTTTCAATTACTCGTTTGGCTTGGAGATTGTAGACACGATAAGCCCGAGAGTGAGCTGAATATCCCACTATGTATCCTTCATCTGCCTTGCCATCAAATTTCCCCAAATAGTCACTAGTATTCAGAATGGTGACAGGACACCCAAATGGATTCAAATGAGCAATGCTAGGAACTTTAGCTGTGAGTAGCTCATAGGGAGTCTTCTTGTGTGGATTTGTAATAGAAACTCTATTCAAGACATAACTTGCAGTATTGACAGCTTCTGTCCAAAACATGGTTGGAAGCTTGGAATCGGCAAGCATTGTTCTCGCAGCTTCTATTAGAGTCCTGTTTTTCCTTTCTGCAACACCATTCTGCTGAGGAGTTCTTGCTGCACTATAATCTCGTTTGATACCTTTAGAATTACAAAGTGCTATGAGGTTTGCATTTTTTGAATTTCTGTTCCATTATCACATCGGATACCTTTAACCTTCTTGGACATCTGATTCTCAATTAGTGTAAGAAAGTCCTTGAGAATTGAGTAGGTCTCACTCTTGGCAGCCATGAAGAAAACCCATGTGAACCTGCTATACCCATCAGTTACCACAAGACATTATTGTTTGTGGTCAATGCTCCTAATGGAGGTAGGACCAAATAAATCCATGTATAGTAGCTGCAATGGTTTAGTTATAAGGCTGAGAGCAGTAATGGCTTTGAAGGATGCTTTATGTTGTTTGCCTTTGCTGCATGCAAGGCAATTGATGTCATTTCTGAAAGTTTTGGGAGGTAAACCAGAGACCAAGTTCATATTTGCTAATTTGTGAATGGTCTTGAAATTCACATGTCTCATCCTTCTGTGCCATTTAGTAGCTTCATCTTCTGAGGCTTTAGCAACCAAACATGCTAGCTGACCAGTAGGATTGACTTCATTCAGCTTGATACTATAGAGGTTGTGTCTTCTAGGGATTCTGAGTAGAACGTGTGAGTCATCCGGGAGTTTAAAGTCTTTGGATAACACTAGTGCATCAGTATCGGTAAAGAGGACAAACTGCTTCTTGTCACAAATCTGTGAGACAGAGATCAAGTTGAAGTGTTGAAGTGCTTCCACATAGTATACCTGCTCAAAGTTAAGATTAGGCGTCTGAATTGTTCCTTTGCCAGTGATCCTTCCTTCACCACCTCCAAAATAAACCTTTCCGCCTTGAAATGGTACAAAGTTAGATAGAAGACTTTTATTTCCTGTCATGCTCCTAGAGCATCCATTATCAACAATCCCAAGAGTATGATCTTGGTATGGAGTAACCTACAACAATAAGAAAAGATACATGCAAAAGTTAGTGTCTTAAGGGGACCCAAACCTTTTCAGGTTTGAGCCTGCCTTATGGATCTTTAGTAGATAGCCAAGAAGATTGATGAGATCCACTGTTGTTCTTAGGTTGCCTATACATCATATGGGTGTTATTGTTTGACCAAGAACAACCTGTTGAGGGCTTAACAGCAACACCCAAATTTCCCAACCCAAAATACATTTGGCCTGAATTAAATGCATAATTCTGATTAAAGTTCTGAAAGTAGTTGCTGGTTGGTCTATTAGGGATTAAACCATTGTTGCTCCAATGATCAGAAGCTAAAGGAGAGGTCCTTCTAGAGGAAGAAAAAGATTGAGCACAAGGATTAAGTCTTCTAGAAGAATAAGGAGCAACTCCTGGTGAACCAGGAGCAGGATATGCTTGATACATAGAAAGATGTTGATCATAAAATTCACAATCTTTAATCAAATGAAATGTACTGCCACAAACAAAACATCTTTTATTCAAATGACTTTGTCTCATACTGCTAACTTTATTACACACAATTCTAGGAGAAACATTATTCCTAGGACTCAATGAACCAGAACTAGATACATTTGAAGTAGAAGCAACTCTCTCTTCACTCTTCCTAGCACTAGTAGCAGCATGGTCATTTGTTTTGGAGCTTGTAGGTCTCAACTCTTCACTTGAACCACATGATGTAGAGTCACTGCTTTGTCACTGAAAGTACAAGAGACAAAGTCATTAGTATTAGTAGAACTTTTTGGGACTCATGCATCTGTGATCCATCCAAGTCATTATGCCTAGAAGTGGGCATAAAAGTTCCTGTAAGAGGTGGAGGGACAATATGCATTGCTTCAGCTGGTTGAAACCTATTGTAGCAAGGTTTTCCCTCTTCCTCCTTGTCAGGATCAAAGACACTTGAAAAATATAGATCAAACACATCTTCTGAATCAATATATTTATCAAATCCTAACCCTCTTTTAGTCCTACCAAACATGCTACTATCAATTAACTTTGAAAGATTCTTAGGTGCATTTTGCCATTTTTCAAATCTTAACAGTGTAGCATCCAATTTTGCCTTCATGTCCTGCTTATCCTTGATACTGTCATCTTTTACCTTTTCAGTGTATTTAAGCATATTTGTTGTGTTTTCTAAATCAATATTTAGAATTCTAATTTTATCTTCATATTCACGTTGTGTGTCTTGAAGCCACCTCTTTTGTTGTTCCAATGTTTTTAAAGAATTCTTATATGCTTAAACCTCTAAAAAATACTTATCATTTTGTTCATTTAAGTTATTATATTGAGACAACAATTCTGAATATTTATCATGACAACCAAGAGGACAATGTTGTACCTGAGGTGAGATGCCCATAAGAGCAAACTCATCGACTTCCTCGGCATCAGATAGATTCCCAGCAATCATTGCAAACACGTCAGTAGAAGGTTCAGCTGTTTCCAGGGCAGCATTCTGATGATCATTCCAGTTGACCATAGAGTCAACAGACACCAAAGCCTTCTTGTCATCCTTCACCTCCTGAATCTTGAAGGCGGAATACCTGCTCTTCTCATGGTCATGCTTGTTGGAGCATTCCCTAGCAAAGTGACCTTGCTGCTGGCAGTTATAACATCTAACCTTGCTTCTGTCAAACCTTGCTGGCTCTCTTGGGTTGTAGTTAAACTTTCGACCGGCTTTCTTCTCAAACTTGTGAACCCTAAGAGTGAGCATGGCCATCTGCCATTTGAGATCCATTTCATCCAGGTCAAGTTTATCAACCTGTTTGAAGTCATCAAAAGCAAGTTGTTGTTGAGGATCAACATCAGCAACAAAAGAGTGAAGAACAGCTTCTACCATGCTACCAGTCTTGGCTTTCGGTTCAGGAGTAGAAGTATGTTGAGAAGTATGCTGAGAAGACACAGTAAAGCTTGGGCTACTAGCATAAGACATGGGACTAGATCCCATGGAACTCACAAAGGCAGAGTTAGCAGGAGTAGGAAAAGAATCACTTGAGTATCCCCTCACATGAGGCTCAAAGGTTTTGAGCTTATGAAACAAATCATCAAAATTAAGATAGTCAAGCCCACCTTTTGCTTTGAGAGAGATTACCACCTGATTCCATGAGTAGGGTAAGGCTCTAAGAAACCTTGCATTGATATCTCCATTGTCAGGTTTCGACCGGTGTTGATTCAACTGGCTCAGTATCTTTTGGAACCTGTCATACCCTTGATGGATACCTTCAGTTTCTGAGATCTTGAAGTCTGTGAATTCATCTCTCAGCATGGATCTTCGCATTTTCTTTGACTCCTCATTCCCACCAAACCTTGCTTTTATTCCATTCCAGATTTCTCTAGCATCATCCAGATGATAAAAGTCACCCATGTAATCATCAGGAAGAGACTGAAGCAAAATAGTTTTTGCTTTGGTCTCCTTCTGAACAGCTGTGATTTCTTCATGAGTTTTAGGGTCAAGAAGAATAATACTACCATTCTTGTCTCTTCCAGTAGACTTCTTGCTGTTTCCATTCAGAATAATCTTCCAAAGATCTTGATCAGTGTTGGTGATCCAGCATTCCATCTTCATTGCCCAGCTATCATACTCATCCTTTTTCAGAAGAGGAAACTTACCATTTGTGTTGGAAACCGTAGCAATGATATACTGAGGTTGTTGTGTTTTAGGTGTGCTATCTTCTCCTGTTTGAGTAGAACTTGAGGCAGACATAATTAAACAAAGATGTTAGTGATAAGAAAATTGATTCTTCTTGTACAGAGACTCTCCCAGGCTCTGATACCACTTGTTGGGTCCACTAGATGTGGATCTTGCAGCCTGTTAGGGACGGTGAACGACTTCTGTAATCACAAGTCTATTCACAGAGAGACTCTATATAAATCACACAATATAAGTGCGGAATACAAATACTATGAACAAGAAGAACAGAATAACTATAACGACTTGATCCTTTACTAAGGATTTCTAATATTAATATGAACTAGAATAATGTTTGATGAAGGTGTGTGTAACCCTTCTGCCTAAGGTTCCTTTTATACTACAAGGAAACCCTAATACATCATTAAACCAAAATGTGTAAAACTGATATGCACATCCTTTCCTAACATATCTCATGCATATCCTAACAGAATAATCGTTAAATAATAAAGTTTGACTTTCTATAAGACCAGGAGCACGTCTTGCTCCTACTACTACTAGGACCAGGAGGAACTACATACCTCCTAGTCGACCTATTACAAATAACTATTCCAAAGGTCCTAACAGACCGTACAACTCTATTAACTGGAAATGGAAGACGGTTTGTCCAAGGGCAGTTCTTCGGGAGTGTACAATAATGTTATGCGAAGAGAGTGGAGGCAGGGATGAAGATTACGTTAACAGGGCCTTTCTTGACTATGAAGCTGAAGTTGGTGCTAAGTTTCTATTTTTCGTCAGTGTTGGGAGATTCTGAAAGACTGCCCGAAATGGAAGGATGTTGAAATCCTAACTTTCTTAGCAAAGCAAGCAGCCAACGCCAAAAGATACAAGTCATCCGGGTCTGGTTCGTTGAATGCAGAGTCTGAGGACACTAGTATTAATCGGGCTGTTAGTGATGAGGATAAAGAAGAAGTGAAGGATATTCCCCGACCAATGGAGAGAGACAGAGCGAGGAAAGGAAAATGATCGATATCGTCTAACAACATGAATGAAGATGTTTTGGCTAGGTTGATGGTATCTGAGATGGGTTTGCAAACTGAGTGTACCATCGAATTGCAGAAAAAATAACACATAGCTTTCATAGAGCTTGAAAAACAAGAGATGCAAATCCGTGCTGAAGAGTTGGTAATAGCAAAAAAACAAGTAACAACAAGAGGTTATCAACTTTTATGTGCAGTCATACGATCATTTGACTAAGGAAGCACAAGCTGTTGTGGAATGACAACGAGCTCAATTAAGATGAAATATGATTTGCTATTTTAGTTTTTATTTATTTATGTATCGTTTTAAAATTTTCGATGCACTTTTTTTTTTCGTTTTATCATTTTTAATGCTCGAATAAAAAGTGTTTTACGTTTCCGTTTTTAGTTTGCGAATTAAAGTAACTAAAAAAAAGCGGCATGACATGGCGGTGACCAGTATTGTTGAAAGGTAAATTGAACGAGTAACCCTGACGTGACGGTGGTGAATTTGTATGCCACTCCTCCGGGCCTTAATGCCGACTTGTGTTCTAATGTAAAAAACTTGTGATGTAATTTAAAAAACTAACTTCAAAAGCTTTGTGAAATAATAAATTTCTTTGCCAAATTTTATCACATGCTTTTAGACCGGAGAGAGCGGTAAATTTTTATTTTACCATTATTTCAACGTCACATCAGCTTTTTCATTATTTACAAAAACTCAACATATCATAAGAATCATACAATGGGAGTGATAACAAAAAAAATTTCACATCCACGTTACTTTCACTTTATATAAAATATACTTCATTAAATACCCTAATACACAACAAAAATATAATAAGTAAGAGTAAAGTATAAGAAAATTGAAGTTCCAGAACTGAATCGAATCAAAAACCGAATTTAAATTCGATTAAATTTTTCAAAAATTTAAAAACTGAAAATTATAAAAAAAAATCTACAAATAAAAAAGAAAAAAGTACATTTTTTTTTTCCTTTTCTTTTTCTTTTTAAATATCACAAATTAGCTTAGAAACCTGCAAAAGTGAAACAAGAAGGCAGCCATTATCACCACTACCAAAACTCCATGGAGATTGAAGTGAAGATCAGACTCCCAAACCCAGAAACCCACTCTTTCAAACGGCGTCAGCAGAGTCCAAGAAGACGAAGAACAACTCCACCCAGACGAAGCTCAATCCATCTTATCCGACCCCAACAGGCTTAAACGACTTTTTGGGTCTTCAAGACTCATGACACGTGTCAAGAACGAGTACTTGGGTGGTGAAGATGGGGAGGAAGTTGAGTTTGTGGAGTTGGGTGGGTTTAAGAATGTGAGGAATGTGTATGAGTGGGAGGGTTTGGTCCTTGAAGTTGACGAGACGTGTTACGAGTTTGGGACTTTGTATGAGGTTGAGTGTGAGAATGTGGACCCCGAGAAGGCCAAGGAGATGATTGAGGGTTTTTTCAAGGAGAATGGGGTTCAGTATGAGTATTCGGTTATGTCGAAATTTGCCATCTTTAAGGCCGGAAAGCTGCCGTAAAGTAGTAAGTCACGTTTTTCGCTTTTTAGTTTTGGTTATGTGATTAGTGATTACATATGTTTAACATGGGAAGGCAAGTCTTTGACTTGATGTACACGGCCTAACTGTATCCCCCAATGATGTTTACATAGCGAGGTTTTAACCCGACATCTGTTGTTGTATGAGTTTATGCTTATTCCGTATTGCTTATTGCTTATTGATCCATTATGTCTGAAGTAGTGAAGTTAATGGCTTTATTATTCTTAAGTTGGGATTTATCTGCTTGGTAAACCATAGGGTAGTGTAGAGGTGTCAAATCATGTCCATATGCCTAAATTTGGGCTATTTGGACCATTTTTTAACTAATGGACTAAATGGGTATTGACTTTTATTTTAGTTGGACTATTTGGACAACATAAAAGAATTTAGTTAAATAAATGGATATTATGGACTATTTGGACAACATAAAAGCATTTGGTTAAATTAACCTCTATTCTATTTGTTTCTCCTTTAATATTGTCCATTTGACCCATTTCCATTTTGTCCAATGTCCATTTGGTCCAAGTCCATTTAGTCCAAATATTAAAAAATGTCCATTTAGTCCGCGTCCATGGACCAACGTCTATTTAACCCACTGTCCATACCCGTCCAGTCCACCCATTTAGTCACCCTTAGGGTAGTGCAAAGCAACTTGATTGATGTTGCAACCCCAATAAGTAAATTCTTGTAAATATTGAGATAGCTCAACAAGTATAGCTAATACTCGTTGTATTTAGGATAAGGGGTAGACCAAAACTTAGGTGGAAAGATAGACTTAAGCGGGACATGAAAGAGCTTCTCTAGTCCGAGGACATGACCTTAGATAGGGATGCATGGAGAGATAGGGTTATAATATGCAGGTGGTTTGGGCTAAGCTTGTTTGGGGGTATGAGGTTGTTAGTGCGTTTATGCTTTCAGGCGTTGCCATTTTAGATATAGAGTTCCATAGCTGGTTCCCTTTAGGCTTATGATGCATCAAGTAGCCTCTCAAGTTCCTTTAACTGCTGGGTGATTCGAGAGAGGAAGGAAGAACAATTCGCGAAATAGCTTGATATCAATTTGATAAGAACCTTCCCCCACTCAGTTCGTATCATTTATAATCTAAGTGTAGAACTCCATAAAGCTAGCTTGAAGGAGGAGGGAATACCTAGTCATTATAAACCATCGGTCAGTCTCATACTTGGCCGATGTGGGATTGTAACATAGGTCTTGAAATTATATCCGCCTTTAACCCCTTTTTCTTTGCAAGCGTATTTCTAGGTGCCCTTGTCCATTTGCGTTTATGTTTCTATGTTTATGCTTTTATGTTTATGCTCGTGCCCTCCCCCCCCCCCCCCCCCCCCCCCCCCCCCCCCGTAGTAGTAAGTGACGTGTTTCGCTTTTTGGTTTTGGTTATGTGATTACATATGTTTAGTTACATTGGAGGGCGAGCGAGTCTTTGACATGATGTACACGGCCTAACTATATCCCCCAAAGATGTTTACATAGTGAGAACCTGAGTCCTCTGGCTGTACGAGTTCATGTTTATTGCGTACTTTAAGTCTGGGAAGCTGCCTTAGAGGTTAGTTTGCGATATTCTATTTATTTGCAAAACAGATTAGGAAAATGATTGATAGGCGTAAATATGTGACTATTGTGCCTAAATGTATGTTGCACTGGTTTATAAAAAAGTGGGTTCATATGCTATCACTAACAAGATAATGCCACATAGGGTTCGGCATACAATTAGACGTGTCAATGAGTGCACACTCGATTATGTGTTTCTAAGTCGGCGTTTTTTGGAAAATTGATGAGCATAATCACTTTTTGCTGATGGTTTGCCAAATAGTAAATCTCTAATTAGTTGCGGCTTAAAACGCACTAGGCCACTAGTCAAATAATCCTTCTCAAAACGCAATCCCAAACACCATCTAACCTTCAAATAATCTCTAAAGGGTTGATTGAGGGGTTCTTGAAGGAGAATGGGGTTGAGTAACTATTCTGTTATGTCTAAGTTTGCGATCTTTAAGGCCGGGAAGCTGCCGTAGTAGTAAGTGACGTGTTTCGGTTTTTAAATTGGTTATGTGATTACATGTGTGTTTAGTTACATTAGAGGGCGAGCGAGTCTTTGACTTGATGTACATGGCCTAACTGTATTCCCCAAAGATGTTTACATAGTGAGAATGGGGTTGAGTATGAGTATTCGGTTATGTCGAAATTTGCCATCTTTAAGGCCGGGAAGCTGCCTTAGTTGGTTAGTTTCTATTTTTGTGTTTCGGTTGTTATCGTATTATGATTTGTGATTATGTTTTCCAATTGATTAGTAAACTTTGAAGTTAGGTGTTGTTTGTTTGTTAAGAGACTTTGACGATGTGTTCTCGAGATCTTTCATTAAAAGAAAGAAAATGAAATGAAATTAAAGTGAAAAAATGTTGTGTTCTTAAGTTTTTCATTAAGGAAAAGAAAAAAAATGAAAGTAAAGTGAAGTAGTATTTGGTAAGTAAAGTGTTTCATCGTGAAACACTTTACTTCCACTTCCTTTCATTTTCTTTAATGAAGGATCTCGAGAACAGAGTGTGAGTGTTAACCTGAGTCATACATTTGAACACAAAGAACATAGTTTATCTATGATGAGGGTGTTTGGGTTTTGTATATGTAAATATAGTAGTAATACACTAGGCAAATACCACATCGTCTCTGACCAGGAGGGATGTTGGGTAGAAAGTAAACTCCCGCCTTACAATGACACAACGTGTTTAGAGAGCAGGGCAGAACCCATACGAACTCTGGAGCTAGGCTTGATACGGTGAGAGTAGTATTTGGTTGGGTGAACTTTGAGGAAGTTCTAACAAGGTCGCTAAAAAAAAGGCGTGGGCCTGCGGGCAATGCGGACAACAATATTGTGCCTCGCTCTAAAGGGTTGGTGGCAGCTATCACGGGGGTTTCTCCTCATTAGTCTTTGTTTTTAATCAATAATAAGAAAGAGTTGAACACCTCCATCCAAGTTCGACTTATATAGTCTCAGTTTTCATATTCTTTAGGCTGACTTGCATCACGCTAGTAGGATTCCTTGTTTGAGAAACGGCCCGGACTCCCGCAGAGGAAGCCGAGTCACTAGTGTATTGGAGTATTCAACCCCCCATTTGCCTAGCCATGATGATCATGTTGGGTGAATTGTGACCTCAAGATTTGAGATTCCGTAAGTATCTCAGACCTTAGGATAGAAACAAAGGTTTTCTCCTCTGCAAAGCTATCAATGCTCTACCAATTAAGCTATTTCCACTAGCTACGGTAGCAGGATGTTCCAGATTATATGTTCATAAAGCAGCGTTTTCGAAAATGATGCAGCTAATCGCTTTTTGCTGATGGTTTGCTAAATAGTACCATCTCTAATCATTTGCGGCTTAATAACACAATAGTCATGTCGCAATGTCGAGTCGGAAACCCAGGTATACCCAAAAAAAAAAACACAATAGTCATGTAATCCTTCTCAAAATGCAATCCCAAACACCATCTAACCTCCAATCATAGTAAAGATCAGACTTCCAAACCAAGAAACCCACAAAACCCTAACCACACTCTTAAACCCTCACCACACGAAAACCCACAACCAACACAACCACTTCTTCGACACCGTCACCCACCACCTCTCCACCCACCGTTCCGTCCTCCGTCTCCGTCAATACACCCACCCCCCACCTTCCACTTCCATTTCCAAACCCACCTCCATCTTATCCCTCAAATCCAAACCCACTCTTTCAAACGGCGTCAGCAGAGTCCAAGAAGACGAAGAACAACTCCACCCAGACGAAGCTCAATCCATCTTATCCAACCCCACAAGGCTAAGCACCCTTTTCGGGTCTTCAAGACTCATGACACGTGTCAAGAATGAGTACTTGGGTGAAGACGAGGTTGAGTTTGTGGGGTTGGGTGGGTTTAAGAATGTGAGGAATGTGTATGAGTGGAAGGGTTTGGTTCTTGAAGTTGACGAGACGTGTTATGAGTTTGGGACTTTGTACGAGGTTGAGTGTGAGAGTGTGGAACCCGAGAAAGCGAAGGAGATGATTGAGGGGTTTTTGAAAGAGAATGGGGTTCAGTATGAGTATTCGGTTATGTCGAAATTTGCCATCTTTAAGGCCGGGAAGCTGCCGTAAAGTAGTAAGTCAAGTTTTTCGCTTTTGATCATGTGGTTTTGATTTTGCGATTACACGTGTTTCAGTTACATGGGAGGGCGAGTCTTTGACTTGATGCACACGGCCTAACTGTATCCCCCACTGATGTTTACATAGCGAGATATTAACCCGACATCTGTTGTTGTATGAGTTTATGCTTATTGCTTATTGATCCATTATGTCTGAAGTAGTGAAGCTAATGGCTTTATAATTCTTAAGTTGGGATTTATCTGTTTGGTAAACCATTAGGTTAGTGCGAAGCAACTGGATTGATGTTGCAACCTCAATAAGTAAATTCTTGTAAATATTGAGATAGCTTACCAAGTACAGCTAATAGTCGGGCTTAGAGTAGGGTCAGAGCGCTAATAGCTAGCGAATTGAGGAGAAGGGGTAGACCAAATATTAGGTTGGAGGATAGACTTAAGCACGGCATGAAGGAGCATCTCTCATCCAAGGACATCCGACTCCGAGGACATGACCCATATACGAATGCGTGGAGATATGGGATTACAATATGCTGGTAGTTCGGGCTAGCTTGTTTTAGGGTATGAGGTAGGTAGTGCGTTTAGGCTTTATAGGCGTCACTAAGTAGCCTTGCCACTTGCATTTTAGATATAAAGTTCTATCGCTAGTTCCTTTAGGCTTATTAGGCGTCAAGTAAGTGATATTCGCCTAAGCACTTAGCGAACTGAGATAGAAGAGGAAGAACAGTTCACGAAAGAAACTTGGTATCAATTGGTACAAACCTATCCCATACTAGGTTCGTACCCAATTATAAGCTAGGTGTAGAACTCACTCCAAGAAAAGCTGGAAGAGGAGAGGACACCTAGACATTATAAACCATCAACCATTCCCATACTTGGCCGATGTGGGATCATAACAGTATGTTGTTGTTGCTGCTGCTGCTGTTTACAAGTAAAGCTAACTTTCTTTTAGTGACAAAAGTGCCTGCACACTCTGCTGCTGCTGTTTAACAAGTAAAGCTAACATTTTTTTAATGACAAATGCACCTGCACACGACATCTCACTGGTTGGATGATAAGGGCCACCTTTTATACCGCTGCAAGCCTACAAATGCCTATGGTTTATTTTAGTTCAAATGTCTTTTAGCAAGTTTCTTAATGGAAAAGAGGGGCTGTGGTATAAAATACTTCGAGAATCAAGGTTTTTGCTTTGAGATTAAGTTGGGTATCCGAAGTTAAACAAAGGGATCATACGAACAGTAAATATAACTTGTAGGTTCCACGAGTACATGACACATGAATACCGAAATTTTGCTATTTGTACTTTTAGAATCTGAAATATGTGTTACATACCTTGTTCCATTCCCGTTATACAGTGTCTTAACTGACTTGCAATGTTTTTCTCAGGTTCTGGCAAATGGGACTTGGCATTAAAGAGATTTGTGCAACAACCAATAAAGCAATCTTCTGTATACTTATATGATTTGCTCCAGACTATGATAAAGTTGCTCAATTCTTGATTTTGAAATACATAAAAGACCATATTGGCATATATGATTTGTAACTGTTTGGAACCATGTGTTTTTAGTGCTTAACTGCTTATTGGTCTTTTTCTTTTCTTTTTTAAAGTTCTCTTTATGATTACTGCTATTAATGGAATTAAACTTCGAAGTGTGAATCATCTGGTTTAATTCGACGTGGCATATGATCACTAAATTAGCTGCAAACAAGCCAACTCTGTCTCCACCACCTTAGCCTTTGATGACCCAATATTTAATAACTTGAAATTGTTACTGTAATAAGAAATCGCAAGTTAAACAAAGCTCGATTTGAGGCTTTTATCCTGAAAAAAACCCGAGCTCTGTTATTGTAAGCTTGAATTTCCTTTGTTTGGATAGTTCATAAAATGTGCAGGCTCTGACTCTATTAAGACGGCTTTGTATTTTTTAAGCTTATGGATAATCCTTACAATTATTAGCTTGTAAACTGGTCGAATTAATATCAACTAATTTTGCAAACAAGAAAAGGGTGGAAAGTTGTAAATCATTCAATAAAACAATGGTAGTGGTTTTTATATCAGTATTCAGCACATTAACTAATTGTCATATACCCGTAGAAGTCAATACTACACATTTCAACCCATACCAATAATGACCCATTTATCATAGGAGACCTATCAATCTATCATGGTTCCATTAGCTTCAACTCACGCAGTCCCCCCGAAATAGCTAAATTATCTAGGATACAGCAACTCTCACACAGAGTCAGATTTGGAAAAGGCAAATTTCTAAACATACAGGAAATAGCTAAGCTATCAATATAGTAACTCGCTATACCCATTCCGAAAAGGCAAACTTCTCAGCAAAAGTACAAACATACAGAACCATATGTGTTCGAGCCACAACACTACTAGTACTACTACTACTAAAACCAACCATCAAGTTTAACCCAACAGCGCGTGCAGTAAAAACAACACACGAGCGGAACATTTGTGAGTTAAAAGTTAAAACACACATATTACATGATTATTCATCCCCAGGAATGACATATGCAGACCCAAGTCTATCCGTTACAAGAAGAAAACATAATCATTCTAAGCAAAAAGATCCGGACAGTTAAAATCCTACAAATTAGCAAGACACATAAACAAACCTACTCTCTCGACAGAATGCTTTCACAACTCACTTTCTTTTTTTAGCCGGTGGTTCGTCCTCATCCTCGTCTTCCTCTTCCTCTTCTTCCTCATCATCATCATCACCCTCGCCGTCACCGTCGTCGTCGTCATCATCATTTCCGTCATCATCATCATCGTCGTCTTCGTCATCATCATCGTCGTCGTCATTACCATTGGCTGCGGGATTCTCATCAGGGTCTCCCTCCTCGTCATCGGCCTCTTCTTCTCCTGAGAAATCTTCGTCTCCAGCATCATCTTCTGGCTCGACCGCTTCTGGTTCATCTTTGTCTTCGTCTTCATTGTCGTCCTCGCTGTCACTCCCGTCTTTTGCTTCAACATCCCTTTTGTTCTTTCTGGGAACTTCAGATAAAATAAACCTGCAATCATCCAGTAACATATACAGTAAATGTTTTGCTGCAAATATTCAGCTGTAAACCAAAAGGTAAGGACAGGGAATACAATAATATCAATACCTCTGATTAGTTCCATCCAATGTTTGAGATGCAACTAAATCCTTAAGCAGAGAGCCCGTCTGCATAAAACAAAAAAGAATATGTTTGAATATAATCTTTCTGTCTTTTTACTCTCTATAACAGACGGATAAAACAAACTTATCCCATTTACTTACAAATGGGCTTACAGTTTATTTTTTCTCTACGCTACAGCAGAACAGGGTCTAACAGGTTATGTAATCATTATGCATCCAACCATGTACTCATTTGTTATGAAATTTAGATTATTAACACAATAGTAGCTATTTCAGATATGATATTACAAGGCTGCAACTTTGCTGAAATAACCAAGTAGAAACGCCAAAATATGTACTTTTCATACACCAAAAGAACACTAGAAGCCAAATAGAATCAAGTATGTAATAAACTTATAGAAAGAGCTAAAGACATTCTTGCAAACTATATGAGGCTTATGATAAGTTTTGGCTAGTGCGATTTGAGTTATATGAAAGCCACTAGCCACGTAAAATCTCTCAACTTTGTAGTATTATTGTATCACAAACCCAAAGACTAAACACACTTTGTGCACATAACATGAAACTGCTACTTGAAGGCCTTTGAGTAATCTACTTCACTTTGGCCTATCTTTGAAAATTACATATGTTAATAATTTAAAAGCAAGTCAACTTCATACTCTACCTAAGAGATAAATGCCGACTAACAATCGGCTTTTTCCCCAAACCAAAGCAGCAAAATGTACAAAAAAATATTTGTCACAACTCAATAAGACCACTGTTAGGCATTTATATACTGATATACATCAAAACTCTAAATCACATAACAAACTACAATTTCACATAATTCGCAATTCAATAATACAAAGCTTAATTTTGGCTTATGAGCATATTGGTTTTCAGCTTATATTTCATTAGTCCCAATTTTCCGGCCTATTTTGAGATTCATCAGCTTATCTAAGTTAATCATATCGTAATCAACTTACATAAGCCCAGAAGTCCCAAGAGAAGACAGAAAATTGGGGCTTATGAAATATAAGCCGAAATCAAATAAGCTCATAAGCCAACATATAAGCTTAAACAAACACCTCCTTAACAATTGAAACTCAAAATTACATATCAAGACCATAACTTTACATGATTCGAACCACAAGAACACACAAAACAATCCAATTACATATAAAAATCTGAATTTTAACACAAAAACAATCCAATTTCATATAAAAATCAAACACTAAACCCTAAAATTAAAACCCCAATTCTATATAATTAAACCACATATACCCACACAAAACAATCCAGATTCATATAAAAATCCAACCTTTAACACAAAAACACTAAACCCTTAAACTAAAACCACAATTCTACATAATTAAACCACACATAACCCATAAAAACAATCCAATTTCATATAAAAATCAAACCTTTAAACATAAAAAAACTAAACCCTAAAAATAAAACCACAATTTTACATAATTAAACCACACATAACCCATAAAACAATCCAATTATACATAAAAACCAAACCTTTAACACAAAAACACTAAGCCCGTAAATTTTATAACAAAATAAACCAAAAAACACAATTCTATACAACAATCCAATTCTATATAATTAAACCCTTAAACTAAAAACACAATTTTATATAATTAAACCACATATAACCACAGAACAATCCAATTTCATATAAAAATCAAATCTTTAACACAAAAACACTAAACCCTAAACTTAAAACCACAATTCTATACAATTAAACCTCATACAACCCATAAAACAATCCAATTACACATAAAAATCAAATCTTTAACACAAAAACACCAAACCAAATAATTTTCCAACAAAATAAACCAAAAAGCATCAAATTTTACCATGAAAGATTGAAAAGCAGCCAAAAGGGTATGATAAGCAACAGCTTCAGCAAGAAAAGCCACCATCTTTATCTGCAAAACACCAAATTCAGAGACAAAAGATTTTGTTACTTCCATTAGTATTAAATATAAACCAAATTAAAAATCAAATCTTTGTTTTTTTTTTTTCAATATTTTTTACTGAGATTTTTTTTTTTTTGGCTGAAAAAGTAAAAAAAGGAAAAGTAGTGGTTTGTGGAGAGAGTTATTTTAGGGTTTGGATGTGGATTTGGGGGAATTGGGGATTTGGTGCTAGGTTTTTGTAAGGGTGTGAAGTGGAGTTTTGTAGGAGTAAAGGGGTGTGGGATGTAAATGAAATGGAATATTCTGTTAAATTTCTTGTTTTGACTTTTAACATTGACTTTAACAAATGAAATAAGTGCTATACATCAATTTTTAATCGGGTATTGGTCGGTACCCGCGCAATGTGGCGACGGGTACCCGTAATTAAATTTTTAGCGAGTAATATTTTTCGATTATATACTTTTTTGATAATCCAAGTTCGAAATACCACTTGTTAAACCAATATTCGATGGTGTCAGTGGCGGTTCGAGTGACTGTTGCATGACCTGTTTTGCGAGGGTGAGTTGTTTGCGAGTGAAAATTTAAATAGGATATAAACAAGAAAGAATGAAAAATTAAAACCGGAGAGTGTTTTATTGTTGTGTGTGACTTTTGGTCAGTTTTATACTATAATTTTTGGGGATGGCCGTTACATCTTTATAAACAATAAATGTTACATTTGTAACAGCCCACTAAAGATAATTAAAATTTTAAATGACGTAGCTGTTACTTCGTTTTGAAATGAGATTTAATATTTTAAATGGCTTATCAATGTTGGAGTTGGACATGCTAATATATTTAATATGTATAAAGTATTGACTTTTTTAACAATGTCTTATTGATTTCTTATTATAGAAATGTTAGAGACTTAAATTTTTAAGACTTCTAAATATAGAATAAGTCATAAATCTTTTATAAAGTAGTAAAATTAAGCAAATTTCGAACTTTCGTTTTCGGGGTTAATTTTTTTTAATATTTTTTAAAATTTTTGCTTCTGAAAATCAATTGAAATTTGAGTCCTTTCCAAAAATACTTCTGATACGTGAGAGGTAGGTTAATGTTACGTCATTAATAGGGTTGAGCCAACGGGTCACTCTTATCTATCTTAGGATTAGAATTTTTAGATTTTATAAATACTGTCATTGTTATGTATGTAATCAATCAATCAAAGTTAATCAATAAATCTCAAGTTCTTCTTATATCTTATTATTAAGGATACATCACCCGCTAAAAGTGGTGCCCTGTCATGATATTACCCGAGAGCGTCGTATCAATTGGTGCTTTCATTTAAAGCCCTCAACTCGTTGAGGGATTTTGATGTAGGGTGCCAATAATAAAAAAAAAGTATCATTCATCAGTGGTACTGTTCATCAGCGGTATTGTTCATCGATGATTGTTCATCGTGCAATGTTCATGGATACTTTTCACAGCGCACGGTTCAGAGGTACTGTTCAACGGTATTGTTCTTAGGATACTGTTCATCAGCCAAAAAATCGATTTATTCTTTATCGCATCGGGCACTAGCGATCGGGATGCATTAACTAAGCTTTTGCAAACAAGTACTGTGGTCGAATATCAAAGTGAGTTTAAGTATCTTATAACTCGAGTAACAGGTATCTATGAAAGTTTACTCGCCTTGTTTTATATATTCGGACGTAAATCGAAGCTACAACTAGAATTGTTAAGGTCTTACTCGAAACCGACAACATTAGGAGAATCCTTCTACCTAGCCCGTATAGTAGATATTTGTCTAGAGACAATTGTAGAGAAAAACAGACCACTGAAAAGAAAGAGGTTGATTCTTCTACAACACCACAAGTTGCGCCCGAAGTTACAACTGAAGTGGCACAAGAAGATGTGGGGAAGGTTACACCTGGACCTAATAAAGAGCACATTGAGCTTATGGTTAGTGAATCACAACCTATAGTTGGTGAATCTAAGTGAATAGTTGGTTAATCGCAGCATATAGTTGGTAAATCGCAGCTACTGGTTAGTGAATCACATATTGTTGATGAATCACCCAAGAGGGCCACGTGGTTTGTTTCAACCGAATAGGAAGAGTGTAGGGCAAGAATTCAAATGTTGATACTACTCAAGCTAGAGAATAAGTTGAAAGACATAACACAAATGTTTAGGGAACGTTTCAAGATTTGGGATCTTGGATCAGAGTGTTTTTCAAGACGTCACCTTGAGGGCAAGGTGAATTAGAAGGAGTGGGGAATGTTACGCCAAGCTTGATAGGGTTAGGCCAAATGATCTATCTTAAGATTAGGGTTTCTAGGTTTTATAAATACCGTCATTGTTATAAATATAATCAGTTAATCAATAAATCTCAAGTTCTTTTCATCTTTTGTTCTTAAGAAGACAACACCCGCTAAAAATGGTGCCCTATCCCGATACTTCCCGATAAGGTCATATAAGTTAATATGATACTAAGAAACTTAGATTAAAGACCAATTGATATGACTTGGGTGAAGTTTCCACCACTAAGCCTAACAACTTGAATAGACCTTGAATAAAGTAAATAAATACAACCAAAGACTAACCAGATTGGCGAAAGGATGATGTTATTGGCGATAACGCAAAGATAACCACACCAAGAACAATCAACAATCGACTCCAATTTTGAGTTAAAAACTCAGGGATAACTTCATAAGTTATTATGTTTTCAAAACTGAAGATGGTGTCTTCTAATACAACTTAAAAGCGTTTTTATAAGCTGGAAAAACAAAGCAAACATTTAAAACTTGCTTTGGAAAACATAATAAAACTTTGAAAAACTTACAAGTAGTTAAAAACATTAAATAAATGTAGTAAACTATGTGGGTAATAAATAAACCCAACTCTCTTTGCAGAAAATGTAAATCTCCAAAAGAATTCATTGAAACTTAATTCCTGATCTTTAAGGCTTCATGGGCTTAAGTTATGGCTGAGATTAGTGGGCTTCCATGAAATCACACTCAACCCTTGAGAAGATTTGAACCCAAATAAATCTTTTGCCCCGAGAGAACCACCATACAAAAAATGGGCGTGTTTTACACTAAATAAATTCGATGGCTTATGAAGCCCTAATGCACCAGCATCAACCCCTCCTGGTTCAGAAGAACTTGTCCTCAAATCTTATAACGGACCATCTTCAAAGTAAGGGGACAAGTCCACAACATTAAAATTGATGATATTTTTTAATCTCCGGGTAATTCCAACTTATAAGCATTATCCCCAATTCTTACCAACACCTTATACGGTCTATCACCTCTTGGCATTAGTTTGTTTTTACTTTTTGAGGTAAACCTCTCATTCCTTAAATGCAGCCATACGAGATCTACAGGTTCAAAAAGAGCTTTCTTTCGCTGCTTGTTTGCATTTTTCTTGTACAAATCAGTGGCATGCTCAATCTTTTTCTTGACTTGTTCATGAATTTTTAGCATTTCTTTAGCGCGAGTTTCTTCCTCAAAATGGACTTCATTACCCTTAGGAAAGGGTACTAGATCAATGAGCATGAGAGGGTTTACTCCATAATTTACCTCAAATGGAGCACGACCAGTAGCATAAGTAGGAAAACGATTATAAGCAAACTCAGTAAATGGAAGCTTAATATCCCAGTCTTTTAAGGATTTTCTCACCATGGTCCTAAGCAAAAGTTGTAAGTGTACGATTGGTTACTTCAGTTTGCCCATTCGTTTGTGATGATAAGTCGTACTAAATAACAATTTTGTACCAAGTAACTTACATAGTTACTTCCAAAAGTGGCTTAAAAATTTCACATCCTTATCGGTTACTATAGTGTTAGGAGCATCATGAAGACGTACAATCTTTTTTAGGGACAAATCAGCAATATGAATAGCGTCATCAGTTTTATGACAAGGAACAAAGTGTGCCATTTTGGAAAACGATATACCACAACCATTATAGTATCTTCTCCACGTTGGGTACGTGGTAAGGCCACAATGAAATCCATAGAGATGTCTTCCCATGGTTGTGAAGGAACTGGTAATAGAGTATATAAACCTTGATGAAACTTGCTCTTTGCTAGGTAACAGCTTGCACATATAGAAATAATGGTTGTAACATCACCCTCCATGCTAGGGGTGCAAACGAGCTGAACCGCGCCCGAGCTCAACAGGGCTCGGGCTCGGCTCGAAAAATAAATAGTGGGCTCGAGCTCGGCTCGATACCTCGTCGAGCTTTTACCTTTAAGGCTTGAGCTCGGCTCGATTAGGATTCGAGCAAAGCTCGAGCTTAGCTTGAAAAGCTCGAAATTATATATACGAAACAAATATATCACTATCGTTTACACACCACCACAAATTCTATGTTTATAGTAAACTATGATAGCGACTATCAATAAATTATTTATCTTTTTATATAGTTACTTTTTATAATAAGGCTAATACTCAAATCAACATTTGCTTACTTATATGAAAATATATTTATACTAAGGCTCGAAAAGCTCGATAAGGGCTCGAGCCAAGCTATCAAAAGCTCGAGCTCGGCTCATTATATGTTTCAAGCCATACTATTGAGCTTGAGCTCAGGCTTGGGCTCGATAAAAGCTCGGCTCGATCGAGCCGAGCTTGAACTCGAGCTCGAATAGCTTGATAAAATCTTGGCTCGTTTGCACCCCTACTCTATGCGATCCTAGTAGAAGTGTTCTTGTAGAACACCGAGGGTCTTGTTGATGCCAAAGTGACCAGCTTACCCTCCCCCATGGGCTTCTCGAATCATCAACTCTCTTGTGGTTCCTTTAGGAACACAAAGTTTGTTGTTTTTAAACAAAAACCCATCTTGGACAGGATAAGGACCACAAGTTTTCTCTTTGCATTCTTGGATTACCAAGAGAGAAATCAGAATCATTTAGGTATAATTCTTTAATGAAAGAAAAACCCAAAACTCCATCACCAAGGACTGTAAGCATGACATGTCTCCTTGAAAGTGCATCTACAACAACGTTAGAACTCCCTGTTTTAAACTTTGAAGCAAAAGTAAAAGATTGGAGAAATTCTACCCAATTTGCATGTCTGGGATTTAGTTTACTTTGGCAGTTGATATGCCTTAAAGCTTGATGATCAGAATGAAGTACAAACTGCTTTGGCCTTAAGTAATGGCTCCATTGATCCAAAGAATGTACGATAGCATAAAATTCCTTTTCATAGGTGCTATAGTTCTTCCTTGACCCATTTAGTTTCTCACTGAAATACACAATTGGGCGTTTATTCTGCAATAGAACAGCCCCTATGCCAAATCCACTTGCATCATATTCAAGTTCAAACAATTGGTTAAAATCATGCAGTGCTAAGATGGGAGACTCATACAAGCGCTCCTTGATTTTCTCAAATGCCTTTTGGGCACATGGAGTCCATTCAAAGGCAATCTTTTTTATACATTCAGTAAGAGGAGTAATGATGGTGCTGAAATTCTTAACAAACCTCCTATATAATGAGACAAGACCATGGAAACTTCTTACCTCTGTTACATTCGTATGTGTGGGCCATGTTTTGATTACTGAAACTTTAGTCATCCACGAAAATACCATCTTTAGACACAACATGCCCGAGAAATACCACCTTTGGAGAAATGAATTCACACTTCTCCAGTTTTCCATAAAGTTTTTGGTTCCTCAAAACTTCAAATACTTTCCTTAAATGTTGAGCATGTTCTGTCATTTCTTTAGTGTAAACAAGTATGTCATCAAAGTACACAACAACAAAGTGACCAATAAAAGATCTAAGTACCTCATTCATTAATCTCATAGAATTACTAGGAGCATTAGAGAGTCTTAATGGCATTACCAACCATTCATACAAACCACATTTGGTCTTGAAAGTAGTCTTGCACTCATCTCCTTCACGCATTCTAATTTGGTGATACCCGCTCCTAAGATCGATTTTAGAGAACAAAGTGGCACCATGGAGTTCATCAAGCATATCATCTAGTCTTGGAATGGGGTACCTATATTTAACTGTAATGTTGTTTATGGCCCGAATATCAACACACATTCTCGTTGTACAATCTTTATTAGGAACTAATAAGGCTGGAACAGAGCACAGGCCCATGCTTTCACGATATAGCCTCGATCAATAATTTCTTGAACTTTTTGTTGTAGTTCTTTAGTCTTTTCCGAGTCACAACGATAGGCTGGTTTGTTAGGGATGGGTGATCCTGGAATGAGATCGATCTGGTTCTCAATACCCCTAAGTGGAGGTAATCCCAGAGGTAGATCAGTAGGAACACCTCTTTAAATTCTGTCAAAAGTGGCCCAAGAACTAGATGCATATGTTCCTTACATTCATCCAACCCTTTTTTCATTAGAAACATAATGTAAACGTTCTTACCTTTGTTGATAGCTTTCTCCATTTGTGTTTCAATCATGAACAAACTTTTGTCAACCTTGTTTATCATGCTCTGCTCATTTTTCTAAGGCAAGGCAGACAATAATGGATCGAGAATGATCTTTCTCTTATCAATGATGAAAGAGTATGCGTGTTTGATAGGTGTGAATACACCCATCCTTTTACCACTTATTTCTTGCTAAAACGAGACCAAAACGCGTATTTAACATCATTTGTTTGGAATTATGCGTGGTTTGTGTGTTTGTTGTGTTTTCAGAGCCAACCGGATAAATATTGAAGAAAACATGGGATTGCACGGGTTTTATCGAAGAAAAAGACGAAAAGACGAAGTCTATAGTCCAAGAGATGCAAAAGATTTGAAGTCAATGGGCCTATTTGAAGATGTATCGAAGAAAAGGACCAAAGATGGAAGATTTACATATGTCGAATAACTCAAGTCTATTAAACGAAGAACTTACAAAACGAGCTGAATTTATTCATCGACAAATCCCGAATCAGAGTCGAAAACGTCAACTTTACTGAAAAGACGAGAAGACAAAAAGAAAGGGAGAAAGCCCACTCACCAACCAACCACATGTCCTATAAATAGGAAACCTCCTTCACAATTTGGAGCTAGTTTTTTTTCATTTTTATGTTTTTCTTTTCTTTTTGTTTCGTAGGAAAACCAACACCATTAAGGTGTTTGGTGATTTTCATTTTTCCTTTTGAATCCAAGATCTTGTAAGTTTTAATCTTTCCTTTTGTTTGTTAAACCTTAATCTTTCAATACAAGTCTCCTTTTAATCTTGTTCTTCCTTTTCTTATTGATTCTAAAGTTCTAAGTTTTTATTTTGTTGATTTTGATCTTTAAAAACAAGTGGGTTTTGTGTTTTTGTTGATTTGGTTTGATGTTTATAATTAGTAGATGATTAGTGGATAGTTTGGTTTAATCTTTGGTAAAAACTTGGTTGATTTTGGTTAAAATTCGTGTTTCTTTTTTGTCACTGTTCTTCGTCTTCATAATTTCCCCAGATTCCGAATGAGCATGATTTATTCCGAACAAACGTTTTACTTTCATTATTCCGCATGAGCCCTCATTCCGAATCACCATTTTATTCCGCATAAGAAGACATTCCGAACCAATGATTCATTCCGAATAAGCATATTATTCCGGGTGAGCCATTATTCCGAACGAGCTGGTATATTCCGCATAAGCTATTATTCCGGATGAGATATTATTCCGCATGAGTGTGTATTCCGAGTCAAGTAATTTTTCCGCATAAAGTAATTTATTCCGAATCAAGTTATTCCGAGTAAGTAAAGATTATTCCGAGTGAAGCTTTATTCCGAGTCAACAGATTATTCCGAATGAGCCATATATTCCGAATGAAGATGTTATTCCGCATGAGGGATTTTTCCGCGTGAACTATATTTTCCGCATGAACAAAATATTCCGAGTCAGCCTTTATTCCGCATGAAGGTGTTTTTCCGCATGAGTTACCTTTTCCGCATGAGCACTTATTCCGAATGAAGTGAATATTCCGAGTGAAGCATTTTATTCCGAGTAAGCATTTTAATTTCCGTTTTATTGTTTTTAATTGTTTCGTCTTTATTATTAATTGCTTTTAGCTTATTTTTATTTCTTCACGCATTTACCTTTTAATTAGATTTAGATCAAAAGCTCCCCTTTTTACTTTCCACCAAGAACAATTGAGTCGCACTTTTAATCGGTAATCAATTCGAAAAGACTTGGAACGAATTTATTTTATACTTGGTTAAAAACCTAGTTATTAAATGGCACCGCTGCCGGCTCTTTTTGTTAAGATTAAAGGTTTTAAGTGAGAGACGCGTTGGATTTTGGGATCCGTTCACTTTTGAACGTTATTTTCCTTGCTTTTAAATTTTCAAAAATCCATAAAAATTAAAAAAATTTCAAAAACACAAAAAAATAGAAAAACATATAAAAACCAAAAATATTTCTTGTCTATTTCACTTTTCTTTTTGTAGGTGTGCATACGTACTCGTGCTCGTAAGAAGAAAGTAGCTCAAGCCGAAGTCATTACTCAACCTATTGTCACCATGGACAATCAACCAATGATCGAGCTTTTGCAATCGCACGTAGAGGGCAACACCGATGCTATTGTCATACCCGAGATTGGAGCCAACAACTTCGAGCTTAAATCCGACTTCATTCAAATGGTCTCTGCTCAACCCTTCTTGGGGCGTTCAATTGATGATCCTCATGACCATATTAAAAGGTTTCTTCAACTCACTAATACGGTTAAGTATAATGGGGTTTCACAAGAGGTAATTCGCTTGCAAATTTTTCCTTTCTCCTTAGAGGGACAAGCCCGGCATTGGCTTGATAATGAGCCGCCACAAAGTATTCTTACGTGGACGGATTTAGAGACCAAAATCATCAACTACTTTTTCCCACCCTCACGTACTACCGCTTTGTGGAATGAAATCATTACTTTTGAACAAAAGTACGGTGAGACATTTAGTGAATCTTGGGACCGTTTTAAGGAACTTTTAAGAAAGTGTCCACAACATGGTTTAACAAAAGTACATCAAATCAATACTTTTTACAATGGTTTAAGCATGAATGACCAAGATTCACTAAATAGTGCTTCGGGGGGTAACATTTTGGTTAAGTCTGCTAATGCCGCTTGGGATATTATTGAGAACAAGTCTAGAGTGCAAACCAAGAGTGTTCGGACCAATGTGGCTAGTGCTAGCACTAATGATAGCGACAAGAGAATTGATAAGCTTACTTCGCTTGTTGAATCACTTGCTCTCCAAGCCGCCAATAATACCAAAGCTATCACTGCCCAAGCTAGTGCTTTGACTCAATCATGTGAAATATGCGGGGGATCTCACTCATACACCGATTGTCCTTCGGCTCATGACAATCCTGAAAATGTGTATGCCGCCAATGGTACCTATTCTACAGGAGGCTATCAAGCACGTCCTCAAGGTGACCACAACTTGCTCAGCTATCACTCAAACAACTTTCTTTCACCACCCGGTTTTCCCCCTAAAAACCCAAACAACCTTAATCGCAACAATCAAAACCAACCACGTGCTCCAAATCAATATCAAAACCAAAGAAACCCATATTCACCTCAAAGAAACAACCAAGTTTACCAACAACCTGTTTATCAACCACCTGCCTACCATGCTCCTTCCAACCAACCCACCGCATTACACCAAGATGTTGAAACCTACATGAGGACTAATGATGCGATAGTGCAAAATCTTCAGCGGGAAATGGCCAACATGAAAGCAGATATGGTGAAGCAAGGGAATGATCTTCGAGCCGATATGCGAAACACTTTAGCAAGTCAAACGAATGACTTAAGGAACATGATGGCTAGTTTCTTCCCAAGTAATCAAGCCTCTGGATCAGGTTCTCTTCCAAGTAATACCGTTGCTAATCCAAGAGGGGAGATGAAAGCAATCACCACTCGTAGTGGAAAAGGTTTAAAGGAACCCGAGCTTCCTACACCTACACCGGTGATTGTGACTAAGGAAAACGAGTCTCCTTCTCCAATTCCTCCACCTTCTATTTCTCCAACACCTCCAACTTCTACTTCTCCAATTCCACCACCTTCTACTTCCACCCCTCCACCACCCAAGGATGTGAGTGAGAATTCCATTCCAAAGCCTTCATCTCAACCCAATATACCTTATCCTTCAAGGTTGAGGAAAGAGAAATTGAAGAACAAGGATGATATTCAGGTTTCGAACTTTCTTAAAATGTTTAAACAACTGAATTTCAATATCTCCTTTGCTGAGGCTCTCGCTCACATGCCGAAATATGCTAAAATGTTTAAAGATCTTCTCAGTGATAAGGAGAAACTTCTCGATATTGCTCAGACCCAACTTAATGAGAATTGCTCCGCAGTGCTCTTAAGGAAATTACCAACCAAACTTGGTGATCCAGGTCGTTTATTGATTCCTTGCAACTTCCCTGGGGTAGAGAATTGTATGGCCCTAGCCGATCTAGGTGCTAGTATAAACTTAATGCCTTTAAGCGTTTGGAAACAATTGTCTCTACCCGAGCTAGTCCCCACACGAATGACTTTAGAATTAGCTAACCGTACGGTTGCTTATCCAGTGGGGATAGCCGAAGACGTCTTCGTTGGTGTCGACAAATTCACCTTTCCGGCGGATTTTGTTGCCGTTGACTACGAGATGGACCCCCGTGTTCCATTAATCGTTGGACGTCCATTCTTGAGGACCAGTCACACTCTCATTGATGTAGCCGCTGGCGAATTAATCATGAGAGTTGGTGACGATAAAATAGTCTTCAACATGGGTAAACTTTCTAAACAACCTTCTAAAAACGAGAGTGTCAATTTTATTGACGTTCTTGATGAGGCTTGTGAAGAACATTTCAAAGACGCTTGTAAAAGTGGTTCTTCTTCTCTTCCCATTGTTGAGACCGTTGCCTCTATTGCTCCATCACTAACTCCATTTGGAGAAAGTGATTTCATCTTGAAAGAATTTGAAGCAACTTTGGGAGATGTGGACTTAAAATATAACGATTCTCCCTCCAATTGGGATGAAGACATTCATACCATTGAGAAACTTCTCAATGAGGACCATATTTCTCCACCATCTCCTAAGGATATTTCTATCGATGAACCGAATTTGACTACGCCTTCCATCGAAAATCCTCCGGATTTAGAGCTTAAGGATCTGCCGTCTCATCTCGAGTACGTTTTCCTTGAAGACAACAAGAAGTCACCCATCATCATCGCAAAGGACTTGAAAGAAGAAGAAAAATCGCGACTTATCGCCGTGCTGAAGCAACATAAGAAAGCGATTGCGTGGAAAATCTCCGATATTCGTGGAATTGATCCTCACTTTTGCACACATAAAATTCTCATGGAGGACGACTTTAAACCCACTATTCAAAGCCAAAGAAAGGTGAATCCTAAGATCCATGACATAATCAAAAAAGAGGTTATCAAACTTCTTGATGCGGGAATGATCTATCCTATCTCGGATTCACCATGGGTTAGTCCCGTCCATTGTGTGCCTAAGAAAGGCAGAATCACCGTTGTGCCCAATGAAAACAACGAGTTGATTCCTACTCGTCTCGTTACAGGGTGGAGAGTTTGTATAGACTATCACAAACTCAATGATGCTACGAGAAAGGATCATTTCCCCTTCCTTTCATGGACCAAATGCTTGAACGTCTAGCGGGTAATGACTATTACTGCTTCTTAGACGGTTTCTCCGGGTATTTTCAAATTCCCATCGATCCCAAAGATCAAGAGAAAACCACATTCACTTGTCCTTATGGGACATTTGCCTACAAAAGAATGCCTTTCGGCTTATGCAATGCTCCTGGGACCTTCCAAAGGTGTATGATGGCTATCTTCCATGACATGGTTGAAGAAACTATGGAAGTCTTCATGGATGATTTATCGATCTATGGTGATTCCTTCTCTACTTGCCTTGCCAATTTGGAACGCATGCTTAAGCGGTGTGAAGGCACTCGCCTTGTTCTAAATTGGGAAAAATGCCATTTCATGGTAAAAGAAGGCATTGTGCTTGGACATAAAATCTCAAAAGCCGGTCTTGAAGTGGACCGTGCTAAAGTGGATGTCATAGCCAAATTACCTCCACCTTCAACCGTGAAGGGTGTCAGAAGTTTCCTTGGTCATGTGGGCTTCTATCTTCGATTCATTCAAGATTTTTCTAAAATCGCTCGCCCGATGACCCACCTCTTGGAAAAAGATACTCCTTTCATCTTTTCAAAGAGTGTCTTGAATCCTTCAATCTTCTTAAGGATAAGCTAACTAAGGCACTAGTCTTGGTTACCCCTAATTGGGAGCTACCTTTTGAATTGATGTGTGATGCTAGAGACTTTGCTATTGGAGCGGTTTTGGGCCAAAGAGTGAACAAACACTTCCAACCAATCCATTACGCTAGCAAGACAATGACGGGGGCTCAATTGCATTATACCACTACCGAAAAAGAGCTTTTAGCTGTAGTATATGCTTTTGAAAAATTCCGCCCCTATATTGTCCTTTCTACCACCATCGTGTATACCGATCATTCTACGTTGAAGTACTTGTTGACTAAGCAAGATTCTAAGCCAAGACTTCTTCGTTGGGTTTTGCTCCTTCAAGAATTTAAAATCGAAATTCGTGACAAGAAGGGTGCCGAAAACCTAGCCGCGGATCATCTAAGTAGACTTGAGGATCCTTATCAAGGGGATCATCCGAATCAAGAGATCAATGACTCTTTTCCCCTTGAGGCCTTAATGTCTATAAATTCCAATCTTGATGACACCCCGTGGTTTGCGGACATTGAAAACTACTTAGCGGCTGGAATTCTCAAGGAAGGGTTAACGTCCCAACAAAAGAAAAACTTCTTTAAAGATATTGAACATTATTTCTGGGACGACCCTTACCTTTTCAAACAATGTGCTGATCTGATTATTCGTCGATGTGTTGATGGGCCGACAGCGGTACAAATCCTTGATGCTTGCCACAAAGGACCCACCGGTGGTCACTTTGGTCCCAATTACACCGCGAAGAAAGTATTTGACTCTGGATTTTATTGGCCCACCATTTATCGTGACGCTCACGATATGGTTAAACATTGTGATGCTTGCCAAAGACAAGGCAAGATCACACATAAAGATGAGATGCCTCAAAGTTTCATACAAGAATGTGAAATCTTTGATGTATGGGGTATCGACTTTATGGGGCCATTTCCATCATCTAAAGGGAACAAGTACATCCTCGTAGCCGTTGACTACGTTTCTAAATGGGTTGAAGCTAAGGCTCTCCCCACGAACGATGCAAGGGTGGTTGTGAACTTTTTGAAGCAACTTTTTGCTCGATTCGGTGTTCCTCGTGCTATAATCAGTGACCGCGGGACTCATTTTTGCAATGATCAATTTGCAAGAGTCATGGCTAAGTATGGTGTCAATCACCGTCTTTCCACCGCTTATCATCCTCAAACCAATGGTCAAGCCGAGGTATCTAACCGTAGATTGAAGCGAATTCTTGAGCGTACTGTGGGAGAGCATCGTGCCTCGTGGGCCGATAAGTTAGATGATGCTTTGTGGGCTTTCCGTACCGCTTATAAGACCCCGATTGGTTGTACACCTTATCGTCTTGTGTACGGGAAAGCATGCCACCTCCCTATCGAGCTGGAACATAAGGCATACTGGGCCTTGAAGTGGGCTAACTTCGACATCAACAAAGCCGGCGATCTTCGAAAGATTCAACTCAATGAGCTAAATGAACTAAGGAATGAAGCTTATGAGAACTCGTTGATCTACAAGGAGAAGATCAAGATCATCCATGATGCAAGGATTAAGAACCGAGAGCTCCACGTTGGTGATCAAGTTTTACTCTTTAACTCTCGGTTGAAGATATTCTCGGGCAAGTTGAAGAGCCGCTGGTCTGGTCCATTCACCATCGCCAAAGTCTTTCCCTATGGCACCATTGAGCTTTCTCAGCCAAATGGGTCAAATTTTAAGGTGAATGGCCAGCGCGTGAAGTTGTACTGTGGTGAGGACATCTCTCATGAGATGATTCCATCCCTCACCACGTTTCCCATGAACTAGTTTTGGGACGAGTCAGGCTCGTGACTCGGTTAACAAAAACAAGCGCTCCTCGGGAGGCAACCCGAGTATCTATCCCTTTCCATTTTACCTCCTAAGTGTAGGGGGACCTATATAGGTTGCTTGTGTTTGTATGGTGATGTGATTACAGGGATAAGTGCACTTTTGGAATCTTTGAAGAACCGTGCTCCCGTGTTATCCGCAATCTGGTTCTATCTCTCAACTATCGTGATTCAATTTTCTTCATACTCACATTTGAAATTGATCACTTTAGTTGTCTCCTCCTTAACTTGATTTAACCAACGTGCACAATGTCATAAGTGTAGGGGAGACTTTTCCCACATGCTTAAACATTGAGGACAATATTTATATTAAGTGTAGGGGGACTTCTATCGAAGTAAGTGGTCTTTTCCATGAATTTGTCCTCATTTTAACCGGAAAATTTGATTTTTCGACATTTTTCAAAATTTTTAATCTATTTTGGCCTAGTTGTATAGTTGTATTTTCCTTTGTTATGGTTATTTTCTTTCCTTGCAAGAATAAATTTTCAATAAAGTTGTTTTAAATTTTTGATAGTCGTGAATATTTTGACTCAACCCGAGTTTACTTATCTAAGTTTACTCTAGCTAGTATCCTTAACGTGTTTAAGTCAAGTTTTGCTAGGCTTTTATGTAGCGAACTTTAAAACGCGAAAGTCTTAACTCTCACGGGTTAAGAACAAGAACTTTTCGCAAGTTCCTATAATTGATCCTAGAGAGTCGTTTATCAAGGGAACTTTAAAATGCGAATTCTAAACTTGAAGAGTCTAAGAATTTGCAAGATCCTATAAATGACTCGAAAACCCAAAACTTTGATTTAATTGGCTAAGCATCCACGAGTCTCATTCCTTGAGATTTTAAACTGTGGAGGACGAGAGATGATAGAGTCAATTATAAGTTTGGTATTTAATAACTAGGTTTTGCCTAGTAAGAAAATTATCGTTCTAAGTAGTGGTCTAATCGAATTGATCCTGGTTAACTATGTGACTCAGTCGTTCTTTGGTGAAACAAATAGTTGTCGTTGTAGTATATTAAAAGTGCAAAACTTTAAAAGTAAATGATGGTTAAGTAAATCTAAACCTATTTAAAACTTAAATTGTGCAATATTAAAACTTTTTTAAAAGTAAATTAATTAAATGACTTAAAATTAAAGCGTGACGAAAATTAAATTTAACGAAGTATTAAAAATGTAACTTAAAAACAAAACTAAGCAAAATATAATCCAAAACCAACAACCATCGGAATGTCTGATCGGAATGCTGTCACCATACCATCGGAATCCAGATCAGAAAGTAGTTATCGGAATGTATTGATGCTAGGTCTATCGGAAGGAGTCTATCGGAATATACCAATCGGAATGTTGTTCAGATCGCAAAGTGTCAGATCGGAATCCTAGATCAGAATGTTGCTAGGGAAATTTGGGCAGCACTTCGATTTAGAAATCCTCAAGAGCCGTCGGAATGTGCGATCGCAATGTGCGATCGCAATCCCAGATCGGAATGAGGGTGATGATACTCTAGATCGCAATCCCGGATCGGAATGCAAAACCCTTGTCCCAAATCTGTCACAATCGGAATGTTGGGAAAGCAAGCCGTCGCAATGTGTAGTACCCTTCTTTCCGATGGAGTTACAAATTCGCAATAAGCACAAGACAATAAGCTATGACTAATAAGCAGTAACCAAATAAACTTAAATGAAATGAAAAAGGACGAGATAATAAGCTAAAAAGTTAAAACCTTTTCGAAATTTAAAAGACGACACTTAATGAAATGGAATTTAAAGATAAAACTTTTGAGAAAAACTTGAAAACACTTTAGTTAAATACCAAATAAGCACATAAGATTGTCAAACTTGTGGCGTGTTTCGTATGAAAACTTAAAGGGAAAAGTAAGGACGAAACTTTTAATCAAATAAGCAAAGGATTAAGCAATTACTTGCTTAATCCGATTTTTAAAACAAACAAAAACAAGAGAAAGGTAGAAAGAGAATGATAAAAGAAACTTGATCAAAGGTAAATGAAGATTAAAGCAACAAAATTAAGAACACTTACTTGGAATTAAAATGTATTAAAAGTGCAAGACAATGTATTTAAATTGACATGAAAAGTAAATGTGCAAAAATTAAAGATGGAAGAACTAGTGTCACTCTAGCCAACAAAAACAAATGATTAACATCCTAAACTATATATAGGGGAGATTAAGGAGTGCTTAGGAAGCTTCCTCCCCTCTTTCCTTTCTCCTTAATTGCATGCTTAGTCTTTCTCTTCTTAATCTTTTGTTAATTGCACCATTAGTCCTTAAGCCTTTTAATCTTCTTAAATCTTGGACTTTAATGACTTTTGGCTCGGGATTTCTTTGGACTCGTCTTTTAATTCTTCAATAAATAAGACTTGAGTTCTTCGGCTTTTAATAAACTTCCGTCTTTTGACTTTTTCTTCGATAAATCTTCAGAATTGGTCTTGGACTTCCGTTCTTTTTGCACTCTTGACTTCTTGACTTTGTCTTTCATCTTTTTCTTCAATAAAAGCCCGTAAATGTCCGTGTTTTCTCCCCTTTTCACAATTTCGTCCTAAATCACAACAAAAACACAAACCACGCATAATTCCGACATAAATGACATAAAATACACGTTTTGGCTCGGTTATTATTGTAATTAAGTGGTAAAAAGGATGGGTGTTTACACACCTATCAAACCCCCTACACTTGACCATTGCAATGTCCTCATGCAATGCATTAGTTACAAAGCAAGTTTACACTTTTCATCATAATCAATCCACGTTGGCCTTTATTAAAGAGATAGAAAATTATAAACATTCAAAATAAAGAAATCAAAAGCATACCTTGGGTTTTGGAAATGTCATGAATAATCATCATCCTCAAGTTTTCACTTTCTCCAAACCAAGCTTAAAAACGAGATCATTGTTATTATAAGTTAGCAAACTAACACGAACTCATGTGGGCCAATTATTCACTTAGACTCCCTTATTCCTAGGTGTATCTCTTATATTTTATTGTTGTCTTGAATGATCACGAGGATGCATTTTTGACTTATTTCGATAGTTATTTAGGCCGAAAATAAAGTGAACGATTTAATCAATAGTTAGCTAAAGGACAAAATCTTTTAAAACTGCTTCTCGGGACCTCATAAAGTTCATATCTTGGCATAACTCGCTTCGCGATTTGAGACCTTTCTCGGACCGATATTTGGCAGCGACTTCATACTTCAAACCTTGAGAGACGTTCATGAAATAATGGTCTTCTCTTCATATAGGAATTTCTTCACTTGAACTTTTGAGAGATTCATACTTGGACCACGACTTCTTCATTTTTCTCCAATCTTTATTTTGTACTTTGATATACAACGATCCGCCTCCTTTTTGGACTTGGCTTCATTTATCCTCATACCTTGTTAGGGCCTTTTCGGATAGACTTCTCCATGACTTTTTGGGAGTTTTTGCTTTTCGTCGTGTGTCTCGATCCTTCATATTGATTTTCGATAAATGATTCTTCACATCACTTGGATCTTTAGCAACAAAATATAGCCCTCATGTCTTGTTAGGACCTTTTTGGACTCGCCAATCTTCGCATCCCGCTTCAATAAGTTATACCTTGGCTATGAACTCTAATCCATACCGAGCAACTTTTAAACGATCTTGGGCTAGAAGCTAAGTAACTTTTCAAATCGTACAACCTTATTTATTGCAGATAAATTTATTAGCAGGCGATGGGAGAATAGGATTATAATTA
The DNA here is from genome assembly GCA_025667525.1 of Glebionis coronaria. Classification (NCBI taxonomy): domain Eukaryota; kingdom Viridiplantae; phylum Streptophyta; class Magnoliopsida; order Asterales; family Asteraceae; genus Glebionis; species Glebionis coronaria. The sequence continues at coordinate 691,249,746 of CM046874.1, read as the reverse complement.
ACTCACATAAATTCACGAAAGAATACCAAACTTATAATTGACTCTATCATCTCTCGTTCTCCACAGTTTAAAATCTCAAGGAATGAGACTCGTGGATGCTTAGCCTATTAAATCAAAGTTTTGGGTTTTCGAGTCGCCTATAGGATCTTGCAAACTCTTAGACTTTTTCAAGTATAGAAATCACATTTTAAAGTTCCCTTGATAAACGACTCTCTAGGATCAATTATAGGAACTTGCGAAAAGTTCTTGTTCTTAACCCTGAGAGTTAAGACTTTCGCGTTTTATAGCTCCCTATATAAAAGCCTAGCAAAACTTGACTTAAACACGTTAAGGATACTAGCTAGATTAAACTCGGGTTGAGTCAAAAGATTCAAAACGTTTGAAAATTAAAACCACTTTATTAAACATTTATTCTAGCAAGGAAAGAAAATAACTATACAAAAGGGAATAACTAATGGGCCAAAATAGATCAAAATTTTTGAAAAATGTCGAAAAATTGATTTTCCGGTTAAAATGAGGACAAATACAAGGAAAAGGCCACTTAACTTCGATAGAAGTCCCCCCTACACTTAATATAAACATTGTCCTCAATGTTTAAGCATGTGGGAGTAAACTCCCCTACACTTAGGACATTGTGCACTTTGTTTAAATCTCGCTAAGGAAAAGACAACTACAGAGATTCCTATTTTAATATTGAGAAATATAAAATAGTGAATCGAAAAGAGTTTAGGATAGAACCAGGAAGATGGAACACGGAATCACGGGTCGTCAAAAATTTTCAAGAGTGGATCATTGAGCGCTCGAATCCCTGATTAGTAGAAGAGAGGAAATAGCAAACACTAACGGGTCTCCCTACACTTAGGATAAAGAAAGCTAAAAGATAGATGCATGGGTTGCCTCCCAAGAAGCGTTTGATTTTTGTTAACCGAGTCGTGAGCCTGACTCGACCTTGATTACCATAGGAAGAAGCATGAAATATATCCACCGGGATCAAAGACATAGTTTTCGTCCATCAAATAGCACAAGCTTAAGGCGAACAAGGCAAGCCAAAGAAGAGTAGGCAAGGTTCCCTTAAGCAAGACGGAGCACGGTGGAAGCAAGGGTGAAGTGGTGCAAGCAGATTTCCATAAGTTCCAAAGATATGTCCTTTTATTTCATCAGACGGATACTGAGATGGCTGCAGAATATCGATACCGGGGTCGAACACCTTTTCCTTTAGGGGAAATAGCACTCAGGCTTAACAGAATGTGAGGAAGATCCGCGAAGAAGATGCACAACCTCGTCCTCAGAAGGGGGACAAAGAGGTGTTAAATCATATGTGCTGCGGATGTTGGTGTCGACCGGTTGCTTCTCCTTTGAAAGAATTTTCTTCAAATCCAAAGTAGGATCAAGACGATAATCTTCAAAGTCCAAAGGAGGAGCATCACTCTCATGAGGGAAGTACGTGTTGAGAAACGTAGATAAGTCTTCCTCAAATGAGTAATCGTCCAAAGTAGGATCGAGTGATGGCGGAGGATCTTCATCATGGGAAGAATCGCTCGAAAGAGTATCGGCCTCATCGAAATCATCATATGTGGGCAGGTCGGGATACTCGGAAGTACAATCATCAAAATCATCTGAATCTGAGCTAGAATCATCATCATAAGCATCAAAGATCGGTGGAGAATCATAAATGGGAGAAGGTTCCAAATTGGAAAGAGAATCATCCACATCTTCTTGAAAAAGTGGATTATCAATGCAAGAGTCGAATAGAGGATTGTTGTAGATGACAAAATCATCGAGCACATTAATCATATTCACTGATTCTCGTCCAAAGGATTTGCTTGTAAGCTTCCCCATTTTGAAAACTTGTGCATCATTCCCGACTCTTAAGATTAACTCACCTTCGGCAACATCAACTAGAGCTCGTCCGGTTCTCAAGAATGGCCGACCAAGTATTAAAGGAATACGAGGGTCCATTTCATAATCAACAACGACAAAGTCGACCGGGAAAGTAAATGTGCCAACTTTAATGAACACGTCTTCGGCAATACCAACGGGGTAAGCGAGAGTGCGATTTGCAAGTTCCAGAGTCATCTTTGTTGGAGTAAGGTCGGGTAATGATAGTGTTTTCCAAACACTCAAAAGCATAAGATTAATACTGGCCCCGAGATCAGCTAGGGCAGTAAATTCTTCAGTTTTGTTAAAGATGCAAGGCAACACAAAACGACCGGGATCTCTAAGCTTTTCCGGAAGTTCTTTAAGAATAACTGCAGAACAGTTTTCATTTAAGCGTGTGTTGGCGAGCTCAATCAGCTTCTCCTTCTTGTTAAGCAATTCCTTGAATGCTTTCACAAATTTCGGCATGTGGACAAATGCTTCAACAAGGCTAATGTTGATGTTCATTTGAGAGAGCATCTTCACATAACTCGACACTTGACAGTCATTGTTGGTTAGCTCGTTGGTCTTGCCTAAGCGAGAAGGATAATAGATATTGGGTTTGGGTGGTGAAGGTGTAGGTGTAGTAGGTAAAGGTTGAGATGTTGAAGGGTCCTTCCTAGGTACATCGTTATGACGAGGCGGAGACGGTAATGGTGCACTAATACTAGGTGTAGGAGGAGTAGGGATAAATGGTGGTGGAGGGGGTGTAGATGATGGGGGTGGGATAGGTGGTCCTACGATGGTAACTCCACTACGGGTAGTAATAGCACTCACATTAGCTCGCGGATTGGTGACGGTGTTTGAGGGTAGAGAACTCGAAGTAGAAGGTTGAGCTGTGGGCAAGAAACTAGCCAGCATATTCTTCAAATAATTTGTTTGATTGCTGAAGGAGGATTGGATATTATCTCGAAGCTCAGATCGAATGTCATTTCCTTGCTTGGTGATATCTCCTTTCAGATTGATAATTTGGCTCTGAAGATTCTTGATTTGCTCAACATCGGGATTTATGGGTGGGGCTTGTTGGGCGGGTGGGTGATACGGATTAGAAGCTCTTGGTGGGATTTGGTTGCTTCTATTGTAGTTGTTGGCGGGGTTTTGGTTTTGAGGAGAAAAACCGGGTGAAAGGTAGTTGTTGGACCGGTAACTCAGCAAATTTCGATCCCCTTGTGGTCGAGCTTGGTAATTTTCCGGTGAATAATTACCATAAGCTGCATACACGTTTTCCGGATTTTCTTGTGTAGAAGGACAATCAGTGTATGAGTGTGGACCGCCGCATGTTTCACAAGGATTAGCAACCGCTTTAACTTGTTGTTGTTGATGGTTTGAAGCGAGAAGTAAAATACTTTTGTTCATTTCAGTCATCATGCGGGTGAATTCGGTCATATCGGGGTTTGCTGAAGTAGAAGAAACATTGACTCTCGGGTTGTTCCTTGAAGAAGCGAAGGAATCCCAGTTTTTGTGGTGAGTAGTCATGTTCTCAATAAGCTCTCTACACTCCTCGGGTCTCCTTTTCATAAATGTGCCACCGGCGGCTGCATTAATCGTATCATGATCACGAAAAGTCAAACCGTTGTAGAAAGTATCAATTAATGTGACGGGAAGCATGTTGTGGTTTGGACAACGATCAATCAAGACATTATATCTTTCCCAAGCATCAAAAAGAGATTCATCGGGATCTTGCATGAAATCGATGATTTGATTGCGAAGGCTCGTGACCATGGATGGTGGAAAGTAGCGCGACAAAAAGCGTTGAGTCATGTCATCCCAAGTATGAATTGAATTCTTCGGGAGACGATCAAACCATTTCTCGGCGTGATGTGATAAAGTATGTGGAAAGAGTTGTAGGCGAAGAACATCCATTGTGACACCAGGCAACTTCATGCTTTGAGTGATTGTAATGAACTTGTCGAGGTGTTTGTTGGCATCATCATCAGACATTCCTCTAAAAGGATTTGTTTGCACTTGCTGAATCATGTGGTGCTTCAACGAAAACTCCGGAGCCGTGATTTGCATCGGCGCAATCGGTCCTCCTCGTCCAAACATGGTAGGTTGACAAAGCTCCTCCATTGTCCGAAGATCGGGTTGTGGATGAACATTGTTGTTATTGTTGAGGTGCGGTAGATTATTGTTGTTGTTAACACCGGCCATACTTAAATCTTCTCGAGTCTCGGGCTCTTGATAATTAGAAGATCTAGTACGCATACACCTACAAAGGCAAAAGAAAACAATACCAAACGCAAAGACAATATATATACACAATAAAAATAAAATCTTTTTGGATTTTTGAAATTTTTAATTTTTATGGATTTTTATCAATTTTTAATTTTTATGGTTTTTTGAAATTTTTATGCAAGAAAAATAACGCTCACAAGTGAACGGATCCCAAAAAGCAACGCGTCTTTCACAGAAAACCGTTAATCTTTACGAAAAGAGCCGGCAGCGGCGCCATTTTAATAACTAGGTTTTGCCTAGTAAGAAAATTATCGTTCTAAGTAGTGGTCTAATCGAATTGATCCTGGTTAACTATGTGACTCAGTCGTTCTTTGGTGAAACAAATAGTTGTCGTTGTAGTATATTAAAAGTGCAAAACTTTAAAAGTAAATGACGGTTAATTAAATCTAAACCTATTTAAAACTTAAATTGTGCAATATTAAAACTTTTTTAAAAGTAAATTAATTAAATGACTTAAAATTAAAGCGTGACGAAAATTAAATTTAACGAAGTATTAAATATGTAACTTAAAAACAAAACTAAGCAAAATATAATCCAAAACCAACAACCATCGGAATGTCTGATCGGAATGCTGTCACCATACCATCGGAATCCAGATCGGAAAGTAGTTATCGGAATGTATTGATGCTAGGTCTATCGGAATGTAGAAAGATGCAACCTATCGGAATGGAGTCTATCGGAATATACCCATCGGAATGTTGTTCATATCGCAAAGTGTCAGTCGGAATCCTAGATCGGAATGTTGCTAGGGAAATTTGGGCAGCACTTCGATTTAGAAATCCTCAAGAGCCGTCGGAATGTGCGATCGCAATGTGCGATCGCAATCCTAGATCGGAATGAGGGTGATGATACTCTAGATCGCAATCCCGGATCGGAATGCAAAACCCTTGTCCCAAATCTGTCACAATCGGAATGTTGGGAAAGCAAGCCGTCGCAATGTGTAGTACCCTTCTTTCCGATGGAGTTACAAATTCGTAATAAGCACAAGACAATAAGCTATGACTAATAAGCAGTAACCAAATAAACTTAAATGAAATGAAAAAGGACGAGATAATAAGCTAAAAAGTTAAAACCTTTTCGAAATTTAAAAGACGACACTTAATGAAATGGAATTTAAAGATAAAACTTTTGAGAAAAACTTGAAAACACTTTAGTTAAATACCAAATAAGCACATAAGATTGTCAAACTTGTGGCTTATTTCGTATGAAAACTTAAAGGGAAAAGTAAGGACGAAACTTTTAATCAAATAAGCAAAGGATTAAGCAATTACTTGCTTAATCCGAATTTTAAAACAAACAAAAACAAGAGAAAGGTAGAAAGAGAATGATAAAAGAAACTTGATCAAAGGTAAATGAAGATTAAAGCAACAAAATTAAGAACACTTACATGGAATTAAAATGTATTAAAAGTGCAAGACAATGTATTTAAATTGACATGAAAAGTAAATGTGCAAAAATTAAAGATGGAAGAACTAGTGTCACTCTAGCCAACAAAAACAAATGATTAACATCCTAAACTATATATAGGGGAGGTTAAGGAGTGCTTAGGAAGCTTCCTCCCCTCTTTCCTTTCTCCTTAATTGCATGCTTAGTCCTTCTCTTCTTAATCTTTTGTTAATTGCACCATTAGTCCTTAAGCCTTTTAATCTTCTTAAATCTTGGACTTTAATGACTTTTGGCTCGGGATTTCTTTGGACTCGTCTTTTAATTCTTCAATAAATAAGACTTGAGTTCTTCGGCTTTTAGTAAACTTCCGTCTTTTGACTTTTTCTTCGATAAATCTTCAGAATTGGTCTTGGACTTCCGTTCTTTTTGCACTCTTGACTTCTTGACTTTGTCTTTCATCTTTTTCTTCAATAAAAGCCCGTAAATGCCCGTGTTTTCTCCCCTTTTCACAATTTCGTCCTAAATCACAACAAAAACACAAACCACGCATAATTCCGACATAAATGACATAAAATACACGTTTTGGCTCGGTTATTATTGTAATTAAGTGGTAAAAAGGATGGGTGTTTACACACCTATCAGTATTCTTTCGTGAATTTATTTGAGTTGATTATAAGCCTATTCTCCCATCGCTTGCTAATAAATTTATCTGCAATAAATAAGGTTGTACGATTTGAAAAGTTACTTAGCTTCTAGCACAAGATCGTTTAAAATTTGATCGGTATTAATTAGAGTTCATAGCCAAGACATAACTTATTGAAGCGGGATGCAAAGATTGGCGAGTCCGAAAAGGCCCTAACAAGGCATGAGGGCTACATTTTGTTGCTAAAGATCCAAAAGTGATGTGAAGAATCATTTAACGAAAATCAATATGAAGGATCGAGACACACGACGAAAAGCAAGTACTCCCCAAAAGATCATGGAGAAGTCTATCCGAAAAGACCCTAGCAAGGTATGAGGATAAATAGATCCAAGTCCTAAAAGGAGGCTGATCGTTGTATATCAAAGTCCAAAATAAAGATTGGAGAAAAATGAAGAAGTCGTGGTCCAAATATGAAGAATCTCTCAAAACTTCAAGTTATTATGAAGAGAAGACCATAATTTCAAGAACGTCTCTCAAAGATTTGAAGTATGAAGTCGCTGCCAAATATCGGTCCGAGAAAGGTCTCAAATCGTGAAACGATTTATGGCAAGATATGAACTTTGAAAGGTCCCGAGAAGCAGTTTTAAAAGATTTTGTCCTTTAGCTAACTATTGATTAAATCGTCCCACTTTGTTTTCAGCTTAAATAACTATCGAAATAAGTCAAACGATGCATCCTCGTGATCATTTAAGACAATATTAAAACATAAGAGATACACCTAGGAATAAGGGAGTCTAAGTGAATAATTGGGCCACATGAGTTCGTGTTAGTTTGCTAACTTATAATAACAATGATCTCGTTTTTAAGCTTGGTATGGGGAACGTGAAACTTGAGAATGATGAACATTCATGACAACCTAAAACCCCAATGTAAGCCTTTGAATTCTTTACTTGTTTTGTTCTTTTAGTTTCCTTAGTGTTTAGAATTTAATAAAGGCCAAGGTGGGTTATTTATGATGAGAAATGTAAATCGTGCTTTAAAGTTAATGCATTGCATGAGGGCATTGCAATGTTAAGTGTAGGGGATTTGATAGGTGTGAAAACAACCATCCTTTTACCACTTATTTCTTGCTAAAACGAGACCAAAACGCGTATTAAATATCATTTGTTTGGAATTATGCGTGGTTTGTGTGTTTTTTGTGTTTTCAGAACCAACCGGATAAATATTGAAGAAAACATGAGATTGCACGGGTTTTATCGAAGAAAAAGACGAAAAGACGAAGTCAATAGTCCAAGAGATGCAAAAGATTTGAAGTCAATGGGCCTATTTGAAGATTTATCGAAGAAAAGGACCAAAGATGGAAGATTTACATATGTCGAAGAACTCAAGTCTATTAAACGAAGAAATTAAAAGACGAGTTGAATTTATTCATCGAAAAATCCCGAATCAGAGTCGTAAACGTCAACTTTACTGAAAAGACGAGAAGACAAAAAGAAAGGGAGAAAGCCCACTTACCAACCAACCACATGTCCTATAAATAGGAAACCTCCTTCACAATTTGGAGCTAGTTTTTTTTTCATTTTTCTGTTTTTCTTTTCTTTTTGTTTCGTAGGAAAACCAACACCATTAAGGTGTTTGGTGATTTTCATTTTTCCTTTTGAATCCAAGATCTTGTAAGTTTTAATCTTTCCTTTTGTTTGTTAAACCTTATTCTTTCAATACAAGTCTCCTTTTAATCTTGTTCTTCCTTTTCTTATTGATTCTAAAGTTCTAAGTTTTTATTTTGTTGATTTTGATCTTTAAAAACAAGTGGGTTTTGTGTTTTTGTTGATTTGGTTTGATGTTTATAATTAGTAGATGATTAGTGGATAGTTTTGTTTAATCTTTGGTAAAAACTTGGTTGATTTTGGTTAAAATTCGTGTTTCTTTTTTGTCACTGTTCTTCGTCTTCATAATTTCCCCAGATTCCGAATGAGCATGATTTATTCCGAACAAACGTTTTACTTTCATTATTCCGCATGAGCCCTCATTCCGAATCACCATTTTATTCCGCATAAGAAGACATTCCGAACCAATGATTCATTCCGAATAAGCATATTATTCCGGGTGAGCCATTATTCCGAACGAGCTGGTATATTCCGCATAAGCTATTATTCCGATGAGATATTTGTGAAAACCCGTACTTTCCCAGTATTATTTTATTCTTTTTATTCGTGCTTCTTGAATTTTCCAACGTATTACGTTTTCTTGTATTGTTATATGTAAATCCTGAGATTCTTAAATTTTAATAAATTATACTTTTTAAGTATTTTTCTGATCATCGATAAATACTTTGCATGGAATTATAAAATTCTTATTTTATTTTTCCATATTTAGTTTAAATCAAAGTTTTTGATTTAAAATCACCCGCGTGCGTTTTACAACGAGTTTATTCAAAAACAATGTACAACGAGAATTCCTAGTGATCGCAATACCGACGGATGCCCAAAATATTACGTTTATTTATCGATTGTTTCGATAATTAATATTTTTGACGATTTCGTTTTAATTACGTATTAAGTCGTGTCGAGGAATCGTATAATCATTTTTATGATGCATTGTAACTTTTGAAAAGTATTTTTACGAAACCCGAGCCCCGTAAATATTTTCAATATTTACCAATAACCATTTTTCTACCCTTTAAAACTATTAATTGTTTTTAAGTCCTAAAGTTTCAAACTTGGCAACATTGGTCCCTCCACTTAAACCATATAAAAAGCCCATTTTCTTCCACAACTAGCACACACATTCATTTTAAAAAAAAAACACAAACACCTCCCTCCTCCCTTTTGTTTTTCCGTCACCCTCAACCCACAAACACTCTCAAATCATCAAGTTTTATCTTGATTCTCTTAAAACAAAAATTAGACCACACCTTGTAATTCAATTGTGGTTCTTTTGATACCAAAATCTTGTACATGCATCAAGGTTTTCAAGACTTTATAATTTCATGGTTGTATGATGATTTAATCATCATGCATGTATTGCTTTTGGTAAGATTATGTCATTTTAATCCTTAAAAGTCTTGTTTTTAATCTTTAATTTTGTTAGATTTTACATGCAAGTGTTTTTAGGAGTGTTTGGGTGATGGGTATGATTGTATGATGATCCTAGGGGTATGGGAATGAGTGGTTTTGATTGAAAAATGGATATGTCATGTTTTCTAAAAGGCAATTTAGGACAGCAGATTTAAACAGTTTGTTCCGTGGGTTTAAGGTCTGTGAAAGACTGATATTATTTGAAATTGTTGTAGAGATTTCTGAGACGGTTGTTTTGGTATAAGATAGAGCTTATAACTCATTACGAGTCAAAAGTTATGCTAGTTTTAGTTTTCGTGTACCGGGAGACGCAAGTCGGCACAATCCGAAATTGTGGCTGATTTTGGGTCGACTCTCGGGGACTTTAGGCTTGGTTAGATAAATGTATCTACTGGTTTTTAAAGTTTACAAACTGAGTTTGATGAGTCTAGTAGTGGTTTCAAAAGTCGGATTGTCGAGTTTGTACTTTTAAAGCGGTCTAAGCGGTTTTACAAAACAAGTGCACAAATCTGTCCCAAATTTGGAGTCGAGTAAAGTGTCGAGCTGATGGATTTTAAAGTGTGAAATTTGGCTCAAATTTTGGTGAGGTCTTATACAGGTTATAAGTGACCTTGGCACCAATTTTCGTCTAAAACGGACAAGTCTAGATAGGGTAGATCGGTGTGTACATTCGTGGTGTACTTGCTGATTTTATTTTGGACACGTCGTTCAATGTTTGTGTTGCGTGAGTTTGAGTATTCATCATCGGACATGATGACTTATTCAAGTGCTTAGTCATTGTATAAATGACTTAGCTACTGGTCCAAATAAGGTTAAAGGATAGTTTGACTTGCGTTGACTTGGCGTCGTATAACGGGTCATTTTCAAGTGTTTAAGTGTTTTAACGTGTAACGTTGGATAAATGTATTCATTTGATTCGTGTCAATGGTTTTGAAACGTGTATACTTTGAAAACATTTGAGTCATAATATATTTGGTACATATCGATATTCGAGTTCGAGTCTTAACGCGCGCCTTATTTTGATAGGTTGCGGTTTTCGTGTTTCCCCGGGCATCCATATCGTCGGTGATCGTCTACCACTACCGTTTCTACTCAGTTGCTGAGTACGTGATTGACTTACCTCGTGGCTATGGTGAGTTCATAGCCCCTTTTTTATTTGTACATGGTTTCTAAACACGGGGTGAGATTTTACATGGTAGAACACAACTAAATTAAAAACTGTATTGCTATCCAGAACTCGTATGTTATTCTGAACGTGTATGCTTTACAGATGATTTCAATGGTATTATTGCTTTTAGACGTTAGCCTTGAGTTTCCTCTCCTATCATGAACTGTTAATTGTCCCGTATGCTTTGCGCTAAGCGTGAATGTTGTGGGTGGATCCATCGGGATTGACAATCCTCGTCCCGATTACTTTGACGCACTAATATTCGTTTATTCTTGAGTATTTAGGCTGAATACTCCCTAGAGGAACTTACGTTTGAGTTAAGCTTCGGTTCATGAGACTAAACAACAATAATATGCATCGTGACTATGGACGTACATAGTTAACCCCCCCATTACGTGTTTTACAAATTCTATTGTGTTCCACACGTTTACTGCTAAACTATGAATATCACTCAACTTTGTGTTGACGATTTTACATGTTTAATCTCAGGTATTATTACTTAGCTTTGCTTGGATGGATCCCGCAGGAGATTATCGCAGCTTGGAGATTTCTGTGATGCTTTTTAAAAGACGGTTTTTAGTAAAAACTGTCAGGAGTTTATTTTATCTTTTGGGCAACTTTATGTTATAAATTGAGACGAAATAAGATAATTTTCCGCTTCTAAAACTCTGGGACCTATGTTTAAAAACTCTGACCTTTTATTATGTAATGTACATGTATTTATTTCGTCAGCTTTGTATAACTGTAATTCATTGATTCTTGTACTATGACGTGTTACCCCCTCGTTGCCTAGTTGTTCCATTTCAGATTTTGGGGGTCTCACAGATTGGTATCAGAGCGATGGTTATAGGGAACTGAGTCGTTTTCAAAAACTTAGTCTATAACCGAAAGTTCAAATATTTTATTGTTTCTAAGTGTCAAACACAGAATCTGCCGTTGTTGTTCGGTATCTTTGCGGGTAACTCTCTAATCCTTATTATTTACTTTTAATTATCGTTATAGTATTTCATCTCTTGATTTCATGTTGAAATATTACGTTACCCTAATGACGATAATTACTATGTCTTTTCAAAGCCTATGTGCTTCATGAATTATCATTCGATGTTACTGTGATCACATCTGCCTATATTGTATTTCTTGAATTCTTGTTCTTGTGAACTGATCTTGTTACGATGATTCTATATCGTTATGACGTTACGTACTTGTATTCAGAGCGCGTATGCTGCCGATTTTCACACTCATTTTTTTTTCTGAGTACTATTGCTATTTCATTTATGCGTAATATGACTGACTTCATATACTCGTTCGTTTTGAATCATCTGTTTTCTCGACTCGCTGCTACATGTTGTGCATACTCTCGTGATACCATTGTTCGGGATCAAATAAGTGTTGTTTCCGATGAAACTTCTGATTTCCATTCTACTACCGTACGTGTTGCACTCATTGTTTAATTCTATTAAAATATCTATTTAGATACGCAGATTTTCTTTCCGACCATTCGTAATTGAATGTCTAGTCTATAGACCATTGTGTAGCTCAATGTGTCTCCGGAAAAGACTAAAGGACACCATGTGAGTCACACATCTCGAAGCATTCGTTGAATTAGTACCTGAATAATATCGTGAGTTTTCGTAATCTTGATTGACCTTTACGTCACCGTTTTACACGACAATTGTACATGGATTACATCTTCTTTCATTGGCCATTCTACGTTTCGACTTCGACTTACAACATCCGTTGTACCTTGAACACATGATCGTCAATTATTATGTGACGATTGTTTGGAATACGATTTGTATCCTCCCTTTTTCATTAAACCTCCTCGCCTCAGGAGTGTGACTTGTTAATATTTTGTTTCTTTCTCGGTATGTCTTGTGATTTTGGAAAATCACGCCGCCATGAGACTTTCCTGCATTGCATCTTGCAGCCGAAGACACGGATGATATGTGTCGTTTTTGATCTCTCAGATTACCGTTGGCATCCTAGAACCATTTTCATACTGTGTTTTCTTTACATGACAAATTATACAGTTTATCTCCTTTTGTCTTTATGGAATCCACAAGTCATGTGTGTACATTAATTATGGGTTATTATAAAATTGGATTTAATTTCAAGCTGTGTCGGAAAATATACTTTGTACAGAAACTTTACAAGGAATTTAACAGTATCGAGAAAATATTTTTATAACATTAGACATAAAAATATATATTTCTACTTGTTGAGACGTCCGTTTAGGACATAAAATTTGGCCATTAAACATTAAAATCGAGCAAGTTACGCTCATTTGAGATTGTAAAATTTAAAAACTTATTTTTGCGTAGTTCTAAAATATCGTTTTGCTGACAGATTTAATGCAAGGGCATTTTCGTCCATTTTTATTCCGTTTCAAGTCTCGGGTAAAACTAGAAAGTTGTTCAAAACAATGTTTTACATCGAAATGCATTAGACTTTGAGTCTTAGAATATCGTTAGAGAGTTAATTGGTCAGGTCAAACCCAAAAGTCAAAGTTGACTAAAAAGGTCAAAACTGATAGAAGTTAGAAACATGATTGCGTTTGAACAAGTGTAAAATAGTAACTTTGAGTTCGGTCATACTTATACATAGATCTTGAACTTTGAAATTCGGTAACTTCCTAATATAGAAACTTTTCGGTGTGATTGTACTATTGGTTAACTGATACCCTACTTTCTTAAAGGTATATTATTGTCAAATTAATCACGATGTGCACACGTACGGATTCCTTTATCCTTTCTTTTATATATGACTTATTTGTCATTCTACTTTGTCTTTCTTTGCTTCTATCGTACCACTGAATTCGACCGAGATTTGAAGTTCTTGCTTTCGTATCGTTCGTTACCATCTTGACACGTGTCTCTTGACGATTTCGGCTAAACCTCTTGAAACCTTATCACCTTGTAACCATTTCGTTGACTGTCTTGAACTACTCCTTATTTTCCCTCTTGTAACCCACTCGCTACTTTATAAACTATTGTCATGTCACCATATAAACTCAAACTGGTCTTGGTTGCGAATTATTTTACAAAAGGTTTCATTTGGGCTTTCTTAAATAATTGAATGCTATCTTATAAAATTAATTTATATTAATTTTATAATGTATACTCACAAATTGTTCTGCCTTGGGTCTTGTAAAGAATCTTGTAACATTACAATTGTTGAATTAAATATCTAGCCAGTAACCTATTGGTGAATAGTTTCATAAACTATTTTGATTTCTGTTTTTATAAATGGCATTATATACGCATATTTTAAATAATATGACCTGTAATATTGGTTTGACGAAGCCGAGCATCGCATTGCTAGTCCTAAATTATGCATGGCCTGATCACCTATGCTTAATTTAGAAGGAGCCATGCAAGGCCGAATAGTAGTCGCCTAAAATATTTGACCAACAATCAACTTTTTAGTTATGTTATTTAAAAAGTTTGATAAAATAAAGTTTAGAAAACTTTTACATTCTATGCGAGTAATAATAATTCACGACATACACATATGAATCCTTATCTTTTCTTGAACAAAGTACATGCTTCAAGCACAGATTTCCATACTCGACGATCATTGCCTTACTTGTTACCTCATCATCCTCATGATACGATTTTCGTTACCATTTGCCTAAATTCTTACCACTGTTACCAGACTTGAAAGTTTCAACATTGTTATGCTTCTATGATCGACCATCTCTATCTATCTTGGTAGAACTACGAAACGTCTCTGGACGCGATTAATGATTTATGACTGGACGTGAACGATAATTCCGTGTAATTGTCATGATATGTGTTAAGACACTATCGCCTTGAATATCCATTCGTGTGAACCACGTATTGATTTCGCCTCTTATTGCTAATGTTTTCATTTTACTGAATCTACTCTCAATTGACTCCTTAAGAATTTTCTTTCATTCTAAAATTCGTTGTGTGGTTTTTCTCTTTCGATCGTATGTCGACCACCGAGAACTTAATAAGCCGTCATTGGTGACGCCAACCACACTCGTGAATTAATCTTGCTGAATCCTTTGTTTCTTATTGTCCTTATCATCGATGTATCTATTCTATCATGTTCGTTAAGAGTTGATAAGATTTCTGTTTTATTCCCTCGTGCTATTGCTTGTATACAAATTGTTGATTGTCATTCGTTTCATATTCGTTGCTGTCTTGTCACCTTTTGAAAACCAGAAAATGTTACGTGTTTATCGTTTGATATCTTAAACACTTTCTTGAATTTCTAAAAATCATTATTAATTTTTAAGAACGTTTTATACATTTTACCAAATGTTTAAATTGTCAAAATACCCATTTCAAGTTTAATATTGAATCTGTATATCCTCTTGAGTAAATTTATAACTTATGTTTAAACAGTGTCAAGTTGTATCTTTTAAAGTAATTGATTTTATCATACTTTACTGTCAACCTAATGAAGTTATTAAATTAAATTATAATTTTTAAACAATGCTTCTAAATAACTTGGAAAATCTGATTTTTCTAATGGTAACGATAAACCTGAGTTTTTAACGATAATTTCATGTAGTCACCCGAAAAGCTCTTAAGCTGATCAAAATAACTAGTTGAATTGAGTTACTTTTACTTTGAAGTCCTGATCAAGAAAAAGATTTGACAACTGTTTACCCACTCATTTTATATAGAGTTTGATTTTTTAATCACTACATCTGGTAAAATTTTCTTTTAATCAAGAAAATATTTAAAACTAAGTTTTAAAGTAATACCAAAATACTAGACAACTGATTTTGACAGCCTATATTTTGAATGATCATATGTTATTCATTTTTCTCTTCTATTTCTTTTGTAACTGGATTGTTACGTTTTAAGATTGTCACGTTTTACAGTTGCACGATTTGCGACCCCTTGTTGATTTACAATCTTGGTTCATTTTATCGCATTTTGCCTGTTTAAGCGATTCTTGTGTTCATTCGCGTTAGTTTATCGCACGTATTTCCAACAACTCTATCTCTTGATGTATCTCCGTATTGAAAGATCGTTATTCTAATACAAGACTGAAAAGTTATACGAAAAGGAGTTAAGAAACTGAAGCATAGTGAATTCTAACCGTTAAGATTCGTCGTGGTACGGAAATTACATGGGAAGCAATAAATTTTGTTCTACACTTTGTACCTCCTCTTGTTTGCATCTTCTACTGCTTTCAGGAGAACTCTAGGGACCAGAGTTCCATAAGGGGGGAAGACTGTGAGAACCCGTACTTTCCCAGTATTATTTTATTCTTTTTATTCGTGCTTCTCGAATTTTCCAACGTATTACGTTTTCTTGTATTGTTATATGTAAATCCTGAGATTCTTAAATTCTAATAAATTATACTTTTTAAGTATTTTTCTGATCATCGATAAATACTTTGCATGGAATTATAAAATTCTTATTTTATTTTTCCATATTTAATTTAAATCAAAGTTTTTGATTTAAAATCACCCGCGTGCGTTTTACAACGAGTTTATTAAAAACAATGTACAACGAGAATTCCTAGTGATCGCGATACCGACGGATGCCCAAAATATTACGTTTATTTATCGATTGTTTCGATAATTAATATTTTTGACGATTTCGTTTTAATTACGTATTAAGTCGTGTCGAGGAATCTATAATCATTTTTATGATGCATTGTAACTTTTGAAAAGTATTTTTACGAAACCCGAGCCCCGTAAATATTTTCAATATTTACCAATTACCATTTTTCTACCCTTTAAAACTATTAATTGTTTTTAAGTCCTAAAGTTTCAAACTTGGCAACATTGGTCCCTCCACTTAAACCATATAAAAAGCCCATTTTCTTCCACAACTAGCACACACATTCATTTTAAAAAAAAACACAAACACCTCCCTCCTCCCTTTTGTTTTTCCGTCACCCTCAACCCACAAACACTCTCAAATCATCAAGTTTTATCTTGATTCTCTTAAAACAAAAATTAGACCACACCTTGTAATTCAATTGTGGTTCTTTTGATACCAAAATCTTGTACATGCATCAAGGTTTTCAAGACTTTATAATTTCATGGTTGTATGATGATTTAATCATCATGCATGTATTACTTTTGGTAAGATTATGTCATTTTAATCCTTAAAAGTCTTGTTTTTAATCTTTAATTTTGTTAGATTTTACATGCAAGTGTTTTTAGGAGTGTTTGGGTGATGGGCATGATTGTATGATGATCCTAGGGGTATGAGAATGAGTGGTTTTGATTGAAAAATGGATTTGTCATGTTTTCTAAAAAGGCAATTTGGGACAGCAGATTTAAACAGTTTGTTCCGTGGGTTTAAGGTCTGTGAAAGACTGATATTTTTTGAAATTGTTGTAGATATTTCTGAGACGGTCGTTTTGGTGTAAGATAGAGCTTATAACTCATTACGAGTCAAAAGTTATGCTAGTTTTAGTTTTCGTGTACCGGGAGAGCAAGTCGACACAATCCGAAATTGTGGCTGATTTTGGGTCGACTCTCGGGGACTTTAGGCTTGGTTAGATAAATGTATCTACTGGTTTTTAAAGTTTACAAACTGAGTTTGATGAGTCTAGTAGTGGTTTCAAAAGTCGGATTGTCGAGTTTGTACCTTTAAAGCGGTCTAAACGGTTTTACAAAACAAGTGCACAAATCTGTCCCAAATTTGGAGTCGAGTAAAGTGTCGAGCTGATGGATTTTAAAGTGTGAACTTTGGCTCAAATTTTGGTGAGGTCTTATACAGGTTATAAGTGACCTTGGAACCAATTTTCGTCTAAAACGGACAAGTCTAGATAGGGTAGATCGGTGTGTACATTCGGGGTGTACTTGCTGATTTTATTTTGGACACGTCGTTCAATGTTTGTGTTGCGTGAGTTTGAGTATTCATCATCGGACATGATGACTTATTCAAGTGCTTAGTCATTGTATAAATGACTTAGCTACTGGTCCAAACAAGGTTAAAGGATAGTTTGACTTGCGTTGACTTGGCGTCGTATAACGGGTCATTTTCAAGTGTTCAAGTGTTTTATCGTGTAACGTTGGATAAATGTATTCATTTGATTCGTGTCAATGGTTTTGAAACGTGTATACTTTGAAAACATTTGAGTCATATTATATTTGGTACATATCGATATTCGAGTTCGAGTCTTAACGCGCGCCTTATTTTGATAGGTTGCGGTTTTCGTGTTTCCCCGGGCATCCATATCGTCGGTGATCGTCTACCACTATCGTTTCTACTCAGTTGCTGAGTACGTGATTGACTTACCTCGTGGCTAAGGTGAGTTCATAGCCCACTTTTTACTTGTACATGGTTTCTAAACACGGGGTGAGATTTTACATGGTGGAACAAAACTAAATTAAAAACTGTATTGCTATCCAGAACTCGTATGTTATTCTGAACGTGTATGCTTTACAGATGATTTCAATGGTATTATTGCTTTTAGACGTTAGCCTTGAGTTTCCTCTCCTATCATGAACCGTTAATTGTCCCGTATGCTTTGCGCTAAGCGCGAATGTTGTGGGTGGATCCATCGGGATTGACAATCCCCGTCCCGATTACTTTGACACACTAATATTCGTTTATACTTGAGTATTTTAGGCTGAATACTCCCTAGAGGAACTTACGTTTGAGTTAAGCTTCGGTTCATGAGACTAAACAACAATAATATGCATCGTGACTATGGACGTACATAGTTAACCCCCCCATTACGTGTTTTACAAATTCTATTGTGTTCCACACGTTTACTGCTAAACCTATGAATATCACTCAACTTTGTGTTGACGATTTTACATGTTTAATCTCAGGTATTATTACTTAGCTTTGCTCGGATGGAGCCCGCAGGAGATTATCGCAGCTTGAAGATTTCTGTGATGCTTTTTAAAAGACGATTTTTAGTAAAAACTGTCAGGAGTTTATTTTATCTTTTGGGCAACTTTATGTTATAAATTGAGACGAAATAATATAATTTTCCGCTTCTAAAACTCTGGGACCTATGTTTAAAAACTCTGACCTTTTATTATGTAATGTACATGTATTTATTTCGTCAGCTTTGTATAACTGTAATTCATTGATTCTTTTATTATGACGTGTTACCCCCTCGTTGCCAAGTTGTTCCATGTCAGATTTTGGGGGTCTCACAATATTATTCCGCATGAGTGTGTATTCCGAGTCAAGTAATTTTTCCGCATAAAGCAATTTATTCCGAATCAAGTTATTCCGAGTAAGCAAAGATTATTCCGAGTGAAGCTTTATTCCGAGTCAACATATTATTCCGAATGAGCCATATATTCCGAATGAAGATGTTATTCCGCATGAGGGATTTTTCCGCGTGAACTATATTTTCCGCATGAACAAAATATTCCGAGTCATCCTTTATTCCGCATGAAGGTGTTTTTCCGCATGAGTTACCTTTTCCGCATGAGAACTTATTCCGAATGAAGTGAATATTCCGAGTGAAGCATTTTATTCCGAGTAAGCATTTTAATTTCCGTTTTATTGTTTTTAATTGTTTCGTCTTTATTATTAATTGCTTTTAGCTTATTTTTATTTCTTCACGCATTTACCTTTTAATTAGATTTAGATCAAAAGCTCCCCTTTTTAATTTCCACCAAGAACAATTGAGTCACACTTTTAATCGGTAATCAATTCGAAAAGATTGGAACAAATTTATTTTATACTTGGTTAAAAACCTAGTTATTAAATGGCGTCGCTGCCGGCTCTTTTCATTAAGATTAAAGGTTTTAAGTGAGAGACGCGTTGGATTTTGGGATCCGTTCACTTTTGAACGTTATTTTCCTTGCTTTTAAATTTTCAAAAATCCATAAAAATTAAAAAATTTTCAAAAACACAAAAAAATAGAAAAACATATAAAAACCAAAAATATTTCTTGTCTATTTCGCTTTTCTTTTTGTAGGTGTGCATGCGTACTCGTGCTCGTAAGAAGAAAGTAGCTCAAGCCGAAGTCATTACTCAACCTATTGTCACCATGGATAATCAACCAATGATCGAGCTTTTGCAATCGCACGTAGAGGGCAACACCGATGCTATTGTCATACCCGAGATTGGAGCCAACAACTTCGAGCTTAAATCCGGCTTCATTCAAATGGTCTCTGCTCAACCCTTCTTGGGGCGTTCAATTGATGATCCTCATGACCATATTAAAAGGTTTCTTCAACTCACTTATACGGTTAAGTATAATGGGGTTTCACAAGAGGTAATTCGCTTGCAACTTTTTCCTTTCTCCTTAGAGGGACAAGCCCAGCATTGGCTTGATAAGGATCCGCCACAAAGTATTCTTACGTGGACGGATTTTGAGACCAAATTCATCAACTACGTTTCCCACCCTTACGTACTACCGCTTTGCGGAATGAAATCATTACTTTTGAACAAAAGTACGGTGAGACATTTAGTGAATCTTGGGTCCGTTTTAAGGAACTTTTAAGAAAGTGTCCACAACATGGTTTAACAAAAGTACATCAAATCAATACTTTTTACAATGGTTTAAGCATGAATGACCAAGATTCACTAAATAGTGCTTCGGGGGGTAACATTTTGGTTAAGTCTGCTAATGCCGCTTGGGATATTATTGAGAACAAGTCTAGAGTGCAAACCAAGAGTGTTCGGACCAATGTGGCTAGTGCTAGCACTAATGATAGCGACAAGAGAATTGATAAGCTTACTTCGCTTGTTCAATCACTTGCTCTCCAAGCCGCCAATAATACCAAAGCTATCACTGCCCAAGCTAGTGCTTTGACTCATACATGTGAAATATGCGGGGGATCTCACTCATACACCGATTGTCCTTCGACTCATGACAATCCGGAAAATGTGTATGCCGCCAATGGTACCTATTCTACAGGTGGCTATCAAGCACGTCCTCAAGATGACCGCAACTTTCTCAGCTATCGCTCAAACAACTTTCTTTCACCACCCGATTTTCCCCCTCAAAACCCAAACAACCTTAATCGCAACAATCAAAACCAACCACGTGCTCCAAATCAATATCAAAACCAAAGAAACCCATATCCACCTCAAAGAAACAACCAAGTTTACCAACAACCTGCTTATCAACCACCTGCCTACCATGCTCCTTCCAACCAACCCATCGCATTACACCAAGATGTTGAAACCTACATGAGGACTAATGATGCGATAGTGCAAAATCTTCAGCGGGAAATGGCCAACATGAAAGCAGATATGGTGAAGCAAGGGAATGATCTTTGAGCCGATATGCGAAACACTTTGGCAAGTCAAACGAATGACTTAAGGAACATGATGGCTAGTTTATTCCCAAGTAATCAAGCCTCTGGATCGGGTTCTCTTCCGAGTAATACCGTTGCTAATCCAAGAGGGGAGATGATAAGACTTACCAATAGAAAATGAAAGAAAGGCCTATTTTGTTACCTTCATGCCAGTTCCATGATTTAGCCACTAGAGGTTGTATGGGTTCGGGTGAAGTGACATAGGAATGTTAAGTTTGTTAATAAGAGTTTTAGATGCATCATTTGTACAACTTCCGATATCAATAATAAGGCTACACACCTTCCCCTTGACTGTGCATCTCGAGTAAAATATGTGATCTCTTGGCTCATCATTGGAGACTATCTCTTATATATGAAGTACTCGACGTATAACTAAGAGCTCTCCTTCATCAGGCCTGATTATTTCTTCAAAACAACCTTCGTCATCATAGATTGGATTTTCCTCTTCATCTTCCTCCACTAGAGTAACCTCCTAAACCTCACTTAAAGTCACGACTCTTCGATTTGGACATTCTGCTTGAAAGTTTCCCAAACCTGACATTTGAAGCATTTCTTATTTGGTGCATCTAGGGTAAGCGCTTTGTCTTTCTGTTGTTTGGTTGAGCTTTCAACTTTTTACGGATTTCCTGTTTTATAAAAAGGATTTGTAAAGGAATTACTTTCCTTATGAATATACTTACAAGCTAATTTTCTACCTTCTTAATCCTAATATGTTTCTTGATCTTAAAAGCTAACTTGCACACTTCATCAAAGGTCCAATAAGGCTGCAACTTCAACTTCTCGGCTATATCATGGTTTAATCCACCCTATAACGAGCAATGGTTTGCTCTTACTTTTCTTGGATGCCGCTACGTAGCATGAGTTGTTTAAACTCTCGAGTATATTTCCTTGTTTGAAATTGGTCGTCTTATATAGAGATCTTGCTTGTATGAATCTAGTAGGAATCTTTCTTTAAGAAGCTTCTTATGTTTCCCCCATGACTTGATCTTAGCCTTTCCATCCTTCTCCCTTTTAGCTTTTACGTTCTCCCACCATAACGAAGTATACTTCTTAACTTTAAAATGACAACTTTGTAGCTTTTCTCATCAGAATATCCCTTAACTTCAAAGATGTTCTCAATGTCATATAACCATTCAATAAAATCATCAGGGTTTCTCCCCCCATAGAACTCTAGTGGTTTTGTTTTCACATCCCAAACCCTTCTCTTTTTGTTTAATGTGGATTGGACATACTTATCAAAATTGTAGCCACTTCTATAATCACTTTTGTAGGCAGAATCGTCATTAGAATAATACACATCCTCATGGTTTCTTCGTTTGAACTTAAGTGACTTTTCATCAAGAAAGAAAGTTGGTGGGTGATGAGTTCAGTTTGTTTCTAAAGTTTCTCAATCTTCCTATCACGCCTTAGATTTTGGGCTTCAGCTACTGTCATGTCGGTAGGAATTACCATATGAATACTAAAAAAAGATAAAGAAGAATCATTAGAATGAAACTATAGACACGGGTAACCTGGTTTGCTCTAGCACTAGTTGATACGTGGGAGGTATGTTAATATGATACTAAGAAACTTAGATTAAAGACCAATTGATATGACTTAGGTAAAGTTTCCACCACCAAGCCTAACAACCTGAATAGACCTTGGATATAGTAAATAAACACCACCAAAGACTGTAGGTTTATTAGTATCATAACAATGATATAAAACCCTAAACGAGATCAAAGCACATATAGTGGAAGCGATTTAACAAGATCATAATTAATAACACAATTATAATTAATCGAATTAGGGTTACATACCTTTACGCTAAAGCAATTCCACAAGACGAAGAACAAATCACCGATTCGGGTTTAAAATGTATATACCAAGATATAGTCTAAAGTAAGACTATATTACGTTCTTGTACACACTTAATACAACGAGCTAACCGTGATTCTAGCACGTAAAAACCGAGCTACGAAGCTTGTGAATAATCTACCCAGCAACCCTAGAGAAGGGCTAGGACTAGGTTAAGTATACAATCGATCAACCAAGAAAACTAACCAAAAAACCCTTTGTTGGGGGGGGGGGGGGGTGGCGATCGACCAAAAGAAAGAGAAGGGGAGAAATATTATTGTTGTGTGATTATGAGGGGATTAGGAGGTGTATTTATAGGCCTCAACCCTTGTAGCACAAGATAAATAAAAGGCAACAAATGCCCCCCCCCCTTGGAGCCCATAATCGGCCGCCTATAACACCCTTTAGGGGTGTTCCGGAATCTTCCAAACTTCTTTCCTTTTGTTTATATATACTATATATTTATTTAACGCTCATTATAACTTAACTATTAATTATTTAATGATCGTTAAGGATATATAGTTACTTGCTCGGTTAAATTAATAAATACATAAATATATTTATCAAATAAATTAATAAATACGATATATATATATTTATTAATTATATTAACTCTTTACGTATTGTGTGCAATCCCGTAATCTCGAGTTCGATCCTATCACACGACTATTAAATATAAGTCCATAAACTTACAGCTCCCACTTGGACATATTTCAAATATCGTGATTACATTAACTAGTGTATAGTTACACTAGCAATGTCACTAGTACAACTCGAGTAAGGTCACCTGGACAAAACCTTTTAACGATTCTGCATCGTTATTATTATCCTTTTATTTCAAATACAACGTTAATAAGGATATGGATCTCAGTCATTCCTTTCAGTAACCATTCTGTTTCTCGTTCACGGATTTAGCAAGATTACCAAAACAAATTTGGGTGTGGCCACACAAACATCTTACTAATCCCACGAGGGGCCCAGCTGTGTTTAAATCCAAAACGAAATTGGAGGAAATAAATCCTATATTGACTACGAGCAAAACTTATGAATTTTGCAACACTTCCGAAAATAATCCTTATAGCTACCAGTTACGTTTAGCGTTAGATTATTCCACAGAGATGCACTAGACTCATAACAGTTTCCTGGTATCTAAAGTATAAGGATAACTATTTATGTTTTACTTAATGACAAAGATCCATAAACTAATAACATATAGTTGGGATAAGTCCTATATTCGATTCATCGAATATCATCTAAAATTGACCAATATACTTTCAAGTATACTCTGTCACTATTTTGATTTGTCTTAGTTTAATAATATTCCCATATTATTAATTGACAACGGACATTTAGCATAACTTTTATTCATGGATTAAAACATGTAAAATGGGACACACTTACTAAATAATAAAAATAAACGAAACCCAATCTTTATTTCATTATATAATAATATCATAATATCCTTTATCCAAATACTAATCACAGATTTATTTCATGAGTTCGCTAGCTAGTTGCAGCCCAATCGCCTTGGCATGCTTAACTACCTTTCGTCTAGGCAAGCCTTAGTTAAAGGATCAACTACGTTATCATCTGTGTGAACTTTTATCAATTTTATTTCACGAGCTTCAACTTGTTCTCGTACGTAGTGATGTCTACGCATAAAGTGTCTGGCGCCTTTTATGACTCTAGGGTCATTGGAAAATATTATTGCGGCAGAATTGTCACAATACATATCAATAGGTTCTTTAATTGAAGGCATCACTTCAAGATCTTCAATAAACTTCCTAATCCAAACAGCTTCCATTGCAGCTTTTGAAGCAGCCATGTACTCAGATTGAGTAACATGCATTGCAATCGTTGTCTGTTTCTTGCTCTTCCAGTCAACTGCTCCTCAATTGATAACAAAAACGTAACTCGTCTGAGACTTCGTATTGTCTTTATCACATTGCCAGGACGCATCACAGAAACTTGTAACATTCAGTTCTGTGTCTGGTTTTCCAGCATATACCACGAACATATCTTTCGTACTCCTCAAATACTTTAGAATATGTTTAACAGCAGCTTAGTGGAGCTTACCTGAATTCTGTTGGTATCTACTGACCAAGTTCTGAGCAAACGCCACATCAAGCCTTGTGCATATAACAACATACATTATAGATCCTACAGCCGAAGCATAAGGCACCTTCTACATGTATGCCTCCTCTTCAGGAGTTGATGCATCCATATTATGACTCAGATTATGCTTAACTTCTATAGGTTGAAAACCTTTCTTGGAATTATGCATATTATACTTCTTCAAAATCTTATCTATATAAGCATCTTGACATAGAAAAATTAACCGACTTTTCCTATCCCGATAGATCTTAATTCCTAGAATGTATGCAGCTTCTCCTAAATCCTTCATAGAAAAACATTTACCAAGATAATCCTTAACAACTTTAAGTCTTAGAATGTTACTTCCCATGATTAATATGTCATCAACATATAGTACTATGAATACTACATCAATCCCACTAGCTTTGCGATATACACATGGCTCATCACGATTCTGAACAAATCTAAACTTTTTGATTTCTTCGTCAAATCTTTTATTCCATTGACGTGATGCTTGCTTCAAACCATAAATGGACCTTTGAAGTTTGCACACATGTCCTGGATTCTCAGGATCAACATACCCTTCTAGTTGCTTCATATAGATGTCTTCATCTAAGCGACCGTTCAAGAAGGCAGGTTTAACATCCATTTGCCATATCTCATACTCATAGTATGCTGCTATAGCTATGAGAATCCTAATAGCTCCTAAGTCTGCTACAGGAGAAAATGTCTCCTCGTAGTCTACGCCAAAAGTTTGTGTAAAACCTTTAGCTACTAAACAAGCTTTATAGGATTGTAATTTTCCGTCCATGTCGGTTTTCTTCTTGTATATCCACTTATGTCTCACTACTTTATCA
Organism: Glebionis coronaria; assembly: GCA_025667525.1. Lineage (NCBI taxonomy): Eukaryota > Viridiplantae > Streptophyta > Magnoliopsida > Asterales > Asteraceae > Glebionis > Glebionis coronaria. The sequence goes on along the minus strand of CM046874.1, from coordinate 691,224,296 downwards.
TTCAGTGGTGGTTCTACAAGAATCCAAACATCATTTACTTTCATGGATTTCATTTCCTCATCCATAGCAACCATCCACTTATCCTCAGGATCAAGTATGGCTGATTTATAATTAGCGGGTTCACCAAGATCCCCTAACTCATCATCATCCTCTATGTTAAGACACATATTGCTATTTGCATTTTTAATCCTTGCGGATCTACGCAGAGGAACTAATTCCGGTGGAACCGTCAGACTTTCTAGTTCTACAAGAATTACATGGCTAGTGTTATTAGAAGGTAATGTATCTTTATGACTCTCATCAAGATCATAATTTCTCCCACTGAATTCTTGGTTTTCAAGATCAGATTCAAGGAAGTCTCCATACCTAACAACAATAAGTTTGTTCTCAGGTGGATAATAAAAGTAGTAACCCATAGTTTCCTTAGGGTATCCTACAAAGATACATTTTACAGATCGTTGTTGGAGTTTGTTACTCGAGTCATGTTTCACATACGCCTCGCAACCCCAGACCTTTAAATAAGACAAATATGGCTTCTTGCCATGCCATAGTTCATATGGTGTCTTATTGACCTTCTTTGTGGGAACCATATTTAATATGCGAACAACAGATTCTAGAGCATAATCCTAAAAGGATAAAGGTAAAGTTGTAAGAATAGACATAGATCGTACCATATCTAATAATGTATGATTTCTCCTTTCGGATACACCATTTTGTTGTGGAGTATAGAGAGAAGTAAGATGCCGAACAATTCCATTCTCACTTAGATAATCTATAAACTCTTGACTTAAATATTCACCACCTCTATCGGAACAAAGAGCTTTAATCTTCTTCCCTAATTGCAGTTCTACTTCTGCTTTAAAGACTTCGAATGTTTCAAATACCTCATGTTTATGCTTAAGTAAATAAACATAACCATAACGATTATAATCATCCGTAAATGTTAAGAAGTAGCTAGCACCTTTCCTTGACGTATGTCTAAGTGGTCCACACACATCAGTATCTATAAGTCCAAGTAGATCAGTATCCCTTTCAGTATTGCTATTACAAGGTTTCTTGGTCATCATTCCAGAGATACTAGACTCACATTTATCAAATGATTCATCATTGATATTTTCCAAAAGACCTTCACGTTGAAGCTTTTGTAAACGAGTCTTCCTAATATGGGCAAGTCTACAATACCAAAGATAAGAAGAGTTCTTGTCAAACTTTCTCTTCTTACTCATGCTAAATACAGATTTATCGTTCTTGGATTCATTATCATGCATGTCTAATTCAAACACACCATTCACAGAAATTGCATTAAAATAGAAAATACCATTTTTCCAAACAGAAATTCCATTATTATCAATTATGTGAACGAATCCATTATTTAACAAACAAGAAAAGGAAATAACACCCCTAACAATTATAGGTGCATAATGACAATCATTTAATCTCAGTACTAAACCCGAAGGTAAAACTAGATCAAAAGTTCCTATAGCTTCAACTGCTGCTTGTGCGCCATTGCCCACTTGCAGTTATTGTTCCCCATAGGAAAGCTTCCTTTCCAGATTAAATCCCTGCAGCGTATTACAAATGTTAATACCGCATCCCGTATCATATACCCGAGAATTTAAATTGTATGTTAAATTGAACAATTCAATCATAAATAAAGTACCTGAAGCTGCAGCGCTCTGCTCATACTTCTCCTTTATTTCTCGCAATTCTTCGAGGTAAAGAGGGCAATTCCTTATCCAGTGACCACTTGCCTTGCAATGGTGACAAGTCTCAACCTTTTGAGATTGACTCCTCTTAACAAAGTTCTGCTTGGGTTTCAAATAAGTCGCAACTTGTTTGCCCTTATTACCCTTGCCTTTGCCTTTCTTCTTGTTCGTTTGTGGTTTTGGCTTACTCACTCTACCCTTTTGTATGGTTAGTATAGAAGGCGTAGCGGTAGATGCCTTGTCTTTCAACCCCTTTTTATAGTTAATGAGCATTGCATGCAAATCATTAACTGTCTTCTTCGTGAAATGAATATTATAGTTTCTAACGAAATCATTGAAGTCCTTGTTAAGGGACCTATTGATCAAGTTTATAGCCATATTATGATCATAGGGTTGTCGTAGTGCAATGAGCTGTTCCATATAACCCCTCATTTCCAAATAATGAGCACTTACAGACTTTCCTGGAGCTTGCTTGCAGCTATGCAAAGCATCTACTAAGTCGTAGATCTCTACAGCTTGCGGCTTTTCGAACAGAGCCTTGAGCTCATCAAGCATTCGCTTCGGAGAAAATAGCTCATACTTCTGTTGAAGTGTAGGAGCCATTTTTCCCAGAATTAAGCAAGCCACCTCAGAGTGCTTCTTAATATTAGCAGTGTGTTCAAGCCTTTGCGCATCAGATGCTCCTTCAGCAAGATCCTCCGGATAGGGAGTAGTCAAGATATCGATAGTACCCGCTACTCTCAAGACAATTCTTAGCGAGCGGTATCAATCATTGAAGTTTGGGCCAGTAAGTTCAAGTCGTTCAAAGAAAGCTTTGAACGCAGAACTTATCGTGTTATTGGTGGGTTGAGCCATTTCTATAGAAATAAGTTCAAATATTAGTATTTTCGATAACAAAATACTTTCAAGAAAATAAAATTACCCCATCATTAAAACCATATTATTTTCCTTGAATTCTAGAACTATATTGACATAGATCCATTACATCAGTTGATCTGCTAGTAATGAATGTACTCAACACAGCGACTTGTCGAACAATTCAATTGACAAACAATTTTCAATTTCTAGATATTTAAGGGATTTACATTGCCAAAAAAAGTTTTGCATTGTAAACACGTTTCATCCCTTCTGAATGCATTAAGTTTCCAGATCTCTCTGAGTAACTTAATAAAGTCGTCTAATCTGAGTAACGTAAAACCATCATACAAATTCTCATTCTACAAATGGTTTTCTCTCCATCACAACATCATCCAAAAATCTCATTTGATGACGAAGTAATTTCAAGTGTTCATCAATTAGGAGCATTCGACTTAAATTTTAAGGGTATAAATTTTGATGTCAAAATCAATGTATGGAGAAGCATGCATACAATCTCCATAGCATAAGTTTAATAAAACATTTAGTAAACTTATTCATGAGATTAAATTTCTTCATAAATTATGTTGCGGTATTGGTTAAACCAATTAAAGAATTTAACCACAACTCATCACATCGTACTTGGCTAGAACTCGGCTACGCACAAAGCAATACCCTTATTCATTGTTGTTCGGATGTGAATTTGTGGTAAATCGCCCTTAAGGTATAATTCAATTAATAATCGTAGGTAATTTTAGTTTTGACGCACAGGCGAGCCGAGAATTTGGTCAGCGACTAATGGCATAACACCTCCTTCCTTAACCGGGCACATGACCAGCGGTGCGTTAAACCCACTTTATATTTTGTCTAAATTGAGTAGGCCGTTTGATTATTATTGCAATTCAACAATCAATGTAATCTTATGTAATTTAAAATCTCTTAACAAATCATTATTTTTAATATGATTTAGTCCATATTATTTCTTTTAAAAAAACCCTTGTTTACAACAATTCAACAATTTTATATATAAACAAGTAAAAAAACTAAATCATAAACACATAATAACAATTTATATGTGCAACAAATAAATCAAATAGCCACATGCATATGATTTATTCAATAATCATCAAATCTAGGTCTTTATATCTCTATATAAAAGTGTTCCCTAATTCTAGATTTATTGAATCAAATAATCACGTAGCACATCTTTATATTTTATATAGGTATAACTGTGACTTGATACCACACTTTTATTCCATGTCATATGTGACATGGCACCTATTAGCTTGAAATCGCAGATTTATGAAAACTGCGTTTTGGAAACGCAGTTTTGAAAATCGGGTTTGGAAACGCATTTTGATTATTGGGCCAGTCCGGTTTAATTCTGGGCCGGTGCGGTTTAACTCTGGACCAGTCTGGTTCTTTTATGGGCCGGTTCAGTTCATTTCTGGACCGATCAGGTTCAATACCGGTCCGGTTTATTTATGGATCGAGTCGGACTGGTGTGAATCGGGTTACCGGTTTAAAACCGGGTCTGACTTTGTTTGGACTGGGTCGGGAATAAACAGGGTCAAATTAATTAATGGCAAAAAGGGCCATTAACTAGATTCAAACCATGGTCTCTCCCCTCAAAACTTAGCACCTCCCATTTTACCAACTGGGCTATGCATTGTTTTAGTTATTTGCATGCAAACCTTTATATATAAAGATAGTTTATCTGGGCTTATGTTAGGCTTATATAATATAGAGGTTTGTTCGGTGTATAAAAGATGCATCGAATTGCCCCAATAAAAAATGAAAGTACCTTTGGAATCGTAATCTCGTGCACTTTCCAATGGTGTTCCCATAGATATATATAGATCCCGTTTGCATCTCAAAAAACATGTAAACGTCGACAAAACACATTCGAAAATCACCGTTTTTTATTATTTTTGTACGCTCTGTACCTTCAAGACTCAATAAAGTATAACAAACATATTGTTTTCATTTATATTTGGCATATTTGGTTTTATTTGTCTATTTAGAGGGTATTTTATGATATTTTGATGTGTGATTCGATGCGAATTGTTACAAAATCATACAAAATTTAAACAAGGAACTATGTATTCATTCAATAAAATAAATTCAATCACAAAATAATATAAAATATTATGATGTTCACATGGATAAATATAGACCCCGTTTGCATCTCAAAAAATGTGTAAACGTCGACGAAACACATTCGAAAATCACCGTTTTTATTCTTTTTGTACGCTTTGTACCTTCAAGACTCAATAAAGTATAACAAACATATTTTTTCATTTATATTTGGCATATTTGGTTTTATTTGTCTATTTAGAGGGTATTTTTATGATATTTTGATGTCGATTCGATGCAAATCATTACAAAATCATACAAAAATTCAACAAGAAACTATGTATTCATTCAATAAAATATATTTAATCACAAAATAATATAAAACATTAAATTAAAAACTAAAAAACTAAAAAAACACAAACCACAAATCCTCCCCATCAAGATAAAAAAGACCCTGCCCGTTGGGCGGGTTACGACGCTAGTAAAATCATATAAACATATAATTTTACGATCAATGAAAACATGCACGTAATCATGGAATCCCCAAAAATCTCAACAATTAAATCTCTACGGATCATAACCATACATGACATAACAATTAATCATGCAATTTAATCTAAAATTATCCCACATGTAATTTAGTGTTTCAAACCAATTCCCTTTTTATTAAAAAATAGAGTAAAACCCTAATTTTTAAAAAACAAAACCCTAATTTTATGAAAAACCTAAAAAAAAAGTAGTTTTAACTCAAAACAATTATAGTTAAAAAACTTTAGATTTTCGATAATTATAACATGTTAAAACGGCTCTCGATGCCACTATAGGTTTATTAGTATCATAACAATTATATAAAACCCTAAACGAGATCAAAGCACATATAGAATGCGATTTAACAAAATCATAATTAATAAAACAATTATAATTAATCGAATTAGCGTTACATACCTTTACGCTAAAGCAATTCCACAAGACGAATAATAAATCACCGATTCGGGTTTAAACCGTATATACCAAGATATAGTCTAAAATAAGACTATATTACGTTCTTGTACACACATAATATAACGAGCTAACCGTGATTCTAGCACGTGAAAACCGAGCTACAACGCCTGTAAATAATCTACCCAACAACCATAGAGAGGAACTAGGACTAGATTAAGTATATAATCGATCAACCAAGAAAACCAACCAAAAAACCCTTTTTTTGGGGGGGGTGGCGATCGACCAAAAGAAAGAGAAGGGGAGAAAGATTATTGTTGTGTGATTATGAGGGGATTAGGAGGTGTATTTATAGGCCTCAACCCTTGTAGCCCAAGATAAATAAAAGGCAACAAATGCCACCCCCTTGGAGCCCATAATCGGCCGCCTATAACACCCCTTAGGGGTGTTCCGGAATCTTCCAAACTTCTTTCCTTTTGTTTATATATACTATATATTTATTTAACACTCGTTATAACTTAGCTATTAATTATTTAACGACCGTTAAGGATATATAGTTACTTGCTCGGTTAAATTAATAAATACATAAATATATTTATTAATAAATTAATAAATACGGTATATATTTATTAATTATATTAACTCTTTACGTATTGTGTGCAATCCCGTAATCTCGAGTTCGATCCTATCACACGACTATTAATTATAAGTCCATAAAATTACAAAGACTAACCAGATTGGCGAAAGGATGATGCTTTTAGTGATAAAGCAAACAACACCACACCAAGAATAATCAACAATCGACTCCTATTTTGAGTTAAAAATTTAGGGATAACTTCATAAGTTATTATGATTCCAAAACTGAAGATGATGTCTTTAGATACATCTTGAAAACCTTTTTATAGGCTGGAAAAACAATGCAAACATTTAAAACATGCCTTAGGAAACATAATAAAACTTTGAAAACTTGTAAGTATTTGAAAACATTAAATAAATGCAGTAAACTATGTGGGTAAAAATAAACCCAACTCTCCTTGCAGAAAATGCAAATCTCCAAAAGTATTCATTGAAACTTGATTCCCGATCTTTAAGGCTTCATGGCATTGAGTTATGGCTGAGATTAGTGGGCTTGCATGAAATCACACTCAACCCTTTAAGAGATTTGAACTCAAGTAAATCTTCTGCCCCGAGATAAACATCACACACAAATGGGCATGTTTTACACTAAATAAATTCGATAGGTTATGAATACCTAATGCACCCACATCAACTTCTTTAAAGTTACCTTTGATAACCAACTAAGTTAACCCAATTAGTTTAACTCATTGATTATTCCACTTTTCATAATAATATGATTAGAAGAAACTTCAGCACATCATTTTTTAATCGATGTTTTAAAACCTTATTTTCTTAGCTATCCAGTTTAGTAGCCGTTCATCGAGTCATCGCTCAATCGATTGAACTGTCGGATCAAACAAGTTTTATACGCGTGTAAATTTTTTTATATATTGTGTAATAATTTCTCTAATATTAATCTTATGCATAATTAAACAAATGAATAAGATTAAATCATTACTTATGAACTTCATTCAGTTTTAAAGTTATGTCTAAAAAAATAAACCAAACATTTGGAAAAAAACCAACTTATGTGATTCTAGGCACAAGTTTAATATAGACACCATTTTAGCATAAACTCAATCAACCAATTTCCGCCCTTCATTTTTTTCATCTACTTACTTCATCATGTTTTCAAAAATTAAATATCTCACAAACCGTTAATCGTTACGCAAAAGAAACATATCATTCCGATGAGAATTAAATCATCTTTCTAAAGAGGGGCACATGTATATACTTTCGACGAACTTTTTTTTGTCTGAGAAAATCATATATGATTCGTATCACAAATCATATATAATTTTCTGAAATTATATACTCCCTCCGTCCCATAATAAGTGTTCACTTTTGACTACTTTTAATCTTTCTTATCTAAGTTTGAACACAAATATCTTCATTTGTGTTAAGAAGAGTTATTTTGGATACCATATTTTTTTTTGGATATGAGGGGACCCATATCCACCATGCATCTCATTTTCATCAAAATGGATAATATTAAGTATATTTTATTTTTCACCTATTTTTTATAATTTAAATATCTCTTAAACCTTAAGTATTAAACGAAAATAAGTATACCATCGCGACGAGCATTTAATTATCTTTCTACCAATATGCAATATGATATACTTTCGAAGAAAAAAAAATTTGATTTTTTTTTCTTGTTAAAATTTACGTGAAATATCATATATGATAATACTGTTTCATCATATATGATAACAGTGTTAAATCATATATGATATGGGTTTCTATCATATATGATAGGTTATATCATATATGACACTGGTTATACATCATATATGATATTAGTATCATATATGATAATTTTCGAAAAAATGAAAAAAATGAAGATTTTTTTTGTCGAAAGTGTATCATATAACATATCTATAGAAAGATAATTAAATGCTTTTCGTAGCAGTATGTTTTTTCGCATAATGATTAACGGTTTAAGAGATATTAATGTTTGAAAAAGAGGGTGAAAATATATTTTGTGTTTAATCTTATCCATTGAATTAAAATAAGATGGATGGTGGAGATGAGTCATTTTATATCGATGGAAAATTATGGTATCCAAATGAACTTAAATCATACTATTTTATAAAAATTATATCATGTGAAATACCTTTGAAAACCAAGTCTATTCATATAACGTTCATTAAGTATTATATAACACAAGAATAAATATTTATGGTCAAAGTAATAAAGACTTAGAACATTCCATTGTTGACACTTAATATGAGACGGAGGTAGTATGATTCTGGGGAATCATATATAATTCGTGATACGAATCATATATGATTTTTTTAGACAAATAAAGTTCGTCTAAAGTTTATACATGTGCACCTTGTTAGGAAGCTGATTTAATTATCGTTGAAATGATGTACTTTTTGTCAATTGATAGTTTACCGTTTGTGAGATAGTTCTTTTAAAATGGTGAAAAGTGGGTTTCTAAAAAAATGAATGAATATGATTGGTTGATTTGAACAATCATAAATTATAGGTCTACATTGATCTCAACTCTATGATTCTAAATTCTAAACTTATACTCTAATTCCAAGTTTTAAACTTAAGGGCTGTTTGATAGCCTTTGAATTGAGAAATTAAGAGGAGAGTGATGATTCGGTCAGCATGAATATTTTTTGATAAAAGAATACTACTCTGAACGAATCCGTGAGCCTCTGAATTGTTCATGGCCAAAAGGATACAAAATGATACAGAGCCTTAGTCTTTCCTATTTTGTTTTTTTCTTTATTTTTAGAATTTTAGTCATCGCGTATTTTATCATTCTTTGGTAATCAATGACACCTTTTTTTTCATTGTAACTTTACTCGTATAAAAGAATTACAAATGCTAACACATATTAAATTTAAATAAAAGAATTAATTTATAAGTTCAAACATTGCTATAACAATTTCGAAATTGATAAGATAAAAAAGGATAATGTTCAAAAAAAGTAAAAAATAACGAAGGATAGGATGGTAATTTATATCATTCAGAGCGTTAATTCTGAACAATTCTCAAACGTTCATTATCATTCAGATACAATTTATTCAAAATCTAGAAGTTATTCAATAACTTTGATTCACTCAACGCTTAATTATATCATTTTATCAAACAACCTCTATACTCTCTGAGTTCAAGTTTATAGTTCACGTTTTTTTAGGTGTATCAATTTAATTGACCATTACTGAAAATAGATAAAGAAATTTGATCAAGTTTAATCTATTACTTTTATTTGAAATTGTTACAAACTTTAAATAAGACTTTAATTAATTAGTTAAAAGTAAAATTGTTATTGTGCTAAAAAGTAATAGAGAAAAAAGCTATATTAAATACATTTTTTTAAATTTAAACCATATATTTTTTATCGAAAGATAAAATTTAGAACGAAGAGAGTAATAGACTAGATTAGTGGGTTTTATAAGTTAGTTTTAACTTTAATTTACCATTTTACAATATTTTAACTAATATTAGTTTTCACAACTCCAACTTATCAATTAAACTAACATTAGTTTCCACAACTCAACTTGAAAGACATGTTTTAAATTTACAAAGATACTTTCGAATGTAAAATTTAATATATATAGTTCCTAAAAGTCTATCTACATAACACATTGCCTTTAATAAAATTCAGATTCTAAGGTGACTCTTGGAACCCATCTAGCCAAAGGGTTGTTTGGCTCCTTAGAGCACAAGGTGTAGTCGGTTTGAGTCGTGAGAATAACAACACAATTTGTACATAGTATGGTTAATTAGTTCAAATGGCCTCACAACACCAAAACCTCCATAATACTAAAATTTGAGGCTCTTTGGTCGACTTGAGTCGAGGGAAAAAAGTTTGAACTTAATTTTTTAATTTAAAAAATAATAAACTTTAAAAAATATTTCATTAATTTCTTCCATTTGAATTGTTTGAAAAAATATAGTAGGTGAGTGTGTAGAAGAGTGTTGAAGTTTTATAAAAAAATGGTTGATTTAGGGGGTTTTAATGGTGAAAAAGGGGTTAAAATTGAATTTTTTTTGGGGTAAACCCGCTTCTCCAACAGCTAGAAATTTAAAAACAACAGCAAAAAAATATTTGAATTTAAAAAAAAATAAAAAATAAAAATTATATTACGCGGTTCTCGCGTTTTCGCGCGTGGTCCCCCTAGGCGCGAGACCTGAAAACAAGAGTTGGGTATGATTGTTGCGTTTTTGTGTCGCGTTTTTCCCTCGGCTCGAGAATTTTCCCCCCGTACCCTGTGCTCTTTGGTGAATCAAGTAACCAACTCTTGAGTCTCCTTAGTATCAACTCATCATACTCCTTTAAGATTGTCAGCATATATAATTCTGAATTCACTTCAATGCATTTTTTGTAACATAACTTTGTAAAACATCTAACGAAGCTTTTCCACTTTCAATGAACAACGACCAATCGTCCATAATTCATTTGGATTAAAGATATGTTCTCCTGTTAAGACCTTTGCAAAGATGACTTCAAAGCCAGATGCTCTGTAGCTCAAAAGGATCTGAAAGAGTATTGCTAGCTTAATTAGTTGTAGGCAATTATGCCAACACCGGAGGCCGGTGTATATGTACGTGAGAGAACTTACAGAATCCAGGATAATAGTCACCAATATCAGGAAAACTAGTATAGTGACCGTCTACCAACATAGTAATGTCATAGCCTGAAAGCTTTGGCGTAAAATCCTGCAAAGTTATTATATCCATGCATATATTAACTAAGCTAGCAGTAGTTAGAACTGTACTCAGTTATCAACGTAAATCAGCTAATTAAGACAAACAATACACACGACTACCATCATTTAATATGACCAGTTCTCTGATATGCGGGTCACAATAAATTCGACACAACAATCTATCGTACTATAACATGGTCACTAATTGTTAGATAACATAAAGGGGTAAATGTCGAAAATACACAACGTACTATCTTAGATTATCCATTATGCCCATCGAACTACTTTATGTACAAAATACATACTTGACTGGAAAATGACCTTTGACTTAACGAAACCGTTAGTATTTTCGTTAACTTAGAAATTAGTTTTACAATTTTAATCTTTTCTTTAACTTTTCATCCAAAAGTTAACATCATCTTCATCATGTTCATCATCTTCTTCATCTTCATGATTTTCCCAGATGCAAAATCTAAATTCCCAAATCCAAAAGAAATGGTAATAACTTCAACCGTTATCTTCAACATATGAAGGGATCTCATCTTACCTACCATGATTTTATATTATGTTTATATCTATGTCTATATATACAGTCAACACAAACATCAGTTTTTGTTGGGAAAACTTTAATTCAGATTCACGTATCAGATGCACAAGAGGAATACGATACACATTTCACCCCTACCTTACCTTCAGATAGTCTCGCCGTTTAGATGGAGAATATCAGCAAGTTGGGTAAGATGGTTTTTGAACCAATACTAGAAGGTGTTTTTAGGTTTGATTATTCTGCTGATGCGGAGAACACAACATTTCCCACATTTTCTTTTTTTAATACCGAAAACAGGGAGACACCGCTTATGAGTAATCATAAACTTCCATCATACCTCCCAACTTTCGAATGTGTTGGCGAATAACAAATCGTCAATTTAGAGGTTAACCACACTTTTTCTAACTACAACATGTAGTTCGTCAGATTATGTCAATGATGAGAAGATACCCCATTTATACATCTCACTAACTTTGGTGAATATGGTTATTAGTTTCCAGCAGGAACGTCATTTTATGGAACAAGTGAAGTTAGTGGACAGCTTGAAAGAACGGGCAAAAGGATTTGTGATATGGTGATGTTGGATCTCATATGTTGAAGATAACGGTTGTAGGAGTTTTGTTTGCGTGGATCCGGTATTGGTAGGTGTGTGAGACTTGTATGAGTGATTTATGATAGTAAGTTATTACCATTTCTTTTGGATTTTGGGATTTAGATTTTGGATCTGGAAAATCATAAAGATGAAGAAGATGATGAACATGATGAAGATGCTGTTAACTTTTGGATGAAAAGTTAAAGAAAGGATTAAAATTGTAAAACTAATTTCTAAGTTAACGAAAATACTAACGGTTCCGTTAAGTCAAAGGTCATTTTCCAGTCAAGTATGTATTTCGTACATAAAATAGTTCGATGGGCATAATGGATAATCTGAGAAAATACGTTATGTATTTTTGACATTTACCCTAACATAAAGTTTATGTTTTATCTCATCGAACAATATATTATGCCTCTCAAGCCACGGCTGATTGACTGGTCCAGGCCAGAAATACTGATCTACTTCATCCAATATTTTTGTGTAATTATTTCTTTCCCAAGAAAACAATCCCTCGGGCAATTCCTACTGCCATTTCACCTTGGTAGCCAACGAAAGTCGCGCTACACCTCCTACAACCGATGAAAAATAATATATTAAAACATTATATTCAGTAGGAAAATGTTAAATTCATGGCTGGAGTTATTTATATGGCTTACCACTGCACAGATAATCCTTGAAATTGTTATAAAGTGCAAGTTCATACACAAGGAAAAGTTTTTCACCTTCCAAGCAGTATCCTATGGGATTAAGAAGGTTGATATGACTAAATTCCTTCAACATTTCCAGATCAAACTGCATGAAATAATAAATTTATCAAGTTTAAAGTATCATGTAGATTCAAATAGGAATTTTTTTATCAATAAGCTACATACATCAAATTATTGGACACCTTATAAAGACTTACAAAATTGCTGTAATGTATTTGCTTAACTGCAATAGGCAATCCAGCACTATGCTTATAAGGGAAATATGTCTTTTTATCGACCCAACCTTTGTAAACCTTTCCATAACACTCCTCACGCCCAAGAACATGTCATTTCCAAAGTCCCTGGTAGCACATTTCAATTCAAAGTATGTGAACATTTTTAATCCTTCATGCTGTATCATGATGCTTTTAAGACTCTTTTGTGAACTTGTGCTACTATTGTCTAAAAAAAAATCAATGAAAAAGTTGCACGAGTTAGATGGCCGAAAAGGTAAAGTCTATAATCCTTGTTGCTAAACCTCTATAACACACAACAATGCATATACAATATCGATGATAAGTTTTTGCATACTAATGTTTTGTAATTTAGTTCTAACGAGTCTGTAAAGATGTTTACAAATGTTTCTTTCTTGGCAGAGATACCAGCACACCTACATATATAAAAAAAGAACGTCCCTAAACATATCGATCGACACTTGAAACCCAAGAGCTCTTTACAATGAACCGTATGTTCTCTAAACGAATCCTAACATGCTTTGCGATAAATAGAATATACTATATTAACCGAAAATAATAGAATCATAATACGATAGTTAAGAATAAAAAAGTATTCTGTTGTTGACATATGTTAACCGAGCCCAAATACTTATACTTACCACAAAATATAGAAATACCAATAAACATTATCAAATGTGAAATTTGGAAGGATGAAAATCAGGTCGTAAATTCGATAAACTTGTGAAAGGGTAGACAACAGATAAAAAGAAAATCCCAACACAACATGATCCATGATGCATACAATCAAAACATGAGAAAAAAATTGGGATGAGCATTTTGACTCGAATCTCGAATCCGAACTCGAACCGTTTTTGGAACCTTACCGATTTCCGGTACCCGAATCCCGTTCGGTACGGGATCGGCACTACAAAATAAGGTGAAAAAAATTCGGGACCACTAATTCGGTACGGGATCGGTACCAAATCGGGAAATTCCCGAAAGAAAACGAGAAAATCCCAATTTCCAGGTACCGGTACCGATACCCGCACCGGTACCGATACCCGAATCCCGTTCGATACGGGATCGGTACATAACTTTTTTGATCGGGAAAAAATCAGAAGCATTAAATCAGGACGGGATTGGTCCCGAGCTCATCCCTAGAGAGAAAGTATGCTACGTGTTAGGGAGAAATAAGTTCAGATATTTCGCTTTTCTCTTTGTAAAGATCCCCACAGACCCTTAGTTTAGCATAGACTCAACCAACCAATCACAACCATCCATTTTTATCATGTAACAAAAAAACTCATTTTTTAAAAATTAAATATCTCACAAACCGTTCATCGTTACGTAAAACAAAACATATCATCGCGACGAGAATTAAATCATCTATCTATCGAGGGGCACATGTATATAATTTCAACGAACTTTTTTTTTTCAACTTTTTTTCTTAAGTCACGTCTGGAGAGAATCATATATGATTCGTCACGAAACATATATGATTCTCAGAAAATCATATATGATTCATATCACGAATCATATATGATTTTCTGAAAATCATATATGATTCGTGACGAATCATATATGATTGGTGACGAATCATATATGATTCGTGACAAATCGTATATGATTCTCTCCAGACGTGACTTAAGAAAAAAAAGTCGAAAAAAAAATTCGTCGAAAGTATATACATGTGCCCCTCGATAGATAGATGATTTAATTCTCGTCACAATTGTGCATTTTTTTCGTTTGACGATTTACCGTTTGTGAGATATTTAATTTTTAAAAAAGTGGTGGGAAGTGATTTTAAAAAAAAATGAGTGATTATGATTGGTTGGATAGGTCTATGCTAATTTAAGTGTTTATATAGATATTAAGTCGTATGTTACATACCTCTGATTTTAATATATTTTTTAGTTTATTATATATAGTAGTTTAAACTTTAATAAAACTAATCTATACTATTTTATAAAGCATTTGAGACCTTCTTAAAATAGTAAGACTGAAAATTCAGACTTTTTTACCTACTCAATAAAGCAAGTTGTTGATATTTTCATCAACATTATATACTATAACATTTTTCAAACAACATTTTGTTACAAACTTTTATAACAACCTTTTAAAATAACATTTTTTCTTTTAAATTGAAAAATCTTTTTATTTATTTATCATTATTATAATCTAATTTCATTATATTTTTTTTAAAATTTTCTGTTTTTAATTCGATATTCATTTGGATATATTTTTATTAAATTTTAGTCTTTTTAAATTTTAGTGGGTTTTTTAATTCGATTTTTTATAACTTTATAATGAGTAAGAGGTTAATATTTGTTAGTCTCAAAATTCATTATTAGGTACTTGCCGCCGCATTGCGCGGGTACCATTCTAGTCTTATATAATTTGAATGAATATTAACACTGTACCGAAAGTTACATCATATATATAGTATATATAACAAAACACAAAATAGGAAATACATGAAACATCAGGTATATAAATTTTCAACAAAAATAAAAGATGCCTTTTTATGAGAATGTTAAGATGATATATCGTACGTCTATACAAGAATATAAGTCCACATCTCCTTAGAAGCTCAATATATCCCAGGTTTTCTTTATGCTACTAGCTGTTTTCTTGTTATCTTAAAAGTGACAAAGTTTAATGCAGAGATGAGCCAACAACAGTTGTCCTCGATCATCCTAACATCTTCAGAGATAACAAATGTCACTAAGCGAAACAAATATTCATCTCTTTTCGCCTCGGATCATCGTAACTTTCTCATCTCTCCCCACTGGAGCTCAGGTTATATTGTCTTTATTCTCTCAAGATTTTAAGTTATATATGGTGCATGACAAAAGATAGGTCTTTGTTAAGAAGAGTGGTTAATAACTAAACCAACTCTCAAGGACTACTTATGCAATAAAGGTAAAATACAGGTATGTTTCTTATAATTATTTCTATTGCTATTTTTCAGTTTTATGTGCAGGGAGTGTTTTGACAAGTTAAGAGAAGATGGAGGGTTGAAGAGTACAAGAGAGAGAAGTTGTTAGGGTTAGGTGTTAGGTAGTATATAAGCTCATTGTTAGCTTATTTGTTAGCCGAAGTTTCATTATCTCTCTCTCTAAAACTTGCGATCATCTTTGTGTATAGTTCTGATCAATCTGTTTTGATCAATAGTTTCGATTTCTTTCTCTTGTATGTAAGATCACAAACCCAGGTATTACATTTGAAGTAATAGCCTGAGGCAGTTTAATAAAAGAATAAGGGGAGGTTGGTTGAATAAATCTTGATCTTTGTTAACTTTTCTACATGGTATCAGAGCCTGGTTGGCTATTGATACGAAGATCTTGTTTTTCTAAAAACTAGGGTTTCTAATAAACTTTGGGGTTTTTTTGAATTAAAAGTGTTTCTGGTTATAATTTTTGTTGAATTGGTTGATTCTTGGTGTTAATTGATCAGATTCTTGATCAGTTAGTTTTTCCCAAAAATTAGGGTTTGTCAATTTTTGGGGCTTTTTGGGTATATTGCTTTCTTGGGTGGTTAATTAACGTAATTGTTGATTAATTATGTTTTTTGGTTGATTTTAATTGAAAACCCCAAAATCAGAAATTGGGGTTTTTAATCTTGGTAAGTTTGACTTGTTTTGTTATATGTTGTTTTTTGTGCTAATCCTGCAGGTTGTTGCACTGGTGTTTGTTTCCGCTGCGTTGGTTAAAGATCGTCTTGATCTTTGTGGTTTTGTTTGTTGCTGCGCGTGATAGTATCATCTCACGCTCTCTCTCTTTATCTTTCTTGTTTGTAATGGGATTAGGTGTCGAGGGGATTTAGTTAGTTTGCTGGTTGTTGTGGTGTTATAAGGTGGTTGGCTGTTTTAGTTTGTTTGTTGTGTTCTTGCTTTCCTTCTTGATTGTTTTTGTGTTATGGCTCCTGAAAAAAAGGACAAGGGTAGTGAACAGGGAGGAGGGTCAAATAACAATGATATTGATATGTTTGACCCTCTTTACTTGCATAGTAGTGACACTAGTGGTGTCCCTTTAATTGGTTTTAAATTGGAAGGAACTGAAAATTATAAAATATGGAGAGCTGCTATTTCAAGGGCTATTCATACAAAAAATAAACTTGGTTTTATTGATGGAAATTTACCTAAGCCTGAAGAGGCTGGTTTTTTGCAAGATCAATGGGAAAGATGTAATTCTGTTGTTTTAAACTGGATTCTTGGTTGTGTTTCACAAGATGTTTATATGGGTCAAGTTTTCTCTGATGATGCTAAGACTGTTTGGGATGAATTAGAGGAAACTTATAGCAAGCAAGATGGTTCTGTTATCTTTAATATGCATTATAAAATACATTCACTTACACAGTCTGGTTCTACTCTGTCTGAGTATTACCATAAGTTTAATGGCTTGTGGAGGCAATATGACTCTTTAGTTAATCTACCTGAGTGTGTTTGTGAGAATGCTTATCTTCTTAAACAGCATAATCAACTGCTTAAACTCATGCAGTTTCTCATGGGGTTAGATGATGTATATGCTCCTATAAGGAGTATTATACTCACTACTGAACCCCTCCCTGATGTTAAGGGAGCTTTTGCTACTCTGTCAAGAGATGAATCTCATAGAGGTTCACAATCTCAGAGTACACCAAAGGCTGGGAATACTGCTTTTGCTTCAAGACCTAACAATAGGTCTAACAATAACTGGAATACTAGTAATAATCAGGCTAGAAAGCTTAAAAGCCTTATTTGGTGTGCCCTCATCGTAATATGAATGGTCATACTGTGGATAGGTGTTTTAAACTTGTGGGATATCCTCCTAATTTCAAAAAGAATAATGGTTCTAATAATAATTGGAATACTAATAACAAAGGTGCTAGTAATCATGTGAATCCAGGTTCAAAAGATCAATCTAATGGTTGTTCATCTAATTCCTTTACTGATGAACAATTTAAAAGATTGTTGGATTTAATTGGTGAAAAATATGGAGTTAATAACATACCTGCAAATGTAGCAGGTATAAATTGTGCTTTTAGTTTTTGTACTTCAAGGTTTTTTAATCATAATACAAATATTAAAACTTATAAGTTGTATGTTGGGTGGATCATTGATTCAGGAGCTAGTCAACATATGACTTTTACTGTTGTTAATATGTATAATGTGACTAATGTGTCTCATTTGAATATGATTGTTGGTCACCCAAATGGGACTAAGGCTGTTGTTACTCATATAGGCAGTCTAAAGTTAACTGATAAAATCTCTATACATGATGTTTTAGTTGTGCCAGATTATGAAGTTAGTCTTCTGTCTGTGCATAAGCTAAACAAAGATAGTAAGTTTAGAGTCATTTTTGATGAAAACTCTTGTGATATTCAGGACTCTATTCTAAAGACTCTAGTGGGGACTGGTAATGAAATAAATGGATTGTATTTTCTTAATACAGGTAAGAAATATTATAACAATAATATATCATAATGTTGTTTATCTAAGTGTGTTTGGCATAATAGGCTTGGTCATCCTTCATATAAGGTTTTACATCTATTAAAAAATAAACTTAAAATTGATAAAGTTGAAAGTAATGTTTGTAATGTTTGTCATAAAGCTAAACAAACTAGAGAACCCTTTCCTCTAAGTGATCATCTAACCAAGAGTGTTGGTGAGTTGATTCACTTGGATGTATGGGGTCCTTATAGGGTTCAAAGTAAAGAAGGCTTTAGATTTTTCCTTACTGTTGTTGATGACTATAGTAGGGCTGTTTGGTTGTTTTTGTTAAAAGGGAAAGATGAAGTTTTTTCTAATATAACTGTTTTTGTAAATCTGATTAAAACTCAATTTGGGAAAATGGTTAAAGTGTTTAGAAGTGACAATGGTACAAAATTTGTCAATAATAATATGGATAAATTTTATAAAGATAATGGAGTTCTTCATCAAACCTCTTGTCCATACACCCCTCAGCAAAATGGTATTGCTGAGAGGAAACATAGACATTTATTAAATGTTGCTAGGGCCCTCATGTTTCAGGGGGATTACCTTTGAACATGTGGACTGATTGTGTTCTGACTGCTGTTTACTTGATTAACAGGATTCCAAGTTCTGTCTTGTCTGGGAAGTCACCTTATGAACTAGTATATGATAATGAACCAAATCTCTCTTTGTTAAAAACATTTGGGTGTCTATGTTTTGCAAATGTTTTAAATGACACTGACAAGTTTTCATCTAGGTCTGAAAAATCTGTCTTTATTGGATATTCTAGTGATAAAAAAGGTTATAAGCTTTATAGCCTTGAGAGTAGAAATTTTTTCTATTCTAGAGATGTTAAGTTCTATGAAACAGTGTTTCCATTCAAGAATGGGTCTGAAAATAGTGAGTATGTTATGAGATTTAAAAATAAGGACAGTTAAACTTTTTTAATTTAGATGATAATGAGTCAATGTTATATTATCCCAATGATGAAAAGAGAGATAATGTACAAAATAGTAGTGAAGGCATAGACAATACATTACTAGGAGGTACTGAAAAGGCTAGTGAGACTAGAATGAGTAGTGGCGGTCTTAATGATAGTAAACTAGTAGAAGCCACCAGTAATGTAGATGAAAATGCAAAACTTGTTGAAAATAATAGTGATTATGAGGGTGATGATAGTAAATATCAAGATTTTGGTAATATTTTTGGAAGTCCAGATAATTCCCCAGACAGATATGACTTGGCTAATCCTAAGAGATCATCTAGAAAAGTTGTTGTGCCTAAAAAGCTTGCTGATTATAAGCTGAATGCTAGTGCTAAGTATGGTATAGAAAAATATGTTATTTACTCTTGTCTTAGTAAAGAGAATTATAATTTTTCTACTAGCTTAAATAAAGTTGTTGAACCAAAAAGTTTCTCTGAAGCCTCTAAAGATATAAGATGGCTTATGGCTATGAATATAGAAATGGAGGCTTTAAACAGAAATGGTACTTGGATTCTTGTTGATCTTCTAGTTGGAAGAAAACCTATTGGTTGTAAGTGGGTTTACAAAGTTAAATACAAGTCTAATGGTGAAATTGAAAGTTTCAAAGCTAGACTTGTAGCTAAAGGGTATAACCAAAGGGAAGGTATAGACTTTGATGAAACATTCTCTCCTATAGTTAAAATTGTAACTGTAAGATGCATTTTAACTTTAGCAGTTTATAATAATTGGCCTTTATACCAATTAGATATAAATAATGCTTTTCTATATGGAGATTTAGTAGAGGATGTTTATATGACATTACCTGATGGTTACTTTGATAAGAATGATCAAAGGGTTTCTAAGTTGGTAAAATCCTTGTATGGATTAAAACAGGCACCTAGGAAGTGGAATGAAAAACTTACATCTGTTTTAATTGAAAATGATTTTACACAAAGCAAAAATGATTTTTCTATGTTTATTAAAAATAAAGATGGAGTTTTTATTGTACTTCTGGTGTATGTTGATGATATTATTGTTACTGGGAATAATATAGAAGAAATTGAGAAGTTCAAGAAATTTTTGAGTTCTAAGTTCTTGATTAAAGATCTTGGCAAACTCAAATACTTTCTAGGTATAGAAGTTCTTGAATCCAATACTTCACTTTACTTAACTCAAAGGAAGTATTGTTTGGAACTTCTTACTGAATTTGGTATGTTGGCTTGCAAGCCATGTGGAACACCTATTGATGTTAAAGAGGGTATAAACAGTAAGAATAAAGGTATTGATATTGATAAACCTTTTAAAGGTGTTAACAACTATCAAAAGCTAGTTGGCAAGTTGATTTATTTGACTCATACAAGGCCTGACATTAGCTATGTTGTTCATGTCCTCAGTCAGTATATGCATGCACCTATGCAGTCACATTTGAAACTTGCATTTAGAGTCTTGAGATACTTAAAAGGTTCATTAGGAAAGGGAATTACTTTTAATAAGAGTGATAATCTTAATCTTGGTGTGTATGTGGATTCTGATTGGGCTAAATGCAAACTTACAAGAAAATCAGTGACTGGATATTGTGTTTTTCTGGGTAATAGTTTGATATCTTGGAAAAGTAAGAAACAGTCAATGTTGTCTAAATCATCTGCTGAGGCAGAATTTATAGCAATGAATAGTGTTACTTGTGAGGTAATGTGAATTGAAAGTGCTTGCTGAACTTAATGTTAATCCATTGTTACCTGTTCCTTTGAGATGTGATAATAGCTCAGCAATACAGGTAGCTGCTAATCCTGTATTTCATGAGAGGACTAAGCACTTTGAGATTGAACTCTTTTTCTTAAGAGAAAAGGTTGCTGCTAGAGTTGTTAGTACTATTAAAGTCAAGTCTGCTGACAACATAGTAGATATCTTTACCAAAGGTTTGAGTGTTACTGAACATCAAAAGTTTTGTGAAGGTCTTGGGTTGTATGATCTTTACAGAGTTGGTTTAAGGGGGAGTGTTAAGAAGAGTGGTTAATAACTAAACCAACTCTCAGGGACTACTTATGCAATAAAGGTAAAATACAGGTATGTTTCTTATAATTATTTCTATTGCTATTTTTCAGTTTTATGTGCAGGGAGTGTTTTGACAAGTTAAGAGAAGATGGAGGGTTGAAGAGTACAAGAGAGAGAAGTTGTTAGGGTTAGGTGTTAGGTAGTATATAAGCTCATTGTTAGCTTATTTGTTAGCCGAAGTTTCATTATCTCTCTCTCTAAAACTTGCGATCATCTTTGTGTATTCATAGTTCTGATCAATCTGTTTTGATCAATAGTTTTGATTTCTTTCTCTTGTATGTAAGATCACAAACCCAGGTATTACATTTGAAGTAATAGCCTGAGGCAGTTTAATAAAAGAATAAGGGGAGGTTAATTGAATAAATCTTGATCTTTGTTAACTTTTCTATAGTCTTAAATATAACATGTCTTGTTTTGACTTGAGAATTTTAGATCTAGTTTTGGATATTTCTAGGTAAGAAATATTTTTTATTTACAAAAGTTTCTAAAAAGAAGAAACATAGGTAGAAATTAGTTGATATTCACTTTCGTACTGCCATAGTGACTTACTAGTATACTACCATATATGGATATAGCGCTTCAAGTTGTACCTTAATTGGTTGTTTTACATGATTACTAGGACTGTTTGAGGAAATTAGGGAATGGTAATATGTAGAGTGATCTTTGATTGTTATATATAACCAACTTTTAACCTATTCGCTTATATATATATATATGATCATGATTCATCCTAAATTCCTAATCAAAAGTTGGATCATATATCTGTGGTTGCCACATGATTTGCGTACGTAATTTTTTGATGATAGTCACCTTCTTGAGTCATACGATAGATAAATAGCTGTGTAAGAACAAGCAACGATCAAATTGCCAAAAGAATTAATGCTGCATGTAACGAATATATGATATGTCGAATTATAATCAATTTAAACAGAATCAAATTATCCTAAGCAACTTTCACTAGTACAAAAATGATTTTTAAAAACGGTTAAAATGCATTTTTTAAAGCGGTTTTGAACCGTTTTATCACAAAACGTAGTAAATAATGGGATGATTATTTACAACGGTTTTGAACCGTTTTAAAAGATGTACCACATGACCCCACTATTTACATATAATGTCTATATTTATAATATATATTCTTTTATTACATTGAAATACAACCGTTCTAAAAAATAAGAATGATATTTATTTATGTCATGTTTCATTCTTTTTGTCAAATGTTATACTCGAGTACTATATACGCTAATCCTTTTTTTCTTTCTTTCCTGGAAGTGGTTCACATCCATTTCAGATATTTGTGTTACAGAAGATCATGTCAAAATAAAAATAAACAGAAACATCAACACTCAATTAAATGGATAAAAACATTACTTAACAATTTCATAAACTAAGATGGAAATCTTATACACAAAAATATCATCAAACATAATGAAAAAATCTTTCATATAAAGTTGTTCATGACCTAACGCATATACATATCAAGTTCGACAATTAAAACCTCAATTTTGTGAGAAATAAATTGAGTAAAATCGTGTCACCGATACATCACCTCGATGTGTCGCATAGTTATGAGTTCCATATCATCCCAAACCTAAAAACAAATCAAAATAAAGAGCCAATAAGTCATTATTTTCTATAAAACGATTATATAAAAAAAAAACCCCACAAATAAAAAATAAGAAAAAACATCTACAAAAGTACCTTCTAAATAAATAAATGATGAACAAATGTAAAATCATGAGTGAATTTAAGGAATTAAATATGTGTTCTTCAAGATCTGCAAAAAAGGTAACAAGCATTTAGGTAGAAAGAAAAAAAACTAGAATATCTCGTTTTACATATAACAATGTGAAAGAGAAAGTCTAAACATAAAGGATGAGAAAAGATAAAAGGAGGGAAATTTCTCGCTTATTTGAGGTGAAATATTTTGAAACAAGGAATGAATGAAACTTTTTAAAATGGTTATACATCACCGTTGCAAATAATAAGATTTAATTGATAAAATAATAATTTTTTAAAACAACAGGATGAATCCGTTTTAAATAATAAGATTAAATATTAAAATATTACATTTATTTAAAACATTTATAGACACCCGCTTTAAATAACATAATTAAATTATAAAATATTGCATTGTTCTAGAACGGTTATATGCAACCGCTTTAAATAATAATAAGAAGTTGAATGCACATAAACCGTCCTAAATAACATATTTTATATTACGTTATTTTTATTCACCGCTATATATAATCATTTTCGGGTTGTTTAATACGGTAGAGTTATAAACCGTTTTAAAAGGTCCGTTGTAAAAGGCCTTTTCTCTACTAGTGTTTAACTTTGTTGTGAATATCCCTTGCTACATCGGAGGCAAATCACAATTTTTGGGACTAAAAGTTGCTGCCAATCTAGCCGACACCAAGTTTATTGTAGAGACGGCATTTCATCTTAGTAAACCCAAATGAATATGTGTTGTTAATTGAATTGCATAATTACTATATATGTAGTAGCAAATGCAATCAAGGAATATATAAGTCGTTGATAATCGTCATTTGTCTGGCAGTAACCATGTATGCTAGTTGCTTGTAAACATTAACTCAAGAAGCACATCACCTTCCTTTATGGTACCTTTCGAAGACACACAAACGATCGACTTCCATCAATCTACCCTATATGTTTCTATGAGTTGTATGCACATTAAAGGAATCCCACAAATGTAGTATGCCTCTCCCTCTCAGTTGTCAAAACCTCATAGCAATTCAAACGATACAGAAGTGGGGCTAACATTTGCATTATTAGCCAACAATACTATTATACATTGTGAGTATGTGACATATTTCATGTACGGGCCGTACTTTACGATCGACAGATTGTTGGTGGAGTTTTTTCATATCGCTAAGTATAAGGCGTTAAGTTTCAGTAAAAATACATCTTACTAGCGTAAGTACTTGTGGTATTAGAAGGTCTTTGTTTGTCTTCTTAGGGATTTCGGGGTGGGTTTGTTCTGTTAATAACATAGAAGATGAATGTGATATTGATCATGTCGGTGTTATTGATTGTATATCTTCATTATAGATTAAGAAGACAAAATCGTGGGTATATACTTCTCAGCAAATTGGTATCCAGAATGCCAAAGTTTTACCAAACTCTTAATCAAAGTATACAAGCAAATCAAAGAAAAAGAGGGAACAAAGTTTGAGATTATCTTTATTTCATCCATTGAAGACTTGAAGGCATTCAACACCTACTATGAATCATACATGCCATGGCTTGCCGTTCCTTTTTCTAATCTGGAGACCAAAAAGGCGTTAAACAAGAAGTTTGACGTTGAGGGGATCCCATGCTTGATCATCTTACAACCTGATGACGATACATTTGTTTTAGATGACGCACTACAACATTCGATATTTTTGGCGTTTCCCCAGCGACATGTCGCTGGGGATAGGTTTCCCCAGCGACATTTCGCTGGGGAAAATTCGCTGGGGTATGCTCGTTGTTAAAAGTATCCCCAGCGACATGCGGGCCCCACAGACTTTTCCTGGAAGAATAGATTGCCACGGTGGCAACATTTTCCCCAGCGACATGTCGCTGGGGAAAATCCTTATTAAACAAAAAAAATTAAGTTGAACTTAAACATTTTAGCTAATTACAAAGTTTCCCCAGCGACATGTCGCTGGGGAATCTTTCCTTTTATTTGACTTGTCAACGCGTTGTCGTTGACTTGTCAACGATTTCCAAAGTTTCCCCAGCGACATGTCACTGGGGAAACTCTCGATACGTTTGACTTGTCAACGCTTTACGTTTGACTTGTCAACGCTTTGCGTTTGACTTGTCAACGAATAACCAAAGTTTCCCCAGTGACATGTCGCTGGGGAAGAGTCTGCAGGTTTTTTTTTAAACTTGCCTGCGCAGCAGGCGTTTTCCAGATTTTTTCCGGAAAAAATCTACCAAAACCTGTAACAAAAACCTGTATTTGCTCACCAAAAGACACATATAAAGTAAACTTGGAATACAAATCAACACAAACGCGGAATAAGTTCAAACTTGCAACAAAATATAATATAACGTTCTAATTTAGTCAAGGATACTAGGAATAAGTCGGGATAGTTAAGGATACTAGGGAAACAAGCGTTCTAATTTAGGATAATAGGGAAACAAGTCAAGATGAACATAAAGAAACTTTGTACCATACTAACAAACACATATATGACACGACTAGCTCGCGTCATCGCCACCATCCTCGCCACCCTTCCGATCCTCAGCATCATCACCCGGGCGACTCCCGCTCCTGCTGGCACCAGCACTCTCATTTCTTGAAAAATGATCGCCATACCTGCCGTCGTTTCTCAGCAGGCCCATCATGAAATCAACATCCCGATCCCGACGAGTCTCAGGGGGTGGTGACGAAAAGCACGAGGAGTACTGGTGTATCCCGGCAATACCATACCCACACCAGGATGGTGGCCGCGAAACTTGCCTCCTCGCACCATGCTGTTGATCTCGGCAGTGGTGTGCTCACCCGTCGCCTCTTGCTCCCTTATCTGATCCTGTGTGGTGAAAATAACACAAGATAGTAAATATATTAGTCGGGTTGCTAGATTATTAATCAATGATTCATTAAAGTGTGTTTTGAAAAGAATACTTACATACAACTGGAGAGACTGCTCATCTATAAATACACCATCTGAATTTGTATGCAAACGATAGAACATGTCGATCTCTGAAGGCTCCTGTTGGGTTTCGGACGCCTTTTGTTGTACATACACACGTAAGTAAGATCAATCTAATTAAATGCGGCAATAATAATATGTATGTAAAATCAATAATGATAATAATAAAATAATAAAAATAAAAAACAATAATAATAATAATAAAATAAATAAAATAAAAAAACAATAATAATGTAAAATCAATAATAATAATAATAATAATAATTACCATGAGCTGTCGAGTGTGAGGGATCGACCGAGAACCATGTCGGGAGATAAGTGTTGCCTTGGACCGATTTTGGTTGTTTGTTAAGGATCGCTTCTTGTTAGCTTCGTCAGTCCAAAACGCTATCTGTTTCTCCCACTCTTCAGCTGTGTGCTCGTCGGGTCTGTTTCGCCTAATTTGATCCACATCGTATTCTCCTGTCTCGGGGTCTTTTACACAGTAATCTCGCTTCAGACTAGCCTTGCTGGTGTTGTATGATTTTTGTAACTGGTGATTAATGGTATCATAAATATTCTTCCACCGAGGGGTGCTCATGTGCGGCGCGAGATCATATTTTTTCTGCAATCAAATACAACACATTGAAAACAGTGTTAGAAATATAATTTATATATTTGTTTAAATTTGTTTATTTATTTATATGATATAAGTAAATAAACGAATTTAAATAATATACACAATACAACACATTGAAAACATAGTTAGAAATATAATTTATATATTTATTTATATGATATAAATAAATAAATAAATTTAAATAAATATACACAATACAACACATTGAAAACAGAGTTAGAAATATAATTTTATATTTATTTAAATTTGTTTATTTATTTATATGATATAAATAAAAAAAACAAATTTAAATAAATATATACAATTAAATAAATGAACACGATAATTAAATAAATATAAAATGATAACTTACCCCAATAGCTGTCCTGGCCGCCGCCTTGTGCCCTTCGGGGACCTTGCTCCACGAAGGGTAATACAAAGGTATTTCCCTAGCGACACACCCGAAGAAGTTTCCCCAATGATCTGCGTATGGGCCGACAGGTGTAACAAGGTTACCTCTAGCGGCTATAAAGTCAATCTCGACCGGCCGGTTGTGATTATCGGCCACCGCATCCAGTAATTTCAGGCAGCGGGTCTTCTCCCGGGTATTCTGCCTGTAGGCTCTCCTCCCGCCCAAATTGGGCTTTTTCTTTCCTTTTCCTGCAAAATCAAGTGAGTGATAAAGTCATAAAAGTTAAGGCAAACAAGTTAAATATGTGTATCAAATTTGTATTACAATAATCCAGAAATTCTTACCCGGGTTGACGAAGCAACCCCCGCAACCGAATGATGGAGGACGTGGACGTGAAGGATCCTCGCCACCACCGTTCCCGCCGTGTCCCCGTGCAACATCAGTCATCTGTATACAGGTACAATTAGCATAACATGTAGAAATTCATGAACAAAATAATACAAGCATGCACAAATCTAAATATCAAAATAAATTTACACATTTAAACAATCCACAACAATTTCATTCATTCATTCATTCAAATATATAAGTGTATTTTACAAGTTACAACACAAAGTTAATCTTCTTCGTCACTAGAATAAAATTTCTCAACACCATCATCATCTTTGATGAGGTCTTCAACATCAGAATCTGCTAAATCATGAGGAAGGGGGTCTTCATCATCATCGTCTTCGCTAGGAACATCATCGTTATCTGGCGGTGCGTCAACCTCCGTTGATTCACCATCTATATGCAAATCTATATAGAAGGTGTAATTATCGAAGTCATTCCAACTAGTAGAAGGTGGGAGATCACTAGTAGAAGGTGGGAGATCACTAGTAGAAGGTGGGAGATCAGATGAGTTGTCTAAATGTATAATATCAGGTTCGTTCTCTACCACGATTACACCGTTGTTCAAAAACTTTTTATGATTAACATGTTCGACGACCTTCACTTTGGGTTTGGCTGGATCTACAAGGTAGAAGACTTTTTTGACTTGTGTTGCGAGGATGTATTGTTCACTTTTCCACCACTCACCAGAGCCGAAGATTTGTGTCATTCCGTTTCTAACGATAAGTTTCTTGACTCTACCAACGGTGTTGCGAGTGTCGAACCACTTAACTTTGAACAACGCAACTTTAAACGACAAATAGTCAAACTCGAGGATTTCTTGAAGCCGACCATAAGTGTTAGTTTTCCCGTCAGGATCAGTCGAATAAACGCCGCTATTTTGAGTTACGCGACGTTCATCGCGGCTCTGCACGACATACCTCACACCATCTACTACGCAACAGTTTACTGACATTGGAGCCCTTGATGGTCCATTAGGCAAAGCGAATAACTCGCTGGTTGGGCTAAACTCTGGGTCTTGGAGATTTTGTGTGTGACGTTCAAAGATCTATGAAGAAGATAGGATTAGATAGAAAACTAAAAATATGATATTGTTATTTTTACACTTAAGTACACAAAATAAGTGTTAGTTTACCAGCGTCTTAAACCAGTGGGGGAATTCTTCTAGCATGTCTTTTTCTGTTTTTCCTGGAAATAAACTGAAAAACGTTCATGCTATTAGAATAAGTCATCGAAATGATAAGTTAAGAAAAAAAGTTACAAAATTAAAAAACGCGTACCTCCAAAACTGGTCTTGGTACGTGTCGATCTCAGGACTGTTGTTAAGTACATACCATCTCGCTTTCTTGTACTCGTCGGTAGGAAAATGAGGAAAGGACAGTAAACCAATCGGCTTGCATACCGATCGGAACACCTGAAACTTACACGTTGAGGGAGGGGGGTCCACATTACGATCGGGACGATTAAATTTCGTGGTAACACCCCGAAAATATTGAGAACTTATAGTCAATGCTTCTTCTGCAACATAACCCTCCGCGATCGAACCTTCCGGCTTAGCTTTATTTCTTACATAACCTTTTAGCTTCTTCATGAATCTTTCAAATGGATACATCCACCGGGGTTGAATAGGCCCGCCTTCAAGAGCCTCTAGAGCTAAATGGATGGGCAAGTGAATCATAATTGTAGAAACTAGAAGGAGGGGTTGAATAGTTTCTAGTTCATTTTCAAAAAATTTCGGCTCAATCCACTACCCGCGGTTCCTTATCTCTGCCCGCGGTTCCTTATTGATAAGGAACCGCCGGTCCAATAATGAACCGCCGACAGTGGACGTAGCAACATTGTTAATTTGAAACCTTAACAATCCTTTGTATCAAATTCCTTATCAATCTTGACTAGATGTGAGATGTGTTTGATTGAGAGATAAATACTACAAGTAAGAAAACACACAAGCACATCAAATCAAGAGTACATCAAGCAATAGTCTAAACACTAAGCACACACGTACTAAGCACAAGCTTTTCCGCAACTAGGATGTTTAGACTAAGTGATGTACACTTGACCATAATCTAAACATGAAGCACAAACGTACTAAGCCATAGCTTTTCCGCAACTTAGATGTTTAGATTATGTGATGCACACAAAGACACACAACACAAGTATGCAACTATAAATACATCTACAAAGGTAAAGACATAAATATAAAGGAAGTTACCGACACGATGATTTATAGTGGTTCGGTCACGAAGCTCCTCTTCGCCCTACTCCACTCCTCGAGTACACCTTACTCGAGAGTTACTTCACTAGTCAACAAACTCCTTAAGGTGGAGAAACCATACACAACGTCGCTTACACATTTCCGACACTAAGCTAGATGTCGAGTCCTAATCTTAGGTAGGACCAATCTACACAACGTTGCCTACTTCACCATTTAACGACACAAGGCTAGATGTTGAGTTCTAATCGAAAGCTAGAACCAATCTTCACGACTCTTCACTTTGAAGCTAAGTGAGAACTTCACACAACACAACTACTAGTCACTTTAAAGTTTAGTGAGAACTCACAAGACACAACCACATCACTTTATAGTTTAGTGAGAACTACCTAGACACAACCACATCACTTTAGAGTTTAGTGAGAACTACCAAGACACAACCTAATCTACCCACTAGTTATGTTTTATGGCCCAACATAACAAACCTTATGTTTTATGGCCTAAACACATAAACCATATAGATCTAAGCACACAACACTTAGATCTATAACTCTAACACTATATCCAAGTACTAACAAGACTTGGATCTACACAACTAACACCTAATCCAAGGATACCCATCACTTGGATATTCTACCCTTACAAACACATCCAAGTGTACCCAACACTTGGATCTTCTACATATACATAGTATGAAGACTAAAAACATAACTTAGATCTATAGAAGGAAAGATCTTCATCATGTAGTGAACCCAACACATCATGGTAATGATAGTGTTCTTCTCTTTGCACTTGTGAGGATGAGGAGATTGAAGATTGAATCACATCTTAAACAAGATTAATCAAAACTAACTAATCAAGGATCTAAGATGGTTTTTGAAAGAAACTGTGCAAAAAGGGTTGAAAGAAAAGCTGGAAATGATCCACTATTTATAGGGCAACATTGCAACGGTCAAAAAGACCCGCGGTTCCTTATCTCCACCCGCGGTACCTTATCAATAAGGAACCGCGGGTTCCTTTAAGGAACCTCCATGTCGGAGTCCGTGCAAATTTGTCCTTTAGTGGGGATATGCCATCTGGGGTAGTTTATACCCTCAAAGGATATTCCTTTGGCATATGGAATATGCCAAATTCAAATTTCCATTTTCTTTTTAATAAAACATTTTCTTAAAAATAAAGTTAATTAAAATCTTTTGTCACATTTGATTAAATGTGAGTTTTAAGAAAATATTAATCCTTGATCACTTAGTTAGGTTAATGAAATGTTTGTACATACCTTGAGTGATTCATGTCGAATGCGATCTTGGAGGTGTCGAGAGAAGTATACAAATGTATTCTTGAGTGATTACGAGTACCTTAACATTTTACATAATGTGTTGCGAATTATACGTTTGTCATCAACAAAACACAAAGAGATTATATCGACAAAGCATCGTAATGTTTGCACTAACAATCTCCCCCTTCTTGATGATGACAAACAAGTAAACCGCGACACATATTAAAATGCACAAGTTACTAGTTTACACTTACTTCTCCCCCTTTTGTCGAATCAAAAAGGTAGTCAACGTCTTGAAGAAGAGAAGAATCGACGTCACGAGAGCTTGCATCCGAAAGGTAGTCTTCATATTATGAAGAGGAGGATCGACTTCGAGAGAACATGCATCCAAAAATCTAATCATCCATTGTGGTTGTCGTTTGAGAGGCAAGAATCCAAACTATAAACCCATCATCCAACGACATTGAGCTTGCGTCATCCTAGTGAAGTCTTCAATCACCATAGGTTAACCAACTCCAAGCATAATAATATGCTTATCTACGAGTGTCCAAAATGCATTACTTGCGAGATGTTCGATGAATGCAATTTGAGTGAGTCAACGATCGCAAAGGTAATGACTTGAACTCTTGCAAATGCTCCCCCTTGATATGAGCTCCCCCTTGCTTGAGGTACCAACAAAGCAAGAATAGTGACGAGCTACAAAAATGGGTTAGAATTGTCCTACAAAACAAGGTTAGTAGACAAGAGCATATATAAAAAGCGATGTCACCCAAACGGGGATGATAAACAAGTCGTTTGCACAAACAATGACAAGCAAAGAAGTGTGCATGCGATGCTATCAATCCAAAAACAAATCAAAGGAGATGATCTTGACAAGATCAATTCACAATTGTTGGAATAGAGATAAAAAAAGAAACATCCATACCAATTGTAATGATAATATGTCAAAGGGTAAAAAGCTTAGAATTTTTGGAATCACCCAAGAAAATTCAAGATTTAACCCTCAACTCTCAAAAAAACAAGGAGAGGATTTTGAGGAAATCAATTCAAAATTGTTGGAGTAGAGGTAGAAAACATCCAAGAATTTGAAGATATCATCTCAAGGTGTTAAAAACTTAGAATTGATGGAATCACCCATACCAATTGTAAATTTTAACCGCAATCAACTCTCAAAAAGAGGAACAAAAATATCTCAACCTAGAGACATTTTTGACCAAAAAAAATAAAGGAAAACCAAAAGCGGATAAATCGACGCTTTAAGAAATACACGGGATATAGGACATTATAGGCAACAATGCGTATGAATGTCGACACCAAATGGTGTTTAGCATGCGATAAACTACATGTTCAAAGTTTCGTAGCTCTTCTCAATCATTAAGGATGTTCAAAGAACAATTACATGATGAGGAAAGGGTAAGGCTCGACTCATATTAGTTTAGAAAGACAAAAAAAATTCGACTTAGAAGAGCATGATTAAAATAAACCAAGAGAAACTCAATCAAAGAAGTTAAGGATAACTTCACAAATTGATTCATGAATACTATACCTTAGAAGATGATAGTGAAATCGCGATAGAAAATGAGAGAAGAAACTCAAAAGAAGCTCAAGAAGACATGAAAGAGTTAGTACAAAATCTAACACATAATCAAGTAAGCACATAGGATAATTCATGCAATGCTTAATGAAGTCTACAATAAACCAATGTAGAGAAGGTGCGCAATTAACACATATGGCATGCAAGAACCATGATTACTTAAAAAGAGAAGACCAAGTAAAACATGTTAGCACGTAGCATTTAAGAACATGCATGAGTTAGACACATCTAAGAGATATTATATCGGAATTGCTTGACAAAGACAAAGCCTTTATAATAATCATGCATTCATTAACTAATCAATTAAGCATATAGCATACGGATAAGCAAGAAGATATATAAGCAAGTAGCATACAAGCAAGTCATCTATCTAGATATCACAAATCAAGCTACATGTAATGTAAATCTCCAAGAAGATTCCTAATTCTTATTAGTTTAAGAAAAGGACTCAAAATAAGAGAAAAGAAAGAAACATAATAACAACAAGATCCAAGACTCAAAGAAAAAACATGTTGAAACACATGAAAGGAAATACAAGAGAACAAAGATCATACTAAGATGTATATAAATAAAAAACTAAAACTTAAGCATAATTTTAATCTTAGTTACACTAGAATCTTAAGATTTGCTTAAATTAGATGTCTTAGCAATAAGCAATCCACATGCTTAAATGAAAGACAAGGGTGGTGGCGGAATTTGGTGGGGTGAAAGGTGAAGTCACCAAGGGTTCAACAAAGTCATTCACAATGGGAATGCTTTGGATGGGTGGTGTGGATGAGTTTGAAGGGGTAGAAGGTGAAGTCACCAAGGTATCAACAAAGTCATTCACAATGGGAATGCTTTGGATGGGTTGAGGTTGGGTAGTCACATCCAAGAGAGTACTTGGAGTGAAGGGTGAGGTTAGCTCATTCATTCTAGATTGGAATGAAGAGGAGGTAGAACCATGGTTATAAATAGCGTGAGGCGTGGCGTAGCGGCATGTCCAAGCTACACGCTTTAGCGGCTAAGGCGAAGCTTTAGCGTTTGTAAAGCGTGGCTTGTAGCGGCATAACATATAAAAATATTTATATGTTTTATCATATTTCAGTATTATATTTATATTTAGTTCACATTAGGTGTTGTACATAATAATTAAAGTTAGGAAACTCTCCGTACATGTAATAATAATCATTTTCTAGAGTTCAATTCAAAAAATCGTCGCAGCTCATGTCGTAGCGCGCCTTGACCTATAGCGTTGCGTGGAGGCCACGCCTCAAGCTATAGCGCGCCTTAGAGCGAGCTATAGCGAGCTATTTAAAACCATGGGTAGAACCATGCGAGTGGTTGGTACCATGGGTTGAGGTAGTCTTGCATGGAGCAAGAGGTGGTGAGGGTGATGAAGAGATGAGAATTGGAACAATCTCATTCTTGGGTGTGTGAAAGGGTGAAGAGTTAAGTTTGGGTAACTTAATCTTAATTTTGAGGTGCCTCTTTGAAGAGGAGGTTTGTGACAAATAAATGTCAGGGTTATGAAAGGGAGAGTTAGGCATTGTGGATGTGTGCGAATGAAATCTCAAGGTTGGGGAGGTGTGAGAAACATGGCTAACAAGGTGGGTTTAAAGGGGTGAGAGGATGATCCAAACTAGTAAAGGGTTAAAAAGGGAAAGCCCAAGATATTTTGGGAGTGATCAAAGGTTTGAAACAAAGATTCCAAAGGGTGTTGGAACAATTGGGAAGTTTTAGAAAACCCAAATTTGAGAGCTTCTGCCCGCGGTTCTTTATCTCCACTGGCGGTTCCATATTGATATGGAGCCGCGGTCTATTTAAAGAACCGCCTACAGAGGCTAGGTTTAGGTGGTGAAGGAGGATTTTCCAATTCAGCAAATCCTAATGTTCTAGTCTAACTTATCATAAAGTCATGCTTAAGAGCAATAAAAACTAGAACACACACAAAGGAAAGACACATAGGTTCAATTAGCACGTAAGAAGAAAGCTAAGAAAAACCTAATGGCTACAAAAGAAAAAGACTTCTAATGACATACAAAGTTCATCAAAGTAAACTATCATTAGTCATATATAGGAAGAGCCATTTAGCCAATTTAGAGAATGACTATGAGACTATCACTAGAGGTGCTCAATTAAGGCTAAACACGACCATTTTTACGAGTTATACACCAACTCAACTTCCCACGTGGAAGTAATTCAACCGTTAGGTCGAATTAAGATCCTAGTGCATAAATTCTCTAGTAGTCATTCTCAAGTTAGACAAAATGTAATTCCAACATTTGCCTAATAAAGATTAGCAAGGATGAAACTTGCATGGCCACACAATGCATGACCTAATGAGGGTTAAGAATGCGCCATTGCATATGTTGACAAAAGAGTCTAGTTAAGGTTAATTACCTTAATAGATCTTGGGGTCAATAACATTGAATTGTACAAACCAAGTTTACACAATTTGTTAGAACACTCTTGATTGGTCTTTCGGAAATGACACATTTATAAATAGCATAGCAATGTAAATTACTTGAGTATTTCGGATGAAACATCCAAGTTATCAAACCGACTCTATTGTGCATTATAAGTAATTATTAAACAAAATATGTCTAACAATTTGAACAAGTAGATTCAATATAACACCATCAAAACAAGTGTGAGTTATGATCCGATGTATATTATTAATAAACCACATTCATGTCTACACTAAAAAACATGTCAATTAGATTCGATAATGATACCAATCATAGTTTGAATAATGCATTGATATTTAATTGAAATCTTTCTTGATTCCCACAAACACTCTTTTAAGAGAAAATAGCTAAGATTTTCAAAGGGTGTTTCATGTTTTATAGTGAGACATTTATCTACTTGAACTAATAACACAATGATCGAGTAAGACGACCCAAGTCAATAGATTTGATAAGCTCCCAAAGCTTTCAAACCTAAGAGTGTTAATAAACATAACGATGTGTACATGATGTTTAAATAACATATATAAACCTAGAGATGTTGATCCTATATGCAATGCACAAATAATGTTGCAACCAAAATGCAAGAAATCTAGCATACATCCTAATAAGGAAGAACTAGATACTAACAAATACCAAGCAAGGCACAAGAGACTAGACATATAAGCAATACTACTACAAATAGCAAGGAACACTTAATAATGTCTACATATAATAATAACACACAAAGAAACACACACAAACAATTAGCTTAACACATAAAAGCATTCGTCCATGTTTTGAGTGTTAGATATACCAACGTATAAATAGCTTGATCTTATTTGAAAATAGTTTTCGACACATTTCAAAATTTAATTAAGTTCAACACTTTATAAATATATCAATTTACAAAGATATATCACCAAGAGATGTCTAACTTAATAGAAAAGAGTAAAACACAAGTTTTACGACAAACCGACGCTCAATACTTTGGACAAAGTATGGAACTTAGAAACCATCCAAATTTTAAAGTTTGAATAAAGGTTTGGAAGCATTTTTAATTGAAATAAAATTCAATTACGTTCGAAATGACGGGTGGCACGACTTCTACGGACTTACGGTTGATTTTATATGATTTTTCAAAGTTTTCAAAAATCTGAGTCAGACTGACTGCGGTTCCTTATTGATAAGGATCCGCGGGGAACAATAAAGAACCGCGGTCAGAGGACAAAAAATGAGTTTTTGGCCAAAATCATTTGGTTACTTTTTGGAAGGACTTAGGACTCTAAAAAGTCATTTTAGACACATAGAACTCGTATTTTAGAGTTAATTATGACGCAAAAGATTTTTATACTTCCAAACATGAAAAGATTTAATTCAAGCTATTATACAAAGTTTATTTAACACCAAAACTTGTACGAATGAAACAACGAAACATATTTCATAAGTAATCACTCTTCATGAACAATTTGATACAAAGATCGTCTCTGTTTTTAAAAACCGTTTCCATTTTAAAAACCATTTGTTTTGAAAAAGAGAGCAAAGATCGATCCAAGCTTTAAAGTACAATATACTTCAAAGATCTTGAGTAACCTCGCTCTGATACCAATTGTAGAAACTAGAAGGGGGGGTTGAATAGTTTCTAGTTCATTTTCAAAACATTTCGGCTCAATCCACTGCCCGCGGTTCCTTATCTCTGCCCGCGGTTCCTTATTGATAAGGAACCGCCGGTCCAATAACGAACCGCCGACAGTGGACGTAGCAACATTGTTAATTTGAAACCTTAACAATCCTTTGTATCAAATTCCTTATCAATCTTGACTAGATGTGAGATGTGTTTGATTGAGAGATAAATACTACAAGTAAGAAAACACACAAGCACATCAAATCAAGAGTACATCAAGCAATAGTCTAAACACTAAGCACACACGTACTAAGCACAAGCTTTTCCGCAACTAGGATGTTTAGACTAAGTGATGTACACTTGACCATAATCTAAACATGAAGCACACACGTACTAAGCCATAGTTTTTCCGCAACTTAGATGTTTAGATTATGTGATGCACACAAAGACACACAACACAAGTATGCAACTATAAATACATCTACAAAGGAAAGACATAAATGTAAAGGAAGTTACCGACACGATGATTTATAGTGGTTCGGTCACGAAGCTCCTCTTCGCCCTACTCCACTCCTCGAGTACACCTTACTCGAGAGTTACTTCACTAGTCAACAAACTCCTTAAGGTGGAGAAACCATACACAACGTCGCTTACACATTTCCGACACTAAGCTAGATGTCGAGTCCTAATCTTAGGTAGGACCAATCTACACAACGTTGCCTACTTCACCATTTAACGACACAAGGCTAGATGTCGAGTTCTAATCGAAAGCTAGAACCAATCTTCACGACTCTTTACTTTGAAGCTAAGTGAGAACTTCACACAACACAACTACTAGTCACCTTAAAGTTTAGTGAGAACTCACAAGACACAACCACATCACTTTATAGTTTAGTGAGAACTACCTAGACACAACCACATCACTTTAGAGTTTAGTGAGAACTACCAAGACACAACCTAATCTACCCACTAGTTATGTTTTATGGCCCAACATAACAAACCTTGTGTTTTATGGCCTAAACACATAAACCATATAGATCTAAGCACACAACACTTAGATCTATAACTCTAACACTATATCCAAGTACTAACAAGACTTGGATCTACACAACTAACACCTAATCCAAGGATACCCATCACTTGGATATTCTACCCTTACAAACACATCCAAGTGTACCCAACACTTGGATCTTCTACATATACATAGTAGGAAGACTAAAAACATAACTTAGATCTATAGAAGGAAAGATCTTCATCATGTAGTGAACCCAACACATCATGGTAATGATAGTGTTCTTCTCTTTGCACTTGTGAGGATGAGGAGATTGAAGATTGAATCACATCTTAAACAAGATTAATCAAAACTAACTAATCAAGGATCTAAGATGGTTTTTGAAAGAAAGTGTGCAAAAAGGGTTGAAAGAAAAGCTGGAAATGATCCACTCTTTATAGGGCAACATTGCAACGGTCAAAAAGACCCGCGGTTCCTTATCTCCACCCCGGGTACCTTATCAATAAGGAACCGCGGGTTCCTTTAAGGAACCTCCGCGTCGGAGTCCGTGCAAATTTGTCCTTTAGTGGGGATATGCCATCTGGGGTAGTTTATACCCTCAAAGGATATTCCTTTGGCATATGGAATATGCCAAATTCAAATTTCCATTTTCTTTTTAATAAAACATTTTCTTAAAAATAAAGTTAATTAAAATCTTTTGTCACATTTGATTAAATGTGAGTTTTAAGAAAATATTAATCCTTGATCACTTATTTAGGTTAATGACATGTTTGTACATACCTTGAGTGATTCATGCCGAATGCGATCTTGGAGGTGTCGAGAGAAGTATACAAATGTATTCTTGAGTGATTACGAGTACATTAACATTTTACATAATGTGTTGCGAATTATACGTTTGTCATCAACAAAACACAAAGAGATTATATCGACAAAGCATCGTAATGTTTGCACTAACAATAATGTCAAAGAAAGCAGGAGGATATATGCGCTCAAGCTCGCATAGAATTTCAACCACCTTGACCGAAGCTTTCAACATGTCCTCCTCCATCAAAGTTGTAGAGCAGAGTTGCTTAAACAAGGAACACAGATTGATTATTGGTTTTGTAATATGTTCGGGCAAGTAATTTTAAAGTCCGTAAGGAAGTAAACGTTTGCATCATTATATGACAGTCATGAGACTTCAGGCCCATTATATTTGTATCATTATCGGTCACTTTGTGCTTGAAGCATGATCCGAACCCATCTGGTAGTTTAACACTTTTGATGTACTGACAAAACTTTTCTCGGTTCTCTGGTGTTAAAGAATACGCAGCCTGGGGCTTCACAGTCTTCCCCTTGTGGTTTACGGTTAGCCACAAAGGTCTTCGAATGCCCATCTTTTTCAAGTCTTGTCTTGCTTTTGCGGTGTCTTTACTTTTGTCATTCATTAACAAAATGTTCAAGATGGCCTCCAACACATTTTTTTCGATATACATGATGTCTAAATTGTGTCTTAGTGAAATAAAAGGCCAATACTCAAGCTCGTAAAAAATAGACCGTTTAGTCCAGTTAAGCTCGACTGTAACATTGCAGGAAATCTTCACACCCCCATGTTTCGGATGTTTACCCGACGCACGCCTTAGCAATCTAGCATGTTGCGCTTTGATTACATCCGGCTGGTTATAATCTTTAGGTGGATCTTTCTGTTCAGTTTGGCCATTGAAGTCAGCACGTGAACTCCTCCATTTATGGGGCTTCTTTAACCATCTTCTATGGCCAACATAAGCTGTTTTGCTTGTGACAGGAATAGATGGAGTTTCTAGGTTACATGTAGGGAATGCATAGTAACCTTGCCCACTCCACCCAGACAAACTTCTTAGAGCAGGAAAATCATTTATGGTCCATAAAAGCATCGCTCTCATCTTGAACTGCTTTTGTGAAATAATGTCTGTAGTATCAACACCGTTCTTGTGCCACAAAGTCTTTAGGTCTTTAATCAAAGGCTGCAAGTAAATATCAATGTCCTTGCCCGGGGATTTAGGGCCAGGAATTAACAACGTCAGCATAAAGTTACTTTTTTTCATACATAACCAAGGAGGCAGATTGTATGTTGTCAATACCACTGGCCACATGCTGTAGGTCTGACTAAGGTTGCCGAATGGATTGAAACCATCAACACACAACCCTAGTCGAACATTTCTTGGTTATGCTGCAAACTCTGGATACTTCAAGTCAAACTTCTTCTAAGCCGCGCCATCAACCGGGTGTTGCATCTTACCAGGCTCCGCACACTTTCCAGTAGCATGCCAAGTCATGTCTTTTGTAGTGTGTCTAGACTTGTACAAACGTTGTAGTCTAGGAATGATCGGAAAGTAACGCAACACCTTCTTAGGAACTTTCTTCCCCGGTGTGTTAGTGTCTTTCCTTCTACTCGTATTACACACCGGAAAGAATTGCAGATTGTTATTATCCTCCCAAAACAAGAAGCAGTCGTGTTCACAAGCATGTATAGACTCGTAACCTAACCCGATCGTTTTAAATGTCTTCTTTATTTCATAGTAGTTCAGTGGGAACTTGAATCCTTTACTATCGGGTAATGCATATCGGAGAAACTCTAATATTTCATTGAATAAAGAATCTGACATTCTTCCTTTAGCCTTAAAATAGGTAAATCTTGCCATAAAGTCTAGTCGAGACACATGTTCACAACCATCATACAACGTCTCGTTGGCAATTGCATACAACTCTTCAAACTCGGTACGAGTGGCTTGAGGCGGTTGAGTCGGTTGGTTACTAGTCTCACCAATATTATCTCCTTGTGTTGGTTCATTCGAAGGAATATAGCTAAAATCATCAAGTAACGCTGTCATGTCACTCATCATAGGTTCTCCTTGGTTATCTATCACTGGCGCACGTGGAGCCGGTTCACCGTGTTTGAGCCATG
Organism: Glebionis coronaria; assembly: GCA_025667525.1. Taxonomy (NCBI): domain Eukaryota; kingdom Viridiplantae; phylum Streptophyta; class Magnoliopsida; order Asterales; family Asteraceae; genus Glebionis; species Glebionis coronaria. Next base: position 691,183,763 of record CM046874.1, on the reverse strand, counting down.
TGGTATAAAGTGGGTCCCACCCATTTATGGCAATTTCCTCTCCAATCCAATCGATGGGTTTCCATAATACATTTCGACATTTTTTGCATGGACATCTAATTTTCCCCGCAGAATTCACCAACGGCCGGCAATGATTGACGAACTTTGTAAGACCGTCATTAAATTCTTTGGAAAGTTTTGGTTTTTTTATCCAACTCTTATCAGCGAATACCATAACTGCGTTTTATCCGTATATTTAGTTATTATTACATGGAAGGCAATTATGGAAAGCAATCCTAGATGTTTTGTTAACCTAGTGCAACTATGGAAGGCAATCCTAACCCACTCTTTGATGCTTCGTCTCATATATGAATGCGTATAACCGATTTACTAATTGAGAAAATTTCGGCAGCATTTCCCCTCAACTCCCCAAATATGTGTTTAAAGACATATTCGTAGGAGTAAAGGAGAAACACTGTCGAAATCATCTCAAATAATAAACCAGTTATACGCATTCATATCCTAAATGAGACAAAACAATCAAAAAGAAGTCCCAAACAGGGGACTTTCCGAAGTTAATTCCTATTAAATTAACTTTGGACGGGTTTTCTATAGGTTGATCAATTTCAGACGGGAATTTTCTGAAATTAATCGCTAAAATCCTAAAACATTCCTAAGGTTTAATTCAATAAAACATTTATATCAAACAGCTTATTCTGATAAGCTTTATCAGAATAAGTTGTTTTCAAACAGCTTATCCTGATAAGCTTATCAGGATAAGCTGTTTGAAAACAGCTGGATAAGCTGTTTTCAAACAACTTATTCCGATAAGCTTATCGGGATAAACTGTATTCAAACAGCTTATCTTGATAAGCTTATCAGGATAAGCTGTTTGAAAACAGTTTATTCGGATAAGCTGATCAGGATAAACTGTTTGAAAACAGCTTATCCTGATAAGCTTATCAGAATAAGCTGTTTTCAAACAGCTTATTCCGCTAAGCTTATCGGGATAAGCTGTTTTAAACAGCTTATCCTGATAAGCTTATCAGGATAAGCTGTTTGAAAACAGCTTATTCGGATAAGCTGATAAGCAACATAGCGAGTGTTTGGGTTTGCGTTTTACACAGTTAAAGAGTGTTTGGATTTACGTTTAACGGAAATTAACAAGCTTATAAATCCCCAACGACATGTCGCTGGGGAAACCAAAATGATAAATAAACATACTTTTTATTCGTGGTGGTCAGTTGGTGGTCGGCTGTGGTCGGGGCTGCGCCTCGGGCTGTGGTCGGGGCTACAATAACATAAAAGAAACTCATTTTAATCATCAATTAAAACCTTTAAAACCAAAAAAAAATAAAAATAAAAAATAAAAATTAAACCTATGCTATTGTCGGGGCTGCGTCTCGGCTGTGGTTGGACGATGGACTGGTGGTGGACGGAAGGTGGCGGGCTTGGTCGGCTGGGGTCGGGATCGGCTGTGGTCGGGGCTCCGTAGCAGTCGGGCTCAAAAACATAAAACAAAATTAAACAAAACATTAATTATCAATTACAATATCAATTATAAAATCAAAATTAAAATCTAAAATCAAAATGTAAAAATCTAAAATAAAATTAAACAAAACATTACTTTTTATCAATTATTAAAGATGGATTGGTGGCGGAGTGGCGGATTGGTGGTGGTGGTGGCCGGGTGACGATGGATTAGTGGTGACGATGGATTGGTGACGATGGATTGGTGGTGATGGATTGGCGGTGACGATGGATTGGTAGCGGAGTTGATGGATTGGTGGTGATGGATTGGTGGTGACGTTGGATTGGTGGTGATGGGGATGGCTGGAGATGATGGTGGTAGTGGTGATGAATGGTGGTGATGATTGGTGGTGTAGATGGTGGTGATGATTTGTGGGGATGGAGGTTTTTGTAAATGAAGAGAAAAAGAGATATGAGCTAAGTGAAGTTTCTGTAAATGGTTTGAGGATAAGAAGTTGTCAAAACTTTCCCCAGCGACATGTCGCTGGGGAAACCTTCCTTATCTTTGACGAAATTTTCCCCAGCGACATGTCGCTGGGGAAACTCCGGAATTTGTCGTTTGCGCCAGCTGTTTAATAACCTGTCGATTTTAACAAAACTATCCCCAGCGACATGTCGCTGGGGAAACCTGTATTTTGTCGATTTGTGAAAGAAGCGCGTTAATGAAAATTTTTGGAGGGATTTCTAAAATAAATGAACAAACTTTACCCCAGCGACATGTCGCTGGGGAGACATTTTTTAACAATTTGTGATATTTACTTTTAAATGATTAATAATAATAATTTTATATAATTGTATATTGTACTTTTATATAATTAAAAATAATTTTATATAATTGTATATTTTACTTTTATATAATTAAAAATAATAAGTTTTATATAATTGTATATTTTTTATATAAGATATTTATGTAATTTAGTTTTAAATGATTGATAATAATACGTTTTATATAATTGTATATTTTAGTTTTATATAATTAATAATAATAAGTTTTATATAATTGTATATTTTTTTATATAACATTTATGTAATTTAATTTTAAATTATTAATAATAAAAAGTTTTATATAGTTATATATTTTATTTTTATATAATTGTATATTTTACTTTAAGATAATTAATAATAATAGGTTTTATATAATTGTATTTTTTTTATATACCATTTATGTAATTTACTTTTAAATGATTAATAGGGTTCAACATTAGAGGTTCAACATTAGAGGTTCAACGTACTAGATAGGGTTCAACATTAGATGTTCAATGTATTAGATAGGGTTCAACATTAGAGGTTCATTGTATTAGATAGGGTTCAACATTAGAGGTTCAACGTATTAGATATGGTTCAACATTAGATGTTCAATGTATTAGATAGGTTCAACATTAGAGGTTCATTGTATTAGATATGGTTCAACATTAGAGGTTCAACGTATTAGATAGGGTTCAACATTAGATGTTCAATGTATTAGATAGGGTTCAACATTAGAGGTTCAGTGTATTAGATAGGGTTCAACATTAGAGGTTCATTAAATTAGATAGTGTTCAACATTAGAGGTTCATTGTATTAGATATAGTTCAACATTAGAGGTTCATTGAATTAGATAGGGTTCAACATTAGAGGTTCATTGTATTAGATAGGGTTCAACATTAGGGGTTCATTAAATTAGATAGGGTTCAACATTAGAGGTTCATTGTATTAGATAGAGTTTAACATTAGAGGTTCATTGAATTAGATAGAGTTCAAACATTAGAGGTTCATTGAATTAGATAGGGTTCAACATTAGAGGTTCATTGTATTAGATAGGGTTCAACATTAGAGGTTCAACATATTAGATAGGGTTCAACATTAGAGGTTCATTGTATTAGATAGGGTTCAACGTATTAGATAGGGTTCAACATTAGATGTTCAATGTATTAGATAGGGTTCAACATTAGAGGTTCATTGTATTAGATAGGGTTCAACATTAGAGGTTCATTGAATTAGATAGGGTTCAACATTAGAGGTTCATTGTATTAGATAGGGTTCAACATTAGAGGTTCATTGTATTAGATATGGCTCAACATTAGAGGTTCATTGAATTAGATAGGGTTCAACATTAGAGGTTCATTGTATTAGATAGGGTTCAACATTAGAGGTTCATTGAATTAGATAGGGTTCAACATTAGAGGTTCATTGTATTAGATAGAGTTCAACATTAGAGGTTCATTGATATAGATAGGGTTCAACATTAGAGGTTCATTGTATTAGATAGAGTTCAACATTAGAGGTTCATTGAATTATATAGGGTTCAACATTAGAGGTTCATTATATTAGATATGGTTCAACATTAGAGGTTCAGCGTATTAGATAGGGTTCAACATTAGATGTTCATTGTATTAGATAGGGTTCAACATTAGAGGTTCAACGTATTAGATAGGGTTCAACATTATATGTTCAATGTATTAGATAGGGTTCAACATTAGAGGTTCATTGTATTAGATAGGGTTCAACATTAGAGGTTCATTGAATTAGATAGGGTTCAACATTAGAGGTTCATTGTATTAGATAGGGTTCAACATTAGAGGTTCAATGTATTAGATAGGTGTGACAATCTAACATTTTCAGGTAGTGAATTATTTTCTCGTATAATATTTTGAAACTTATTTTTGTGTTGGTTGATGAACTCACAATTTACGGATTTAAATTTGGGCTTACGTGCATAATTTAGCGTCTTTTACGACTAAACTGGAAACCTTAGGATTACGTATTTACGTTTTTGAACTCCGTTTTTTATGAGACAATTTTTATTGGATTCGTTTTGTGTCGTTGATTCATAATTTAGAAAAACGTTTTTCGTGAAACGACCCGAGGGCACGCAAATCGAGGAAACTAGTATCGAGGAATACCCGTAAATTAGTGAGGTGGGACAAAATAATTTATCCCACCCCACTATAGCATGGGACGGCCAAACATGACACCACATCAAAGATGTGGCATCATGTTAACTTGTAACTTACAAGTGTAAGCTTAAGCTTAACACTTAAGCTACCACTAACTCAAAACCATCAACCTTCACACATACCACCATATCACACATGAAAAACAATCTCAATTCTCTCTCAAACTCCCACCCTTGCCGTCCCACTTTAAGCACAAACACCCCTTTTTGATCTTTTCTAGCCACAAAATACTTGTTATCTAGCTATATCATGGAGTTACCTTGAAGCCTTGATCACTTGGTGGCTATTTTAACAACAAAGGAGGTGATTTTCTTGTGTCCTACGGCTGATTTTTCAACTTAGTTTCTTAGGTGTTTGATGATCTTGGGGTTACATTTGGTGTTCATCAAGTTCTTGTCTTCCAGAAACAAGATATACTATTGGTTGGTAAAGAAGATCATCCTCTCCATTTTCTCTTGTTATTTTTGTAAAGATCAAATGTATTTTCTTTCTTGTTGTAGATGTATATGATGAATATATGATGATAAAAATGTTGTGTGGGGATCAAGTGTTGATAAATATGCTTAAAAAGATTAATAACCATAAGAAACAAGGCTAAAATCATGATTAATTTGTTGGCTGTATAAAAACAGTATGTAACCAAAACTTGAACTGATAAACTTTCATGGTAGAATCCATTTACAGTAAGTACAAGATGTCATACACATGTGAGAGTTGGCCATGCAATGGAATCATTAAAATGAGTGAGATATGATCAAAACAAGATGAGTGTGCTAATCTGAATAAGCTGTTTTGTAGAGACTGTTAAGGATAGATAAACTTAAAATGAGCAGTAGCTATAACTAAGTTAATTGTAGCACATAATATGAAGTTCATGCCACCCAAAAATGAGCTTCTAATTCATTGTAGAACTCTAGATATGATAAAAATGGTGAAGATGAAAATAAAAATCAGATTTTGAAGAATTAATGTTTATTACTATTATATAAGCACTCAAATTATATAGTATAAAATGTGAAATTAAAACCCACTAACTTATGAATTTTATTTATATAAATATTTAAAAGGTTTAATAAATGAAAAATTTATAAAAATGATAGTGGAATAATATTTATAAGTAATAAAAACTATAAACTTGATTTTTACGACTTTTCGGCTATTACCGTAAAATTAACGTTTTTCGCCAATTAAAACTTAGACGACAAACCCGTTTAATGTAAAGTTTTTAAAAGTCATATACTGATATATAAGTATCTAATACAAGTAAAAACCGATAAAACCCGAACTATAGGACATACGGACATTAACGAGCTAAGTAAGCATATTGGACTAATAATTGGACTAAATAAGTTAAACACTTATAAAAAGTACTTATTGGGCTTAACCCATTTGGGCCCAACATGTAAAATGTAAATACTGATAATATAAGTATAAAATGAAATAATACAAGTTAAAGAACTTATAATAAACTTATTGGACTTAAAATACGTAAATAAGGTAAAACTAGTAAACTAGTAAAAAGTTACTAATACATGAACGCTAAAATGAGTAAACAAGGATATATAAACCCACTTGATCATCATCATATGTACAAAATCATCATATGTATATTGTTATTTTGATAAAAGTCATTGGACAAGAGTCTAAGACTGATTATTATTTATATAGGTTTCCGTGACCGAAGCACGCCCGTAGCCGATAATCCGCCTTTCATTATCAACGTGAGTTCATAGCCTCGCACTCTTTTAAATGTTTTATAAATTAATTTGTAAACCCGCGAGGGAGATAACATGCTAGATTTTGATAAAAATAGAACACAAGTAGTCCCGATGGTATGCTTAATGATATGGACCCGAATGATGCTATGACCCTATAAACGAGACAAAAAGGATTATTAGTAGTTAGGTTATGTCACTTAAAGTCCCATTAGCATGAATTGTGAACTACCGGGATTTGGTAGACGCTTATGCATTTGATAGTACTATTTGGGGACGATCACCCCAGTTCGCGCCTTGACGGTTGATCCCCGTCGTACCACATTGATTGGTAAGCGAATTTATGTATGAGAAGATTACCTAGCGTGATTTTTGTGACGACACGCTAACTTAGATGGGTAAATTGTTTGTCGGGTTCGCGGCCCGTTGTTTTCACAGTAAGGTAACAATTTCATGCGGCTAATAATAATCCTATATACTCTAAATATCCGATACAATAACGATACAATAACGATGAATATATTACCTATTATGGTAATATTGAGGCTACGGTCTCATGGACGGTTTCAGATGTATGCTTGATTTATATATTACCTGACTAGCAATACGTGGACTTACTTCCGATATTATACTTGTGTTCTGATTTTAACGATTGTTTTATATAACGGTTTTTATTAAACTCTATGAATTCACTCGGCATTCGCTGATATGATTTTTGCATGTTTTTTATCTCAGGTACTTGAAGGTAATCCGGATGGAGATCGACTCTGATGGCCCACATAATATTGAAAATGTTCATTTGATCTATGTTTTGTAAACTTAATGACCTGTATTATTTGGGACCTGTTGTACGCTTTAAAACTTTTTATCGAATGAATGTATGTTAAACCTTGTACAACCATTTTTATGTGTTGTCTATGATTGGAGTTATTGTGCTATCCCGTAACACTTTGAAAGACCCTTCCGCTGTACCGATACAAAAATTGAGAGTGTTACAGTTTGGTACCAGAGCTCTCGTTTTAGAGAACAAAAGATTTTAAAAACCAAGGTTTTGAACAAAACTTTTCAAAATCTTTTGACAATGAACATTTGAGAAAATAATTGAAAAATCTTTTGACTATAAGGGTGCCAAAGATCTCTGACGTTACCAACAAGCCCTATTGAGAAGATATATATTTTGATATATATAATTTAATTTATATATATGTATATATCGTGGTTTCAGTATGTAAATGTTTAAATAGTATGTTATCCTAATACGAGATATATATATAAATGCAGATTGTCATGGCTGACCCTAATATTCCTGTAGAAAACCATGCTATTCCCGAACCTAATGTAGATGATGATCCTTATTTAGACTTAGTAGATTATGATATGGATGATGAGGAGGAACCATTTGAGGATCCCGAGCCCGAGTTAGGACTAGGAGATCAGATTGCCCCTCAGGTTGATATGGTAGAGAATGAGATTGATAATGTTGATATAGAGAATGATGATGAGATTGGGTTAGATAATTTAGATGATGAGATTGATGACGAGGATGTCGAGGAGGATGTAGGTATAGACGATGAGGTTGATGATGATGAGGAAGCCGAGCTTATTTACCCTTATGATGTTCCAGAGGGCGAGCCTTTACCCCCACCAGTTTATTTGTCTGATTCTGAGGTTGAGCTACCTAGGGATGAAATGTCTGAATCGTCTGAATCTGATTCTGAATCAGAGGAGGATGAGGATGATAATGCACCTGACGGTACTGATGGTATTGCTACTCGTAGACGCGTGATAGGAGAGTCGTCTAGTACTCGAGAGGCTACTCATATTGATGGTCTTGCACCATAGGCCTTGAGACGTGATCTAGATGCTTCCCGTGTTAAGAGTAGTATGACAGAGATTGGATTAGGTGTTGTTCAGACTCAAGTTGCTTATTTGGAATCGAAGACTAAGGTTGGTGAGAAAGAGCGGGAATTGCTTAGTTTGGATTTGACTGATGTAGAGCGTGGTTTGAATGAGGCTTTTAGGAGGTTTTCGGTGTTAAAAAGTGGTGAGTTTGCTGCTATGAAGAAAAAGGTGAATTCTATGGAGATTCAGTTGAGTGTAGCTCGTGCGATACGTGAGAAAGCTGAGAAGGAGTTGAATATATCCGTGGGTTGGAATAGTAGATTTTATGCTGACATGGTTGAAAGAGGAGTGATCCGTAAGCGCCCAGCTGAAGATGTGTCTAGTGATCGTCCGACGAAGATACAGAAGACGATGGATGATGGACCATCTGGCGGTTCTCAGTAGACCAGTCTGTGTTTAGTAGTGACCTTTGTATCTTTTGTACTTTTGTAGCTTTGACTGAACCGACTTGTTAGTAGTAGATCTGGCACAAATTTTGAGTATATATAGTGTTAGAACTTTGATATGGGATGTAACTAAGACAACTCTTTTGTTTCAAATCGAATGAAATATGTATCTTGTCTTGAATTCCATATTGTGCCTTATTTGTATCTTGATTATGAATTCAATCCATATTATATGAATCCTTGTTGGGTGAATGCTTAATACTTTGAAATTATGAAATTATAGAACTATGCCGCCCAAGAAAGCTGTGACTAAGGATGATGTACGTAGGATTATTACGGAGCAAGTTACCGCATCTATGAGTGAATTTATGGCCAATGCTAGAAATGAGGCTGGCGGTAGTGGAGCTGGCGGTAGTGGAGCTGGCGGTAGTGGAGCTGGCGGTAGTGGAATTGGCGGTACTAATGTGAATGTGAATGCTAATAATGTAAATGCTAATGCTGGAGGAAATATAGGAGGACTTGGAACTAATGCACCTGAAGTTGGTGGTTGTACTTATATGACGTTCATGAAGTGTGAACCTCTACCTTTTAATGGAACTGAAGGTGCTGTAGGATAAAGCCAGTGGATTGAGAAGATTGAGTCGGTGTTTCGGATTAGTAAGTGTAAGGAGGAAGATAAAGTAACTTTTGCTATGGCTACTCTTAAAGGTCGTGCATTGACTTGGTGGAACGGGAGAATTGCTTTCATGGGTCTTGATGCTGCTAATGCTACTCCTTGGGCTGAAATTAGAAGTGGATGACTTTGGAGTTTTGTCCTCGTAGTGTGATCATTAGGTTAGAACAAGAGTTGATTCATTTGAGAATGAAAGGTGTGGACATTGATAGTTACACAAACCGATTCCATGAGTTGGCCTTGCTATGTCCTCGATTGGTGGAACCCGAAGAGATCCAAATTGAACAATATATTAAAGGGTTGACCAGGAATATCCGGGGGGACGTGACATCATCTAAAACACTGACCATTGATGATGCTGTTCGAATGGCTTACCAACTCATTGGACAGATAATTCAGGATAGGGAAGATGAAGCCCATGTAGGTGAGAAAAGAAAGGGAGACGGTGACCGTGTAGATAGAGGTGATAATAGGAAGAATTTCAATCGCTGTCAGAACCAGAGAAAGGGGAATGCAAATGCTCTTACCAACAATACACCGCACAATGATGATAGATGTCCTAAGTGTGGCAACAAGAGGCATGCTGGCGACTGCTGGAAGTGCCGAAATTGCGGAAAGCTTGGACACAAGGTTGAAAGGTGTAAGAAGGGAACCATTTGCTTCAACTGTAATGAAGAAGGTCATAGGAAATCGGAATGCCCCAAGTTGAAAGCGATTGTACCTGTAAGAAACCCCCAGGGTGGTGTCTATCAACTTGGAACAATTGAGGTGAAGAAAGAGGATCCAAATGTCGTTACCGGTACGTTTTTACTCAACAATCATTATGCTGTTGCTTTATTTGATTCGGGTGCTGATAGGAGCTTTGTATCCACTAAATTTAGTGCCCTTATCGACATTGAACCTGTTGAGATAAATACCAGTTACGAGGTGGAATTGGCTAATGGTAAATTAGTGAAAACTAATAAGCTATTAGAAGGATGCCCTCTAAATCTCTTGAACTATTCCTTTCCGATTGATTTGATGTTGATAGAATTAGGTAGTTTTGATATTATTATTGGTATGGATTGGTTGTCGTTGAATAATGCTACTATTTTATGTGGAGAGAAGAAAGTTAAGATTCCTCTTAGGAATAGGACGTTAGTAATAGATGGTAATCGAGGTGAATCCCGTTTGAAAATCGTTTCATGTATTAAAGTCCAAAAGTACATCAGGAACGGTTGTGAGTTATTCTTAGCTCAAGTGACCAGGAATGAGTCTAGGGAGAAACGATTGGAAGATGTACCTATTATTTGTGAATTTCCTGAGGTATTTCCTAAAGATTTACCCGGACTTCCACCGATAAGGCAAGTAGAGTTTCGAATCGATTTAATTCCTGGTGCTGCACCGGTGGCACGTGCGCCTTACCGATTAGCCCCTTCTGAATTAAAGGAGTTATCTGAGCAACTTAAGGAGTTGTCTGATAAAGGTTTTATTCGACCGAGCTCGTCGCCTTGGGGAGCTCCAGTCTTGTTCGTTAAGAAGGATGGATCTTTCCGTATGTGCATTGATTATAGGGAACTGAATAAGTTGACAATTAAAAATCGATATCCTTTACCTAGGATTGATGATTTGTTTGATCAACTACAAGGATCTAGTGTGTATTATAAGATAGATTTACGGTCAGGATATCACCAACTTCGCGTCCGTGAAGAAGATATTCCTATAACTACATTTAGAACTCGTTATGGACACTATGAATTTCAAGTAGTGCCATTTGGGTTAACTAACGCACCTGCGGTTTTCATGGATTTAATGAATTGAGTGTGCAAGCCCTACTTGGATAAATTTGTGATTGTGTTTATTGACGATATTCTAATCTATTCTAAGAATGAAGATGAACATAGAGAACATTTAAGGATTGTTTTGAATTTGTTGAAGGATGAAAGGTTGTATGCTAAGTTTTTGAAATGTGATTTCTGGTTAGATTCTGTGCAATTTCTTGGTCATGTGATTAACAAAGATGGAATTCATGTTGATCCTGCAAAGGTTGAAGCCATTAAGAATTGGTCTGCACCGACAACGCCAACGGAAGTGCGACAGTTCTTAGGATTGGTTGGCTATTATAAGCGATTCATTAAAGAATTTTCTTTGATAGATAAACCCTTGACTAAGCTTACCCAGAAGAATAAACCTTTCGTTTGGGGACGTGATGAAGATGGAGCATTTCAGACATTGAAGCAAAAATTATGTAGTGCGCCAATCTTATCATTACCCGACGGGAGTGAAGATTTTGTAGTGTATTGTGTTGCATCTCTTAGAGGCTATGGAGCTGTTTTGATGCAGCGAGAGAAAGTGATAGCTTATGCTTCTAGGCAATTAAGGAAGAATGAGGAGAATTATACTACTCATGATCTTGAGTTAGGAGCTGTAGTCTTTGCTCTTAGGTTGTGGAGACATTATCTCTATGGCACCAAGTGTACGGTATTCACCGATCACAAAAGCCTACAGTATATTCTCGATCAGAAGGAATTGAACATGAGGCAACAAAGATGGATAGAGTTGTTAAGTGATTATGATTGTGATATAAAATATCACCCAGGAAAAGCCAATGTTGTTGCCGATGTGTTAAGTAGGAAAGATAGAGAGCCTATCAGGGTACGTTCTCTAGTCTTGACCGTGCACAATAATTTGCCTGAGCAAATTAGAAATGCGCAAATAGAAGCTTGTAAGAAGGAAAATTTTGTTAATGATGGGTTCCGAGGAGAAGGAGATCCTTTAGAGGTTAGAGCTGATGGAGTGAAATGCTTAAGAGGTCGTATGTGGATACCTAAGTTTGGAGGCTTAAGAGATTTGATTATGTTAGAATCCCATAAATCTAAGTATTCCATTCATCCGGGATCTGATAAGATGTACCATGATTTGAAGAAGTTGTACTGGTGGCCGAATATGAAAGCTGATATTGCTATGTATGTTCTTCAATGCTTGACTTGTGCTAGAGTCAAAGCTGAACATCAAAAGCCATCGTTACTACTTCAACAGCCAAAGATTCCTGAATGGAAGTGGGAGCGAATTACGATGGACTTTATCACCAAGCTGCCTAGAACATCATCTGGAAACAACTTGATTTGGGTTATTGTCGACAGACTGACCAAATCAGCACACTTCATTCCGGTTAAAGAGCAGTTCTCACTGGAGAAGCTGACTCGTATATACCTTGAGAATGTTGTATGCAAGCATGGAGTGCCTATATCGATCATTTCAGATCGAGATCCTAGATTCGCATCGAATTTTTGGAAATCTCTCCAAAGATCTTTGGGAACGAATCTCGACATGAGCACTGCTTATCACCCCAGACTGATGGGCAGAGTGAAAGGACGATACAAACACTAGAAGATATGTTGAGAGCTTGTGTGTTAGATTTTGGTAAGAATTGGGATAAACATTTGCCGTTAGTAGAGTTTTCGTATAACAATAGTTACCATTCTAGTACTAAGGCTGCACCGTTTGAAGCTTTATATGGTAGGAAGTGTAGATCTCCTGTATGTTGGAGTGAAGTTGGGGATACCCAGCTCACGGGACCGGAATTGATCCGGGAGACTACGGAGATGATAGTTCAGATTAAGAATAGGTTGTTGACTGCCTGTAGTAGACAGAAAAGTTACGCGGATGTACGGCGGAAGCCAATGGAGTTTAAGTGGGTGACCAAGTAATGTTGAAAGTATCGCCATGGAAAGGCGTTATAAGATTTGGAAAGCGAGGGAAATTGAATCCCCGTTATATTGGACCCTTTAAGATTTTATCTAGAGTAGGTCCGGTGGCTTACAAACTAGAGTTACCCCCAGAACTTCATGGTGTTCACAACACATTCCATGTATCTAATCTGAAGAAATGTCTAGCAGTGAGTGATGAGAAAATTTCAATAGATAAGGTTCGAATAGATGGGAAGTTGCATTTTATCGAAGAGCCCGTAGAGGTTATGGATCGTGAGGTAAAGCAACTGAAACAAAGTCGGATACCTATTGTCAAGATCCGATGGAATTCAAAGCATGGACCGGAATATACTTGGGAACGAGAGGATGAAATGTGGAAGAAATATCCGCACCTCTTCGATTTCAATAAGAAACGGACATCAAAATAAAATGGATCACGAGGACGTTGATCCCTTTTAGGAGGAAAAGCTGTGACAATCTAACATTTTCAGGTAGTGAATTATTTTCTCGTACAATATTTTGAAACTTATTTTTGTGTTGGTTGATGAACTCACAATTTACGGATTCAAATTTGGGCTTACGTGCATAATTTAGCGTCCTTTACGACTAAACCGGAAACCTTAGGATTACGTATTTACGTTTTTGAACTCCGTTTTTGATGAGACAATTTTTATTGGATTCGTTTTGTGCCGTTGATTCATAATTTATAAAAACGTTTTTCGGGAAACGACCCGAGGGCACGCAAATCGAGGAAACTAGAATCGAGGAATACCCGTAAATTAGTGAGGTGGGACAAAATAATTTATCCCACCCCACTATAGCATGGGACGGCCAAACATGACACCACATCAAAGATGTGGCATCATGTTAACTTGTAACTTACAAGTGTAAGCTTAAGCTTAACACTTAAGCTACCACTAACTCAAAACCATCAACCTTCACACATACCACCATATCACACATGCAAAACAATCTCAATTCTCTCTCAAACTCCCACCCTTGCCGTCCCACTTTAAGCACAAACACCCCTTTTTGATCTTTTCTAGCCACAAAATACTTGTTATCTAGCTATATCATGGAGTTACCTTGAAGCCTTGATCACTTGGTGGCCATTTTAACAAAAAAGGAGGTGATTTGCTTGTGTCCTAGGGCTAATTTCTCAACTTACTTTCTTAGGTGTTTGATGATCTTGGGGTTACATTTGGTGTTCATCAAGTTCTTGTCTTCCAAAAACAAGATATACTCTTGGTTGGTAAAGAAGATCATCCTCTCCATTTTCTCTTGTTATTTTTGTAAAGATCAAATGTATTTTCTTTCTTGTTGTATATGTATATGATGAATATATGATGATAAAAATGTTGTGTGGGGATCAAGTGTTGATAAATATGCTTAAAAAGATTAATAACCATAAGAAACAAGGCTAAAATCATGATTAATTTGTTGGCTGTATAAAAACAGTATGTAACCAAAACTTGAACTGATAAAATTGCATGGTAGAATCCATTTACAGTAAGTACAAGATGTCATACACATGTGAGAGTTGGCCATGCAATGGAATCATTAAAATGAGTGAGATATGATCAAAACAAGATGAGTGTGCTAATCTAAATAAGCTGTTTTGTAGGGACTGTTAAGGATAGATAAACATAAAATGAGCACTAGCTATAGCTAAGTTAATTATATCACATAATATGAAGTTCATGCCACCCAAAAATGAGCTTCTAATTCATTGTAGAATTCTAGATATGATAAAAATGGTGAAGATGAAAATAAAAATCAGATTTTGAAAAATTAATGTTTATTACTATTATATAAGCACTCAAATTATATAGTATAAAATGTGAAATAAAACCCACTAACTTATGAATTTTATTTATATAAATATGTAAAAGGTTTAATAAATGGAAAATTTATAAAAATGGTAGTGGAATAATATTTATAAGTTATAAAAACTATAAACTTGATTTTTACGACTTTTTCGGCTATTACCGTAAAATTAACGTTTTTTGCCAATTAAAACTTAGACGATCAAACCCGTTTAATGTAAAGTTTTTAAAAGTCATATACTGATATATAAGTATCTAATACAAGTAAAAAACCGATAAAACCCGAATATAGGACATACGGACATTAACGAGCTAAGTAAGCATATTGGACTAATAATTGGACTAAATAAGTTAAACACTTATAAAAAGTACTTATTGGGCTTAACCCATTTGGGCCCAACATGTAAAATGTAAATACTGATAATATAAGTATAAAATGAAATAATACAAGTTAAAGAACTTATAATAAACTTATTGGACTTAAAATACGTAAATAAGGTAAAACTAGTAAACTAGTAAAAAGTTACTAATACATGAACGCTAAAATGAGTAAACAAGGATATATAAACCCACTTGATCATCATCATATGTACAAAATCATCATATGTATATTGTTATTTTGATAAAAGTCATTGGACAAGAGTCTAAGACCGATTATTATTTATATAGGTTTCCGTGACCGAAGCACGCCCGTAGCCGATAATCCGCCTTTCATTATTAACGTGAGTTCATAGCCTCGCACTCTTTTAAATGTTTTATAAAATAATTTGTAAACCCGCGAGGGATATAACATGCTAGATTTTGATAAAAATAGAACACAAGTAGTCCCGATGGTATGCTTAATGATATGGACCCGAATGATGCTATGACCCTATAAACGAGACAAAAAGGATTATTAGTAGTTAGGTTATGTCACTTAAAGTCCCATTAGCATGAATTGTGAACTACCGGGATTTGGTAGACGCTTATGCATTTGATAGTACTATTTGGGGACGATCACCCCAGTTCGTGCCTTGACGGTTGATCCCCGTCGTACCACATTGATTGGTAAGCGAATTTATGTATGAGAAGATTACCTAGCGTGATTTTTGTGACGACACGCTAACTTAGATGGGCAAATTTTTTGTCGGGTTCGCGGCCCGTTGTTTTCACAGTAAGGTAACAATGTCATGCGGTTAATAATAATCCTATATACTCTAAATATCCGATACAATAACGATGAATATATTACCTATTATGGTAATATTGAGGCTACGGTCTCATGGACGGTTTTAGATGTATGCTTGATTTATATATTACCTGACTAGCAATACGTGGACTTACTTCCGATATTATACTTGTGTTCTGATTTTAACGATTGTTTTATATAACGATTTTTATTAAACTCTATGAATTCACTCGGAATTCGCTGATATGATTTTTGCATGTTTTTTATCTCAGGTACTTGAAGGTAATCCGGATGGAGATCGACTCTGATGGCCCACATAATATTAAAAATGTTCATTCGATCTATGTTTTGTAAACTTAATGACCTGTATAATTTGGGACCTGTTGTATGCTTTAAAACTTTTTATCGAATGAATGTATGTTAAACCTTGTACAACCATTTTTATGTGTTGTCTATGATTGGAGTTATTGTGCTATCCCGTAACACTCTGAAAGACCCTTCCGCTGTACCGATACAAAAATTGAGAGTGTTACAATAGGGTTCAACATTAGAGGTTCATTGAATTAGATAGGATTCAACATTAGAGGTTCATTGTATTAGATAGAGTTCAACATTAGAGGTTCATTGAATTAGATAGGGTTCAACATTAGAGGTTCATTGTATTAGATATTGTTCAACATTAGAGGTTCATTGAATTAGATAGGGTTCAACATTAGAGGTTCATTGTATTAGATAGGGTTCAACATTAGAGGTTCATTGAATTAGATAGGGTTCAACATTAGAGGTTCATTGAATTAGATAGAGTTCAACATTAGAGGTTTATTGAATTAGATAGGGTTCAACATTAGAGGTTCATCGTATTAGATAGATTTCAACATTAGAGGTTCATTGAATTAGATAGGGTTCAACATTAGAGGTTCATTGTATTAGATATGGTTCAACATTAGAGGTTCATTGAATTAGATAGGGTTCAACATTAGAGGTTCATTGAATTAGATAAGGTTCAACATTAGACGTTCATTGTATTAGATATGGTTCAACATTAGAGGTTCAACGTATTAGATAGGGTTCAACATTAGAGGTTCATTGTATTAGATAGGGTTTAACATTAGAGGTTCAACGTATTAGATAGGGTTCAAGATTAGATGTTCAATGTATTAGATAGGGTTCAACATTAGAGGTTCATTGTATTAGATAGGGTTCAACATTAGAGGTTCATTGAATTAGATAGGGTTCAACATTAGAGGTTCATTGTATTTGTAACACCCCCACAATTGCTATGCGCAGCGGAACTACAACAATGGGTGCTACACAGTATTCATTGCACATAAGATATATCAAACGACGCTAAAAGACGTCAACTTAAAACTTGAAATTTAAAAATTGTTAGATAATACATGTCCACAGTTTTTCCAACCCCAAATAGTGCACAGAGTTTAGCGTTTTCGGTCCCCATGAATCTCAACCCCAAAAACTTCATTTTACAACCACATGACATTAAACATAAAAATTGTTTAAGTAGAAAAGGAGGGAAAAACAAGCGGACACCAAGCCGTACACACAACATCCATCCCATGCATGCTCCATCCTACTTCTCAACGGTTACCTGAAACACATGCCAAAAATTTGGTCAACGAAAACGTTGAGTGGAATTCATAGGTTTTTCAATCCATTTGAACGTATATATAATAAAAACCATTCGTGATCATTTATAGTCTTGTCGATCAAACAAACTATAATCAGGATACTGACAATTGTGTTTAAGCTCATGACACTAATCCGTTAACTTAATCACCCGCGTAAATATACCGGCATGATTCAGATGAAACCAGTGCCCCTTCTAAAGGCATCAGTTGCAATTATACCTTATTTCTCATACAAAATAATCTACCGCAGAACTTACTATAAGTACAGCTTCTCGGCTAGCATTGGGTCGTTAACCCCGTAGTACTACAAATTGCATAAGCGGCTATTTCCCCCTACTCGAGGGCAAGACAATAGTTAATAGTTCATGATTTTAGGGACTTTTGCAACTTTGGTACTCAACACAATTTCTAAGGCAACTTTCGGGTCTAACAATCATTCATGATATACGTTCCTTTTAAAAACTAGCATGCATTTCCCTCGCGGGTAAAACAATTTGAAATAATATAAGCGAGGCTATAAATTCACACCTTAGGTATTAAGTAGTCGGTAGTTCGAGGAGTGATCACTGACGACGAAACGGATGCCCGGGTAAATCAACACCTATCACAAATAACGCGTAATGAGTAATCTCATTTAAATACTTACGGTACTGTATAAAATACATATATACAAGTCACTTAGGACAAATATAACTCACGCCAAAAACAAAACAACAAGTATCATTCATTTTATTCCATTCGTTCTCAATACTTACGTTGTCCATTTTTATTCGTTCTCGCCGGTACTTGACTAAAGTACGGGCTGTTTTACCTTATTAAACCATGCTTATAAAATTTGACAAAATTTCCAAAAATCCTATATGACCTGTAGATAACATGTTTTTAAGCTCAATAAAAGTTTTTACTTTTTCGACCCGTTACGCAACTCATTTCCACGACTACATTTTACGGGCTGAAATTGCGCTTCGACCAATTTTGACCTCTTTGACCTATATGAAAAATACCTTTGACTTCCTTGACACCTAAGTCAACATATATACTCATTTACACAGGTTAGGGACCAAATTTTGACCCTTGACCATTTACCAATTTATACTTGTGACCCTCGGGATTTGACTAAAACTTTGCACAAATTCGGATTGTGAAAGTCCTCGTCTCCCGGTACCCGATCTTTAAAATGTCATAACTTTTAGCTCGTTTTGAGTCACGGGCTCTACCTTATACCAAATTAAAGCTAGAAAGACCCTCTATCACTACATTTAGCTTTCAAGACCTGGAACAAAAATCATTTTTATAAAATGGACCAAATGTTTCTGCCTAAAAATGACCATACCAAAAACATGCTTAGACTCGATTCCAAGACTTCTAATCACCACTAAACATCATCCTAAGCCTTCCCAAACATATCCTAACATCAAACTTCAATCCTACCCCTATTGATCAATCAAACTCAAAATCAAGAATCAAAGAAAATGAACATGCAACCACTAACACCTATGTAAAACACCCTTAAACATCAAACCAAACACAAGATTAACATGCAAAACCAACAACCACCATGGCTCCCCAAACACCCCCTTTGCCGTGGGGTTTGGGTGACCCAATCACCACAACCAAATTAATTTTGGTGGGTTTTCATGGTGTTTTATACTTCCATAACACTTAATATCAACATGCATTAGCTCATTTAGCCTCAAAAACGAATTTGGATCATATGGAAAAATCTTGAAAAATTTTTATCAATGCATGTTGGATTTGAGCACATGAATAGGTGGGGAATGACCAAACTAAGTGTGGTCTAACCTTAGATTTTTGAAAAATCAAGTGGAAGAAGATTTTTGGTGGGTTTTTGAGTGGGTTTGGGGTGTCCGTCGGATAGAGAGACAAGGAGAGAGTGATGGTTTGATTTTTGGTGCAAGTGTTGTGTGTGTTTGTGTTTATGGCAAATTTGGCCTTTTTGGTGGGTTAGGAGGGACCTTTGTGCAATTTTTGGCTTCTTTTGTCCTTAAATGAAAAACGTCCTCAAAACTTTGCGGGTTCGACTCATTTGTCAATTTTGAAAATTTTACGGGAGTCGGAAATCTTCCCGAACGCTCCAAAATATTTTTGGGATACTTTAAATGTACTTGGAAGGCTATAAAACTCACCCGACTCAACTTAACACGAACCGTAAATAAAATTCTCGAAAAATTACATTATCGATAAATCGTCAAAAATTATATGAAATTGGGCATCCCTCGGGATCGTAATCGTCATCGTCCTTCTCAAAACGTCAAACGTAAAAATTATAACCTCGAACATCGGCTCTAACCAAAATACTTATAAATTATAGAAATTATAATTTAATAAAAATTTCAAAAATTAGCGTAATTTAGGGTATCGTTAATGACCTCAATTCTAGGGTGTCACATCCACCCCTCCTTAAAGAGAGCGACGTCCCGGCGCTCGCCTCTTCTTGTACTCACATTTCGTCTACTGGAACAGATGAGGATACCTTTCCTTGAAAAAGTCCTCACGTTCCCAGGTGTATTCCGGTCCACGCTTAGAATTCCATCAGACCTTCACAAAAGGAATCCTACTATGCTTCAACCGCTTGACCTCCCGGTCCATTATTTCCACAGGTTCTTCCACAAAGTGCATTTTGTCGTCTAGTCGAATCTCGTCCAAAGGAATCACCAATTCCTTGTCCGCCAAACTCTTCTTCAGGTTCGATACGTGAAACGTGTCATGAATAGCACTAAGCTCGGTCGGCAATTCTAACTTGTACGCTACTGGTCCAATTCGTTCAACGATCTTAAACGGTCCAATATACCTCGGACTCAACTTTCCTTTCTTTCCAAAACGAATTACACCCTTCCATGGCGATACCTTGAGCATAACCATATCTCCAACTTCAAACTCCAACGGTTTCCTTCGGTTATCGGCATAACTCTTCTGTCGGCTTCTCGCAGCAAGTAGTCGGTTCTTGATCTGCACGATCTTCTCTGTCCTTTCTAATACCATTTCGGGTCCAGTCAATTGACTTTCCCCTACTTCACTCCAACACACCGGCGATCTACACTTCCTTCCATACAATGCTTCGAACGGTGCTGCCTTGATACTCGCGTGATAACTATTATTGTACGAAAATTCCACCAGAGGCAAGTGGCGTTCCCAACTTCCTCCAAAATCAATCACGCATGCTCGGAGCATGTCCTCCATCGTTTGAATCGTTCGTTCACTCTGGCCGTCAGTTTCCGGGTGATAAGCCGTGCTTAAACTCAGTTCAGTGCCCATCGCACGTTGAAGCGATCTCCAAAATTCCGACGTAAATCTACTGTCGCGATCCGAAATGATCGATAACGGCACTCCATGTCTACAGACGATCTCCTTCACGTACACGCTGGCGAGTCTTTCCATGCTGTCCGTCTTCTTCATAGGTAAGAAATGAGCAGATTTCGTCAACCTATCCACAATTACCCATATCATATCGCTTCCACTAGGAGTCCTAGGTAAACCCGTCACAAAATCCATTGCGATTTTCTCCCATTTCCATTCTGGGATTTCTGGTTGTACCAACAATCCAGATGGTTTCTTATGTTCTGCCTGAACCTTCGCGCAAGTCAAACACTTACTGACGTAACGAGCAATATCTGCCTTCATATTCGGCCACCAATAGACTTTCTTCAGGTCGTGGTACATCTTATCCGATCCAGGATGTATCGAATACTTCGACTTATGCGACTCATTCATAACCAATTCTCGAACTCCAGGCTTTCCTTCCTCAGATGAACACAGTGGTAACCAAATCCGATTATCAAAATATCTCAGTCCGTCAGACCTAATCACGAAAATAGGTTTCAACATTCGTCCCAAATTCTCGGCTTCAACATTCCCTTTCATTAAACCTCTCTCCTGAGCCTTTTGTATGGTTTCGGTTAAGTCAACGCTCTCACTCATCACTAAAGCTCTAACCCTCAAAGGTTTCTCCCGTTCCTTCCTACTCAATGCGTCCGCTACAACATTCGCCTTCCCAGGGTGGTAGCGAATTTCGCAGTCATAATCACTCAGTAGTTCAACCCAGCGTCTTTGTCGCATATTCAACTCCTTTTGATCTAAAATGTGCTGCAAACTCTTGTGATCAGTGAATACAACACACTTTGTCCCATACAGATAGTGTCTCCACAGTTTCAACGCAAAAACCACCGCTCCTAATTCCAAATCGTGCGTCGTGTAGTTCTCCTCATTCTTCCTTAATTGCCTCGACGCGTAAGCTATCACCTTTTTACGTTGCATTAATACCGCTCCATAACCTTTACGAGACGCATCACAATACACTACGAAATCTTCGGTTCCTTCAGGCAATGATAAAATCGGCGCGGAACATAACTTATCCTTGAGCGTTTCGAAAGCAAGCTCTTCCTCATTTCCCCATTCATACACCCTATTCTTTTCGGTAAGCCTCGTCAATGGTTTCGCAATCAACGAAAATCCTTCGATAAACCTTCTATAATACCCAGCTAAACCCAGAAATTGTCGAACTTCAGTCGGCGTCGTCGGTGCTGACCATTCCCTGATCGCTACGATCTTAGCAGGATCTACACGAACTCCCTCACTATCGATCACATGACCTAGAAACTGCACTGATTCCAACCAAAACTCACACTTAGAGAATTTTGCATACAGCTTCTCCTTCCTTAACAACTCCAAAATCTTTCTTAGGTGCTTCTCGTGCTCCTCCTTACTCTTAGAGTAAATAAGTATGTCGTCGATGAAAACAATAACAAACTTATCTAGATACGGCTTGCACACGCGATTCATAAGATCCATGAATACAGCAGGCGCGTTTGTCAACCCAAACGGCATCACTCGAAATTCAAAGTGTCCATACCGCGTACGAAAGGCGGTTACAGGAATATCCTCCTCTCTTACACGCAGTTGATGATTCCCTGATCTTAAATCGATCTTTGAGTATACACTGGAACCTTGCAATTGATCGAACAAATCATCAATCCTCGGTAATGGGTACCGATTCTTAACCGTCAGCTTATTGAGTTCTCTATAGTCGATACACATCCTAAACGAACCATCCTTCTTCTTTACGAACAACACTGGCGCTCCCCAAGGTGATGAGCTCGGCCTAATAAATCCTTTGTCCATCAATTCCTTCAATTGATCCGATAACTCCTTTAACTCAGAAGGTGCTAAGCGATAAGGTGCTCGTGCAACCGGCGCAGCTCCTGGCACTAAATCAATTCGAAACTCGACCTCACGGTTAGGCGGTAAACCTGGCAACTCGTCTGGAAAAACGTCCGGATACTCGCAAATAACTGGTACCTCTTCAATCCTCGCCTCTACATCACCATCGCTCGAAACTTGTGCCAAGAACACATCGCATCCGCTCTCTACGTACTTCATCATCTTCAAACACGAAATCACCTTCAAACGAGAAGTGCATTCGTCTCCCTTTACCGTCAAAACCCTATTCCTCAGCGGAATCTGCACCAATCTCTCACCACAGACGATCGTAGCACTATGCGCCATTAACCAATCCATTCCCACAATCACGTCAAACGATCCTAGCTCTATAGGCATCAAGTCGATTTTAAAAGCGTAGTTTCCTAACTTCAAGGTACACCCTTTCAGTATAGAATTCGTACTAACAATTTTTCCATCGGCTAATTCAACATTATAACTAGTCGTTAACAACACCGGTTCTCTATCGATATGACGACTAAATCTAACGTCTACAAAACTCTTGTCGGAGCCAGAATCAAATAAAATACTAGCATAACAAGCGTCTAGCAAAAACGTACCGGTAACCACATTGGGACCCTGTGGCTTATCAGCAGTTCCCACTTGATACACAGCAGCCGCATTATTACCTCCCCGCCTGATTCCTGCCTTCGGGCAATTCGTTTGCACATGACCCCTTTCTCCACAACTATAACATCCTCTCATCCTGATAGCATTAGCCCCAGTGGCTACTCCTCCCGTTCGACAACTAGCAGTCCTATGACCTGCCTTTCCACACTTGCCGCATGCCGGCGGGCAATTTCCAACATGATACAAATTGCACTTTCCACAATGGGGATTTACTTTCACACCTCTAGGGTTCGTCACTGCCCTCATCCCTTCGTTCCTTCTCTGATTAAACTGCTGATTACGGTTCGGCCCATGGTTGTTTCGATTTCCACCTCGGTTCTGGCCTTGGGATTGATTACTTTGTGCTGCCTCCCATTTCCTTTTGTTGCCTTCAGCAATGTAGTTCTGCTTGTCCTGAATCTTAACGTCCATCAAAGCGTGTGCCATTTGAACCGCTTCGTCAAACGTTCCAGGTTTTGACGAAGTTGTTTCACCTTTGATGTTGCTAGATAAACCCTTTATATACTGCTTCATTTTCTTGGCATCATTGGCAAATATGTCCGGACACAAAAGACTTAACTCATTGAATCTCCTGGTGTAAGCAGCTATATCGTTGTTTTTTAAGGTCAAATGCCTCAATTCGTCCTCCAATTGCCCCAATTCCTCCTCTGGGCAAAACTTCTTTGTCAACAAAGCTTTGGTCGCATTCCACGTCCTTGCATTCGCCACAGCCAATCCAACCGTAGCTACCTGGGTATTCCACCAACTTAACGCATCATCCAGAAACGTAGCTGCTGCAAACTTCACTTTATCTGCTTCTGCACAACCACTGATTTCAAACGTACTTTCAACTTTTTCCAACCACCGTCTAAGTTCTAAAGCTCCACCCGTTCCACGGAACTGCGTGGGACCGCACTTCATAAAACTAGAATAGGTACACACTCTCGGGGCTTGCTGTCTCCCCGCATTCCTTCCTGGATCCTGATTTCTCCCAGCTCGGTCCGCTTGCAACGCATTTGCTATAGCTTCCTGAATCATGGTGTTAACACGATCGGCAGTCAACTTTGGAGGCATTGTGTTATCGAATATCTCTTTCTGCAAGACAAGGAAAATAGAAAAACAATGTAAGTATTCATATCAAGTTTCCCAGACATAAAATACATACAACGACACATCACTACGGAGTTACTAATATTCATCAATTCACACCACAAAAGATCAAATTTAAGACATATCACAGATCATGAAAGGTAACATAGATTGTATTGATAATTAACCAAAATCGTGACAAGTAATGCCACTACAATCGTTCACCACAAAACATCAAGTACTTGAGTTTCTCGTCATAATACCATCATACAAAGGTCAAAAATAGTTCTATTACAATGATCAAAGAAAATACAAAACAAGTAACTAGGCATGTGGTGATCCACACGGCCTCTTGGATGGCGGCTCGTCGTCGTCTTCCTCGGTTTCCTCATCACTTACGTCCTCATCCACATCATCCACTTTCCTTTTTCCTTTCTCATCTGGCCCACATTCTGTTTCCTTTTTCGTCCCTGATGTGGATCCATACTCAATCGCTACCTGACTTCCCACCGAAATACAAGCACCTCCAGTAGGCGGCTGAACCATGAAGTCGTTCGCCTCCATCTCCACATCGTCCACGAATCTCCAATCCGGGGGCAATGAATCCCTCACACGATGCTCCCAACTCTGCATCCTCGACAACCTCATCTGATCTTCCCTCACACGGTCAAGACTAGCACTTAAATTTGCAACCATTGATTTCAAACTGTTGATGGCACTTGTGTTCATTATCCCATCATACTCCACTTTTACCGTCCTTTCCAACAGTCTTTGATGTTCCCTTTCAGTCTTATCAAACTTCTTAATCACCCTAGTCTCAACTACAAACCGCTCATACATCAACCTTTCCATCCTCCCCAAACGACCTGCGGGATCCCAGTAGTGTCTCGGTCTCGGAAAATAGACCCTTGCAATATTCTCATGAATCGATGGCGACTTGCTGGACTCTCCACTGCTCCCATCACCTTCTCGAACAAATCCTGGCACTGATCTCAAATAATTCTTACAATTGTCCATCGGGCGATCAAAGGGTTGCTGCTCATAACGACCGGTCGGTGGTACCTCATAACCCTTCGGCGAATTCGGGGACTGAAACAAATCGGGTTCGGTCTGGCCTACGGCATCCTCGGGAATACCATCATCCAATAGCTCCTCGGGCTCTTCTTCGGAATCCTCATTGTCGTCACTACTCATGCTGAAATTATCCACCTCACTTTCGCCATTGTCGTTTTCCGGCCCTATTTCGTCTTCTGGAGCGATCCATCCATTATTATTGTCCGGCGGGTTCGGAGGAAACGGTCCCCCTTCGT
Source organism: Glebionis coronaria (assembly GCA_025667525.1). Taxonomy (NCBI): domain Eukaryota; kingdom Viridiplantae; phylum Streptophyta; class Magnoliopsida; order Asterales; family Asteraceae; genus Glebionis; species Glebionis coronaria. The sequence continues at coordinate 691,158,070 of CM046874.1, read as the reverse complement.
GACCTACGACGTAATCGTTTCCGTTATCGTTGGGCGGTACCTCGGCCATTCCTGCAATAACAGCGAATTTTGGAGGGTACATAAGTAATTATACAATAATTATAAATATATGCATGCAAATGCAATGCAAAGGTGGTACATATGCCCGAAATGTAATAATATGATGCTCATGCATGATTAATACAAAAATTACGATGTCGGATATTTCACGTAAAATTTAACGTCTACATATAGTAATTCCATACTTATATAATAATTACCCGCATATATATACTTTACTCAAAAGTATACGTCAAATGCCATAAATACAACAATAAATCTTACCGGAGCCATGCAGGATAGTTGTGTGTGCTTGGACCCCTTCTTACGACACCAAAAGTTATAGTTTAGGATTTTCAAAAACGACCTAGTTCTCTATAACTCGTGGCTCTGATTACCAATCTGTAACACCCCCACAATTGCTATGCGCAGCGGAACTACAACAATGGGTGCTACACAGTATTCATTGCACACAAGATATATCAAACGACGCTAAAAGACGTCAACTTAAAACTTGAAATTTAAAAATTGTTAGATAATACATGTCCACAGTTTTTCCAACCCCAAATAGTGCACAGAGTTTAGCGTTTTCGGTCCCCATGAATCTCAACCCCAAAAACTTCAGTTTACAACCACATGACATTAAACATAAAAATTGTTTAAGTAGAAAAGGAGGGAAAAACAAGCGGACACCAAGCCGTACACACAACATCCATCCCATGCATGCTCCATCCTACTTCTCAACGGTTACCTGAAACACATGCCAAAAATTTGGTCAACGAAAACGTTGAGTGGAATTCATAGGTTTTTCAATCCATTTGAACGTATATATAATAAAAACCATTCGTGATCATTTATAGTCTTGTCGATCAAACAAACTATAATCAGGATACTGACAATTGTGTTTAAGCTCATGACACTAATCCGTTAACTTAATCACCCGCGTAAATATACCGGCATGATTCAGATGAAACCAGTGCCCCTTCTAAAGGCATCAGTTGCAATTATACCTTATTTCTCATACAAAATAATCTACCGCAGAACTTACTATAAGTACAGCTTCTCGGCTAGCATTGGGTCGTTAACCCCGTAGTACTACAAATTGCATAAGCGGCTATTTCCCCCTACTCGAGGGCAAGACAATAGTTAATAGTTCATGATTTTAGGGACTTTTGCAACTTTGGTACTCAACACAATTTCTAAGGCAACTTTCGGGTCTAACAATCATTCATGATATACGTTCCTTTTAAAAACTAGCATGCATTTCCCTCGCGGGTAAAACAATTTGAAATAATATAAGCGAGGCTATAAATTCACACCTTAGGTATTAAGTAGTCGGTAGTTCGAGGAGTGATCACTGACGACGAAACGGATGCCCGGGTAAATCAACACCTATCACAAATAACGCGTAATGAGTAATCTCATTTAAATACTTACGGTACTGTATAAAATACATATATACAAGTCACTTAGGACAAATATAACTCACGCCAAAAACAAAACAACAAGTATCATTCATTTTATTCCATTCGTTCTCAATACTTACGTTGTCCATTTTTATTCGTTCTCGCCGGTACTTGACTAAAGTACGGGCTGTTTTACCTTATTAAACCATGCTTATAAAATTTGACAAAATTTCCAAAAATCCTATATGACCTGTAGATAACATGTTTTTAAGCTCAATAAAAGTTTTTACTTTTTCGACCCGTTACGCAACTCATTTCCACGACTACATTTTACGGGCTGAAATTGCGCTTCGACCAATTTTGACCTCTTTGACCTATATGAAAAATACCTTTGACTTCCTTGACACCTAAGTCAACATATATACTCATTTACACAGGTTAGGGACCAAATTTTGACCCTTGACCATTTACCAATTTATACTTGTGACCCTCGGGATTTGACTAAAACTTTGCACAAATTCGGATTGTGAAAGTCCTCGTCTCCCGGTACCCGATCTTTAAAATGTCATAACTTTTAGCTCGTTTTGAGTCACGGGCTCTACCTTATACCAAATTAAAGCTAGAAAGACCCTCTATCACTACATTTAGCTTTCAAGACCTGGAACAAAAATCATTTTTATAAAGTGGACCAAATGTTTCTGCCTAAAAATGACCATACCAAAAACATGCTTAGACTCGATTCCAAGACTTCTAATCACCACTAAACATCATCCTAAGCCTTCCCAAACATATCCTAACATCAAACTTCAATCCTACCCCTATTGATCAATCAAACTCAAAATCAAGAATCAAAGAAAATGAACATGCAACCACTAACACCTATGTAAAACACCCTTAAACATCAAACCAAACACAAGATTAACATGCAAAACCAACAACCACCATGGCTCCCCAAACACCCCCTTTGCCGTGGGGTTTGGGTGACCCAATCACCACAACCAAATTAATTTTGGTGGGTTTTCATGGTGTTTTATACTTCCATAACACTTAATATCAACATGCATTAGCTCATTTAGCCTCAAAAACGAATTTGGATCATATGGAAAAATCTTGAAAATTTTTTATCAATGCATGTTGGATTTGAGCACATGAATAGGTGGGGAATGACCAAACTAAGTGTGGTCTAACCTTAGATTTTTGAAAAATCAAGTGGAAGAAGATTTTTGGTGGGTTTTTGAGTGGGTTTGGGGTGTCCGTCGGATAGAGAGACAAGGAGAGAGTGATGGTTTGATTTTTGGTGCAAGTGTTGTGTGTGTTTGTGTTTATGGCAAATTTGGCCTTTTTGGTGGGTTAGGAGGGACCTTTGTGCAATTTTTGGCTTCTTTTGTCCTTAAATGAAAAACGTCCTCAAAACTTTGCGGGTTCGACTCATTTGTCAATTTTGAAAATTTTACGGGAGTCGGAAATCTTCCCGAACGCTCCAAAATATTTTTGGGATACTTTAAATGTACTTGGAAGGCTATAAAACTCACCCGACTCAACTTAACACGAACCGTAAATAAAATTCTCGAAAAATTACATTATCGATAAATCGTCAAAAATTATATGAAATTGGGCATCCCTCGGGATCGTAATCGTCATCGTCCTTCTCAAAACGTCAAACGTAAAAATTATAACCTCGAACATCGGCTCTAACCAAAATACTTATAAATTATAGAAATTATAATTTAATAAAAATTTCAAAAATTAGCGTAATTTAGGGTATCGTTAATGACCTCGATTCTAGGGTGTCACAGTATTAGATATGGTTCAACATTATAGGTTCATTGAATTAGATAGGGTTCAACATTAGAGGTTCATTGAATAAGATAGGGTTCAACATCAGAGGTTTAACGTATTAGATATGGTTCAACATTAGAGGTTCAACGTATTAGATAGGGTTCAACATTAGAGGTTCATTGTATTAGATAGGGTTCAACATTAGAGGTTCAACGTATTAGATAGGGTTCAACATTAGATGTTCAATGTATTAGATAGGGTTCAACATTAGAGGTTCATTGTATTAGATAGGGTTCATCATTAGAGGTTCAACGTATTAGATAGGGTTCAACATTAGAGGTTCAACGTATTAGATAGGGTTCAACATTAGATGTTCAATGTATTAGATAGGGTTCAAAATTAGAGGTTCATTGTATTAGATAGGGTTCAACATTAGAGGTTCATTGAATTAGATAGGGTTCAATGTTAGAGGTTCATTGTATTAGATATGGTTCAACATTAGAGGTTCATTGAATTAGATAGGGTTCAACATTAGAGGTTCATTGAATTAGATAGGGTTCAACATTAGAGGTTCATTGTATTAAATATGGTTCAACATTAGAGGTTCAACGTATTAGATAGGGTTCAACATTAGAGGTTCATTGTATTAGATAGGGTTCAACATTAGAGGTTCAACGTATTAGATAGGGTTCAACATTAGATGTTCAATGTATTAGATAGGGTTCAACATTAGAGGTTCATTGTATTAGATAGGGTTCAACATTAGAGGTTCATTGAATTAGATAGGGTTCAACATTAGAGGTTCATTGTATTAGATAGAGTTCAATATTAGAGGTTCATTGTATTAGATAGAGTTCAACATTAGAGGTTCATTGAATTAGATAGGGTTTAACATTAGAGGTTCATTGTATTAGATATGGTTCAACATTAGAGGTTCATTGAATTAGATAGGGTTCAACATTAGAGGTTCATTGTATTAGATAGGGTTCAACATTAGAGGTTCATTGAATTAGATAGGGTTCAACACTAGAGGTTCATTGTATTAGATAGAGTTCAACATTAGAGGTTCATTGAATTAGATAAAGTTCAACATTAGAGGTTCATTGAATTAGATAGGGTTCAACATTAGAGGTTCATTGTATTAGATAGGGTTCAACATTAGAGGTTCAACATATTAGATAGGGTTCAACATTAGAGGTTCATTGTATTAGATAGGGTTCAACAATAGAGGTTCAACGTATTAGATAGGGTTCAACATTAGATGTTCAATGTATTAGATAGGGTTCAACATTAAAGGTTCATTGTATTAGATAGGGTTCAACATTAGAGGTTCATTGAATTAGATAGGGTTCAACATTAGAGGTTCATTGTATTAGATAGGGTTCAACATTAGAGGTTCATTGTATTAGATATGGTTCAACATTAGAGGTTCATTGAATTAGATAGGGTTCAACATTAGAGGTTCATTGTATTAGATAGGGTTCAACATTAGAGGTTCATTGAATTAGATAGGGTTCAACATTAGAGGTTCATTGTATTAGATACAGTTCAACATTAGAGGTTCATTGAATTAGATAGGGTTCAACATTAGAGGTTCATTGTATTAGATAGGGTTCAACATTAGAGGTTCATTGAATTAGACAGGGTTCAACATTAGAGGTTCATTGTATTAGATAGAGTTCAACATTAGAGGTTCATTGAATTAGATAGGGTTCAACATTAGAGGTTCATTGTATTAGATATGGTTCAACATTAGAGGTTCATTGAATTAGATAGGGTTCAACATTAGAGGTTCATTGAATTAGATAGGGTTCAACATTAGAGGTTCATTGTATTAGATATGGTTCAACATTATAGGTTCAACGTATTAGATAGGGTTAAACATTAGAGGTTCATTGTATTAGATAGGGTTTAACATTAGAGGTTCAACGTATTAGATAGGGTTCAACATTAGATGTTCAATGTATTAGATAGGGTTCAACAGTAGAGGTTCATTGTATTAGATAGGGTTCAACATTAGAGGTTCATTGAATTAGATAGGGTTCAACATTAGAGGTTCATTGTATTAGATATGGTTCAACATTAGAGGTTCATTGAATTAGATAGGGTTCAACATTAGAGGTTCATTGAATTAGATAGGGTTCAACATTAGAGGTTCAACGTATTAGATATGGTTCAACATTAGAGGTTCAACGTATTAGATAGGGTTCAACATTAGAGGTTCATTGTATTAGATAGGGTTCAACATTAGAGGTTCAACGTATTAGATAGGGTTCAACATTAGATGTTCAATGTATTAGATAGAGTTCAACATTAGAGATTCATTGTATTAGATAGGGTTCAACATTAGAGGTTCCACGTATTAGATAGGGTTCAACATTAGAGCTTCAACGTATTAGATAGGGTTCAACATTAGATGTTCAATGTATTAGATAGGGTTCAAAATTATAGGTTCATTCTATTAGATAGGGTTAAACATTAGAGGTTCATTGAATTGGATAGGGTTCAACATTAGAGGTTCATTGTATTATATATGGTTCAACATTAGAGGTTCATTGAATTAGATAGGGTTCAACATTAGAGGTTCATTGAATTAGATAGGGTTCAACATTAGAGGTTCATTGTATTAGATATGGTTCAACATTAGAGGTTCAACGTATTAGATAGGGTTCAACATTAGAGGTTCATTGTATTAGATAGGGTTCAACATTAGAGGTTCAACGTATTAGATAGGGTTCAACATTAGATGTTCAATGTATTAGATAGGGTTCAACATTAGAGGTTCATTGTATTAGATAGGGTTCAACATTAGAGGTTCATTGAATTAGATAGGGTTCGACATTAGAGGTTCATTGTATTAGACAGAGTTTAATATTAGAGGTTCATTGTATTAGATAGAGTTCAACATTAGAGGTTCATTAAATTAGATAGGGTTCAACATTTGAGGTTCATTGTATTAGATATGGTTCAACATTAGAGGTTCATTGAATTAGATAGGGTTCAACATTAGAGGTTCATTGTATTAGATAGGGTTCAACATTAGAGGTTCATTGTATTAGATAGGGTTCAACATTAGAGGTTCATTGAATTAGATAGGGTTCAACATTAGAGGTTCATTGTATTAGATAGAGTTCAACATTAGAGGTTCATTGAATTAGATAGGGTTCAACATTAGAGGTTCATTGTATTAGATATGGTTCAACATTAGAGGTTCATTGAATTAGATAGGGTTCAACATTAGAGGTTCATTGAATTAGATAGGGTTCAACATTAGAGGTTCATTGTATTAGATATGGTTCAACATTATAGGTTCAACGTATTAGATAGGGTTAAACATTAGAGGTTCATTGTATTAGATAGGGTTTAACATTAGAGGTTCAACGTATTAGATAGGGTTCAACATTAGATGTTCAATGTATTAGATAGGGTTCAACAGTAGAGGTTCATTGTATTAGATAGGGTTCAACATTAGAGGTTCATTGAATTAGATAGGGTTCAACATTAGAGGTTCATTGTATTAGATATGGTTCAACATTAGAGGTTCATTGAATTAGATAGGGTTCAACATTAGAGGTTCATTGAATTAGATAGGGTTCAACATTAGAGGTTCAACGTATTAGATATGGTTCAACATTAGAGGTTCAACGTATTAGATAGGGTTCAACATTAGAGGTTCATTGTATTAGATAGGGTTCAACATTAGAGGTTCAACGTATTAGATAGGGTTCAACATTAGATGTTCAATGTATTAGATAGAGTTCAACATTAGAGATTCATTGTATTAGATAGGGTTCAACATTAGAGGTTCCACGTATTAGATAGGGTTCAACATTAGAGCTTCAACGTATTAGATAGGGTTCAACATTAGATGTTCAATGTATTAGATAGGGTTCAAAATTATAGGTTCATTCTATTAGATAGGGTTAAACATTAGAGGTTCATTGAATTGGATAGGGTTCAACATTAGAGGTTCATTGTATTATATATGGTTCAACATTAGAGGTTCATTGAATTAGATAGGGTTCAACATTAGAGGTTCATTGAATTAGATAGGGTTCAACATTAGAGGTTCATTGTATTAGATATGGTTCAACATTAGAGGTTCAACGTATTAGATAGGGTTCAACATTAGAGGTTCATTGTATTAGATAGGGTTCAACATTAGAGGTTCAACGTATTAGATAGGGTTCAACATTAGATGTTCAATGTATTAGATAGGGTTCAACATTAGAGGTTCATTGTATTAGATAGGGTTCAACATTAGAGGTTCATTGAATTAGATAGGGTTCGACATTAGAGGTTCATTGTATTAGACAGAGTTTAATATTAGAGGTTCATTATATTAGATAGAGTTCAACATTAGAGGTTCATTAAATTAGATAGGGTTCAACATTTGAGGTTCATTGTATTAGATATGGTTCAACATTAGAGGTTCATTGAATTAGATAGGGTTCAACATTAGAGGTTCATTGTATTAGATAGGGTTCAACATTAGAGGTTCATTGTATTAGATAGGGTTCAACATTAGAGGTTCATTGAATTAGATAGGGTTCAACATTAGAGGTTCATTGTATTAGATATGGTTCAACATTATAGGTTCATTGAACTAGATAGGGTTCAACATTAGAGGTTCATTGAATAAGATAGGGTTCAACATTAGAGGTTTAACGTATTAGATATGGTTCAACATTAGAGGTTCAACGTATTAGATAGGGTTCAACATTAGAGGTTCATTGTATTAGATAGGGTTCAACATTAGAGGTTCAACGTATTAGATAGGGTTCAACATTAGATGTTCAATGTATTAGATAGGGTTCAACATTAGAGGTTCATTGTATTAGATAGGGTTCAACATTAGAGGTTCAACGTATTAGATAGGGTTCAACATTAGAGGTTGAACGTATTAGATAGGGTTCAACATTAGATGTTCAATGTATTAGATAGGGTTCAAAATTAGAGGTTCATTGTATTAGATAGGGTTCAACATTAGAGGTTCATTGAATTAGATAGGGTTCAACGTTAGAGGTTCATTGTATTAGATATGGTTCAACATTAGAGGTTCATTGAATTAGATAGGGTTCAACATTAGAGGTTCATTGAATTAGATAGGGTTCAACATTAGAGGTTCATTGTATTAAATATGGTTCAACATTAGAGGTTCAACGTATTAGATAGGGTTCAACATTAGAGGTTCATTGTATTAGACAGGGTTCAACATTAGAGGTTCAACGTATTAGATAGGGTTCAACATTAGATGTTCAATGTATTAGATAGGGTTCAACATTAGAGGTTCATTGTATTAGATAGGGTTCAACATTAGAGGTTCATTGAATTAGATAGGGTTCAACATTAGAGGTTCATTGTATTAGATAGAGTTCAATATTAGAGGTTCATTGTATTAGATAGAGTTCAACATTAGAGGTTCATTGAATTAGATAGGGTTCAACATTAGAGGTTCATTGTATTAGATATGGTTCAACATTAGAGGTTCATTGAATTAGATAGGGTTCAACATTAGAGGTTCATTGTATTAGATAGGGTTCAACATTAGAGGTTCATTGAATTAGATAGGGTTCAACATTAGAGGTTCATTGTATTAGATAGAGTTCAACATTAGAGGTTCATTGAATTAGATAGAGTTCAACATTAGAGGTTCATTGAATTAGATAGGGTTCAACATTAGAGTTTCATTGTATTAGATAGGGTTCAACATTAGAGGTTCAACATATTAGATAGGGTTCAACATTAGAGGTTCATTGTATTAGATAGGGTTCAACAATAGAGGTTCAACGTATTAGATAGGGTTCAACATTAGATGTTCAATGTATTAGATAGGGTTCAACATTAAAGGTTCATTGTATTAGATAGGGTTCAACATTAGAGGTTCATTGAATTAGATAGGGTTCAACATTAGAGGTTCATTGTATTAGATAGGGTTCAACATTAGAGGTTCATTGTATTAGATATGGTTCAACATTAGAGGTTCATTGAATTAGATAGGGTTCAACATTAGAGGTTCATTGTATTAGATAGGGTTCAACATTAGAGGTTCATTGAATTAGATAGGGTTCAAAATTAGAGGTTCATTGTATTAGATACAGTTCAACATTAGAGGTTCATTGAATTAGATAGGGTTCAACATTAGAGGTTCATTGTATTAGATAGGGTTCAACATTAGAGGTTCATTGAATTAGATAGGGTTCAACATTAGAGGTTCATTGTATTAGATAGAGTTCAACATTAGAGGTTCATTGAATTAGATAGGGTTCAACATTAGAGGTTCATTGTATTAGATATGGTTCAACATTAGAGGTTCATTGAATTAGATAGGGTTCAACATTAGAGGTTCATTGAATTAGATAGGGTTCAACATTAGAGGTTCATTGTATTAGATATGGTTCAACATTATAGGTTCAACGTATTAGATAGGGTTCAACATTAGAGGTTCATTGTATTAGATAGGGTTTAACATTAGAGGTTCAACGTATTAGATAGGGTTCAACATTAGATGTTCAATGTATTAGATAGGGTTCAACAGTAGAGGTTCATTGTATTAGATAAGGTTCAACATTAGAGGTTCATTGAATTAGATAGGGTTCAACATTAGAGGTTCATTGTATTAGATATGGTTCAACATTAGAGGTTCATTGAATTAGATAGGGTTCAACATTAGAGGTTCATTGAATTAGATAGGGTTCAACATTAGAGGTTCAACGTATTTGATATGGTTCAACATTAGAGGTTCAACGTATTAGATAGGGTTCAACATTAGAGGTTCATTGTATTAGATAGGGTTCAACATTAGAGGTTCAACGTATTAGATAGGGTTCAACATTAGATGTTCAATGTATTAGATAGAGTTCAACATTAGAGGTTCATTGTATTAGATAGGGTTCAACATTAGAGGTTCCACGTATTAGATAGGGTTCAACATTAGAGCTTCAACGTATTAGATAGGGTTCAACATTAGATGTTCAATGTATTAGATAGGGTTCAAAATTATAGGTTCATTCTATTAGATAGGGTTCAACATTAGAGGTTCATTGAATTGGATAGGGTTCAACATTAGAGGTTCATTGTATTAGATATGGTTCAACATTAGAGGTTCATTGAATTAGATAGGGTTCAACATTAGAGGTTCATTGAATTAGATAGGGTTCAACATTAGAGGTTCATTGTATTAGATATGGTTCAACATTAGAGGTTCAACGTATTAGATAGGGTTCAACATTAGAGGTTCATTGTATTAGATAGGGTTCAACATTAGAGGTTCAACGTATTAGATAGGGTTCAACATTAGATGTTCAATGTATTAGATAGGGTTCAACATTAGAGGTTCATTGTATTAGATAGGTTTCAACATTAGAGGTTCATTGAATTAGATAGGGTTCAACATTAGAGGTTCATTGTATTATACAGAGTTCAATATTAGAGGTTCATTGTATTAGATAGAGTTCAACATTAGAGGTTCATTAAATTAGATAGGGTTCAACATTTGAGGTTCATTGTATTAGATATGGTTCAACATTAGAGGTTCATTGAATTAGATAGGGTTCAACATTAGAGGTTCATTGTATTAGATAGGGTTCAACATTAGAGGTTCATTGAATTAGATAGGGTTTAACATTAGAGGTTCATTGTATTAGATAGAGTTCAACATTAGAGGTCCATTGAATTAGATAGAGTTCAACATTAGAGGTTCATTGAATTAGATAGGGTTCAACATTAGAGGTTCATTGTATTAGATAGGGTTCAACATTAGAGGTTCAACATATTAGATAGGGTTCAACATTAGAGGTTCATTGTATTAGATAGGGTTTAACATTAGATGTTCAACGTATTAGATAGGGTTCAACATTAGATGTTCAATGTATTAGATAGGGTTCAACATTAGAGGTTCATTGTATTAGATAGGGTTCAACATTAGAGGTTCATTGAATTAGATAGGGTTCAACATTAGAGGTTCATTGTATTAGATAGGGTTCAACATTAGAGGTTCATTGTATTAGATATGGTTCAACATTAGAGGTTCATTGAATTAGATAGGGTTCATCATTAGAGGTTCATTGTATTAGATAGGGTTCAACATTAGAGGTTCATTGAATTAGACAGGGTTCAACATTAGAGGTTCATTGTATTAGATAGAGTTCAACATTAGAGGTTCATTGAAATAGATACGGTTCAACATTAGAGGTTCATTGTATTAGATAGAGTTCAACATTAGAGGTTCATTGAATTAGATAGGGTTCAACATTAGAGGTTCATTGTATTAGATATGGTTCAACATTAGAGGTTCAACGTATTAGATAGGGTTCAACATTAGAGGTTCATTGTATTAGATAGGTTTCAACATTAGAGGTTCAACGTATTAGATAGGGTTCAACATTAGAGGTTCAACGTATTAGATAGGGTTCAACATTAGATGTTCAATGTATTAGATAGGGTTCAAAATTAGAGGTTCATTGTATTTGATAGGGTTCAACATTAGAGGTTCATTGAATTAGATAAGGTTCAACGTTAGAGGTTCATTGTATTAGATATGGTTCAACATTAGAGGTTAATTGAATTAGATAGGGTTCAACATTAGAGGTTCATTGAATTAGATAGGGTTCAACATTAGAGGTTCATTGTATTAGATATGGTTCAACATTAGAGGTTCAACGTATTAGATAGGGTTCAACATTAGAGGTTCATTGTATTAGATAGGGTTCAACATTAGAGGTTCAACGTATTAGATAGGGTTCAACATTAGATGTTCAATGTATTAGATAGGGTTCAACATTAGAGGTTCATTGTATTAGATAGGGTTCAACATTAGAGGTTCATTGAATTAGATAGGGTTCAACATTAGAGGTCCATTGTATTAGATAGAGTTCAATATTAGAGGTTCATTGTATTAGATAGAGTTCAACATTAGAGGTTCATTGAATTAGATAGGGTTCAACATTAGAGGTTCATTGTATTAGATATGGTTCAACATTAGAGGTTCATTGAATTAGATAGGGTTCAACATTAGAGGTTCATTGTATTAGATAGGGTTCAACATTAGAGGTTCATTGAATTAGATAGGGTTCAACATTAGAGGTTCATTGTATTAGATAGAGTTCAACATTAGAGGTTCATTGAATTAGATAGAGTTCAACATTAGAGGTTTATTGAATTAGATAGGGTTCAACATTAGAGGTTCATTATATTAGATAGGGTTCAACATTAGAGGTTCAACATATTAGATAGGGTTCAACATTAGAGGTTCATTGTATTAGATAGGGTTCAACAATAGAGGTTCAACGTATTAGATAGGGTTCAACATTAGATGTTCAATGTATTAGATAGGGTTCAACATTAAAGGTTCATTGTATTAGATAGGGTTCAACATTAGAGGTTCATTGAATTAGATAGGGTTCAACATTAGAGGTTCATTGTATTAGATAGGGTTCAACATTAGAGGTTCATTGTATTAGATATGGTTCAACATTAGAGGTTCATTGAATTAGATAGGGTTCAACATTAGAGGTTCATTGTATTAGATAGGGTTCAACATTAGAGGTTCATTGAATTAGATAGGGTTCAACATTAGAGGTTCATTGTATTAGATACAGTTCAACATTAGAGGTTCATTGAATTAGATAGGGTTCAACATTAGAGGTTCATTGTATTGGATAGGGTTCAACATTAGAGGTTCATTGAATTAGATAGGGTTCAACATTAGAGGTTCATTGTATTAGATAGAGTTCAACATTAGAGGTTCATTGAATTAGATAGGGTTTAACATTAGAGGTTCATTGTATTAGATATGGTTCAACATTAGAGGTTCATTGAATTAGATAGGGTTCAACATTAGAGGTTCATTGAATTAGATAAGGTTCAACATTAGAGGTTCATTATATTAGATATGGTTCAACATTAGAGGTTCAACGTATTAGATAGGGTTCAACATTAGAGGTTCATTGTATTAGATAGGGTTTAATATTAGAGGTTGAACGTAATAGATAGGGTTCAACATTAGATGTTCAATGTATTAGATAGGGTTCAACAGTAGAGGTTCATTGTATTAGATAGGGTTCAACATTAGAGGTTCATTGAATTAGATAGGGTTCAACATTAGAGGTTCATTGTATTAGATATGGTTCAACATTAGAGGTTCATTGAATTAGATAGGGTTCAACATTAGAGGTTCATTGAATTAGATAGGGTTCAACATTAGAGGTTCAACGTATTAGATATGGTTCAACATTAGAGGTTCAACGTATTAGATAGGGTTCAACATTAGAGGTTCATTGTATTAGATAGGGTTCAACATTAGAGGTTCAACGTATTAGATAGGGTTCAACATTAGATGTTCAATGTATTAGATAGAGTTCAACATTAGAGGTTCATTGTATTAGATAGGGTTCAACATTAGAGGTTCCACATATTAGATAGGGTTCAACATTAGAGCTTCAACGTATTAGATAGGGTTCAACATTAGATGTTCAACGTATTAGATAGGGTTCAAAATTATAGGTTCATTCTATTAGATAAGGTTCAACATTAGAGGTTCATTGAATTGGATAGGGTTCAACATTAGAGGTTCATTGTATTAGATATGGTTCAACATTAGAGGTTCATTGAATTAGATAGGGTTCAACATTAGAGGTTCATTGAATTAGATAGGGTTCAACATTAGAGGTTCATTGTATTAGATATGGTTCAACATTAGAGGTTCAACGTATTAGATAGGGTTCAACATTAGAGGTTCATTGTATTAGATAGGGTTCAACATTAGAGGTTCAACGTATTAGATAGGGTTCAACATTAGATGTTCAATGTATTAGATAGGGTTCAACATTAGAGGTTCATTGTATTAGATAGGGTTCAACATTAGAGGTTCATTGAATTCGATAGGGTTCAACATTAGAGGTTCATTGTATTAGACAGAGTTCAATATTAGAGGTTCATTGTATTAGATAGAGTTCAACATTAGAGGTTCATTGAGTTAGATAGGGTTCAACATTTGAGGTTCATTGTATTAGATATGGTTCAACATTAGAGGTTCATTAAATTAGATAGGGTTCAACATTAGAGGTTCATTGTATTAGATAGGGTTCAACATTAGAGGTTCATTGAATTAGATAGGGTTTAACATTAGAGGTTCATTGTATTAGATAGAGTTCAACATTAGAGGTTCATTGAATTAGATAGAGTTCAACATTAGAGGTTCATTGAATTAGATAGGGTTCAACATTAGAGGTTCATTGTATTAGATAGGGTTCAACATTAGAGGTTCAACATATTAGATAGGGTTCAACATTAAAGGTTCATTGTATTAGATAGGGTTTAACATTAGAGGTTCAACGTATTAGATAGGGTTCAACATTAGATGTTCAATGTATTAGATAGGGTTCAACATTAGAGGTTCATTGTATTAGATAGGGTTCAACATTAGAGGTTCATTGAATTAGATAGGGTTCAACATTAGAGGTTCATTGTATTAGATAGGGTTCAACATTAGAGGTTCATTGTATTAGATATGGTTCAACATTAGAGGTTCATTGATTTAGATAGGGTTCATCATTAGAGGTTCATTGTATTAGATAGGGTTCAACATTAGAGGTTCATTGAATTAGACAGGGTTCAACATTAGAGGTTCATTGTATTAGATAGAGTTCAACATTAGAGGTTCATTGAAATAGATAGGGTTCAACATTAGAGGTTCATTGTATTAGATAGAGTTCAACATTAGAGGTTCATTGAATTAGATAGGGTTCAACATTAGAGGTTCATTGTATTAGATATGGTTTAACATTAGAGGTTCAACGTATTAGATAGGGTTCAACATTAGAGGTTCATTGTATTAGATAGGGTTCAACATTAGAGGTTCAATGTATTAGATAGGGTTCGACATTAGATGTTCAATGTATTAGATAGGGTTCAACATTAGAGGTTCATTGTATTAGATAAGGTTCAACATTAGAGGTTCATTGTATTAGATAGGGTTCAACATTAGAGGTTCATTGAATTAGATATGGTTCAACATTAGAGGTTCATTGTATTAGATAGAGTTCAACATTAGAGGTTCATTGAATTAGATAGAGTTCAACATTAGAGGTTCATTGAATTAGATAGGGTTCAACATTAGAGGTTCATTGTATTAGATAGGGTTCAACATTAGAGGTTCATATTAGATAGGGTTCAACATTAGAGGTTCATTGTATTAGATAGGGTTTAACATTAGAGGTTCAACGTATTAGATAGGGTTCAACATTAGATGTTCAATGTATTAGATAGGGTTCAACATTAGAGGTTCATTGTATTAGATAGGGTTCAACATTAGAGGTTCATTGAATTAGATAGGGTTCAACATTAGAGGTTCATTGTATTAGATAGGGTTCAACATTAGAGGTTCATTGTATTAGTTATGGTTCAACATTATAGGTTCATTGAATTAGATAGGGTTCAACATTAGAGGTTCATTATATTAGATATAGTTCAACATTAGAGGTTCATTGAAATAGATAGGGTTCAACATTAGAGGTTCATTGTATTAGATAGAGTTCAACATTAGAGGTTCAACGTATTAGATAGGGTTCAACATTAGATGTTCAATGTATTAGATAGGGTTCAACATTAGAGGTTCATTGTATTAGATAGGGTTCAACATTAGAGGTTCATTGAATTATATAGGGTTCAACATTAGAGGTTCATTGTATTAGATAGGGTTCAACATTAGAGGTTCAATGTATTAGATAGGGTTCAACATTAGAGGTTCATTGAATTAGATAGGGTTCAACATTAGAGGTTCATTGTATTAGATAGAGTTCAACATTAGAGGTTCATTGAATTAGATAGGGTTTAACATTAGAGGTTCATTGTATTAGATATGGTTCAACATTAGAGGTTCATAGAATTAGATAGGGTTCAACATTAGAGGTTCATTGTATTAGATAGGGTTCAACATTAGAGGTTCATTGAATTAGATAGGGTTCAACATTAGAGGTTCATTGTATTAGATAGAGTTCAACATTAGAGGTTCATTGAATTAGATAGGGTTCAACATTAGAGGTTCATTGTATTAGATAGGGTTCAACATTAGAGGTTCATTGAATTAGATAGGGTTCAACATTAGAGGTTCATTGTATTAGATAGATTTCAACATTAGAGGTTCATTGAATTAGATAGGGTTCAACATTAGAGGTTCATTGTATTAGATATGGTTCAACATTAGAGGTTCATTGAATTAGATAGGGTTCAACATTAGAGGTTCATTGAATTAGATAGGATTCAACATTAGAGGTTCATTGTATTAGATATGGTTCAACATTAGAGGTTCATTGAATTAGATAGGGTTCAACATTAGAGGTTCAACGAATTAGATATGGTTCAACATTAGAGGTTCAACGTATTAGATAGGGTTCAACATTAGAGGTTCATTGTATTAGATAGGGTTTAGCATTAGAGGTTAAACGTATTAGATAGGGTTCAACGTTAGATGTTAAATTATTAGACAGGGTTCAACATTAGAGGTTCATTGTATTAGATAGGGTTCAACATTAGAGGTTCATTGAATTAGATAGGGTTCAACCTTAGAGGTTCATTGTATTAGATATGGTTCAACATTAGAGGTTCATTGAATTAGATAGGGTTCAACATTAGAGGTTCATTGAATTAGATAGGGTTCAACATTAGAGGTTCAACGAATTAGATATGGTTCAACATTAGAGGTTCAACGTATTAGATAGGGTTCAATATTAGAGGTTCATTGTATTAGATAGGGTTCAACATTAGAGGTTCAACGTATTAGATAGGGTTCAACATTAGATGTTCAATGTATTAGATAGGGTTCAACATTAAAGGTTCATTGTATTAGATAGGGTTCAACATTAGAGGTTCAACGTATTAGATAGGGTTCAACATTAGAGGTTCAACGTATTAGATAGGGTTCAACATTAGATGTTCAATGTATTAGATAGGGTTCAACATTAGAGGTTCATTGTATTAGATAGGGTTCAACATTAGAGGTTCATTGAATTAGATAGGGTTCAACACTAGAGGTTCATTGTATTAGATATGGTTCAACATTAGAGGTTCATTGAATTAGATAAGGTTCAACATTAGAGGTTCATTGAATTAGATAGGGTTCAACATTAGAGGTTCATTGTATTAGATATGGTTCAACATTAGAGGTTCAACGTATTAGATAGGGTTCAACATTAGAGGTTCATTGTATGATATAGGGTTCAACATTAGAGGTTCAACATATTAGATAGGGTTCAACATTAGATGTTCAATGTATTAGATAGGGTTCAACATTAGAGGTTCATTGTATTAGATAGGGTTCAACATTAGAGGTTCATTGTATTAGATAGAGTTCAACATTAGAGGTTCATTGTATTAGATAGAGTTCAACATTAGAGGTTCATTGAATTAGATAGGGTTCAACATTAGAGGTTCATTGTATTAGATAGAGTTCAACATTAGAGGTTCATTGAATTAGATAGAGTTCAACATTAGAGGTTCATTGAATTAGATAGGGTTCAACATTAGAGGTTCATTGTATTACATATGGTTCAACATTAGAGGTTCATTGAATTAAATAGGGTTCAACATTAGAGGTTCATTGTATTAGATAGGGTTCAACATTAGATGTTCATTGTATTAGATATGGTTCAACATTAGAGGTTCAACGTATTAGATAGGGTTCAACATTAGAGGTTCATTGTATGATATAGGGTTCAACATTAGAGGTTCAACATATTAGATAGGGTTCAACATTAGATGTTCAATGTATTAGATAGGGTTCAACATTAGAGGTTCATTGTATTAGATAGGGTTCAACATTAGAGGTTCATTGTATTAGATAGAGTTCAACATTAGAGGTTCATTGTATTAGATAGAGTTCAACATTAGAGGTTCATTGAATTAGATAGGGTTCAACATTAGAGGTTCATTGTATTAGATAGAGTTCAACATTAGAGGTTCATTGAATTAGATAGAGTTCAACATTAGAGGTTCATTGAATTAAATAGGGTTCAACATTAGAGGTTCATTAAATTAGATAGGGTTCAACATTAGCGGTTCATTGTATTAGATAGGGTTCAACATTAGAGGTTCATTGAATTAGATAGGGTTCAACATTAGAGGTTCATTGTATTAGATAGAGTTCAACATTAGAGGTTCCTTGAATTAGATAGAGTTCAACATTAGAGGTTCATTGAATTAGATAGGGTTCAACATTAGAGGTTCATTGTATTAGATATGGTTCAACATTAGAGGTTCATTGAATTAAATAGGGTTCAACATTAGAGGTTCATTGTATTAGATAGGGTTCAACATTAGATGTTCAATGTATTAGATAGGGTTCAACATTAGAGGTTCATTGAATTATATAGGGTTCAACATTAGAGGTTCATTGTATTAGACAGGGTTCAACATTAGAGGTTCAATGTATTAGATAGGGTTCAACATTAGAGGTTCATTGAATTAGATAGGGTTCAACATTAGAGGTTCATTGTATTAGATAGAGTTCAACATTAGAGGTTCATTGAATTAGATAGGGTTTAACATTAGAGGTTAATTGTATTAGATATGGTTCAACATTAGAGGTTCATTGAATTAGATAGGTTTCAACATTAGAGGTTCATTATATTAGATAGGGTTCAACATTAGAGGTTCATTCAATTAGATAGGGTTCAACAATAGAGGTTCATTGTATTAGATAGAGTTCAACATTAGAGGTTCATTGAATTAGATAGGGTTCAACATTAGAGGTTCATTGTATTAGATAGGGTTCAACATTAGAGGTTCATTGACTTAGATAGGGTTCAACATTAGAGGTTCATTGTATTAGATAGAGTTCAACATTAGAGGTTCATTGAATTAGTTAGGGTTCAACATTAGAGGTTCATTGTATTAGATAGGGTTCAACATTAGAGGTTCATTGAATTAGATAGGGTTCAACATTAGAGGTTCATTGTATTAGATATGGTTCAACATTAGAGGTTCAACGTATTAGATAGGGTTCAACATTAGAGGTTCATTGTATGATATAGGGTTCAACATTAGAGGTTCAACGTATTAGATAGGGTTCAACATTAGATGTTCAATGTATTAGATAGGGTTCAACATTAGAGGTTCATTGTATTAGATAGGGTTCAACATTAGAGGTTCATTGAATTAGATAGGGTTCAACATTAGAGGTTCATTGTATTAGATAGAGTTCAACATTAGAGGTTCATTGTATTAGATAGAGTTCAACATTAGAGGTTCATTGAATTAGATAGGGTTCAACATTAGAGGTTCATTGTATTAGATAGAGTTCAACATTAGAGGTTCATTGAATTAGATAGAGTTCAACATTAGAGGTTCATTGAATTAGATAGGGTTCAATATTAGAGGTTCATTGTATTAGATATGGTTCAACATTAGAGGTTCATTGAATTAAATAGGGTTCAACATTAGAGGTTCATTGTATTAGATAGGGTTCAACATTAGATGTTCAATGTATTAGATAGGGTTCAACATTAGAGGTTCATCGTATTAGATAGGGTTCAACATTAGAGGTTCATTGAATTAGATAGGGTTCAACATTAGCGGTTCATTGTATTAGATAGGGTTCAACATTAGAGGTTCATTGTATTAGATATGGTTCAACATTAGAGGTTCATTGAATTAGATAGGGTTCAACATTAGAGGTTCATTGTATTAGATAGAGTTCAACATTAGAGGTTCATTGAAATAGATAGAGTTCAACATTAGAGGTTCATTGAATTAGATAGGGTTCAACATTAGAGGTTCATTGTATTAGATATGGTTCAACATTAGAGGTTCATTGAATTAAATAGGGTTCAACATTAGAGGTTCATTGTATTAGATAGGGTTCAACATTAGATGTTCAATGTATTAGATAGGGTTCAACATTAGAGGTTCATTGTATTAGATAGGGTTCAACATTAGAGGTTCATTGAATTAGATAGGGTTCAACATTAGCGGTTCATTGTATTAGATAGGGTTCAACATTAGAGGTTCATTGTATTAGATATGGTTCAACATTAGAGGTTCATTGAATTAGATAGGGTTCAACATTAGAGGTTCTTTATATTAGATAGGGTTCAACATTAGAGGTTCATTGAATTAGACAGGGTTCAACATTAGAGGTTCATTGTATTAGATATAGTTCAACATTAGAGGTTCATTGAAATAGATAGAGTTCAACATTAGAGGTTCATTGTATTAGATAGAGTTCAACATTAGAGGTTCATTGAATTAGATAGAGTTCAACATTAGAGGTTCATTGAATTAGATAGGGTTCAACATTAGAGGTTCATTGTATTAGATATGGTTCAACATTAGAGGTTCATTGAATTAAATAGGGTTCAACATTAGAGGTTCATTGTATTAGATAGGGTTCAACATTAGATGTTCAATGTATTAGATAGGGTTCAACATTAGAGGTTCATTGTATTAGATAGGGTTCAACATTAGAGGTTCATTGAATTAGATAGGGTTCAACATTAGCGGTTCATTGTATTAGATAGGGTTCAACATTAGAGGTTCATTGTATTAGATATGGTTCAACATTAGAGGTTCATTGAATTAGATAGGGTTCAACATTAGAGGTTCATTGTATTAGATAGAGTTCAACATTAGAGGTTCCTTGAATTAGATAGAGTTCAACATTAGAGGTTCATTGAATTAGATAGGGTTCAACATTAGAGGTTCATTGTATTAGATATGGTTCAACATTAGAGGTTCATTGAATTAAATAGGGTTCAACATTAGAGGTTCATTGTATTAGATAGGGTTCAACATTAGATGTTCAATGTATTAGATAGGGTTCAACATTAGAGGTTCATTGTATTAGATAGGGTTCAACATTAGAGGTTCATTGAATTAGATAGGGTTCAATATTGGCGGTTCATTGTATTAGATAGGGTTCAACATTAGAGGTTCATTGTATTAGATATGGTTCAACATTAGAGGTTCATTGAATTAGATAGGGTTCAACATTAGAGGTTCATTATATTAGATAGGGTTCAACATTAGAGGTTCATTGAATTAGACAGGGTTCAACATTAGAGGTTCATTGTATTAGATATAGTTCAACATTAGAGGTTCATTGAAATAGATAGAGTTCAACATTAGAGGTTCATTGTATTAGATAGAGTTCAACATTAGAGGTTCATTGAATTAGATAGGGTTCAACATTAGAGGTTCATTGTATTAGATATGGTTCACCATTAGAGGTTCAACGTATTAGATAGGGTTTAACATTAGAGGTTCATTGTATTAGATAGGGTTCAACATTAGAGGTTCAACGTATTAGATAGGGTTCAACATTAGATGTTCAATGTATTAGATAGGGTTCAACATTAGAGGTTCATTGTATTAGATAGGGTTCAACATTAGAGGTTCATTGAATTATATAGGGTTCAACATTAGATGTTCAATGTATTAGATAGGGTTCAACATTAGATGTTCAATGTATTAGATAGGGTTCAACATTAGAGGTTCATTATATTAGATAGGGTTCAACATTAGAGGTTCAATGTATTAGATAGGGTTCAACATTAGAGGTTCATTGAATTAAATAGGGTTCAACATTAGAGGTTCATTGTATTAGATAGGGTTCAACATTAGATGTTCAATGTATTAGATAGGGTTCAACATTAGAGGTTCATTATATTAGATAGGGTTCAACATTAGAGGTTCATTGAATTAGATAGGGTTCAACATTAGCGGTTCATTGTATTAAATAGGGTTCAACATTAGAGGTTCATTGAATTAGATAGGGTTCAACATTAGAGGTTCATTGTATTAGATAGAGTTCAACATTAGAGGTTCCTTGAATTAGATAGAGTTCAACATTAGAGGTTCATTGAATTAGATAGGGTTCAACATTAGAGGTTCATTGTATTAGATATGGTTCAACATTAGAGGTTCATTGAATTAAATAGGGTTCAACATTAGAGGTTCATTGTATTAGATAGGGTTCAACATTAGATGTTCAATGTATTAGATAGGGTTCAACATTAGAGGTTCATTGAATTATATAGGGTTCAACATTAGAGGTTCATTGTATTAGACAGGGTTCAACATTAGAGGTTCAATGTATTAGATAGGGTTCAACATTAGAGGTTCATTGAATTAGATAGGGTTCAACATTAGAGGTTCATTGTATTAGATAGAGTTCAACATTAGAGGTTCATTGAATTAGATAGGGTTTAACATTAGAGGTTAATTGTATTAGATATGGTTCAACATTAGAGGTTCATTGAATTAGATAGGT
Organism: Glebionis coronaria; assembly: GCA_025667525.1. NCBI lineage: Eukaryota > Viridiplantae > Streptophyta > Magnoliopsida > Asterales > Asteraceae > Glebionis > Glebionis coronaria. The sequence continues at coordinate 691,135,582 of CM046874.1, read as the reverse complement.
TTCAACATTAGAGGTTCATTATATTAGATAGGGTTCAACATTAGAGGTTCATTCAATTAGATAGGGTTCAACAATAGAGGTTCATTGTATTAGATAGAGTTCAACATTAGAGGTTCATTGAATTAGATAGGGTTCAACATTAGAGGTTCATTGTATTAGATAGGGTTCAACATTAGAGGTTCATTGACTTAGATAGGGTTCAACATTAGAGGTTCATTGTATTAGATAGAGTTCAACATTAGAGGTTCATTGAATTAGTTAGGGTTCAACATTAGAGGTTCATTGTATTAGATATGGTTCAACATTAGAGGTTCATTGAATTAGATAGGGTTCAACATTAGAGGTTCATTGTATTAGATATGGTTCAACATTAGAGGTTCAACGTATTAGATAGGGTTCAACATTAGAGGTTCATTGTATGATATAGGGTTCAACATTAGAGGTTCAACGTATTAGATAGGGTTCAACATTAGATGTTCAATGTATTAGATAGGGTTCAACATTAGAGGTTCATTGTATTAGATATGGTTCAACATTAGAGGTTCATTGAATTAGATAGGGTTCAACATTAGAGGTTCATTGTATTAGATAGAGTTCAACATTAGAGGTTCATTGAACTAGATAGAGTTCAACATTATAGGTTCATTGAATTAGATAGGGTTCAACATTAGAGGTTCATTGTATTAGATATGGTTCAACATTAGAGGTTCAACATATTAGATAGGGTTCAACATTTGAGGTTCATTGTATTAGATAGAGTTCAACATTAGGCAGGGTTCAACATTAGAGGTTCATTGTATTAGATAGAGTTCAACATTAGATGTTCAATGTATTAGATAGGGTTCAACATTAGAGGTTCATTGTATTAGATAGAGTTCAACATTAGAGGTTCATTGATTTAGATAGGGTTCAACATTAGAGGTTCATTGAATTAGATAGGGTTCAACATTAGAGGTTCATTGTATTAGATATGGTTCAACATTAGAGGTTCATTGAATTAGATAGGGTTCATCATTAGAGGTTCATTGTATTAGATAGGGTTCAACATTAGAGGTTCATTGAATTAGACAGGGTTCAACATTAGAGGTTGAACGTATTAGATAGAGTTCAACGTTAGATGTTCAATGTATTAGATAGGGTTCAACATTAGAGGTTCATTGTATTAGATAGGGTTCAACATTAGAGGTTCATTGAATTAGATAGGGTTCAATATTAGAGGTTCATTGTATTAGATATGGTTCAACATTAGAGGTTCATTGAATTAGATAGGGTTCAACATTAGAGGTTCATTGAATTAGATAGGGTTCAACATTAGAGGTTCAACGTATTAGATATGGTTCAACATTAGAGGTTCAACGTATTAGATAGGGTTCAACATTAGAGGTTCATTGTATTAGATAGGGTTCAACATTAGAGGTTCAACGTATTAGATAGGGTTCAACATTAGATGTTCAATGTATTAGATAGGGTTCAACATTAAAGGTTCATTGTATTAGATAGGGTTCAACATTAGAGGTTCATTGAATTAGATAGGGTTCAACATTAGAGGTTCATTGTATTAGATAGAGTTCAATATTAGAGGTTCATTGTATTAGATAGAGTTCAACATTAGAGGTTCATTGAATTAGATAGGGTTCAACATTAGAGGTTCATTGTATTAGATATGGTTCAACATTAGAGGTTCATTGAATTAGATAGGGTTCAACATTAGAGGTTCATTGTATTAGATAGGGTTCAACATTAGAGGTTCATTGAATTAGATAGGGTTCAACATTAGAGGTTCATTGTATTAGATAGAGTTCAACATTAGAGGTTCATTGAACTAGATAGAGTTCAACATTATAGGTTCATTGAATTAGATAGGGTTCAACATTAGAGGTTCATTGTATTAGATATGGTTCAACATTAGAGGTTCAACATATTAGATAGGGTTCAACATTAGAGGTTCATTGTATTAGATAGGGTTTAACAATAGAGGTTCAACGTATTAGATAGGGTTCAACATTAGATGTTCAATGTATTAGATAGGGTTCAACATTAAAGGTTCATTGTATTAGATAGGGTTCAACATTAGAGGTTCATTGAATTAGATAGGGTTCAACATTAGAGGTTCATTGTATTAGATAGGGTTCAAGATTAGAGGTTCATTGTATTAGATATGGTTCAACATTAGAGGTTCATTGAATTAGATAGGGTTCAACATTAGAGGTTCATTGTATTATATAGGGTTCAACATTAGAGGTTCATTGAATTAGATAGGGTTCAACATTAGAGGTTCATTGTATTAGATACAGTTCAACATTAGAGGTTCATTGAATTAGATAGGGTTCAACATTAGAGGTTCATTGTATTAGATAGGGTTCAACATTAGAGGTTCATTGAATTAGATAGGGTTCAACATTAGAGGTTCATTGTATTAGATAGAGTTCAACATTAGAGGTTCATTGAATTAGATAGGGTTTAACATTAGAGGTTTATTGTATTAGATATGGTTCAACATTAGAGGTTCATTGAATTAGATAGGGTTCAACATTAGAGGTTCATTGAATTAGATAGGGTTCAACATTAGAGGTTCATTGTATTAGATATGGTTCAACATTAGAGGTTCAACGTATTAGATAGGGTTCAACATTAGAGGTTCATTGTATTAGATAGGGTTTAACATTAGAGGTTCAACGTATTAGATAGGGTTCAACATTAGATGTTCAATGTATTAGATAGGGTTCAACAGTAGAGGTTCATTGTATTAGATAGGGTTCAACATTAGAGGTTCATTGAATTAGATATGGTTCAACATAAGAGGTTCGTTGTATTAGATATGGTTCAACATTAGAGGTTCATTGAATTAGATAGGGTTCAACATTAGAGGTTCATTGAATTAGATAGGGTTCAACATTAGAGGTTCAACGTATTAGATATGGTTCAACATTAGAGGTTCAACGTATTAGATAGGGTTCAATGTTAGAGGTTCATTGTATTAGATAGGGTTCAACATTAGAGGTTCAACGTATTAGATAGGGTTCAACATTAGATGTTCAATGTATTAGATAGGGTTCAACATTAGAGGTTCATTGTATTAGATAGGGTTCAACATTAGAGGTTCCACGTATTACATAGGGTTCAACATTAGAGCTTCAACGTATTAGATAGGGTTAAACATTAGATGTTCAATGTATTAGATAGGGTTCAAAATTAGAGGTTCATTCTATTAGATAGGGTTCAACATTAGAGGTTCATTGAATTGGATAGGGTTCAACATTAGAGGTTCATTGTATTAGATATGGTTCAACATTAGAGGTTCATTGAATTAGATAGGGTTCAACATTAGAGGTTCATTGAATTAGATAGGGTTCAACATTAGAGGTTCATTGTATTAGATATGGTTCAACATTAGAGGTTCAACGTATTAGATAGGGTTCAACATTAGAGGTTCAATGTATTAGATAGGGTTCAACATTAGAGGTTCAACGTATTAGATAGGGTTCAACATTAGATGTTCAATGTATTAGATAGGGTTCAACATTAGAGGTTCATTGTATTAGATAGGGTTCAACATTAGAGGTTCATTGAATTAGATAGGGTTCAACATTAGAGGTTCATTGTATTAGACAGAGTTCAATATTAGAGGTTCATTGTATTATATAGAGTTCAACATTAGAGGTTCATTGAATTAGATAGGGTTCAACATTTGAGGTTCATTGTATTAGATATGGTTCAACATTAGAGGTTCATTGAATTAGATATGGTTCAACATTAGAGGTTCATTGTATTAGATAGGGTTCAACCATAGAGGTTCATTGAATTAGATAGGGATCAACATTAGAGGTTCATTGTATTAGATAGAGTTCAACATTAGAGGTTCATTGAATTAGATAGAGTTCAACATTAGAGGTTCATTGAATTAGATAGGGTTCAACATTAGAGGTTTATTGTATTAGATAGGGTTCAACATTAGAGGTTCAACATATTAGATAGGGTTCAACATTAGAGGTTCATTGTATTAGATAGGGTTTAACATTAGAGGTTCAACGTATTAGATAGGGTTCAACATTAGATGTTCAATGTATTAGATAGGGTTCAACATTAGAGGTTCATTGTATTAGATAGGGTTCAACATTAGAGGTTCATTGAATTAGATAGGGTTCAACATTAGAGGTTCATTGAATTAGACAGGGTTCAACATTAGAGGTTAATTGTATTAGATATGGTTCAACATTAGAGGTTCATTGAATTAGATAGGGTTCATCATTAGAGGTTCATTGTATTAGATAGGGTTCAACATTAGAGGTTCATTGAATTAGACAGGGTTCAACATTAGAGGTTCATTGTATTTGATAGAGTTCAACATTAGAGGTTCATTGAAATAGATAGGGTTCAACATTAGAGGTTCATTGTATTAGATAGAGTTCAACATTAGAGGTTCATTGAATTAGATAGGGTTCAACATTAGAGGTTCATTGTATTAGATATGGTTCAACATTAGAGGTTCAACGTATTAGATAGGGTTCAACATTAGAGGTTCATTGTATTAGATAGGGTTCAACATTAGAGGTTCAACGTATTAGATAGGGTTCAACATTAGATGTTCAATGTATTAGCTAGGGTTCAACATTAGAGGTTCATTGTATTAGATAGGGTTCAACATTAGAGGTTCATTGTATTAGATAGGGTTCAACATTAGAGGTTCATTGAATTAGATATGGTTCAACATTAGAGGTTCATTGTATTAGATAGAGTTCAACATTAGAGGTTCATTGAATTAGATAGAGTTCAACATTAGAGGTTCATTGAATTAGATAGGGTTCAACATTAGAGGTTCATTATATTAGATAGGGTTCAACATTAGAGGTTCATATTAGATAGGGTTCAACATTAGAGGTTCATTGTATTAGATAGGGTTTAACATTAGAGGTTCAACATATTAGATAGGGTTCAACATTAGATGTTCAATGTATTAGATAGGGTTCAACATTAGAGGTTCATTGTATTAGATAGGGTTCAACATTAGAGGTTCATTGAATTAGATAGGGTTCAACATTAGAGGTTCATTGTATTAGATAGGGTTCAACATTAGAGATTCATTGTATTAGATATGGTTCAACATTAGAGGTTCATTGAATTAGATAGGGTTCAACATTAGAGGTTCATTGTATTAGATAGGGTTCAACATTAGAGGTTCATTGAATTAGACAGGGTTCAACATTAGAGGTTCATTGTATTATATATAGTTCAACATTAGAGGTTCATTGAAATAGATAGGGTTCAACATTAGAGGTTCATTGTATTAGATAGAGTTCAACATTAGAGGTTCATTGAATTAGATAGGGTTCAACATTAGAGGTTCATTGTATTAGATATGGTTCAACATTAGAGGTTCAACGTATTAGATAGGGTTCAACATTAGAGGTTCATTGTATTAGATAGGGTTCAACATTAGAGGTTCAACGTATTAGATAGGGTTCAACATTAGATGTTCAATGTATTAGATAGGGTTCAACATTAGAGGTTCATTGTATTAGATAGGGTTCAACATTAGAGGTTCATTGAATTATATAGGGTTCAACATTAGAGGTTCATTGTATTAGATAGGGTTTAACATTAGAGGTTCAATGTATTAGATAGGGTTCAACATTAGAGGTTCATTGAATTAGATAGGGTTCAACATTAGAGGTTCATTGTATTAGATAGAGTTCAACACTAGAGGTTCATTGAATTAGATAGGGTTTAACATTAGAGGTTCATTGTATTAGATATGGTTCAACATTAGAGGTTTATTGAATTAGATAGGGTTCAACATTAGAGGTTCATTGTATTAGATAGGGTTCAACATTTGAGGTTCATTGAATTAGATAGGGTTCAACATTAGAGGTTCATTGTATTAGATAGAGTTCAACATTAGAGGTTCATTGAATTAGATAGGGTTCAACATTAGAGGTTCATTGTATTAGATAGGGTTCAACATTAGAGGTTCACTGAATTAGATAGGGTTCAACATTAGAGGTTCATTGTATTAGATAGAGTTCAACATTAGAGGTTCATTGAATTAGATAGGGTTCAACATTAGAGGTTCATTGTATTAGATATGGTTCAACATTAGAGGTTCATTGAATTAGATAGGGTTCAACATTAGAGGTTCATTGAATTAGATAGGATTCAACATTAGAGGTTCATTGTATTAGATATGGTTCAACATTAGAGGTTCAACGTATTAGATAGGGTTCAACATTAGAGGTTCATTGTATTAGATAGGGTTTAGCATTAGAGGTTCAACGTATTAGATAGGGTTCAACGTTAGATGTTCAATGTATTAGACAGGGTTCAACTATAGAGGTTCATTTTATTAGATAGGGTTCAACATTAGAGGTTCATTGAATTAGATAGGGTTCAACATTAGAGGTTCATTGTATTAGATATTGTTCAACATTAGAGGTTCATTGAATTAGATAGGGTTCAACATTAGAGGTTCAACGTATTAGATAGGGTTCAACATTAGAGGTTCATTGTGGTAGATAGGGTTTAGCTGTTACACCCCCACAAATGCTATGCGCAGCGGAACTACAACATTGGGTGCTACACAGTATTCATTGCACACAAGATATATCAAATGACGCTAAAAAGACGCCAACTTAAAACTTGAATTTAAAATTGTTAGATGATACATGTCCACGGTTTTTCCAACCCCAATTGGTACAACAGAGTTTAGCGTTTTCGGTCCCCATGAATCTCAACCCAAGAATTTCAGTTTCACAACAACATTACATTAAAATTTGAAATTGTTTAAGTAGAAAAGGGAGGAAAAACAAGCAGACTCCAAGCCATACACACAACATCCATCCCATGCACGCTCCATTCTACACTTCAGCGGTTACCTGAAACACATGCCAAAATTTTGGTCAACGAAAACGTTGAGTGGAATTCATAGGTTTTACAATTCATTTGAACGTATATAAAATAAAAACCATTAGTGATCATTCATAGACTTGTCGATCAAACAATCTATATTCAGGATACTGACAATTGTGTTTAAGCTCATGACACTAATCTGTTAACTCAATCACCCGCGTAATAATTACCGGCGTGATTCAGATGAAACCAGTGCCCCTTCTAAAGGCATCAGTTGCAATTATACCTTATCTCTCATACAAGATAATCTACCGCAGAACTTACTCAACGTACAGCTTCTCGGCTAGCATTGGGTCGTTAGCCCCGTAGTACTACAAATTGTATAAGCGGCTATTTCCCCCTACTCGAGGGCAGGACAATAGTTAATAGTTCATGAATTTAGGGTCTTTTGCAACTTGGTACTCAACATAATTTCTAAGGCAACATTCGGGTCTAACAATCATTCATGATATACGTTCCTTTTAAAAACTAGCATGCATTTCCCTCGCGGGTAAAACAATTTGAAATAAATATAAGCGAGGCTATAAATTCACACCTTATATATTAAGTAGTCGGTAGTTCGAGAGATGATCACTGACGACGATACGGATGCCCAGGTAAATCAACACCTATCAACAAATAACGCGTAATGAGTAATCTCATTTTTAAATACCTTACGGTACTGTATAAAATACATAGATACTAGTCACTTAGGACAATTATAACTCACGCCAAAACAAAACAACAAGCATCACTCATTTTACATCATTCGTTCTTATTATTTACGTTATCCATTTTTACTCATTCTCGCCGGTACTTACCGAAAGTACGGGCTGTTTTACTCTACTTAACCATTCTTATAAAATTTGACAAAATTCTCAAAAATCCTATAAGACCTGTAGATAACATGTTTTTAATCCCAATAAAAGTTTTTACTTCTACGACTCGTTACTCAACGCTTTTCAAAAACTACATTTTACGGGCTGAAATTGTACTTCGACCAACTTGGACCTCTTTGACCTATATGAAATGTACCTTTGACTTCTTTGACTCCTAAGTCAACTTATAGACTCAATTACACAGGTTTGTGACCAAAATTTGACCCTTGACCATTTACCAAATCATACTTGTGGTCCTCGGGATTTGACTAAAATTATACATAAATTCGGATTATGAAAGTTCTCGTCTCCCGGTACTCGATCTTTAAAACCTCATAACTTTTAGCTCGTTTTGAGTCACGGGCTCTACCTTATACCAAATTAAAGATAAGAAGACCCTCTATAACTACATTTAGTTATCTAGACCTGTAGGAAAAATAATTTTTATAAAAAGACCTCAAACTTTCTGCCTAAATTTTACTACACCAAAATCATGCTTAAGCTCGATTCCAATCCTACTAATCACCACTAGGCATCATCCTAAGCTTCCCTAATCACAACCAAACACAAATTTTCAGTCCTACCCCTATTGATCAACCAACCTCATAATCTAAAATCAAAGAAAACAAACATGCAACCACTAATACCCATCTAAAACATCACTAAACACAATACCAAACACAAGATAATGCTCAAAATTCATCAACCACCATGGCTCCCCAAACACCCCCTTATGCCGTGGGGTTTGGGTGACCAAATCACCACAACCAAATTAATTTTGGTGGGTTTTATTGCTGATTATACTTCCATTGTACATGAATTTAACATGCATCCACACAATTGACCTCAAAAACGAATTTGAATGTTCTTGAAAATTTTTGGAAAATTTTTGTTAATGCATGTTTAATTAAACCATGGATTAACACTCACCAATGGATTCTAAGAGGTGGTCTTCAGTTAGATTTTGTGAAAACTCAAGAAAAAATGGTGGAATGGTGGTTCTTGGTGGTTTGGCCGTCGGCCTAAGGACAAGAGAGGAGAGAGTTTGATTTTGTTTTTGTTAAATGTTACTATGTGTTTGTGTTTATGCCTTTTTGTGGTATTGGGAGGGACCAAAGTGCAAATAAAGGTTTCTTTTGGCTTTAAGTAAAAACGCCATTAAAACTTTGCGGGATTGACTCACTAGTCAACTTTGAAAATTTTACGGGAGTCGGAAATCATCTCGAACACTCCAAAATATTTTTGGGATACTTTAAATGTACTCGGAAGGCTATAAAACTCACCCGACTCAACTTAACACGAACCGTAAATAAAATTCTCGAAAAATTACATTATCGATAAATCGTCAATAATTATAGAAATTTGGGCATCCCTCGGGATCGTAATCGTCATCGTCCTTCTTGAATCGTCAAACGTAAAAATTATAACCTCGAACATCGGCTTTAACCAAAATACTTATAAATATAGAAATTAAAATATATTAAAAATTTCAAAAATTAGCGTAATTTAGGGTAACGTTAATGACCTTGATTCTAGGGTGTCACATCCACCCCTCCTTAAAGAGAGCGACGTCCCGGCGCTCGCCTCTTCTTGTACTCACATTTCGTTCTACTGGAACAGATGAGGATACCTTTCCTTGAAAAAGTCCTCACGTTCCCAAGTGTATTCCGGTCCACGCTTAGAATTCCATCGGACTTTCACAATAGGAATTCTACTACGCTTCAGTCTCTTGACCTCTCGGTCCATAATTTCCACAGGTTCTTCCACAAAATGCATTTTGTCGTCCAGTCGAATCTCGTCCAAAGGAATCACCAATTCCTTATCCGCCAAACTCTTCTTCAGGTTCGATACGTGAAACGTGTCGTGAATAGCACTAAGCTCGCTTGGCAATTCTAACTTATACGCTACTGGTCCGATTCGTTCAACGATCTTAAACGGTCCTATATACCTCGGACTCAACTTTCCTTTCTTCCCAAAACGAATTACACCCTTCCACGGCGATACCTTGAGCATAACCATATCTCCAACTTCAAACTCCAACGGTTTCCTTCTGTTATCGGCATAACTCTTCTGTCGGCTTCTCGCAGCAAGTAGTCGGTTCTTGATTTGCACAATCTTCTCTGTCGTCTCTAAAACCATTTCGGGTCCAGTCAATTGACTTTCTCCTACTTCACTCCAACACACAGGCGATCTACACTTCCTTCCATACAATGCTTCGAACGGTGCTGCCTTGATACTCGCATGATAACTATTATTATACGAAAATTCCACCAGAGGCAAGTGGCGTTCCCAACTTCCTCCAAAATCAATCACGCATGCTCGGAGCATGTCCTCCATCGTCTGAATAGTTCGTTCACTCTGGCCGTCAGTTTCCGGGTGATAAGCCGTGCTTAAACTCAATTCAGTGCCCATCGCACGTTGAAGCGATTTCCAAAATTCCGACGTAAATCTACTATCGCGATCCGAAATGATCGATAACGGCACTCCATGTCTACAGACGATCTCCTTCACGTACACACTGGCGAGCTTTTCCATGCTGTCCGTCTTCTTCATAGGTAAGAAATGAGCAGATTTCGTTAACGTATCCACAATTACCCATATCATATCACATCCACTAGGAGTTCTAGGTAAACCCGTCACGAAATCCATAGCGATTTTCTCCCATTTCCATTCCGGGATCTCTGGTTGTACCAACAATCCAGATGGTTTCTTATGTTCTGCTTGAACCTTCGCGCAAGTCAAACACTTACTAACGTAACGAGCAATATCCGCCTTCATATTCGGCCACCAATAAACTTTCTTCAGGTCGTGATACATTTTATCCGATCCAGGATGTATCGAATACTTCGACTTATGCGACTCGTTCATAACCAATTCTCGAACTCCAGGCTTTCCTTCCTCAGATGAACACAATGGTAACCAAATCCGATTCTCAAAATATCTCAGTCCGTATGACCTAATCACGAAAAGAGGTTTCAACATTCGTCCCAAGTTCTCAGTGTGACACCCTAGAATCGAGGTCATTAACGATACCCTAAATTACGCTAAATTTTGAAATTTTTGATAAATTTTAATTTCTATAATTATAAGTATTTTGGTTAGAGCCGATGTTCGAGGTTATAATTTTTACGGTTGACGTTTTGAGAAGGACGATGACGATTACGATCCCGAGGGATGCCCAATTTTATATAATTTTTGACGATTTATCGATAATGTAATTTTTCGAGAATTTTATTTACGGTTCGTGTTAAGTTGAGTCGTGTGAGTTTTATAGCCTTCCAAGTACATTTAAAGTATCCCAAAAATATTTTGGAGCGTTCGGGAAGATTTCCGACTCCCGTAAAATTTTCAAAATTGACAAATGAGTCAAACCCGCAAAGTTTTGAGGTTGTTTTCTATTTAAGGACAAAAGAAGCCCAAAATTGCATTTAGGTCCCTCCTAACTAACAAAAAGGGGCAAAGTGGACAAACACACAAACACACACAAAAATTTACAAGAAAAATCAAACATCACTCCCTCCCTCTCTCTCTAAACCCACGGTCACACCCAACTCAAACAAAAATCCACCTAAAATCTTTTCCACTTGATTTTTCAAAAATCTAAGGTTAGACCACGCTTAGTTTGGTCATTACCCACCTATTCATGTAATCAAATCCAACATGCATTGATAAAAATTTTTCAAGATTTTTCATATGATCCAAAATTCGTTTTTGTGGCTATTTGAGCTAATGCATGTTAATTTTGAGTGTTATGGAAGTATAAACACCATGAAAACCCACCAAAATTAATTTGGTTGTGGTGATTGGGTCACCCAAACCCCACGGCATGGGGGTGTTTGGGGGAGCCATGGTGGTTGATGAATATGCATGTTATTATAGTGTTTGGTTATTTGTTTTATGATGATTTACATAGGTGTTACTACTTGCATGTGTATTTTTCTTTGATTTTGATATTGAGATTGGTTGATCAATAGGGGTAGGATGGAAGTTTGGTGTTAGGATATGTTTGGGAAGTCTTAGAATGATGTTTAGTGTTGGTTAGAAGTCTTGGAATCGAGTCTAAGCATGTTTTTGGTATAGTCATTTTTAGGCAGAAACATTTGGTCTATTTTGGAAAAATGATTTTTGTTCCAGGTCTTGAAAACTAAATATAGTGATAGAGGGTTTTTCTAGCTTTAATTTGGTATAAGGTAGAGCCCGTGACTCAAAACGAGCTAAAAGTTATGACATTTTAAAGATCGGGTACCGGGAGACGAGGACTTTCACAATCCGGATTTGTGCAAAGTTTTAGTCAAATCCCGAGGGTCACAAGTATAATTTGGTGAATGATCAAGGGTCAAAACTTGGTCCCTAACCTGTACAAATGAGTCTATATGTTGACTTATGAGTCAAGGAAGTCAAAGGTATTTTTCATATAGGTCAAAGTGGTCAAAATTGGTCGAAGCGCAATTTCAGCCCGTAAAATGTAGTCGTGGAAATGAGTTGCGTGACGGGTCGTAAAAGTGAAAACTTTTATTGGACTTAAAAACATGTTATCTACAGGTCATATAGGATTTTTGGAAATTTTGTCAAATTTTATAAGCATGGTTTAATAAGGTAAAACAGCCCGTACTTTAGTCAAGTACCGGCGAGAACGTGTAAAAATGGACAACGTAGGTTATAAGAATGGATGGTATAAAATGAATGATACTTGTTGTTTTTGTTTTTGGCGTGAGTTATATTTGTCTTAAGTGACTTATATATATGTATTTTATACAGCACCGTAAGTATTTAAATGAGATTACTCATTACGCGTTATTTGTGATAGGTGTTGAATTACCCGGGCATCCGTAACATCGTCAGTGAACACTCCTCGAACTACCGACTACTTAATATCTAAGGTGTGAATTTATAGCCTCGCTTATATTATTTCAAATTGTTTTACCCGCGAGGGAAATGCATGCTAGTTTTTTTTAAAAAGGAACGTATATCATGAATGATTGTTAGACCCGAAAGTTGCCTTAGAAATTGTGTTGAGTACCAAAGTTGCAAAAGTCCCTAAATTCATGAACTATTAACTATTGTCTTGCCCTTGCGAAGGGGGAAATAGCCGCTTATGCAATTTGTAGTACTACGGGGTTAACGACCCAATGCTAGCCGAGAAGCTGTACTTATAGTAAGTTCTGCGGTAGATTATTTTGTATGAGAAATAAGGTATAATTGCAACTGATGCCTTTAGAGGGGCACTGGTTTCATCTAAATCATGCCGGTATATTTACGCGGGTGATTGAGTTAACGGATTAGTGTCATGAGCTTAAACACAATTGTCAGTATCCTGATTATAGTTTGTTTGATCGACAAGACTATAAATGATCACGAATGGTTTTTATTATATATACGTTCAAATGGATTGAAAAACCTATGAATTCCACTCAACGTTTTCGTTGACCAAATTTTTGGCATGTATTTCAGGTAACCGCTGAGCAGTAGGATGGAGCATGCATGGGATGGATGTTGTGTGATCGGCTTGGTGTCCGCTTGTTTTTCCCTCCTTTTCTACTTAAACAATTTTTATGTTTAATGTCATGTGGTTGTAAAACTGAGGTTTTTGGGTTGAGATTCATGGGGACCAAAACGCTAAACTCTGTGCACTATTTGGGGTTGGAAAAACTGTGGACATGTATTATTTAACAATTTTAAATGTTGAATTTTTAAGTCGACGTCTTTTTAGCGTCGTTTGATATCTCTTGTGTGCAATGAATACTGTGTAGCACCCATTGTTGTAGTTCCGCTGCGCATAACAATTGTGGGGGTGTTACAGATTGGTAATCAGAGCCACGAGTTATAGAGAACTAGGTCGTTTTTGAAAATCCTAAACTATAACTTTTGGTGTTGTAAGAAAGGGTCCAAGCGCACACAACTATCCTGCATGGCTCCGGTAAGATTTATTGTTGTATTTATGGCATTTGACGTATACTTTTGAGTAAAGTATATAAGTGGGTAATTATTATATAAGTATGGAATTACTATATGTAGACGTTAAATTTTACGTGAAATATCCGACATCGTAATTTTTGTATTAATCATGCATGAGCATCATATTATTACATTTTGGGCATATGTACCACCTTTGCATTGCATTTGCATGCATATATTTATAATTATTGTATAATTACTTATGTACCCTCCGAAATTCGCTGTTATTGCAGGAATGGCCGAGGTACCGCCCAACGATTACGTCGTAGGTCACGAAGGGGGACCGTTACCTCCGAACCCGCCGGACAATAATAATGGATGGATCGCTCCAGAAGACGAAATAGGGCCGGAAAACGACAATGGCGAAAGTGAGGTGGATAATTTCAGCATGAGTAGTGACGACAATGAGGATTCCGAAGAAGAACCCGAGGAGCTATTGGATGATGGCATTCCCGAGGATGCCGTAGGCCAGACCGAACCCGATTTGTTTCAATCTCCGAGTTCGCCGAAGGGTTATGAGGTACCACCGACCGGTCGTTATGAGCAGCAACCTTTTGATCGCCCGATGGACAATAGTAATGGGAGCAGTGGAGAGTCATCCAAGTCGCCATCGATTCATGAGAATATTACAAGGGTCTATTTTCCGAGACCGAGTCACTACTGGGATCCCGCAGGTCGTTTGGGGAGGATGGAAAGGTTAATGTATGAGCGGTTTGTAGTTGAGACTAGGGTGATTAAGAAGTTTGATAAGACTGAGAGGGAGCATCAAAGATTGATGGAAAGGACTTCAAGGATTGCGTATGATGGGATGATGAACACAAGTGCCATCAACAGTTTGAAATCAATGGTTGCGAATTTAAGTGCTAGTCTTGATCGTGTGAGGGAAGATCAGATGAGGTTGTCGAGGATGCAGAGTTGGGAGCATCGTGTGAGGGATTCATTGCCCCCGGATTGGAGATTCGTGGACGATGTGGAGATGGAGGCGAATGACTTCATGGTTCAGCCGCCTACTGGAGGTGCTTGTATTTCGGTGGGAAGTCAAGTAGCGATTGAGCATGGATCCACATCAGGGATGAGAAAGGAAACAGAATGTGGGCCAGATGAGAAAGGAAAGGGAAAAGTGGATGATGTGGACGAGGACGTGAGTGATGAGGAAACCGAGGACGACGACGAGCCGCCATCCAAGAGGCCGTGTGGATCACCACATGCCTAGTTACTTGTTTTGTATTTTTCTTTGATCATTGTAATAGAACTATTTTAGACCTTTGTATGATGGTATTATGACGAGAAACTCAAGTACTTGATGTTTTGTGGTGAATGATTGTAGTGGCATTACTTGTCACGATTTTGGTTAACTATCAATACAATCTATGTTACCTTTCATGATCTGTGATATGTCTTAAATTTGATCTTTTGTGGTGTGAATTGATGAATATTAGTAACTCCGTAGGGATGTGTCGTTGTATGTATTTTATGTCTGGGAAACTTGATATGAATACTTACATTGTTTTTCTATTTTCTTTGTCTTGCAGAAAGAGATATTCGATAAAACAATGCCTCCAAAGTTGACTGCCGATCGTGTTAACAACATGATTCAGGAAGCGATAGCTAATGCGTTGGAAGCAGACCGAGCTGGGAGAAATCAGGATCCAGGAAGGAACGCGGGGAGACAACCAGCCCCGAGAGTGTGTACCTATTCAAGCTTTATGAAGTGCGGTCCTACGCAGTTCCGTGGATCGGGTGGAGCCCTAGAACTTAGGCGATGGTTGGAAAAAGTTGAGAGTACGTTTGAAATCAGTGGTTGTGCAGAGGCGGATAAAGTAAAGTTTGCAGCAGCTACATTTCTGGATGATGCGTTAAGCTGGTGGAATACCCAGGTAGCTACGGTGGGATTGGCTGTGGCAAATGCGAGAACGTGGAATGCGACCAAAGCTTTGTTGACAAAGAAGTTCTGCCCAGAGGAGGAATTGGGGCAATTGGAGGACGAATTGAGGCATTTGACCTTAAGGAACAACGATATAGCTGCTTACACCAGGAGATTCAATGAGTTAAGTCTTTTGTGTCCGGACATATTTGCCAATGACGCCAAGAAAATGAAGCAGTATATTAAGGGTTTATCTAGCAACATCAAGGGTGAAACAACTTCGTCGAAACCTGGAACGTTTGACGAAGCGGTTCAAATGGCACACGCTTTGATGGACGTTAAGCATCAGGATAAGCAGAATTACATTGCTGAGGGTAACAAAAGAAAATGGGAGGCAGCACAAGGCAATCAATCCCAAGGCCAGAACCGAGGAGGAAATCGAAACAACCAAGGGCCGAACCGTAATCAGCAGTTTAATCAGAGAAGGAACGAAGGAATGAGGGCCGTGACAAACCCTAGAGGTGTGAAAGTGAATCCCCATTGTGGAAAGTGCAACTTGTATCACGTTGGAAACTGCCCGCAGGCATGCGGAAAGTATGGAAAGGCAGGTCATAGGACTGCTAGTTGTCGAATGGGAGGAGTAGCCACTGGGGCTAATGCTATCAGGATGAGAGGATGTTATAGCTGTGGAGAAAGGGGGCATGTGCAAGCAAATTGCCCGAAGGCAGGGAACAGACGGGGAGGAAATAATGCGGCAGCTGTGTATCAAGTAGGAACTGCTGATAAACCACAAGGTCCCAATGTGGTTACCGGTACGTTTTTGCTAAACGCTTGTTATGCTAGTATTTTATTTGATTCTGGCTCCGACAAGAGTTTTGTAGACGTTAGATTTAGTCGTCATATCGATAGAGAACCGGTATTGTTAACGACTAGTTATAATGTTGAATTAGCCGATGGAAAAATTGTTAGTACGAATTCTATACTGAAAGGGTGTACCTTGAAGTTAGGAAACTACGCTTTTAAAATCGACTTAATTGAACCTTGTAATTGATCTGTTCCAGTGTATACTCAAAGATCGATTTAAGATCAGGGTATCATCAACTGCGTGTAAGAGAGGAGGATATTCCTGTAACTGCCTTTCGTACGCGGTATGGACACTTTGAATTTCGAGTGATGCCGTTTGGGTTGACTAACGCGCCTGCTGTATTCATGGATCTTATGAATCGCGTGTGCAAGCCGTATCTAGATAAGTTTGTTATTGTTTTCATCGACGACATACTTATTTACTCTAAGAGTAAGGAGGAGCACGAGAAGCACCTGAGAAAGATTTTGGAGTTGTTAAGGAAGGAGAAGCTGTATGCAAAATTCTCTAAGTGTGAGTTTTGGTTGGAATCAGTGCAGTTTCTAGGTCATGTGATTGATAAGGAAGGAGTTCGTGTAGATCCTGCTAAGATCGTAGCAATCAGGGAATGGTCAGCACCGACAACGCCGACTGAAGTTCGACAATTTTTGGGTTTAGCTGGGTACTATAGAAGGTTTATTGAAGGATTTTCGTTGATTGCGAAACCATTGACGCGGCTTACCGAGAAGAATAAGGTGTATGAATGGGGAAATGAGGAAGAGCTTGCTTTCGAAACGCTCAAGGATAAGTTATGTTCCGCACCGATTTTATCATTGCCTGAGGGAACCGAAGATTTCGTAGTGTATTGTGATGCGTCTCGTAAGGGTTACGGAGCAGTGTTAATGCAACGTGAAAAGGTGATAGCTTACGCGTCGAGGCAATTAAGGAAGAACGAGGAGAACTACACGACGCACGATTTGGAATTAGGAGCGGTGGTTTTTGCGTTGAAGCTGTGGAGACACTATCTGTATGGGACAAAGTGTGTTGTATTCACTGATCACAAGAGTTTGCAGCACATTTTAGATCAAAAGGAGTTGAATATGCGACAAAGACGATGGGTTGAACTATTGAGTGATTATGACTGTGAAATTCGCTATCACCCTGGGAAGGCGAATGTTGTAGCGGATGCATTGAGTAGGAAGGAACGGGAGAAACCTTTGAGGGTTAGAGCTTTAGTGATGAGTGAGAGCGTTGACTTAACCGAAACCATACTGAAGGCTCAGGAGAGAGGATTGATGAAAGGGAATGTTGAAGCCGAGAATTTGGGACGAATGTTGAAACCTATTTTCGTGATTAGGTCTGACGGACTAAGATATTTTGAGAATCGAATTTGGTTACCATTGTGTCCATCTGAGGAAGGAAAGCCTGGAGTTCGAGAATTGGTTATGAATGAGTCGCATAAGTCGAAGTATTCGATACATCCTGGATCGGATAAGATGTACCACGACCTGAAGAAAGTTTATTGGTGGCCGAATATGAAGGCAGATATTGCTCGTTACGTCAGTAAGTGTTTGACTTGCGCGAAGGTTCAGGCAGAACATAAGAAACCATCTGGATTGTTGGTACAACCGGAAATCCCAGAATGGAAATGGGAGAAAATCGCAATGGATTTTGTGACGGGTTTACCTAGGACTCCTAGTGGATGCGATATGATATGGGTAATTGTGGACAGGTTGACGAAATCTGCTCATTTCTTACCTATGAAGAAGACGGACAGCATGGAAAGACTCGCCAGCGTGTACGTGAAAGAGATCGTCTGTAGACATGGAGTGCCGTTATCGATCATTTCGGATCGCGACAGTAGATTTACGTCGGAATTTTGGAGATCGCTTCAACGTGCGATGGGCACTGAACTGAGTTTAAGCACGGCTTATCACCCGGAAACTGACGGCCAGAGTGAACGAACGATTCAAACGATGGAGGACATGCTCCGAGCGTGCGTGATTGATTTTGGAGGAAGTTGGGAACGCCACTTGCCTCTAGTGGAGTTTTCGTACAATAATAGTTATCATGCGAGTATCAAAGCGGCACCGTTCGAAGCATTGTATGGAAGGAAGTGTAGATCGCCCGTGTGTTGGAGTGAAGTAGGGGAAAGTCAATTGACTGGACCCGAAATGGTTTTAGAAACGACAGAGAAGATCGTGCAGATCAAGAACCGACTACTTGCTGCGAGAAGCCGACAGAAAAGTTATGCTGATAACCGAAGGAAACCGTTGGAGTTTGAAGTTGGAGATATGGTTATGCTCAAGGTATCGCCGTGGAAGGGTGTAATTCGTTTTGGGAAGAAAGGAAAGTTGAGTCCGAGGTATATTGGACCGTTTAAGATCGTTGAACGAATTGGACCAGTAGCGTACAAGTTAGAATTGCCGACCGAACTTAGTGCTATTCATGACACGTTTCACGTATCGAACCTGAAGAAGAGTTTGGCGGACAAGGAATTGGTGATTCCTTTGGACGAGATTCGACTAGACGACAAAATGCACTTTGTGGAAGAACCTGTGGAAATTATGGACCGGGAGGTCAAGCGGTTGAAGCATAGTAGGATTCCTATTGTGAAGGTCCGATGGAATTCTAAGCGTGGACCGGAATACACCTGGGAACGTGAGGACTTTTTCAAGGAAAGGTATCCTCATTTGTTCCAGTAGACGAAATGTGAGCCCAAGAAGAGGCGAGCGCCGGGACGTCGCTCTCTTTAAGGAGGGGTGGATGTGACACCCTAGAATCGAGGTCATTAACGATACCCTAAATTACGCTAAATTTTGAAATTTTTGATAAATTTTAATTTCTATAATTATAAGTATTTTGGTTAGAGCCGATGTTCGAGGTTATAATTTTTACGGTTGACGTTTTGAGAAGGACGATGACGATTACGATCCCGAGGGATGCCCAATTTTATATAATTTTTGACGATTTATCGATAATGTAATTTTTCGAGAATTTTATTTACGGTTCGTGTTAAGTTGAGTCGTGTGAGTTTTATAGCCTTCCAAGTACATTTAAAGTATCCCAAAAATATTTTGGAGCGTTCGGGAAGATTTCCGACTCCCGTAAAATTTTCAAAATTGACAAATGAGTCAAACCCGCAAAGTTTTGAGGTTGTTTTCTATTTAAGGACAAAAGAAGCCCAAAATTGCATTTAGGTCCCTCCTAACTAACAAAAAGGGGCAAAGTGGACAAACACACAAACACACACAAAAATTTACAAGAAAAATCAAACATCACTCCCTCCCTCTCTCTCTAAACCCACGGTCACACCCAACTCAAACAAAAATCCACCTAAAATCTTTTCCACTTGATTTTTCAAAAATCTAAGGTTAGACCACGCTTAGTTTGGTCATTACCCACCTATTCATGTAATCAAATCCAACATGCATTGATAAAAATTTTTCAAGATTTTTCATATGATCCAAAATTCGTTTTTGTGGCTATTTGAGCTAATGCATGTTAATTTTGAGTGTTATGGAAGTATAAACACCATGAAAACCCACCAAAATTAATTTGGTTGTGGTGATTGGGTCACCCAAACCCCACGGCATGGGGGTGTTTGGGGGAGCCATGGTGGTTGATGAATATGCATGTTATTATAGTGTTTGGTTATTTGTTTTATGATGATTTACATAGGTGTTACTACTTGCATGTGTATTTTTCTTTGATTTTGATATTGAGATTGGTTGATCAATAGGGGTAGGATGGAAGTTTGGTGTTAGGATATGTTTGGGAAGTCTTAGAATGATGTTTAGTGTTGGTTAGAAGTCTTGGAATCGAGTCTAAGCATGTTTTTGGTATAGTCATTTTTAGGCAGAAACATTTGGTCTATTTTGGAAAAATGATTTTTTTTCCAGGTCTTGAAAACTAAATATAGTGATAGAGGGTTTTTCTAGCTTTAATTTGGTATAAGGTAGAGCCCGTGACTCAAAACGAGCTAAAAGTTATGACATTTTAAAGATCGGGTACCGGGAGACGAGGACTTTCACAATCCGGATTTGTGCAAAGTTTTAGTCAAATCCCGAGGGTCACAAGTATAATTTGGTGAATGATCAAGGGTCAAAACTTGGTCCCTAACCTGTACAAATGAGTCTATATGTTGACTTATGAGTCAAGGAAGTCAAAGGTATTTTTCATATAGGTCAAAGTGGTCAAAATTGGTCGAAGCGCAATTTCAGCCCGTAAAATGTAGTCGTGGAAATGAGTTGCGTGACGGGTCGTAAAAGTGAAAACTTTTATTGGACTTAAAAACATGTTATCTACAGGTCATATAGGATTTTTGGAAATTTTGTCAAATTTTATAAGCATGGTTTAATAAGGTAAAACAGCCCGTACTTTAGTCAAGTACCGGCGAGAACGTGTAAAAATGGACAACGTAGGTTATAAGAATGGATGGTATAAAATGAATGATACTTGTTGTTTTTGTTTTTGGCGTGAGTTATATTTGTCTTAAGTGACTTATATATATGTATTTTATACAGCACCGTAAGTATTTAAATGAGATTACTCATTACGCGTTATTTGTGATAGGTGTTGAATTACCCGGGCATCCGTAACATCGTCAGTGAACACTCCTCGAACTACCGACTACTTAATATCTAAGGTGTGAATTTATAGCCTCGCTTATATTATTTCAAATTGTTTTACCCGCGAGGGAAATGCATGCTAGTTTTTTTTAAAAAGGAACGTATATCATGAATGATTGTTAGACCCGAAAGTTGCCTTAGAAATTGTGTTGAGTACCAAAGTTGCAAAAGTCCCTAAATTCATGAACTATTAACTATTGTCTTGCCCTTGCGAAGGGGGAAATAGCCGCTTATGCAATTTGTAGTACTACGGGGTTAACGACCCAATGCTAGCCGAGAAGCTGTACTTATAGTAAGTTCTGCGGTAGATTATTTTGTATGAGAAATAAGGTATAATTGCAACTGATGCCTTTAGAGGGGCACTGGTTTCATCTAAATCATGCCGGTATATTTACGCGGGTGATTGAGTTAACGGATTAGTGTCATGAGCTTAAACACAATTGTCAGTATCCTGATTATAGTTTGTTTGATCGACAAGACTATAAATGATCACGAATGGTTTTTATTATATATACGTTCAAATGGATTGAAAAACCTATGAATTCCACTCAACGTTTTCGTTGACCAAATTTTTGGCATGTATTTCAGGTAACCGCTGAGCAGTAGGATGGAGCATGCATGGGATGGATGTTGTGTGATCGGCTTGGTGTCCGCTTGTTTTTCCCTCCTTTTCTACTTAAACAATTTTTATGTTTAATGTCATGTGGTTGTAAAACTGAGGTTTTTGGGTTGAGATTCATGGGGACCAAAACGCTAAACTCTGTGCACTATTTGGGGTTGGAAAAACTGTGGACATGTATTATTTAACAATTTTAAATGTTGAATTTTTAAGTCGACGTCTTTTTAGCGTCGTTTGATATCTCTTGTGTGCAATGAATACTGTGTAGCACCCATTGTTGTAGTTCCGCTGCGCATAACAATTGTGGGGGTGTTACACTCAGCTTCAACATTCCCTTTCATTAGTCCTCTCTCTTGAGCCTTCAGTATAGTTTCGGTTAAGTCAACGCTCCCAGTCATCACCAAAGCTCTAACCCTCAAAGGTTTCTCCCGTTCCTTCCTACTCAGTGCATCCGCTACAACATTCGCCTTGCCAGGGTGGTAGCGAATTTCGCAGTCGTAATCACTTAGTAGTTCAACCCATCGTCTCTGTCGCATATTCAACTCCTTTTGATCTAAAATGTGTTGCAAACTCTTGTGGTCAGTGAATACAACACACTTCGTCCCATACAAATAGTGTCTCCACAGCTTCAACGCAAAAACTACAGCTCCTAATTCCAAATCGTGCGTCGTGTAGTTCTCCTCATTCTTCCTCAGTTGCCTCGACGCGTAAGCTATCACCTTTTCACGTTGCATCAATACCGCTCCATAACCCTTACGAGATGCATCACAATACACTACAAAATCTTCGGTTCCTTCAGGCAATGACAATATTGGTGCGGAACATAACTTATCCTTGAGCGTTTTGAAAGCAAGTTCTTCCTCATTTCCCCATTCATACACCCTATTCTTTTCGGTAAGCCTCGTCAATGGTTTTGCAATCAACGAAAATCCTTCAATGAACCTTCGATAATACCCAGCTAAACCAAGGAATTGTCGAACTTCAGTCGGCGTTATCGGTGCTGACCATTCCCTGATCGCTTCGACCTTGGCAGGATCCACGCGAACTCCCTTACTATCAATCACGTGACCTAAGAACTGCACTGATTCTAACCAAAATTCACACTTCGAGAATTTCGCATACAGCTTCTCCTTCTTTAACAACTCCAAAATCTTCCTCAGGTGCTTCTCGTGCTCCTCCTTACTCTTAGAGTAAATAAGTATATCATCGATGAAAACAATAACAAACTTATCTAGATACGGCTTGCACACGCGATTCATGAGGTCCATGAATACAGCAGGCGCGTTCGTCAACCCAAACGGCATCACTCGAAATTCAAAGTGTCCATACCGCGTACGAAAGGCAGTTACAGGAGTATCCTCCTCTCTTACACGCAGTTGATGATACCCTGATCTTAAATCGATCTTTGAGTATACACTGGAACCTTGCAATTGATCAAATAAATCGTCAATCCTCGGCAATGGGTACCGATTCTTAACCGTCAGCTTATTGAGTTCCCTATAGTCAATACATATCCGAAATGAACCATCTTTCTTTTTTTACAAACAACACTGGCGCTCCCCAAGGTGATGAGCTCGGCCTAATAAATCCTTTGTCCATCAATTCCTTCAGTTGATCCGATAACTCCTTTAACTCAGATGGTGCTAAGCGATAAGGTGCACGCGCAACCGGCGCAGCTCCTGGCACCAAATCAATTCGAAACTCGACCTCACGGGTAGGTGGTAAACCCGGCAACTCGTCTGGAAAAACTTCCGGATAATCGCAGATAACATGTACCTCTTCAATCCTCGCCTCTAAATCACCATCACTCGAAACTTGTGCCAAAAACACATCGCATCCGTTCTCTACGTACTTCATCATTTTCAAACAGGAAATCACTTTCAAACGAGAAGTGCATTCGTCTCCCTTCACCGTCAAAACTTTATTCCTCAACGGAATCTGAACTAATCTCTCGCCGCAGACGATCATAGCACTGTGCGCCATTAGCCAATCCATTCCCACAATCACGTCAAACGATCCTAGCTCTATAGGCATCAAGTCGATCTTAAAAGCGTAATTCCCTAACTTCAAGGTACACCCTTTCAGTATAGAATTCGTACTAACAATTTTTCCATCGGCTAATTCAACGTTATAACTAGTCGCTAACAACACCGGTTTTCTATCAATATGACGACTAAATTTAACATCTACAAAACTCTTGTCGGAGCCAGAATCAAACAAAATACTAGCATAACAAGCGTCTAGCAAAAACGTACCGGTAACCACATTAGGACCCTGTGGTTTATCAGCCGTCCCCACTTGATACACGGCAGCCGCGTTATTACCTCCCCGCTTGTTTCCTGCCTTCGGGCAATTCACTTGCACATGGCCTCTCTCTCCACATCCATAACATCCTCTCATCCTGATAGCATTCGCCCCAGTGGCTACTCCTCCCGTTCGGCAACCAGATGTCCTATGACCTGCTTTCCCACATTTGCCGCATGCAGGCGGGCAATTCCCAACATGATACAAATTGCACCTACCACAATGGGGATTCACTTTCACTCCTCTAGGGTTCGTCACTGCCCTCATCCCTTCATTCCTTCTCTGGTTAAACTGCTGATTTTGGTTCGTACCATGGCTGTTTCGATTTCCACCTCGGTTCTGGCCCTGGGATTGATTGCTTTGTGCCGCTTCCCATTTCCTCTTGTTGCCTTCAGCAATGGAGTTCTGCTTGTCCTGGAGCTTGACGTCCATCAATGCGTGAGCCATCTGGACCGCTTCATCAAACGACCCAGGTTTTGACGAAGTTGTCTCACCTTTGATATTGCTAGATAAACCTTTTATGTACTGCTTCATCTTCTTGGCGTCATTGGCAAAAACATCCGGACACAAAAGGCTTAATTCGTTAAACCTCCTGGTGTAAGCGGCGATATCATTGTTCTTCAAGGTCAAGTGCCTCAACTCATCCTCCAATTGCCCCAATTCCTCTTCCGGGAAAAACTTCTTAGTCAACAGAGCTTTCGTCGCATTCCACGTCCTTGCATTTGCTACAGCCAATCCAACCGTGGCTATCTGGGTATTCCACCAACTTAACGCATCATCAAGAAACGTAGCAGCCGCAAACTTCACTTTGTCCGCTTCTGCACAACCGCTGATTTCGAACGTACTTTCAACCTTTTCCAACCATCGTCTAAGTTCTAAAGCTCCACCCGTTCCACGAAATTGCGTGGGACCGCATTTCATAAAACTAGAATAGGTACACACCCTCGGGGCTTGCTGTCTCCCCGCGTTCCTTCCCTGGTCCTGATTTCTCCCGGCTCGGTCCGCTTCCAGCGCATTTGCTATAGCTTCCTGAATCATTGTGTTAACACGATCGGCGGTCAACTTTGGAGGCATGGTGTTATCGAATATCTCTTTCTGCAAGACAGGGAAAATAGAAAAACAATGTAAGTATACACATCAAGTTTCCGAGACATAATATACCTACAACGACACATCACTACGGAGTTACTAATATTCATCAATTCACATCACAAAAGATCAAATTTAAGACATATCACAGATCATGAAAGGTAACATGGATTGTATTGATAATTAACCAAAATTGTGACAGGTATTGCCACTACAATCATTCACCACAAAACTTATGTCCTCAAGTTTCTCGTCATAATGCCATCATACAAAAGTCTAAAACAGTTCTATTACAATGATCAAAGAAAAATACAAAACAAGCAACTAGGCATGTGGTGATCCACACGGCCTCTTGGATGGCGGTTCGTCGTCGTCTTCCTCGGGTTCCTCATCACTATCGTCCTCGTCCACATCATCCATTTTTCTCTTTCCTTTATCATCCGGCCCACATTCCGTCTCCTTTTTCGTCCCTGATGTAGACCCACACTCAATCGCTACCTGACTTCCCACCGTAATACAAGCACCTCTAGTAGGCGGCTGAATCATGAAGTCATTAGCCTCCATCTCCAAATCGTCCATGAATCTCCAATCTGGGGGCAATGATGCTCTAACTCGATGCTCCCAACTCTGCATCCTTGACAACCTCACTTGATCTTCCCTAACACGGTCAAGACTAGCGCTTAAATTTGCAACCATCGATCTTAAACTGTTGATGTCACTTTTATTTACATTTCCATCATACTCAATTCTCGCAGTCCTTTCCAACAGTCTTTGGTGTTCTCTTTCATTCTTATCAAACCTCTTAATTACCCTGGTCTCAACTACAAACCGCTCATACATCAACCTCTCCATCCTCCTCAAACGACCTGCGGGATCCCAGTAGTGTCTTGGTCTCGGAAAGTAGACCCTTACAATATTCTCATGAATCGATGGCGACTTGGATGATTTACTGGACTCTCCACCGCTCCCATTACTTACTCGAACAAATCCTGGCACTGTTCTCAAATAGTCCTTACAATTATCCATCGGGCGATTAAAGGGTTGCTGCTCATATCGACCGGTTGGTGGTACTTCATAACCCTTTGGCGAATTCGGAGATTGAAACAAATCAGGTTCGGTCTGGCCTACAGCATTCTCGGGAATGCCATCATCCATTAACTCCTCGGGCTCTTCTTCAGAATCCTCACTCTCGTCACTACTAATGCTAAAATTATCCACCTCACTTTCGTCATTCTCGTTTTCCGGCCCTATTTCCTCTTCTGGAGCGATCCATCCATTATCGTTGTCCGGCGGGTTCGGAGGAAACGGTCCCCCTTCGTGACCTACGACGTAATCGTTTCCATTATCATTAGGCGGTACCTCGGCCATTCCTGCAATAACAACGAATTTCGGAGGGTACATAAGTAATTATACAATATTTATAAATACATGCATGCAAATGCAATGCAAAGGTGGTACATATGCCCGAAATGTAATAATATGATACTCATGCATGATTAATACAAAAATTACGATGTCGGTTATTCTACGTATGATTCAACGTCTACATATAGTAATCTCCATACTTACGTAATAATTACCCACATATATACTTCACTCAAAAGTATACGTCAAATGCCATAAATACAAAAATAAATCTTACCGGAGCCATGCAGGATAGTTGTCACACCCCCAAAATCACCGCAGCGGAAGACTAGCTTTGGGAGGTTGTGACTTCATGAGTATTCGAGAGCTTGATCCGAGAACGACCTCTACATGCCAAAAACCACAAAGTAGACTCCAAATAATCCACATAGTCAAGTACCTGAAATACATGCTTAAAAATGTCAACATAAAGTTGGTGAGTTCATAAGTTTGTTTTAAAACGTTTATGAAAAATTAGAGTTTTACCGATCACTGCACCTTGCAGTAAAACATAAGTGTTTAAAAATCACAGTTTCTTGTTAAATAGTCTTTCTTTGAAAATTTCAAAGTGTACTGATAAAGACAGAGTTTATTTATAAAAGCCGAGAGTTTACTGATATAACAAGGTTCGCTAAAATAAGTAGAGTTTCTGATAAGACAAAGTTCACGGAAAATAAATTGAGTTTTCTGATAAAACAGAATTCACATGAAATAAATAGGGTTTATAGATAAAACAGAGTTCATAGATAACAACTAGCGTTTTCTGATAAAAGTAGAGCTCACTGATAAATAATAGAGTTTTCGATGATAATAGAATTGATTATGAACCACAAGATTTTCCAACCACTTAGTGACAATATAACAAATACAAAGTCACTAAATAAAATAAAGCATTTATTATTGTCTAAGCTCATGACACCGAAGCGTTAACAACACCGGTAGTATAATCACATAATGCAGCCCCTACGGATGCCTAACCCACGACATCCGTCCACAGACTCAAACGAAACTGTGTCCGCTTGTCCTCTGTTGGACCAAGCCGGACAGGGGCGTCAACCCCGATAGATCTATCCATAACATTCGCGCTTTCGACCGGTCATCCGGTCTGAAATTAACGGTTCATGAATATGGGCCAAAGTAATTGGGTTAAAGTGGGACTTAGACCAATACATAAAAGAGATATGCACTTGTGTCCATTCTTGCAACCATTGTCTCTACCCGAGAACCAGTAAAAAAAGCAGTTAAAGTTTTGGGCTATGAAAATCACAATAGAAATTTTGGTATCAACATTCATAAGTACTACGTATAACAATTAATGGAGTTGACCACTCAGCACGTAACAGTTAAACCAGTTTATAGATAGTTTATGACCAACCAAATAAGCTTAAAATTATCTTATGACAATCAAGACGTTTATAAACAGATAAACAGTTATTGACAACCAAACAAGTTTATAAGTAGTTTCTGACCAAGCATGTACCTCCCCCAAAGAGCAATTATAAAACATTTATAATTCGATTTAAAACGAGAAAATGTGGGGTATGAACTCACCTCGACGATGTAGAGCAAACGCTAGTGATGCTAATAATAGGCTCCGCACAAACGAAAATCGATACGGCTCGCTCATGGTGTTGTGGTTTAACTAATCGGCTAAATCTAATAACTTAAAAATGTATATTTGAGTTCTCGAAAAATATGTACATCAACATGACCCGTTGATAAAATATTTAAGTTCCAAGTTATAATAGTCCAGTGGTCGGTTAAATAAATTAATTAAGCATGCATCAAGTATATAATGTATTCCGTACACATTACGTATAACTAGACAATTATATAATTCTTATGTTGAATTATATAATAGCAATAATAATTTTTACAAATTAAACCAAAGTATATATTTATTCTGTATACAGTATAAAGATTGTGACAAAATAATTAGACAACATCGTTCGACACATTTAAATAAAATAACCACTTAATTAATAATTGTCACTTTTAAATAAAAAGTATAACTTTCATCAGTTTATCAGTACAATAGAATTCATCTATTTTACCAGTTTACAAATATAATAGTATATTTATTTATCGGTTTACAAATGTAATGGTAGTTTGTACCCAACAAAATATAAAGTATAGCATTTTATAGAAATTTCGACATGACCTTTTCGTTTATACAACCTTTTCCATATTAAACAATTCTCAATATTTTCCAAACAATTTACGTTGCGCAAATCACGTTTTAATGTATATCCAAACTAGACTATTTAATCACCATAATTAAATAGAACCAAACACAACCTATGTGTTATACATTAAAAGTCAAACGCCCGATGTGAGCTATTTAAACACATATTTAAATGTATAATCATATTCATAGTTCTCGTAATAATAATAGTATTCGACATATTTATTTAACCGATAAATATATATACCACCATTTTAATCCGCTTTAATACTTAATAAAATTAGATATGTTATTAGCCGATCCTAAACCACAACAACCCATTAGCCCATATCGTGCCCGACACTCTAAAACTTCGACGTCCCGCGTACGCAACCAAAACTAATAATCACCAAACCAAACGGCCCTTTAAACTTCTGCAAACCCCAACACACTCCTATCGCGTATCTGCAGTCCGCACCCCGTTATAAGCTGTCAGCAGACCCAAACGCCCCGTTATAAACTGTCTGCAGACCCAAACACCCTCTTATAAGCTGTCTGCATACCCAAACACCCCCTGGTGACGTTTCTGCTGCACCAAACGCACCTCTGTGGAGTTCCTGCTGCACCAAACGCACCGCGGTTGCTGATAAACAGCGAATCCAAACACACTCCGCTAGTGGTAATTTACCCCCCACCAACTGCTACCTGTGATAGCCCGAACGCACCCTAGTGGTGTTACTAGAAAAACCAAAACACACCATAGCGTTGTAACAAGAAACAAACGCCCCTTTTTACTGATTTATAGCTACCAAAGAAAGCACCTATGGCTGATAAACTGCTGGTGGTGACTGTCGACGTGGCGGCTGTGGTTGAACGATGGCAGCAGCCGCCAGATCTAGTGATAATGGTTGTGGTAGGTCTACGGATCTGGTGGTGTGCACGTGGTTCTATCACCACGTTGTGGAGATGCTGTGTGTGGTGGTCGTGGTAGCTAAAACAAGATGGAGATGATAAATCTGTGGCGGCGTGGTTGATCACCGCGATGGTGAAGGTGTGGTGGTGTGAAGTCGACTGCAGCAATGGTGGTAAAACACCACGGCGACTGAGATTAATGGTGGCGGCTACATGGTGGTTCGTGTAGAGGTGAACGATGGTGGTGACTATTGTAATGTTGGCGACGGGGTGGTGGCAGCAGTTGTTTTAGTGGCGGCTAAATATGGTGGCTGATGTTGGCGGAGCAGCTAGGTGGTGGTGGTAATGGGACAACGGTGATGGTGACAGCGAACAGTAGGTGGACGGCGGTTAGTGGGATGTGGCGGCGATGGTCGCCGGAAATGAAATATATAATAGGTCGGGTGATTTATCTTGTAGATCGGGTGGTAAGGAGTATTGTAGTGCTCACCAAAAGTTTGGCCGGAAATAGTGACGGCGCCGGAAAGTTTTTTCCGGTGGCCGGATTTTAGAGAGAGTATATAGTTAGGGTTTTGTGTGTGTGTTTTTAGTTTTAGGGTTTGTGTTTGTAAATGAATAAAAATGGAATTATTTTCTATTTATATCAATACAATGTGTAAGGTTGGGAATAGTTGAGGTTAACACTGTAACTTATTTATTTACATTTCTCGTCATTTTTTTGTTTAAACGTGACTCGGGATTCGTTTGAGTTTGATAAAATTTGTTTCGGTTTTAGAAATTTGCGCCGTTCAATTTAAAATAATTTTTCCATTAACGTAGAGTATTTACTTGACAAATTTTCGTAATCGTATACATTCTTATTAAAAATAGTTATTATCATCGGTTAACTCGAACAGTTACGTTCCAAGAAAAATAAAACTCAACTCGATTGATTTCGTTTTGAACGTGTGGTTTTAAAACTAAAATGAATAATATCAGATAGTTTAATAAATCTTTTTATCAAATATTTCTGAATAATTAAATATAAAATTAATTTGTATCGCGTCAGTTCTCAGATTTTTGCGCAGTCTTTTACAGTATATAAAATAAACTCCCGTTTTCGAATCAAATGACTTTGAAATTTCTCAAAAACGGATTTCGATTAATAAATAATATAATTTATTAGTATTTAAAGTCAGAAAATTCCCAGTTGTCACAGTACATCCGTGTTATTTGGAGTTCGTCCTCGAACTCAATCGTTGTTACCCTAATGAAAGTGTAGAGAAAATGATTTGATGTTCTACCCTAGTGTTCTGTCGAATATACTTATATCTGCTCACAGATCATTTTGTCAGAACTTCAAAAATCGTGTTATCCACCAATAGTTAATTATTTAAGCAATAGGTAGAAGAGGAATATATCTTAGCGGTTCTAAATGTCAATCTGATAAAGCGGTCATCATTATAACGATAAGAGGAAACAATTCGAGGCGAAGAGTCTAGAAAACTCGATCGCTCTTAAAAGTCTACAATGGTTCACCACCACCAGCCCGTTAGGTTCACGTCGATCAATATATATTCAGAAAAGATTCTCGTAACAATTCGCGAGTCAAACGAAGTTTAAAAATCACTCGTCAAAATGTCGTAGTAATAAGATAACAAGACGAAATACGATATATTCGTATGGACGAATCCTGAGTTAAAAGAAATACACTCCAAACTGGAATACTAAATCAATACCACAAGTATATAGGGTCACGTCGGATATCCTTAAGCCCACTCATTTATAATCTCACATTTGCATACAAAAGCGTCCTAATCTATGCAAATATGTCATTATAAACTTATGGTTCGGTGATTTATGATTTCTTTATTCAAATGGAAATGCGTCCCAATCCAATTCAATAAAGACTTCATAAATCATCCTACTTACGTGTCACCGGCAAAACTGACCATCAAATACCGATAAAGTATCTAAGAAAATAGATATTACAAAGACAGACATCCCATACCATCTCAATACGAAACCATAAATAAGCTTCTGTTCCGGTGACTTATGATTTCACATTCAGACGTCCCATACCATCTAAATATGAAATCATAATTAACCTGACGAGCCCCACCGGCACCATTCAGACATGCAAACTATCCAAATTATATCACATGAAATCATCAAAAGAAAAGAGCATGAGTTGCTAATAATTCGTCTTCGATAAGTAGACGTTTCGAATGTACGAGATCAAAGAACATAAGTGTCGATAGGTGATAAACCGATCGTAGACGTATATCAAGCTAAGAAACTCACGGTTATAAGTAGGATAATTTTATAGTACTTGGTTCTAAATAAGCAATTATCCAATCACATAAAACTTTCCTATTCTCGAGGAAAATTCATTTAATGTCTCTAGGTTTGATTATAAAAAGATCTGTGGGACCATTGTGTAACTCACAATGCCCAATAAATGTTCTAGCGTTCATATACCAAAATGTATTATATGTCTGTGTGCACTAATCAAGCAATTGAATTCATGTAAACTAGTTTTAACATTACAATCAATAAAGCTATAACAAACTTGCATTGTAATTATTCATATAGTGGCGGAATAAGTATGATGTTATGAGTCTTACTACTAATTAAAACTGAGAGCCGGTTATAGTCTAAAGTTACTAATGCAACCTAGTTCTCTATAACCAAGGCTCTGATACCAATCTGTCACACCCCCAAAATCACCGCAGCGGAAGACTAGCTTTGGGAGGTTGTGACTTCATGAGTATTCGAGAGCTTGATCCGAGAACGACCTCTACATGCCAAAAACCACAAAGTAGACTCCAAATAATCCACATAGTCAAGTACCTGAAATACATGCTTAAAAATGTCAACATAAAGTTGGTGAGTTCATAAGTTTGTTTTAAAACGTTTATGAAAAATTAGAGTTTTACCGATCACTGCACCTTGCAGTAAAACATAAGTGTTTAAAAATCACAGTTTCTTGTTAAATAGTCTTTCTTTGAAAATTTCAAAGTGTACTGATAAAGACAGAGTTTATTTATAAAAGCCGAGAGTTTAATGATATAACAAGGTTCGCTAAAATAAGTAGAGTTTCTGATAAGACAAAGTTCACGGAAAATAAATTGAGTTTTCTGATAAAACAGAATTCACATGAAATAAATAGGGTTTATAGATAAAACAGAGTTCATAGATAACAACTAGCGTTTTCTGATAAAAGTAGAGCTCACTGATAAATAATAGAGTTTTCGATGATAATAGAATTGATTATGAACCACAAGATTTTCCAACCACTTAGTGACAATATAACAAATACAAAGTCACTAAATAAAATAAAGCATTTATTATTGTCTAAGCTCATGACACCGAAGCGTTAACAACACCGGTAGTATAATCACATAATGCAGCCCCTACGGATGCCTAACCCACGACATCCGTCCACAGACTCAAACGAAACTGTGTCCGCTTGTCCTCTGTTGGACCAAGCCGGACAGGGGCGTCAACCCCGATAGATCTATCCATAACATTCGCGCTTTCGACCGGTCATCCGGTCTGAAATTAACGGTTCATGAATATGGGCCAAAGTAATTGGGTTAAAGTGGGACTTAGACCAATACATAAAAGAGATATGCACTTGTGTCCATTCTTGCAACCATTGTCTCTACCCGAGAACCAGTAAAAAAAGCAGTTAAAGTTTTGGGCTATGAAAATCACAATAGAAATTTTGGTATCAACATTCATAAGTACTACGTATAACAATTAATGGAGTTGACCACTCAGCACGTAACAGTTAAACCAGTTTATAGATAGTTTATGACCAACCAAATAAGCTTAAAATTATCTTATGACAATCAAGACGTTTATAAACAGATAAACAGTTATTGACAACCAAACAAGTTTATAAGTAGTTTCTGACCAAGCATGTACCTCCCCCAAAGAGCAATTATAAAACATTTATAATTCGATTTAAAACGAGAAAATGTGGGGTATGAACTCACCTCGACGATGTAGAGCAAACGCTAGTGATGCTAATAATAGGCTCCGCACAAACGAAAATCGATACGGCTCGCTCATGGTGTTGTGGTTTAACTAATCGGCTAAATCTAATAACTTAAAAATGTATATTTGAGTTCTCGAAAAATATGTACATCAACATGACCCGTTGATAAAATATTTAAGTTCCAAGTTATAATAGTCCAGTGGTCGGTTAAATAAATTAATTAAGCATGCATCAAGTATATAATGTATTCCGTACACATTACGTATAACTAGACAATTATATAATTCTTATGTTGAATTATATAATAGCAATAATAATTTTTACAAATTAAACCAAAGTATATATTTATTCTGTATACAGTATAAAGATTGTGACAAAATAATTAGACAACATCGTTCGACACATTTAAATAAAATAACCACTTAATTAATAATTGTCACTTTTAAATAAAAAGTATAACTTTCATCAGTTTATCAGTACAATAGAATTCATCTATTTTACCAGTTTACAAATATAATAGTATATTTATTTATCGGTTTACAAATGTAATGGTAGTTTGTACCCAACAAAATATAAAGTATAGCATTTTATAGAAATTTCGACATGACCTTTTCGTTTATACAACCTTTTCCATATTAAACAATTCTCAATATTTTCCAAACAATTTACGTTGCGCAAATCACGTTTTAATGTATATCCAAACTAGACTATTTAATCACCATAATTAAATAGAACCAAACACAACCTATGTGTTATACATTAAAAGTCAAACGCCCGATGTGAGCTATTTAAACACATATTTAAATGTATAATCATATTCATAGTTCTCGTAATAATAATAGTATTCGACATATTTATTTAACCGATAAATATATATACCACCATTTTAATCCGCTTTAATACTTAATAAAATTAGATATGTTATTAGCCGATCCTAAACCACAACAACCCATTAGCCCATATCGTGCCCGACACTCTAAAACTTCGACGTCCCGCGTACGCAACCAAAACTAATAATCACCAAACCAAACGGCCCTTTAAACTTCTGCAAACCCCAACACACTCCTATCGCGTATCTGCAGTCCGCACCCCGTTATAAGCTGTCAGCAGACCCAAACGCCCCGTTATAAACTGTCTGCAGACCCAAACACCCTCTTATAAGCTGTCTGCATACCCAAACACCCCCTGGTGACGTTTCTGCTGCACCAAACGCACCTCTGTGGAGTTCCTGCTGCACCAAACGCACCGCGGTTGCTGATAAACAGCGAATCCAAACACACTCCGCTAGTGGTAATTTACCCCCCACCAACTGCTACCTGTGATAGCCCGAACGCACCCTAGTGGTGTTACTAGAAAAACCAAAACACACCATAGCGTTGTAACAAGAAACAAACGCCCCTTTTTACTGATTTATAGCTACCAAAGAAAGCACCTATGGCTGATAAACTGCTGGTGGTGACTGTCGACGTGGCGGCTGTGGTTGAACGATGGCAGCAGCCGCCAGATCTAGTGATAATGGTTGTGGTAGGTCTACGGATCTGGTGGTGTGCACGTGGTTCTATCACCACGTTGTGGAGATGCTGTGTGTGGTGGTCGTGGTAGCTAAAACAAGATGGAGATGATAAATCTGTGGCGGCGTGGTTGATCACCGCGATGGTGAAGGTGTGGTGGTGTGAAGTCGACTGCAGCAATGGTGGTAAAACACCACGGCGACTGAGATTAATGGTGGCGGCTACATGGTGGTTCGTGTAGAGGTGAACGATGGTGGTGACTATTGTAATGTTGGCGACGGGGTGGTGGCAGCAGTTGTTTTAGTGGCGGCTAAATATGGTGGCTGATGTTGGCGGAGCAGCTAGGTGGTGGTGGTAATGGGACAACGGTGATGGTGACAGCGAACAGTAGGTGGACGGCGGTTAGTGGGATGTGGCGGCGATGGTCGCCGGAAATGAAATATATAATAGGTCGGGTGATTTATCTTGTAGATCGGGTGGTAAGGAGTATTGTAGTGCTCACCAAAAGTTTGGCCGGAAATAGTGACGGCGCCGGAAAGTTTTTTCCGGTGGCCGGATTTTAGAGAGAGTATATAGTTAGGGTTTTGTGTGTGTGTTTTTAGTTTTAGGGTTTGTGTTTGTAAATGAATAAAAATGGAATTATTTTCTATTTATATCAATACAATGTGTAAGGTTGGGAATAGTTGAGGTTAACACTGTAACTTATTTATTTACATTTCTCGTCATTTTTTTGTTTAAACGTGACTCGGGATTCGTTTGAGTTTGATAAAATTTGTTTCGGTTTTAGAAATTTGCGCCGTTCAATTTAAAATAATTTTTCCATTAACGTAGAGTATTTACTTGACAAATTTTCGTAATCGTATACATTCTTATTAAAAATAGTTATTATCATCGGTTAACTCGAACAGTTACGTTCCAAGAAAAATAAAACTCAACTCGATTGATTTCGTTTTGAACGTGTGGTTTTAAAACTAAAATGAATAATATCAGATAGTTTAATAAATCTTTTTATCAAATATTTCTGAATAATTAAATATAAAATTAATTTGTATCGCGTCAGTTCTCAGATTTTTGCGCAGTCTTTTACAGTATATAAAATAAACTCCCGTTTTCGAATCAAATGACTTTGAAATTTCTCAAAAACGGATTTCGATTAATAAATAATATAATTTATTAGTATTTAAAGTCAGAAAATTCCCAGTTGTCACAATAGTTGTGTGTGCTTGGACCATTTCTTACGACACCAAAAGTTATAGTTTAGGATTTTCAAAAACGACCTAGTTCTCTATAACTCATGGCTCTGATTACCAATCTGTAACACCCCCACAAATGCTATGCGCAGCGGAACTACAACATTGGGTGCTACACAGTATTCATTGCACACAAGATATATCAAACGACGCTAAAAAGACGCCAACTTAAAACTTGAATTTAAAATTGTTAGATGATACATGTCCACGGTTTTTCCAACCCCAATTGGTACAACAGAGTTTAGCGTTTTCGGTCCCCATGAATCTCAACCCAAGAATTTCAGTTTCACAACAACATTACATTAAAATTTGAAATTGTTTAAGTAGAAAAGGGAGGAAAAACAAGCAGACTCCAAGCCATACACACAACATCCATCCCATGCACGCTCCATTCTACACTTCAGCGGTTACCTGAAACACATGCCAAAATTTTGGTCAACGAAAACGTTGAGTGGAATTCATAGGTTTTACAATTCATTTGAACGTATATAAAATAAAAACCATTAGTGATCATTCATAGACTTGTCGATCAAACAATCTATATTCAGGATACTGACAATTGTGTTTAAGGTCATGACACTAATCCGTTAACTCAATCACCCGCGTAATAATTACCGGCGTGATTCAGATGAAACCAGTGCCCCTTCTAAAGGCATCAGTTGCAATTATACCTTATCTCTCATACAAGATAATCTACCGCAGAACTTACTCAACGTACAGCTTCTCGGCTAGCATTGGGTCGTTAGCCCCGTAGTACTACAAATTGTATAAGCGGCTATTTCCCCCTACTCGAGGGCAGGACAATAGTTAATAGTTCATGAATTTAGGGTCTTTTGCAACTTGGTACTCAACACAATTTCTAAGGCAACATTCGGGTCTAACAATCATTCATGATATACGTTCCTTTTAAAAACTAGCATGCATTTCCCTCGCGGGTAAAACAATTTGAAATAAATATAAGCGAGGCTATAAATTCACACCTTATATATTAAGTAGTCGGTAGTTCGAGAGATGATCACTGACGACGATACGAATGCCCGGGTAAATCAACACCTATCAACAAATAACGCGTAATGAGTAATCTCATTTTTAAATACCTTACGGTACTGTATAAAATACATAGATACTAGTCACTTAGGACAATTATAACTCACGCCAAAACAAAACAACAAGCATCACTCATTTTACATCATTCGTTCTTATTATTTACGTTATCCATTTTTACTCATTCTCGCCGGTACTTACCGAAAGTACGGGCTGTTTTACTCTACTTAACCATTCTTATAAAATTTGAAAAAATTCTCAAAAATCCTATAAGACCTGTAGATAACATGTTTTTAATCCCAATAAAAGTTTTTACTTCTACGACTCGTTACTCAACGCTTTTCAAAAACTACATTTTACGGGCTGAAATTGTACTTCGACCAACTTGGACCTCTTTGACCTATATGAAATGTACCTTTGACTTCTTTGACTCCTAAGTCAACTTATAGACTCAATTACACAGGTTTGTGACCAAAATTTGACCCTTGACCATTTACCAAATCATACTTGTGGTCCTCGGGATTTGACTAAAACTATACATAAATTCGGATTTTGAAAGTTCTCGTCTCCCGGTACTCGATCTTTAAAACCTCATAACTTTTAGCTCGTTTTGAGTCACGGGCTCTACCTTATACCAAATTAAAGATAAGAAGACCCTCTATAACTACATTTAGTTATCTAGACCTGTAGGAAAAATAATTTTTATAAAAAGACCTCAAACTTTCTGCCTAAATTTTACTACACCAAAATCATGCTTAAGCTCGATTCCAATCCTACTAATCACCACTAGGCATCATCCTAAGCTTCCCTAATCACAACCAAACACAAACTTTCAGTCCTACCCCTATTGATCAACCAACCTCATAATCTAAAATCAAAGAAAACAAACATGCAACTACTAATACCCATCTAAAACATCACTAAACACAATACCAAACACAAGATAATGCTCAAAATTCATCAACCACCATGGCTCCCCAAACACCCCCTTATGCCGTGGGGTTTGGGTGACCAAATCACCACAACCAAATTAATTTTGGTGGGTTTTATTGGTGATTATACTTCCATTGTACATGAATTTAACATGCATCCACACAATTGACCTCAAAAACGAATTTGAATGTTCTTGAAAATTTTTGGAAAATTTTTGTTAATGCATGTTTAATTAAACCATGGATTAACACTCACCAATGGATTCTAAGAGGTGGTCTTAAGTTAGATTTTGTGAAAACTCAAGAAAAAATGGTGGAATGGTGGTTCTTGGTGGTTTGGCCGTCGGCCTAAGGACAAGAGAGGAGAGAGTTTGATTTTGTTTTTGTTAAATGTTACTATGTGTTTGTGTTTATGCCTTTTTGTGGTATTGGGAGGGACCAAAGTGCAAATAAAGGTTTCTTTTGGCTTTAAGTAAAAACGCCATTAAAACTTTGCGGGATTGACTCACTAGTCAACTTTGAAAATTTTACGGGAGTCGGAAATCATCTCGAACACTCCAAAATATTTTTGGGATACTTTAAATGTACTCGGAAGGCTATAAAACTCACCCGACTCAACTTAACACGAACCGTAAATAAAATTCTCGAAAAATTACATTATCGATAAATCGTCAATAATTATAGAAATTTGGGCATCCCTCGGGATCGTAATCGTCATCGTCCTTCTTGAATCGTCAAACATAAAAATTATAACCTCGAACATCGGCTTTAACCAAAATACTTATAAATATAGAAATTAAAATATATTAAAAATTTCAAAAATTAGCGTAATTTAGGGTAACGTTAATGACCTTGATTCTAGGGTGTCACATTAGCATTAGAGGTTCAACGTATTAGATATGGTTCAACGTTAGATGTTCAATGTATTAGACAGGGTTCAACATTAGAGGTTCATTGTATTAGATAGGGTTCAACATTAGAGGTTCACTGAATTAGATAGGGTTCAACATTAGAGGTTCATTGTATTAGATATGGTTCAACATTAAAGGTTCATTGAATTAGATAGGGTTCAACATTAGAGGTTCATTGAATTAGATAGGGTTCAACATTAGAGGTTCAACAAATTAGATATGGTTCAACATTAGAGGTTCAACGTATTAGATAGGGTTCAACATTAGAGGTTCATTGTATTAGATAGGGTTCAACATTCGAGGTTCAACGTATTAGATAGGGTTCAACATTAGATGTTCAATGTATTAGATAGGGTTCAACATTAAAGGTTCATTGTATTAGATAGGGTTCAACATTAGAGGTTCAACGTATTAGATAGGGTTCAACATTTGAGGTTCAACGTATTAGATAGGGTTCAACATTAGATGTTCAATGTATTAGATAGGGTTTAACATTAGAGGTTCATTGTATTAGATAGGGTTCAACATTAGAGGTTCATTGAATTAGATAGGGTTCAACATTAGAGGTTCATTGTATTAGATATGGTTCAACATTAGAGGTTCATTGAATTAGATAAGGTTCAACATTAGAGGTTCATTGAATTAGATAGGGTTCAACATTAGAGGTTCATTGTATTAGATATGGTTCAACATTAGAGGTTCAACGTATTAGATAGGGTTCAACATTAGAGGTTCATTGTATTAGATAGGGTTCAACATTAGAGGTTCAACGTATTAGATAGGGTTCAACATTAGATGTTCAATGTATTAGATAGGGTTCAATATTAGAGGTTCATTGTATTAGATAGGGTTCAACATTAGAGGTTCATTGAATTAGATAGGGTTCAACATTAGAGGTTCATTGTATTAGATAGAGTTCAACATTAGAGGTTCATTGTATTAGATAGAGTTCAACATTAGAGGTTCATTGAATTAGATAGGGTTCAACATTAGAGGTTCATTGTATTAGATAGAGTTCAACATTAGAGGTTCATTGAATTAGATAGAGTTCAACATTAGAGGTTCATTGAATTAGATAGGGTTCAACATTAGAGGTTCATTGTATTAGATATGGTTCAACATTAGAGGTTCATTGACTTAAATAGGGTTCAACATTAGAGGTTCATTGTATTAGATAGGGTTCAACATTAGAGGTTCATTGAATTAGATAGGGTTCAACATTAGAGGTTCATTGTATTAGATAGAGTTCAACATTAGAGGTTCATTGAATTAGATAGAGTTCAACATTAGAGGTTCATTGAATTAGATAGGGTTCAACATTAGATGTGACAAATCTAACATTTTCAGGTAGTGAAATATTTTCTCGTATAATATTTTGAAACTTATTTTTGTGTTGGTTGACGAACTCACAATTTACGGATTTAAATTTGGGCTTACGTGCATAATTTGGCGTCTTTTACGACTAAACCGGAAACCTTAGGATTACGTATTTACGTTTTTGAACTCCGTTTTTGATGTGACAATTTTTATTGGATTCGTTTTGTGACGGTGATTCATAATTTATAAAAACGTTTTTCGTAAAACGACCCGAGGGCACGCAAATCGAGAAAACTAGAATCGAGAAATACCCGTAAACTAGTGAGATGGGACAAAACACTTTGCCCCATCCCACTAGCTTATATGGGACGGCATTATGGACACCACCACACATAGGTGGCATCAAGTTAGCAAGTATTCACAAGTGTAAGCTTGTGCTTACACTTTAAGCTAACTACTTCCACCTTAACACAAAACTAGCTAATGGTTTTCATTCTTACCATTTCATCCATGCAATTCACTCTCAAACTCTCTCTACTTCTCCCTTTGTGCCGTCCCACATCAAGCAACAAACCCCATCATTGATCTTTTCTAGCTACAAACCACATGTTTACTAGTCCTATTAAGGTGTTTCCTTGAAGCCTTGATCATTTGGTGGCCATATAAACAACTTTGGAGGTGATTTGCTTGTGTCCTAGGGCTGATTTTCCAACATATGATCTTGATATTTGATGGTCTTGGAGATACCTGTTGTGTTCATCAAGTTCTTGCCTTCCTAAAACAAGAAATCCACTTGGATTGGTAAAGAAGATCATCCTCTACATTTTTCTCTTATTATTTTGTAAAGAACAAATGTATTTTCTTTCATTTTGTATATGTATATGATGTATATATGATGATAAAAATGTTGTGTGGGGATCAAGTGTTGATAAACATGCTTAAAAATGATGATAACCATAAGAAATGAAGCTAAAATCTTGACTAATTAGTTGGCTGTATAAAAACAGTAGATAACTAAAAGATGAACTGATAAATTTGCATGGTTTGATCTATTTACAGTAAGTAGATGATGTTATACACATGTGAGAGTTGGCCATGCAATGGAATCAAAATAATGAGTGAGATATGATCAAAACAAGTTAGGTGGTACAATCTGAATAAGCAGTTTTGTAGGGACTGTTAAGGAAACTTAGACTCAAAATGGGCAGTAGCTATAACTAAGTTATATGTAGCACATATTATGAAGAAGTTGTCATCCAAAAATGAGCTTCTAAGTCATTGTAGAACTCTAGATATGATAAAAATGGTGAATGTGAAGTTAAAAATCAGATTTTGGAAATAATGTTTATTATTATTATATAAGCACTCACTTTATAATTTATAAAATGTAAAATATAAACCCACTAACTTATAAAACTTATTTATATAAATGTATAAAAGGTTAATTAAATGGGTAAATTATATAAATGGTG
Organism: Glebionis coronaria; assembly: GCA_025667525.1. Lineage (NCBI taxonomy): Eukaryota > Viridiplantae > Streptophyta > Magnoliopsida > Asterales > Asteraceae > Glebionis > Glebionis coronaria. Next base: position 691,093,617 of record CM046874.1, on the reverse strand, counting down.
GTAAAATAATATTTATAAGTAATAAAAACTATAAACTTGATTTTTACGACTTTTTCGGCTATTGCCGTGAAATTAACGTTTTTCATCAAATAAAACTTAGACGACCAAACCCGTCTGATGTAAAGTTTATAAAAGTTATATACTGATGTATAAGTAACTAAGACAAGTAAAAACCGATAAAACCCGAACTATAAGAATTACGGACATTTACGAGCTAAATAAACCTATTAGACTAATAATTGGACTTAATAAGATAAAAACTTGTAAAAAGAATTATTTGGGCTTAACCCATTAGGGCCCAACATGAAAGATATATATACTGATCATATAGGTATAAAATGGGTAAAAACAAGTTAAAGAACTTATAAAAGACTTAATGAACTTAAAATAGGTAAAATCGGTAAAACTAGTGAACTAGTAAGACGATACTAAAACGTAAACACTAAAATGAGTAAACAAGGATTTATAAACCCACTTGATCATCATCATATGTACAAAATCATCATATGTATATTGTTATTTTGATAAAAGTCATTGGACCGAGTCTAAGACCGATTATTATTTATATAGGTTTCCGTGACCGAAGCACGCCCGTAGCCGATAATCCGCCTTTCATTAACAACGTGAGTTCATAGCCTCGCACTCTTTTAAATGTTTTATAAAATGATTTGTAAACCCGCGAGGGAGATAACATGCTAGATTTTTATAAAAATAGAACACAAGTAGTCCCGATTGTATGCTAAATGATATGGACCCGAATGATGCTATGACCCTATATTCGAGACTAAAAGGATTATTAGTAGTTAGATTATGTCACTTAAAGTCCCATTAGCATGAATTGTGAACTACCGGGATTTGGTAGACGCTTATGCATTTGATAGTACTATTTGGGGACGATCACCCCAGTTCGCGCCTTGACGGTTGATCCCCGTCGCACCACATTGATTGGTAAGCGAATTTATGTATGAGAAGATTCCATAGCGTGATTTTTGTGACGACACGCTAACTTAGATGGGCAAATTGTTTGTCGGGTTCGCGGCCCGCTGTTTTCACAGTAAGGTAACAATGTCATGCGGCTAATAATAATCCTAATTCAGATACTATAATCTATACGATATGTATAATCTAAATAAACGATAACGACGCTATTACGATGAATATATTACCTATCATGGTAATATAGAGACTACGGTCTCATGGACGGTTTTCAGATGTATGCTTGATTTATATATTGCCTGACTAGCAATATGTGGACTTACTTCCGATATTATACTTGTGTTCTGATTTTAAATGATTGTAAATGATTGTTTTATATAACGGTTTTCATTAAACTCTATGAATTCACTCGGCATTCGCTGATATAATTTTTGCATGTTTTCTATCTCAGGTGCTTGAAGGTAATCCGGATGGAGATCGACTCTGATGGCCCACACTTAATATTAAAAATGTTCATTCGATCTGTGTTTTGTAAACTTAATGACCTGTATAATTTGGGACCTGTTGTATACTTTTAAACCTTTTTATCGAATGAATGTTTGTTAAACCTTGTACAACCATTTTTATGTGTTGTCTATGATTGGAGTTATTGTGCTATCCCGTAACACTCTGAAAGACCCTTCCGCTGTACCGATACGAAAAATGAGAGTGTTACAGTTTGGTACTAGAGCTCTCGTTGTAGAGAACAAAAGATTTTAAAAACCAAGGTTTTGAACAAAACTTTTCAAAATCTTTTGACAATGAACATTTGAGAAAATATTTGAAAAATCTTTTGACTATAACGGTGCCAGAGATCTCCGACGTTACCAACAAGCCCTATTGAGAAGATATATATTTTGATATATATAATTTAATTTATATATATGTATATATCGTGATTTCATTATGTAATTATTTAACTAGTATGTTATCCTAATACGAGATAAATATATATAAATGCAGATTGTCATGGCTGACCCTAATATTCCTGTAGAAAACCATGCTATTCCCGAACCTAATATAGAAGATGATCCTTATTTAGACTTAGTAGATTTTGATATTGATGATGAGGAGGAACCATTTGAGGATCTCGAGCCCGAGTTAGGACTAGGAGATCAGATTGCCCCTCAAGTTGACTTAGTAGAAAATGAGATTGAGAATGTGGGTAATGAGAATGTGGATATTGAGAATGTGGATATTGAGAATGTGGGTAATGAGAATGTGGATATTGAGAATGTAGATATTGAGAAAGTGGGTAATAAGAATGTGGATATTGAGAATGTGGGTAATGAGAATGTGGAGATTGAGAATGCTGATATTGAGAATGAGGATGAGATTGGATTAGATGAGTTAGATGATGAGATTGACGACGAGGATGTCGAGGAAGACGTAGGTATAGATGTTGAGGTTGATGACGATGAGGAAGCTGAGCTTATTTATCCGTATGATGTTCCAGAGGGCGAGCCTTTGCCCCCACCAGTTTGTTTGTCTGATTCTGAGGATGAGTTACCTAGGGACGAAATGTCTGAATCGTCTGAATCTGATTCTGAATCAGAGGAGGATGAGGATGACGATGCACCTGACGGTACTGATGGTATTGATACTCGTAGACGTGAGATAGGAGAGTCGTCTAGTACTCGAGAGGCTACTCATATTGATGGTCTTGCACCATGGGCCTTGAGACGTGATCTAGATGCTTCCCGTGTTAAGAGTTGTGTGACAGAGGTTGGATTAGGTGTTGTTCAGACTCAGGTTGCTTATTTGGAGTCGAAGGCTAAGGTTGGCGAGAAAGAGCGAGAATTGCTTAGTTTGGATTTGAGTGATGTAGAACGTGGATTGAATGAGGCTTTTAGGAGGTTATCAGTGTTGGAAAGTGGTGAGTATGCTGCTATGAAGAGAAAGGTGAATTCTTTGGAGATTCAGTTGAGTGTAGCTCGTGCGATGCGTGAGAAAGCTGAAAAGGAGTTGAATATATCTGTGGATTGGAACAGTAGATTTTATTCCGACATGGTTGAAAGAGGAGTAATCCGTAAGCGCCCAGCTGAAGATGTGTCTAGTGATCGTCCGGCGAAGATCCAAAAGACGATGGATGATGGACCATCTGGCGGTTCTCAGTAGACCAGTCTGTATTTAGTAGTGACCTTTATATCTTTTGTGTTTGTAGCTTTGACTGAACCGACTTGTTAGTTGTAGACTTGGCACGAATTTTGAGTGTATATAGTGTTAGAACTTTGATATGGATGTACTAAGACAATACTTTTGTTTCAGATCGAATGAAATATGTATCTTGTCTTGAATTCCATATTGTGCCTTATTTGTATCTTGATTATGAATTCGATCCATATTATATGAATCCTTTGTTGGATGGATGCTTAATACTTTGAAATTGTGGAATTATAGAACTATGCCGCCCAAGAAGGCTGTGACTGAGGATGATGTACGTAGGATTATTATGGAGCAAGTTACCGCATCTATGACTGAATTTATGGCAAATGCTAGAAATGAAGCTGGCGGTAGTGGAGCTGGCGGTAGTGGAGCTGGCCGTAGTGGAGCTGGCGGTAGTGGAGCTGGCGGTAGTGGAGCTGGCGGTAGTGGAGCTGGCGGTAGTGGAATTGGCGGTACTAATGTGAATGTGAATGCTAATAATGTGAATGCTAATGCTGGAGGAAATATAGGAGGACTTGGAACGAATGCACCAGAAGTTGGTGGCTGTACTTATGTGACGTTCATGAAGTGTGAACCTCTACCTTTTAATGGAACTGAAGGTGCTGTAGGACTAAGCCAGTGGATCGAGAAGATTGAATCGGTGTTTAGGATTAGTAAGTGTAAAGAGGAAGATAAGGTGACTTTTGCTATGGCTACTCTTAAAGGTCGTGCGTTGACTTGGTGGAACGGGAGAATTGCTTTCATGGGTCTTGATGCTGCTAATGCTACTCCTTGGGCTGAAATCAAGAAGTGGATGATTTTGGAGTTTTGTCCTCGTAGTGTGATTATTAGGTTAGAACAAGAGTTGATTCATCTGAGAATGAAAGGTGTGGACATTGATAGTTACACGAATCGATTCCATGAGTTGGCCTTGCTATGTCCTCGATTGGTTGAACCCGAAGAGATCCGAATTGAGCAATATGTGAAAGGGTTGACCAGAAATATCCGGGGGGACGTGACATCATCTAAACCACTGACCATTGATGATGCTGTTCGAATGGCTTACCAACTCATTGGACAGATAATTCAGGATAAGGAAGATGAAGCCCGTGTAGGTGAGAAAAGAAAGGGGGACGGTGATCGTGTAGATAGAGGTGATTATAGGAAGAATTTCAATCGCCGTCAGAACAAGAGAAAGGAGAATGCAAATGCTCTTACCAACAATGCACCGCGCAACGATGATAGATGTCCTAAGTGTGGCAACAAGAGGCATCCTGGCGACTGCTGGAAGTGCCGAAATTGCGGAAAGCTTGGACACAAGGTTGAAACGTGTAAGAAGGGAACCATTTGCTTCAACTGTAATGAGGAAGGTCATAGGAAATCGGATTGCCCCAAGTTGAAAGTGATTGTACCTGGAAGAAACCCCCAGGGTGGTATCTACCAACTTGGAACAATTGAGGTGAAGAAAGAGGATCCAAATGTCGTTACCGGTACGTTTTTACTCAACAATCATTATGTTGTTGCTTTATTCGATTCGGGTGCCGATAGGAGCTTTATATCCACTAAATTTAGTGCCCTTATTGATATTGAACCTGTTGAGATAAGTACCAGTTACGAGGTGGAATTGGCTGATGGTAAATTAGTGAAAACTAATAAGCTATTAGAAGGATGCTCTCTAAATCTCTTGAACCATTCCTTTCCGATTGATTTGATGTTGATAGAATTAGGTAGTTTTGATATTATTATTGGTATGGATTGGTTGTCGTTGAATAATGCTACTATTTTATGTGGAGAGAAGAAGGTTAAGATTCCTCTTAGGAATAGGACGTTAGTAATTGATGGTAGTCGAGGTGAATCCCGTTTGAAAATCGTTTCATGTATTAAAGTCCAAAAGTACATCAGGAACGGTTGTGAGTTATTTTTAGCTCAAGTGACCGGGAATGAGTCTAGGGAGAAACGATTGGAAGATGTACCTATTATTTGTGAATTTCCTGAGGTATTTCCTAAAGATTTACCCGGACTTCCACCGATAAGGCAAGTAGAGTTTCGAATCGATTTAATTCCTGGTGCTGCACCGGTGGCACGTGCGCCTTACCGATTAGCCCCTTCTGAATTAAAGGAGTTATCTGAGCAACTTAAGGAGTTGTCTGATAAAGGTTTTATTCGACCGAGCTCGTCGCCTTGGGGAGCTCCAGTCTTGTTCGTTAAGAAGAAGGATGGATCTTTTCGTATGTGCATTGATTATAGGGAACTGAATAAGTTGACAATTAAAAATCGATATCCTTTACCTAGGATTGATGATTTGTTTGATCAACTGCAAGGATCTAGTGTGTATTCTAAGATAGATTTGCGGTCAGGATATCACCAACTTCGCGTCCGTGAAGAAGATATTCCTATAACTGCATTTAGAACTCGTTATGGACACTATGAATTTCAAGTAATGCCATTTGGGTTAACTAACGCACCTGCGGTTTTCATGGATTTAATGAATCGAGTGTGCAAGCCCTACTTGGATAAATTTGTGATTGTGTTTATTGACGATATTCTAATCTATTCTAAGAATAAAGATGAGCATAGAGAACATTTGAGGATTGTTTTGAAGTTGTTGAAGGATGAAAGGTTGTATGCTAAGTTTTCGAAGTGTGATTTCTGGTTGGATTCTGTGCAATTTCTTGGTCATGTGATTAACAGAGATGGAATTCATGTTGATCCTGCAAAGGTTGAAGCTATTAAGAATTGGTCTGCACCGACAACGCCAACGGAAGTGCGACAGTTCTTAGGATTGGCTGGCTATTATAGGCGATTCATTAAAGAATTTTCTTTGATAGCTAAACCCTTGACTAAGCTTACGCAGAAGAATAAACCTTTCGTTTGGGGAAGTGATGAAGATGGAGCATTTCAGACATTGAAGCAAAAATTATGTAGTGCGCCAATCTTATCATTACCCGACGGGAGTGAAGATTTTGTAGTGTATTGTGATGCATCTCTTAGAGGTTATGGAGCTGTTTTGATGCAGAGAGAGAAAGTGATAGCTTATGCTTCTAGGCAATTAAGGAAGAATGAGGAGAATTATGCTACTCATGATCTTGAGTTAGGAGCTGTGGTCTTTGCTCTTAGGTTATGGAGACATTATCTGTATGGCACCAAGTGTACGGTATTCACCGATCACAAAAGCCTACAGTATATTCTCGACCAGAAGGAATTGAACATGAGGCAACGAAGATGGATAGAGTTGTTAAGTGATTATGATTGTGATATAAAGTATCACCCAGGAAAAGCCAATGTTGTTGCTGATGCGTTGAGTAGGAAAGATAGAGAGCCTATCAGGGTGCGTTCTCTAGTCTTGACCGTGCAAAATAATTTGCCTGAGCAAATTAGAAATGCGCAAATAGAAGCTTGTAAGAAGGAGAATTTTGTTAATGAAGGGTTCCGAGGAGAAGGAGATCCTTTAGAGGTTAGAGCTGATGGAGTGAAATGTTTAAGAGGTCGTATGTGGATACCTAAGTTTGGAGGCTTAAGAGATTTGGTTATGTTAGAATCCCATAAATCTAAGAATTCCATTCATCCGGGATCTGATAAGATGTACCATGATTTGAAGAAGTTGTACTGGTGGCCGAATATGAAAGCTGACATAGCTATGTATGTTCTTCAATGCTTGACTTGTGCTAGAGTTAAAGCTGAACATCAAAAGCCATCAGGACTACTTCAACAGCCAAAGATTCCTGAATGGAAGTGGGAGCGAATTACGATGGACTTTATCACCAAGCTTCCTAGAACATCATCTGGAAACAATTCGATTTGGGTTATTGTCGATAGACTGACCAAATCAGCACACTTCATTCCGGTTAAGGAGCAGTTCTCACTGGAGAAGCTGACTCGAATATACCTTGATAATGTTGTATGCAAGCATGGAGTGCCTGTATCGATCATTTCAGATCGAGATCCTAGATTCGCATTGAATTTTTGGAAATCTCTCCAAAGATCTTTGGGAACGAATCTCGACATGAGCACTACTTATCACCCCCAGACTGATGTGCAGAGTGAAAGGACGATACAAACACTGGAAGATATGTTGAGAGCTTGTGTGTTAGACTTTGGTAAGAATTGGGATAAACATTTGTCGTTAGCAGAGTTTTCGTATAACAATAGTTACCATTCTAGTATTAAGGCTGCACCGTTTGAAGCTTTGTATGGTAGGAAGTGTAGATCTCCTGTATGTTGGAGTGAAGTTGGGGATACCCAGCTCACGGGACCGGAATTGATCCGGGAGACTACGGAGATGATAGTTCAGATTAAGAAGAGGTTGTTGACTGCCCGTAGTAGACAGAAAAGTTACGCGGATGTGCGGCGGAAGCCAATGGAGTTTGAAGTGGGTAACCGAGTAATGTTGAAAGTATCGCCATGGAAAGGCGTTATCAGATTTGGAAAGCGAGGAAAATTGAATCCCCGTTATATTGGAGCCTTTAAGATTTTATCTAGAGTAGGTCCGGTGGCTTACAAACTAGAGTTACCCCCAGAACTTCATGGTGTTCACAACACATTCCATGTATCTAATCTGAAGAAATGTCTAGCAGTGAGTGATGAGAAAATTTCGTTAGGTAAGGTTCGAATAGATGGGAAGTTGCATTTTATCGAAGAGCCCGTAGAAGTTATGGACCGTGAGGTAAAGCAACTGAAACAAAGTCGGATCCCTATTGTCAAGATCCGATGGAATTCAAAGCATGGACCGGAGTATACTTGGGAACGAGAGGATGAAATGTGGAAGAAATATCCGCACCTCTTCGATTTCAATAAGAAACGGACATCCAAATGAAATGGATCACGAGGACGTTGATACCTTTTAGGAGGAAAAGCTGTGACAAATCTAACATTTTCAGGTAGTGAAATATTTTTGTGTTGGTTGACGAACTCACAATTTACTGATTTAAATTTGGGCTTACGTGCATAATTTGGCGTCTTTTACGACTAAACCGGAAACCTTAGGATTACGTATTTACGTTTTTGAACTCCGTTTTTGATGAGACAATTTTTATTGGATTCGTTTTGTGACGGTGATTCATAATTTATAAAAACGTTTTTCGTAAAACGACCCGAGGGCACGCAAATCGAGAAAATTAGAATCGAGAAATACCCGTAAACTAGTGAGATGGGACAAAACACTTTGCCCCATCCCACTAGCTTATATGGGACGGCATTATGGACACCACCACACATAGGTGGCATCAAGTTAGCAAGTATTCACAAGTGTAAGCTTGTGCTTACACTTTAAGCTAACTACTTCCACCTTAACACAAAACTAGCTAATGGTTTTCATTCTTACCATTTCATCCATGCAATTCACTCTCAAACTCTCTCTACTTCTCCCTTTGTGCCGTCCCACATCAAGCAACAAACCCCATCATTGATCTTTTCTAGCTACAAACCACATGTTTACTAGTCCTATTAAGGTGTTTCCTTGAAGCCTTGATCATTTGGTGGCCATATAAACAATTTTGGAGGTGATTTGCTTGTGTCCTAGGGCTGATTTTCCAACATATGATCTTGATATTTGATGGTCTTGGAAATACTTGTTGTGTTCATCAAGTTCTTGCCTTCCTAAAACAAGAAATCCACTTGGATTGGTAAAGAAGATCATCCTCTACATTTTTCTCTTATTATTTTGTAAAGAACAAATGTATTTTCTTCCATTTTGTATATGTATATGATGTATATATGATGATAAAAATGTTGTGTGGGGATCAAGTGTTGATAAACATGCTTAAAAATGATGATAACCATAAGAAATGAAGCTAAAATCTTGACTAATTAGTTGGCTGTATAAAAACAGTAGATAACTAAAAGATGAACTGATAAATTTGCATGGTTTGATCTATTTACAGTAAGTAGATGATGTTATACACATGTGAGAGTTGGCCATGCAATGGAATCAAAATAATGAGTGAGATATGATCAAAACAAGTTAGGTGGTACAATCTGAATAAGCAGTTTTGTAGGGACTGTTAAGGCAACTTAGACTCAAAATGGGCAGTAGCTATAACTAAGTTATATGTAGCACATATTATGAAGAAGTTGTCATCCAAAAATGAGCTTCTAAGTCATTGTAGAACTCTAGATATGATAAAAATGGTGAATGTGAAGTTAAAAATCAGATTTTGGAAATAATGTTTATTATTATTATATAAGCACTCACTTTATAATTTATAAAATGTAAAATATAAACCCACTAACTTATAAAACTTATTTATATAAATGTATAAAAGGTTAATTAAATGGGTAAATTATATAAATGGTGGTAAAATAATATTTATAAGTAATAAAAACTATAAACTTGATTTTTACGACTTTTTCGGCTATTGCCGTGAAATTAACGTTTTTCATCAAATAAAACTTAGACGACCAAACCCGTCTAATGTAAAGTTTATAAAAGTTATATACTGATGTATAAGTAACTAAGACAAGTAAAAACCGATAAAATCCGAACTATAAGAATTACGGACATTTACGAGCTAAATAAACCTATTAGACTAATAATTGGACTTAATAAGATAAAAACTTGTAAAAAGAATTATTTGGACTTAACCCATTAGGGCCCAACATGAAAGATATATATATACTGATCATATAGGTATAAAATGGGTAAAAACAAGTTAAAGAACTTATAAAAGACTTAATGAACTTAAAATAGGTAAAATCGGTAAAACTAGTGAACTAGTAAGACGATACTAAAACGTAAACACTAAAATGAGTAAACAAGGATTTATAAACCCACTTGATCATCATCATATGTACAAAATCATCATATGTATATTGTTATTTTGATAAAAGTCATTGGACCGAGTCTAAGACCGATTATTATTTATATAGGTTTCCGTGACCGAAGCACGCCCGTAGCCGATAATCCGCCTTTCATTAACAACGTGAGTTCATAGCCTCGCACTCTTTTAAATGTTTTATAAAATGATTTGTAAACCCGCGAGGGAGATAACATGCTAGATTTTTATAAAAATAGAACACAAGTAGTCCCGATTGTATGCTAAATGATATGGACCCGAATGATGCTATGACCCTATATTCGAGACTAAAAGGATTATTAGTAGTTAGGTTATGTCACTTAAAGTCCCATTAGCATGAATTGTGAACTACCGGGATTTGGTAGACGCTTATGCATTTGATAGTACTATTTGGGGACGATCACCCCAGTTCGCGCCTTGACGGTTGATCCCCGTCGTACCACATTGATTGGTAAGCGAATTTATGTATGAGAAGATTCCATAGCGTGATTTTTGTGACGACACGCTAACTTAGATGGGCAAATTGTTTGTCGGGTTCGCGGCCCGCTGTTTTCACAGTAAGGTAACAATGTCATGCGGCTAATAATAATCCTAATTCAGATACTATAATCTATACGATATGTATAATCTAAATAAACGATAACGACGCTATTACGATGAATATATTATTATTGGTTGACAAAGTTCCTCCATGGTCCGAAGATCGGGCTGTGGAAGAGCATTGTTGTTATTATTATTATTCAGGTTCGGTGGAATGTTGTTGTTAACACCTGCCATATCTAAATCTTCTTGAGGCTCGGGCTCTTGATAATTAGAAGATCTAGTACGCATACACCTGAAAATGCAAAAGAAAACAAAACCGAACACAAAAACAATATATATACACAAGAAAGATAAAATCTTTTTGGACTTTTGAAATTTTTAATTTTTATGGTTTTTTATCAATTTTTAATTTTTATGATTTTTGAATTTTTTAGGCAAGAAAATTAACGTTCACAAGTGAACGGATCCCAAAAAGCAACGTGTCTAGCACAGAAAACTATTGATCTTAACGAAAAGAGCCGGCAGCGGCGCCATTTGATAACTAGGCTTTTTACCTGTTAAAATTTATCGTTCTAGTGTTCTCTTCGAATTGAAAAACTTATTGTTTAATGTGTGACTCAGTTGAACTTTGGTGAAATAAAGATGTGTCGTTGTAGTTTTGAAAATAAAAAGGTGGGACTTAAAAGTAAATAGGTACTTTAAAGTAAATCTAAGTCTAATTAAAATAAAATGCAAGTATTTAAAAACGTGACTAAAATTAAAGGGCACTAAAGTAAATTGACGTAAACTTAAATCTATCTAAGGCAAACTTAAAGTGCGACTAAAACTAAGGCAAGTCTAAAATAAAACTAAAGCAAATAATTTTAAAGTGCAATTAAATAGAAGGCAGGGAAAATAAAGCTTCAAAATAAAATCAAAGATAAAAGCTAGAAAGAACCTGAATACAGCTCATTTGGAATAAACCTTCGTTTGGAACAATCACTCGTCCTAAATGTCACCTTTGGTTGAAATGATTCTTCTTCACTTGGAGTATTACCAAAATCCTTGATCCGGAACAAAATGCTCTGAATATGTCACTTATCCAAAACAATCCTTCATTCGGAACTTGCTGATTCGGAACTTGTAAAATCACCCTTGATTCGGAAGTTTTGGTCACCCCTTTATTCGGAACTTTCCGGATGAAGCTCCTTGACTCGGAAGTTTAGAACTTCCGAATGAAGGCCCTTTAGTCGGAACTTTGGTCCTTGATTCGGAAGGTTCCGGATGAAGATCGCTTCGTTCGGAAGGTACTGATTCGGAAGGTTCCGAATGAAGAGTCTTGGTTCGGAAGTTTTGACTTCCGAATAAACAAGTTTGGTTCGGAACTTTTGAAGTTCCGAATGAGCAACCTTGGTTCGGAAGTTTTGACTTCCGGATGAAGCTCCTTGATTCGGATCTTTGGACTTCCGAATGAAACCTTCTATCCTTTCCTTGGTTCGGAACTCTTTCTGGAAACACAGAAACAAGCAATACTTCCGAAGAACAAGGAAGATGTTAACAGTAACAGGTATAAACACAAAATAATCAAAATCAAACACACGTATGAATTTAAACAGTAACGATTCAATGAATAAGCATCAACAAACAATTAAAAACATGAAATTAAACAACTTTTACCACAATAATCAAAAACCACTTTGGATCAAAATAAAGGCATGAACATAAACATTAACACAACAAATCAAAGAATAAGAAAGGTAGATAAGAGATTGACAAGATAAAGTAAAGATTGACAATAATTAAAAGGAAACTTACTTGAAATTAAATGAATTTAAGGTGCAAGACAAGGTAATTAAATTGACAATTAATGTAAATGACAAGTATTTAAATGGTGGAAGAGCTAATTGTCACACTTAGCCAACAAGAGTGAAATGATAACTAATCTAATCTATATATAGGGGAGACTAAAGCTTGCTTAGGAAGCTTCCTTAATTGCATACTTAGTCCCTCCTTCTTTAATCTTCTTCTTAATTGCAAGATTAAGTCCCTCCTTCTTTAAATCTTCATTAAATGTGGACTTAAAGGACTTTTAGCTTCGGGATTTCTTTGAACTCGTCTTTAATTTCTTCAATAAATAGACTTGAATTCTTCGGCTTTTGATAGATTTCCGTCTTTTGACTATTTCTTCGATAAATCTTCAGAATTGGTCGTGGACTTCCGTTCTTTTTGCACTCTTGACTTCTTGACTTCGTCTTTTATCCTTTTCTTCAATAAAAGTCCATAAATGCCCGTGAATGTCCGTATCTTATCCATTTTTCACCTTTTCATCCTAAATCACAACAAAAACACAAACCACGCATAATTCCGACATAAAAGACATAAAATACACGTTTTGGTCCGGTTATTATTGTAGTTAAGTGGTAGAAAAGATGGGTGTTTACACACCTATCAAATCCCCTACACTTGACCATTGCAATGTCCTCATGCAATGCATTAGTTACAAAGCAAGATTACACTTTTCATCATAATCAATCCACGTTGGCCTTTATTAAAGAGATAGAAAATTAAAAACATACAAGATAAAGAAATCAAAAGCATACCTTGGGTTTTGAAAATGTTATGAATAATCATCATCCTCAAGTTTTCACTTTCTCCAAACCAAGCTTAAAAACGAGATCATTGTTATTATAAGTTAGTAAACTAACACGAACTCATGTGGGCCAATTACTCACTTAGACTCCCTTATTCCTAGGTGTATCTCTTATATTTTATTATTTGTCTTGAATGATCATGAAGATGCATTGTTTGACTTATTTCGATAGTTATTTAGTCTGAAAATAAAGTGCACGATTTAATCAATAGTTAGCTAAAGGCCCAAATCTTTTAAAACTGCTTCTCGGGATATCAGAAAGTTCATATCTTGGCATAACTTGGTTCGCGATTTGAGACCTTTCTCGGGACGATATTTGGCAGCGACTTCATACTTCAAATCTTGAGAGACGTTCATGAAATAATGGTCTTCTCTTCATAATTGGAATTTCTTCACTTGGAATTTTTGAGAGATTCTTCATATATTGACCACGACTTCTTCATTTTTCTCCAATCTTTATTTTGGACTTTGATATACAACGATCCGCCTCCTTTTATGACTTGGATCTATTTATCCTCATACCTTGTTAGGGTCTTTTCGGATACACTTCTCCATGACTTTTGGGGAGTTTTGCTTTACGTCGTGTGTCTCGATCCTTCATATTGATTTTCGATAAATGATTCTTCACATCACTTTGGATCTTTAGCAACAAAACTTAGCCCTCATGCCTTGTTAGGGCCTTTTCGGACTCGCCAATCTTCGCGCCCCGCTTCATAAGTTATGCCTTGGCTACGAACTCTCGTCATTACCGAGCAACTTTTAAACGATCTGGGGCTAGAAGCTAAGTAACTTTTCAAATCGTACAACCTTATTTATTAGCAAATAAATTATTAGCAAGCGATGGGAGAATAGGCTCATAATTAACTCACATAAATTCATGAAAGAATACCGAACTTATAATTGGCTCTATCATCTCTCGTTCTCCACAGTTAAAAATCTCAAGTAATCAGACTCGTGGATACTTAGCCTATTAAATCAAAGTTTTGGGTTTTCGAGTCGCCTATAGGATCTTGCAAATTCTTAGACTCTTTCAAGTTTAGAAATCGCGTCTTAAAGTTCCCTTGATAAACGACTCTCTAGGATCAATTATAGGAACTTGCGAAAAGTTCTTGTTCTTAACCCGTGAGAGTTAAGACTTTCGCGTTTTATAGCTCCCTATATAAAAGCCTAGCAAAACTTGACTTAAACACGTTAAGGATACTAGCTAGAGTAAACTCGGGTTGAGTCAAAAGATTCACAACGTTTGAAAATTAAAACCACTTATTAAACATTTATTCTAGCGGAGAAAGAAAATAACTATACAAAGATAACAACTAATAGGCCAAAATAGATCAAAAATTTTGAAAAATGTAGAAAAATTGATTTTCCGGTTAAAATGAGGACATAAACAAGGAAAAGACCACTTAACTTCGATAGAAGTCCCCCCTACACTTAAGATAAACATTGTCCTCAATGTTTAAGCATGTGGGAGTAAGCTCCCCTACACTTAGGACATTGTGCACGTTGTTTAAATCTTGCTAAGGAAAGGACAACTAAAGAGATTCCTATTTTAATATTGAGAAAATATAAAATAGTGAATCGAAAAGAGTTTAGGATAGAACCGGGAAGACGTAGAACACGGAATCACGGGTCGTCAAGAATCATCAAGAGTGGATCATTGAAGCTCGAATCCCTGATTAAGAAGTGAGGAGAGGAAATAGCAATCCAAAGGGTCCCCCCCTACACTTATGGTAAAGAAAGCGGAAAGATAGATGCATGGGTTGCCTCCCAAGAAGCGCTTGGTTTTTGTTAACCGAGTCGTGAGCCGGACTCGACCTTGATCATCAACGGAAGTAGCATGAAACAAATCCACCAGGATCAAAGACATAGTTTTCATTCATCAATAAGCACGAGCTTAAGGCGAACAAGGCAAGCCAAAAGAGTAGTGGCAAGGTTCCCTTAAGCAGTGATGGAGCACAGTAGAAGCAAGTATGGTGCGGTGCGAGCATGTTTTTAATAGGTCCAAAGATTTTTCCTTTTATTTCATCAGGTGGATACTGAGATGGCTTAAAGACTTCAATACCGGGATCGAACACCTTTTCCTTTAAGGGAAAATAGCACTCAGGCTCCGCCGAGTGGGAAGAAGATCCGCAAAGAAGCACAACCTCGTCCTCAGAAGTGGGACAAAGAGGTGTCAAATCATACGTGCAACGGATTTCGGTGTCGACCGGTTTCTTCTCCTTAGACAAAATGCTCTTCAAATCCAAAGTAGGATCAAGGCGATAATCTTCAAAGTCAAAAGGAGGAGCATCACTCTCATGAGGGAAGTATGTGTTGAGAAATTCAGAGAAATCTTCCTCAAATGAATAATCGTCTAAAGTAGGATCGAGTGATGATGGAGGATCTTCATCATGTGAAGAATCGCTCGATAGAGTATCAGCCTCATCAAAATCATCGAAAGTGGGCAGCTCGGGATACTCAGAAGTACAATCAAAATCATCCGAGTCTGAGCTAGAATCATCATCATCATAAGCATCGAAGACCGGTGGAGAATCAAAAATGGGAGAAGCGTCCAAAGTAGAGTGAGAATCATCCACATTATCTTCAAAGAGTGGATTATCAGTGGAAGACTCGAATAGAGGATTGTCATAGACGGTAAAGTCATCGAGCACATTTATCATATTCACTGATTCTCGGCTTCCAAAGGATTTGCCTGTAAGCTTCCCCATTTTAAAAACTTTAGAATCATCCCCGACTCGTAAGATTAACTCACCTTCGGCCACATCTATTAAAGCACGTCCGGTTCTCAAGAATGGTCGACCAAGTATTAAAGGAATACGAGGGTCCATTACATAATCAACTACGACAAAGTCAACCGGGAAAGTAAATGTGCCAACTTTAATAAACACGTCTTCGGCTATACCAACGGGGTAAGCGAGAGTGCGGTTTGCAAGTTCGAGAGTCATCTTTGTTGGAATGAGATCGGGCAATGATAGTGTTTTCCAAACACTGAGTGGCATAAGATTAATACTAGCCCCGAGATCAGCAAGGGTAGTAAATTCTTCAGTTTTGTTGAATACGCAAGACAACACAAAACGACCGGGATCTCCAAGCTTTTCCGGAAGTTCTCTAAGAAGGACTGCAGAGCAGTTTTCATTTAAGCGTGTGTTGGCGAGTTCAAGCAGCTTCTCCTTCTTGCTAAGCAATTCCTTGAATGCTTTGACAAATGTCGGCATGTGGCAAAGTGCTTCAACAAGGCTAATGTTGATTGTCATTTTAGATAGCATATCCACATATTTCATTACATTACAGTCATTCTTGGTTAGCTCGTTGGTCTTGCCTATGCGAGAAGGGTATGGGATTCTGGGCTGATAAGGGTTAGGTGGAGGTGTAGTTGGTGAAGGTTGTGATGTTGAAGGGTCCTTCCGAGATACATCGTCATGACGAGGCGGAGTCGGTAATGGTGTATTATCACTAAGTGTAAGAGGAGTAGGGATACATGGTGGTGGAGGAGGTGTAGATAATGGTGGTGAATCAGGTGGGTTGACAATGGTAATTCCACTACGCGTAGTTATAGCACTCACATTAGCTCGCGGATTAGTGACGGTGTTTGAAGGTAGAGAACCCGAAGAAGAAGAAGGTTGAGCTTCGGGCAAGAAACTAGCCAATAGATTCTTTAATTCAGTTGTTTGAGTGATGAAGGAGGATTGAAGGTTTTCACGAACCTCGGTTCTGATGTCATTACCTTGCTTCAAGATATCTCCTTTCAAATTGATAATTTGGCTCTGTAGATTCTTGATTTGCTCACCTTGAGTTCTCATGATTGTGTCAACATCGGGATTAATGGGTGGGTGTTGTTGGGTGGGTGGTTGATAAGGGTTAGAAGCACGAGGTGGGATTTGGTTGCTTCTATTGTAGTTGTTGGCGGGGTTTTGGTTTTGAGGATAAAAACCGGGTGAAAGGTAATTGTTGGAACGGTAGCTCAGCAGGTTTCTATCCCCTTGTTGTCTAGCTTGGTAATTTTCCGGTGAATAATTACCGTAAGCAGCATACACATTTTCCGGATTTCCTTGTGTCGAAGGACAATCGGTGTATGAGTGAGGACCGCCACATGTTTCACAAGGATTAGCAACTGCTTTAACTTGATGTTGTTGTTGGTTTGAAGCGAGAAGCGTAATACTTTTGCTCATTTCAGCCATCATGCGGGTGAGTTCGGTCATCTCAGGGTTTGCTGAGGTAGAAGAAACATTGACTCTCGTGTTGTTTCTAGAAGAAGCAGAGGAATCCCAGTTCTTATGATGAGTAGTCATGTTCTCTATTAACTCTCTACACTCCTCGGGTCTCCTTTTCATGAATGTGCCACCGGCGGCTGCATTGATCGTATCACGATCTCGAAAAGTCAATCCGTTGTAGAAAGTATCGATCAAGGTGACCGGAAGCATGTTGTGGTTTGGACAACGGTCGATCAAGACATTATATCTCTCCCAAGCGTCGAAAAGAGATTCATCGGGATCTTGCATGAAACCGCTGATCTGATTGCGAAGGCTTGTGACCATGGATGGTGGAAAGTAGTGCGAAAGAAAGCGTTGAGTCATGTCATCCCAAGTGTGAATAGAATTCTTCGGGAGACGATCAAACCATTTCTCGGCATGATGCGATAAAGTATGTGGGAAGAGTTGTAGGCGGAGTACATCCATTGTGGCCCCAGGCAACTTCATGCTTTGGGTAATTGTAATGAACTTGTCGAGGTGTTTGTTGGCATCATCATCAGGCAATCCTCTAAATGGGTTTGTTTGTACTTGCTGAATCATGTGGTGCTTCAACGAAAACTCAGGAGCGTTGATTTGCATCGGCGCAATCGGTCCTCCTCGTCCAAACATTGTTGGTTGACAAAGTTCCTCCATGGTCCGAAGATCGGGTTGTGGAAGAGCATTGTTGTTATTATTATTATTCAGGTTCGGTGGAATGTTGTTGTTAACACCTGCCATATCTAAATCTTCTTGAGGCTCGGGCTCTTGATAATTAGAAGATCTAGTACGCATACACCTGAAAATGCAAAAGAAAACAAAACCGAACACAAAAACAATATATATACACAAGAAAGATAAAATCTTTTTGGACTTTTGAAATTTTTAATTTTTATGGTTTTTTATCAATTTTTAATTTTTATGATTTTTGAATTTTTTAGGCAAGAAAATTAACGTTCACAAGTGAACGGATCCCAAAAAGCAACGTGTCTAGCACAGAAAACTGTTGATCTTAACGAAAAGAGCCGACAGCGGCGCCATTTGATAACTAGGCTTTTTACCTGTTAAAATTTATCGTTCTAGTGTTCTCTTCGAATTGAAAAACTTATTGTTTAATGTGTGACTCAGTTGAACTTTGGTGAAATAAAGATGTGTCGTTGTAGTTTTGAAAATAAAAAGGTGGGACTTAAAAGTAAATAGGTACTTTAAAGTAAATCTAAGTCTAGTTAAAATAAAATGCAAGTATTTAAAAACGTGACTAAAATTAAAGGGCACTAAAGTAAATTGACGTAAACTTAAATCTATCTAAGGCAAACTTAAAGTGCGACTAAAACTAAGGCAAGTCTAAAATAAAACTAAAGCAAATAATTTTAAAGTGAAATTAAATAGAAGGCAGGGAAAATAAAGCTTCAAAATAAAATCAAAGATAAAAGCTAGAAAGAACCTGAATACAGCTCATTTGGAATAAACCTTAGTTTGGAACAATCACTCGTCCTAAATGTCACCTTTGGTTGAAATGATTCTTCTTCACTTGGAGTATTACCAAAATCCTTGATCCGGAACAAAATGCTCTGAATATGTCACTTATCCAAAACAATCCTTCATTCGGAACTTGCTGATTCGGAACTTGTAAAATCACCCTTGATTCGGAAGTTTTGGTCACCCCTTGATTCGGAACTTTCCGGATGAAGCTCCTTGACTCGGAAGTTTAGAACTTCCGAATGAAGGCCCTTGAGTCGGAACTTTGGTCCTTGATTCGGAAGGTTCCGGATGAAGATCGCTTCGTTCGGAAGGTACTGATTCGGAAGGTTCCGAATGAAGAGTCTTGGTTCGGAAGTTTTGACTTACGAATGAACAAGTTTGGTTCGGAACTTTTGAAGTTCCGAATGAGCAACCTTGGTTCGGAAGTTTTGACTTCCGGATGAAGCTCCTTGATTCGGATCTTTGGACTTCCGAATGAAACCTTCTATCCTTTCCTTGGTTCGGAACTCTTTCTGGAAACACAGAAACAAGCAATACTTCCGAAGAACAAGGAAGATGTTAACAGTAACAGGTATAAACACAAAATAATCAAAATCAAACACACGTATGAATTTAAACAGTAACGATTCAATGAATAAGCATCAACAAACAATTAAAAACATGAAATTAAACAACTTTTACCAGAATAATCAAAAACCACTTTGGATCAAAATAAAGGCATGAACATAAACATTAACACAACAAATCAAAGAATAAGAAAGGTAGATAAGAGATTGACAAGATAAAGTAAAGATTGACAATAATTAAAAGGAAACTTACTTGAAATTAAATGAATTTAAGGTGCAAGACAAGGTAATTAAATTGACAATTAATGTAAATGACAAGTATTTAAATGGTGGAAGAGCTAATTGTCACACTTAGCCAACAAGAGTGAAATGATAACTAATCTAATCTATATATAGGGGAGACTAAAGCTTGCTTAGGAAGCTTCCTTAATTGCATACTTAGTCCCTCCTTCTTTAATCTTCTTCTTAATTGCAAGATTAAGTCCCTCCTTCTTTAAATCTTCATTAAATGTGGACTTAAAGGACTTTTAGCTTCGGGATTTCTTTGAACTCGTCTTTAATTTCTTCAATAAATAGACTTGAATTCTTCGGCTTTTGATAGATTTCCGTCTTTTGACTATTTCTTCGATAAATCTTCAGAATTGGTCGTGGACTTCCGTTCTTTTTGCACTCTTGACTTCTTGACTTCGTCTTTTATCCTTTTCTTCAATAAAAGTCCATAAATGCCCGTGAATGTCCGTATCTTATCCATTTTTCACCTTTTCATCCTAAATCACAACAAAAACACAAACCACGCATAATTCCTACATAAAAGACATAAAATACACGTTTTGGTCCGGTTATTATTGTAGTTAAGTGGTAGAAAAGATGGGTGTTTACACACCTATCACCCATTTTTATGTGTTGTCTATGATTGGAGTTATTGTGCTATCCCGTAACACTCTGAAAGACCCTTCCGCTGTACCGATACGAAAAATGAGAGTGTTACATTAGAGGTTCATTGTATTAGATAGGGTTCAACATTAGAGGTTCAACATATTAGATAGGGTTCAACATTAGAGGTTCATTGTATTAGATAGGGTTCAACAATAGAGGTTCAACGTATTAGATAGGGTTCAACATTAGATGTTCAATGTATTAGATAGGGTTCAACATTAAAGGTTCATTGTATTAGATAGGGTTCAACATTAGAGGTTCATTGAATTAGATAGGGTTCAACATTAGAGGTTCATTGTATTAGATAGGGTTCAACATTAGAGGTTCATTGTATTAGATATGGTTCAACATTAGAGGTTCATTGAATTAGATAGGGTTCAACATTAGAGGTTCATTGTATTAGATAGGGTTCAACATTAGAGGTTCATTGAATTAGATAGGGTTCAACATTAGAGGTTCATTATATTAGATACAGTTCAACATTAGAGGTTCAACGTATTAGATAGGGTTCAACATTAGAGGTTTATTGTATTAGATAGGGTTCAACATTAGAGGTTCAACGTATTAGATATGGTTCAACATTAGAGGTTCATTGTATTAGATAGAGTTCAACATTAGAGGTTCATTGAATTAGATAGGGTTCAACATTAGAGGTTCATTGTATTAGATATGGTTCAACATTAGAGGTTCATTGAATTAGATAGGGTTCAACATTAGAGGTTCATTGAATTAGATAGGGTTCAACAATTGAGGTTCATTGTATTAGATATGGTTCAACATTAGAGGTTCAACGTATTAGATAGGGTTCAACATTAGAGGTTCATTGTATTAGATAGGGTTTAACATTAGAGGTTCAACGTATTAGATAGGGTTCAACATTAGATGTTCAATGTATTAGATAGGGTTCAACAGTAGAGGTTCATTGTATTAGATAGGGTTCAACATTAGAGGTTCATTGAATTAGATAGGGTTCAACATTAGAGGTTCATTGTATTAGATATGGTTCAACATTAGAGGTTCATTGAATTAGATAGGGTTCAACATTAGAGGTTCATTGAATTAGATAGGGTTCAACATTAGATGTTCAACGTATTAGATATGGTTCAAAATTAGAGGTTCAACGTATTAGATAGGGTTCAACATTAGAGGTTCATTGTATTAGATAGGGTTCAACATTAGAGGTTCAACGTATTAGATAGGGTTCAACATTAGATGTTCATTGAATTAGATAAGGTTCAACATTAGAGGTTCATTGAATTAGATAGGGTTCAACATTAGAGGTTCATTGTATTAGATATGGTTCAACATTAGAGGTTCAACGTATTAGATAGGGTTCAACATTAGAGGTTCATTGTATTAGATAGGGTTCAACATTAGAGGTTCAACGTATTAGATAGGGTTCAACATTAGATGTTCAATGTATTAGATAGGGTTCAACATTAGAGGTTCATTGTATTAGATAGGGTTCAACATTAGAGGTTCATTGAATTAGATAGGGTTCAACATTAGAGGTTCATTGTATTAGATAGAGTTCAACATTAGAGGTTCATTGTATTAGATAGAGTTCAACATTAGAGGTTCATTGAATTAGATAGGGTTCAACATTAGAGGTTCATTGTATTAGATAGAGTTCAACATTAGAGGTTCATTGAAATAGATAGAGTTCAACATTAGAGGTTCATTGAATTAGATAGGGTTCAACATTAGAGGTTCATTGTATTAGATATGGTTCAACATTAGAGGTTCATTGAATTAAATAGGGTTCAACATTAGAGGTTAATTGTATTAGATAGGGTTCAACATTAGAGGTTCATTGAATTAGATAGGGTTCAACATTAGAGGTTCATTGTATTAGATAGAGTTCAACATTAGAGGTTCATTGAATTAGATAGAGCTCAACATTAGAGGTTCATTGAATTAGATAGGGTTCAAAATTAGAGGTTCATTGTATTATATAGGGTTCAACATTAGAGGTTCAACATATTAGATAGGGTTCAACATTAGAGGTTCATTGTATTAGATAGGGTTCAACAATAGAGGTTCAACGTATTAGATAGGGTTCAACATTAGATGTTCAATGTATTAGATAGGGTTCAACATTAAAGGTTCATTGTATTAGATAGGGTTCAACATTATAGGTTCATTGAATTAGATAGGGTTCAACATTAGAGGTTCATTGTATTAGATAGGGTTCAACATTAGAGGTTCATTGTATTAGATATGGTTCAACATTAGAGGTTCATTGAATTAGATAGGGTTCAACATTAGAGGTTCATTGTATTAGATAGGGTTCAACATTAGAGGTTCATTGAATTAGATAGGGTTCAACATTAGAGGTTCATTGTATTAGATACAGTTCAACATTAGAGGTTCATTGAATTAGATAGGGTTCAACATTAGAGGTTCATTGTATTAGATAGGGTTCAACATTAGAGGTTCATTGAATTAGATAGGGTTCAACAATAGAGGTTCATTGTATTAGATAGAGTTCAACATTAGAGGTTCATTGAATTAGATAGGGTTCAACATTAGAGGTTCATTGTATTAGATATGGTTCAACATTAGAGGTTCATTGAATTAGATAGGGTTCAACATTAGAGGTTCATTGAATTAGATAGGGTTCAACATTAGAGGTTCATTGTATTAGATATGGTTCAACATTATAGGTTCAACGTATTAGATAGGGTTCAACATTAGAGGTTCATTGTATTAGATAGGGTTTAACACTAGAGGTTCAACGTATTAGATAGGGTTCAACATTAGATGTTCAATGTATTAGATAGGGTTCAACAGTAGAGGTTCATTGTATTAGATAGGGTTCAACATTAGAGGTTCATTGAATTAGATAGGGTTCAACATTAGAGGTTCATTGTATTAGATATGGTTCAACATTAGAGGTTCATTGAATTAGATAGGGTTCAACATTAGAGGTTCATTGAATTAGATAGGGTTCAACATTAGAGGTTCAACGTATTAGATATGGTTCAACATTAGAGGTTCAACGTATTAGATAGGGTTCAACATTAGAGGTTCATTGTATTAGATAGGGTTCAACATTAGAGGTTAAACGTATTAGATAGGGTTCAACATTAGATGTTCAATGTATTAGATAGGGTTCAACATTAGAGGTTCATTGTATTAGATAGGGTTCAACATTAGAGGTTCCACGTATTAGATAGGGTTCAACATTAGAGCTTCAACGTATTAGATAGGGTTCAACATTAGATGTTCAATGTATTAGATAGGGTTCAAAATTAGAGGTTCATTCTATTAGATAGGGTTCAACATTAGAGGTTCATTGAATTGGATAGGGTTCAACATTAGAGGTTCATTGTATTAGATATGGTTCAACATTAGAGGTTCATTGAATTAGATAGGGTTCAACATTAGAGGTTCATTGAATTAGATAGGGTTCAACATTAGAGGTTCATTGTATTAGATATGGTTCAACATTAGAGGTTCAACGTATTAGATAGGGTTCAACATTAGAGGTTCATTGTATTAGATAGGGTTCAACATTAGAGGTTCTACGTATTAGATAGGGTTCAACGTTAGATGTTCAATGTATTAGATAGGGTTCAACATTAGAGGTTCATTGTATTAGATAGGGTTCAACATTAGAGGTTCATTGAATTAGATAGGGTTCAACATTAGAGGTTCATTGTATTAGACAGAGTTCAATATTAGAGGTTCATTGTATTAGATAGAGTTCAACATTAGAGGTTCATTGAATTAGATAGGGTTCAACATTTGAGGTTCATTGTATTAGATATGGTTCAACATTAGAGGTTCATTGAATTAGATAGGGTTCAACATTAGAGGTTCATTGTATTAGATAGGGTTCAACATTAGAGGTTCATTGAATTAGATAGGGTTCAACATTAGAGGTTCATTGTATTAGATAGAGTTCAACATTAGAGGTTCATTGAATTAGATAGAGTTCAACATTAGAGGTTCATTGAATTAGATAGGGTTTAACATTAGAGGTTCATTGTATTAGATAGGGTTCAACATTAGAGGTTCAACATATTAGATAGGGTTCAACATTAGAGGTTCATTGTATTAGATAGGGTTTAACATTAGAGGTTCAACGTATTAGATAGGGTTCAACATTAGATGTTCAATGTATTAGATAGGGTTCAACATTAGAGGTTCATTGTATTAGATAGGGTTCAACATTAGAGGTTCATTGAATTAGATAGGGTTCAACATTAGAGGTTCATTGTATTAGATAGGGTTCAACATTAGAGGTTCATTGTATTAGATATGGTTCAACATTAGAGGTTCATTGAATTAGATAGGGTTCATCATTAGAGGTTCATTGTATTAGATAGGGTTCAACATTAGAGGTTCATAGAATTAGACAGGGTTCAACATTAGAGGTTCATTGTATTAGATAGAGTTCAACATTAGAGGTTCATTGAAATATATAGGGTTCAACATTAGAGGTTCATTGTATTAGATAGAGTTCAACATTAGAGGTTCATTGAATTAGATAAGGTTCAACATTAGAGGTTCATTGTATTAGATATGGTTCAACATTAGAGGTTCAACGTATTAGATAGGGTTCAACATTAGAGGTTTATTGTATTAGATAGGGTTCAACATTAGAGGTTCAACGTATTAGATAGGGTTCAACATTAGATGTTCAATGTATTAGATAGGGTTCAACATTAGAGGTTCATTGTATTAGATAGGGTTCAACATTAGAGGTTCATTGTATTAGATAGGGTTCAACATTAGAGGTTCATTGAATTAGATATGGTTCAACATTAGAGGTTCATCGTATTAGATAGAGTTCAACATTAGAGGTTCATTGAATTAGATAGAGTTCAACATTAGAGGTTCATTGAATTAGATAGGGTTCAACATTAGAGGTTCATTGTATTAGATAGGGTTCAACATTAGAGGTTCATATTAGATAGGGTTCAACATTAGAGGTTCATTGTATTAGATAGGGTTTAACATTAGAGGTTCAATGTACTAGATAGGGTTCAACATTAGATGTTCAATGTATTAGATAGGGTTCAACATTAGAGGTTCATTGTATTAGATAGGGTTCAACATTAGAGGTTCATTGCGTTAGATAGGGTTCAACATTAGAGGTTCATTGTATTAGATAGGGTTCAACATTAGAGGTTCATTGTATTAGATATGGTTCAATATTAGAGGTTCATTGAATTAGATAGGGTTCAACATTAGAGGTTCATTGTATTAGATAGGGTTCAACATTAGAGGTTCATTGAATTAGACAGGGTTCAACATTAGAGGTTCATTGTATTAGATATAGTTCAACATTAGAGGTTCATTGAAATAGATAGGGTTCAAAATTAGAGGTTCATTGTATTAGATAGAGTTCAACATTAGAGGTTCATTGAATTAGATAGGGTTCAACATTAGAGGTTCATTGTATTAGATATGGTTCAACATTAGAGGTTCAACGTATTAGATAGGGTTCAACATTAGAGGTTCATTGTATTAGATAGGGTTCAACATTAGAGGTTCAACGTATTAGATAGGGTTCAACATTAGATGTTCAATGTATTAGATAGGGTTCAACATTAGAGGTTCATTGTATTAGATAGGGTTCAACATTAGAGGTTCATTGAATTATATAGGGTTCAACATTAGAGGTTCATTGTATTAGATAGGGTTCAACATTAGAGGTTCAATGTATTAGATAGGGTTCAACATTAGAGGTTCATTGAATTAGATAGGGTTCAACATTAGAGGTTCATTGTATTAGATAGAGTTCAACATTAGAGGTTCATTGAATTAGATAGGGTTTAACATTAGAGGTTCATTGTATTAGATATGGTTCAACATTAGAGGTTCATTGTATTAGACAGGGTTCAACATTAGAGGTTCATTGTATTAGATAGGGTTCAACATTAGAGGTTCATTGAATTAGATAGGGTTCAACATTAGAGGTTCATTGTATTAGATAGGGTTCAACATTAGAGGTTCATTGAATTAGACAGGGTTCAACATTAGAGGTTCATTGTATTAGATATAGTTCAACATTAGAGGTTCATTGAAATAGATAGGGTTCAACATTAGAGGTTCATTGTATTAGATAGAGTTCAACATTAGAGGTTCATTGAATTAGATAGGGTTCAACATTAGAGGTTCATTGTATTAGATATGGTTCAACATTAGAGGTTCAACGTATTAGATAGGGTTCAACATTAGAGGTTCATTGTATTAGATAGGGTTCAACATTAGAGGTTCAACGTATTAGATAGGGTTCAATATTAGATGTTCAATGTATTAGATATGGTTCAACATTAGAGGTTCATTGTATTAGATAGGGTTCAACATTAGAGGTTCATTGAATTATATAGGGTTCAACATTAGAGGTTCATTGTATTAGATAGGGTTCAACATTAGAGGTTCAATGTATTAGATAGGGTTCAACATTAGATGTTCATTGAATTAGATAGGGTTCAACATTAGAGGTTCATTGTATTAGATAGAGTTCAACATTAGAGGTTCATTGAATTAGATAGGGTTTAACATTAGAGGTTCATTGTATTAGATATGGTTCAACATTAGAGGTTCATTGAATTAGATAGGGTTCAACATTAGAGGTTCATTGTATTAGATAGGGTTCAACATTAGAGGTTCATTGAATTAGATAGGGTTCAACATTAGAGGTTCATTGTATTAGATAGAGTTCAACATTAGATGTTCATTAAATTAGATAGGGTTCAACATTAGAGGTTCATTGTATTAGATAGGGTTCAACATTAGAGGTTCATTGAATTAGATAGGGTTCAACATTAGAGGTTCATTGTATTAGATAGAGTTCAACATTAGAGGTTCATTGAATTAGATAGGGTTCAACATTAGAGGTTCATTGTATTAGATATGGTTCAACATTAGAGGTTCATTAAATTAGATAGGGTTCAACATTAGAGGTTCATTGAATTAGATAGGATTCAACATTAGAGGTTCATTGTATTAGATATGGTTCAACATTAGAGGTTCAACGTATTAGATATGGTTCAACATTAGAGGTTCATTGTATTAGATAGGGTTTAGCATTAGAGGTTCAACGTATTAGATAGGGTTCAACGTTAGATGTTCAATGTACTAGACAGGGTTTAACATTAGAGGTTCATTGTATTAGATAGGGTTCAACATTAGAGGTTCATTTAATTAGATAGGGTTCAACATTAGAGGTTCGTTGTATTAGATATGGTTCAACATTAGAGGTTCATTGAATTAGATAGGGTTCAACATTAGAGGTTCATTGAATTAGATAGGGTTCAACATTAGAGGTTCAACGAATTAGATATGGTTCAACATTAGAGGTTCAACGTATTAGATAGGGTTCAACATTAGAGGTTCATTGTATTAGATAGGGTTCAACATTAGAGGTTCAACGTATTAGATAGGGTTCAACATTAGATGTTCAATGTATTAGATAGGGTTCAACATTAAAGGTTCATTGTATTAGATAGGGTTCAACATTAGAGGTTCAACGTATTAGATAGGGTTCAACATTAGAGGTTCAACGTATTAGATAGGGTTCAACATTAGATGTTCAATGTATTAGATAGGGTTCAACATTAGAGGTTCATTGTATTAGATAGGGTTCAACATTAGAGGTTCATTGAATTAGATAGGGTTCAACATTAGAGGTTCATTGTATTAGATATGGTTCAACATTAGAGGTTCATTGAATTAGATAAGGTTCAACATTAGAGGTTCATTGAATTAGATAGGGTTCAACATTAGAGGTTCATTGTATTAGATATGGTTCAACATTAGAGGTTCAACGTATTAGATAGGGTTCAACATTAGAGGTTCATTGTATTAGATAGGGTTCAACAATAGAGGTTCAACGTATTAGATAGGGTTCAACATTAGAGGTTCATTGAATTAGATAGGGTTTAACATTAGAGGTTCATTGTATTAGATATGGTTCAATATTAGAGGTTCATTGAATTAGATAGGGTTCAACATTAGAGGTTCATTGTATTAGATAGGGTTCAACATTAGAGGTTCTTTGAATTAGACAGGGTTCAACATTAGAGGTTTATTGTATTAGATATAGTTCAACATTAGAGGTTCATTGAAATAGATAGGGTTCAACATTAGAGGTTCATTGTATTAGATAGAGTTCAACATTAGAGGTTCCTTGAATTAGATAGGGTTCAGCATTAGAGGTTCATTGTATTAGATATGGTTCAACATTAGAGGTTCAACGTATTAGATAGGGTTCAACATTAGAGGTTCATTGTATTAGATAGGGTTCAACATTAGAGGTTCAACGTATTAGATAGGGTTCAACATTAGATGTTCAATGTATTAGATAGGGTTCAACATTAGAGGTTCATTGTATTAGATAGGGTTCAACATTAGAGGTTCATTGAATTATATAGGGTTCAACATTAGAGGTTCATTGTATTAGATAGGGTTCAACATTAGAGGTTCAATGTATTAGATAGGGTTCAACATTAGAGGTTCATTGAATTAGATAGGGTTCAACATTAGAGGTTCATTGTATTAGATAGAGTTCAACATTAGAGGTTCATTGAATTAGATAGGGTTTAACATTATAGGTTCATTGTATTAGATATGGTTCAACATTAGAGGTTCATTGAATTAGATAGGGTTCAAAATTAGAGGTTCATTGTATTAGATAGGGTTCAACATTAGAGGTTCATTGAATTAGATAGGGTTCAACATTAGAGGTTCATTGTATTAGATAGAGTTCAACATTAGAGGTTCATTGAATTAGATAGGGTTCAACATTAGAGGTTCATTGTATTAGATAGGGTTCAACATTAGAGGTTCATTGAATTAGATAGGGTTCAACATTAGAGGTTCATTGTATTAGATAGAGTTCAACATTAGAGGTTCATTGAATTAGATAGGGTTCAACATTAGAGGTTCATTGTATTAGATATGGTTCAACATTAGAGGTTCATTGAATTAGATAGGGTTCAACATTAGAGGTTCATTGAATTAGATAGGATTCAACATTAGAGGTTCATTGTATTAGATATGGTTCAACATTAGAGGTTCAACGTATTAGATAGGGTTCAACATTAGAGGTTCATTGTATTAGATAGGGTTTAGCATTAGAGGTTCAACGTATTAGATAGGGTTCAACGTTAGATGTTCAATGTATTAGACAGGGTTCAACATTAGAGGTTCATTGTATTAGATAGGGTTCAACATTAGAGGTTCATTGAATTAGATAGGGTTCAACATTAGAGGTTCATTGTATTAGATATGGTTCAACATTAGAGGTTCATTGAATTAGATAGGGTTCAACATTAGAGGTTCATTGAATTAGATAGGGTTCAACATTAGAGGTTCAACGAATTAGATATGGTTCAACATTAGAGGTTCAACGTATTAGATAGGGTTCAACATTAGAGGTTCATTGTATTAGATAGGGTTCAACATTAGAGGTTCAACGTATTAGATAGGGTTCAACATTAGATGTTCAATGTATTAGATAGGGTTCAACATTAAAGGTTCATTGTATTAGATAGGGTTCAACATTAGAGGTTCAACGTATTAGATAGGGTTCAACATTAGAGGTTCAACGTATTAGATAGGGTTCAACATTAGATGTTCAATGTATTAGATAGGGTTCAACATTAGAGGTTCATTGTATTAGATAGGGTTCAACATTAGAGGTTCATTGAATTAGATAGGGTTCAACATTAGAGGTTCATTGTATTAGATATGGTTCAACATTAGAGGTTCATTGAATTAGATAAGGTTCAACATTAGAGGTTCATTGAATTAGATAGGGTTCAACATTAGAGGTTCATTGTATTAGATATGGTTCAACATTAGAGGTTCAACGTATTAGATAGGGTTCAACATTAGAGGTTCATTGTATTAGATAGGGTTCAACATTAGAGGTTCAACGTATTAGATAGGGTTCAACATTAGAGGTTCATTGAATTAGATAGGGTTTAACATTAGAGGTTCATTGTATTAGATATGGTTCAATATTAGAGGTTCATTGAATTAGATAGGGTTCAACATTAGAGGTTCATTGTATTAGATAGGGTTCAACATTAGAGGTTCTTTGAATTAGACAGGGTTCAACATTAGAGGTTTATTGTATTAGATATAGTTCAACATTAGAGGTTCATTGAAATAGATAGGGTTCAACATTAGAGGTTCATTGTATTAGATAGAGTTCAACATTAGAGGTTCCTTGAATTAGATAGGGTTCAGCATTAGAGGTTCATTGTATTAGATATGGTTCAACATTAGAGGTTCAACGTATTAGATAGGGTTCAACATTAGAGGTTCATTGTATTAGATAGGGTTCAACATTAGAGGTTCAACGTATTAGATAGGGTTCAACATTAGATGTTCAATGTATTAGATAGGGTTCAACATTAGAGGTTCATTGTATTAGATAGGGTTCAACATTAGAGGTTCATTGAATTATATAGGGTTCAACATTAGAGGTTCATTGTATTAGATAGGGTTCAACATTAGAGGTTCAATGTATTAGATAGGGTTCAACATTAGAGGTTCATTGAATTAGATAGGGTTCAACATTAGAGGTTCATTGTATTAGATAGAGTTCAACATTAGAGGTTCATTGAATTAGATAGGGTTTAACATTATAGGTTCATTGTATTAGATATGGTTCAACATTAGAGGTTCATTGAATTAGATAGGGTTCAAAATTAGAGGTTCATTGTATTAGATAGGGTTCAACATTAGAGGTTCATTGAATTAGATAGGGTTCAACATTAGAGGTTCATTGTATTAGATAGAGTTCAACATTAGAGGTTCATTGAATTAGATAGGGTTCAACATTAGAGGTTCATTGTATTAGATAGGGTTCAACATTAGAGGTTCATTGAATTAGATAGGGTTCAACATTAGAGGTTCATTGTATTAGATAGAGTTCAACATTAGAGGTTCATTGAATTAGATAGGGTTCAACATTAGAGGTTCATTGTATTAGATATGGTTCAACATTAGAGGTTCATTGAATTAGATAGGGTTCAACATTAGAGGTTCATTGAATTAGATAGGATTCAACATTAGAGGTTCATTGTATTAGATATGGTTCAACATTAGAGGTTCAACGTATTAGATAGGGTTCAACATTAGAGGTTCATTGTATTAGATAGGGTTTAGCATTAGAGGTTCAACGTATTAGATAGGGTTCAACGTTAGATGTTCAATGTATTAGACAGGGTTCAACATTAGAGGTTCATTGTATTAGATAGGGTTCAACATTAGAGGTTCATTGAATTAGATAGGGTTCAACATTAGAGGTTCATTGTATTAGATATGGTTCAACATTAGAGGTTCATTGAATTAGATAGGGTTCAACATTAGAGGTTCATTGAATTAGATAGGGTTCAACATTAGAGGTTCAACGAATTAGATATGGTTCAACATTAGAGGTTCAACGTATTAGATAGGGTTCAACATTAGAGGTTCATTGTATTAGATAGGGTTCAACATTAGAGGTTCAACGTATTAGATAGGGTTCAACATTAGATGTTCAATGTATTAGATAGGGTTCAACATTAAAGGTTCATTGTATTAGATAGGGTTCAACATTAGAGGTTCAACGTATTAGATAGGGTTCAACATTAGAGGTTCAACGTATTAGATAGGGTTCAACATTAGATGTTCAATGTATTAGATAGGGTTCAACATTAGAGGTTCATTGTATTAGATAGGGTTCAACATTAGAGGTTCATTGAATTAGATAGGGTTCAACATTAGAGGTTCATTGTATTAGATATGGTTCAACATTAGAGGTTCATTGAATTAGATAAGGTTCAACATTAGAGGTTCATTGAATTAGATAGGGTTCAACATTAGAGGTTCATTGTATTAGATATGGTTCAACATTAGAGGTTCAACGTATTAGATAGGGTTCAACATTAGAGGTTCATTGTATTAGATAGGGTTCAACATTAGAGGTTCAACGTATTAGATAGGGTTCAACATTAGATGTTCAATGTATTAGATAGGGTTCAACATTAGAGGTTCATTGTATTAGATAGGGTTCAACATTAGAGGTTCATTGAATTAGATAGGGTTCAACATTAGAGGTTCATTGTATTAGATACAGTTCAACATTAGAGGTTCATTGTATTAGATAGAGTTCAACATTAGAGGTTCATTGAATTAGATAGGGTTCAACATTAGAGGTTCATTGTATTAGATAGAGTTCAACATTAGAGGTTCATTGAATTAGATAGAGTTCAACATTAGAGGTTCATTGAATTAGATAGGGTTCAACATTAGAGGTTCATTGTATTAGATATGGTTCAACATTAGAGGTTCATTGAATTAAATAGGGTTCAACATTAGAGGTTCATTGTATTAGATAAGGTTCAACATTAGAGGTTCATTGAATTAGATAGGGTTCAACATTAGAGGTTCATTGTATTAGATATGGTTTAACATTAGAGGTTCATTAAATTAGATAGGGTTCAACATTAGAGGTTCATTGTATTAGATAGGGTTCAACATTAGAGGTTCATTGAATTAGATAGGGTTCAACATTAGAGGTTCATTGTTGTAACACCCCCACAATTGCTATGCGCAGCGGAACTACAACAATGGGTGCTACACAGTATTCATTGCACACAAGATATATCAAACGACGCTAAAAAGACGTCACTTAAAACTTGAAATTTAAAAATTGTTAGATGATACATGTCCACGGTTTTTCCAACCCCAATTTGGTACAACAGAGTTTAGCGTTTTCGGTCCCCATGAATCTCAACCCAAAAACTTCAGTTTTACAACAACATAACATTAAACTTAAAAATTGTTTAAGTAGAAAAGGAGGGAAAAACAAGCGGACTCCAAGCCATACACACAACATCCATCCCATGCATGCTCCATCCTACACTTCAGCGGTTACCTGAAACACATGCCAAAATTTTGGTCAACGAAAACGTTGAGTGGAATTCATAGGTTTTATAATCCATTTGAACGTATATATATAATAAAAACCATTCGTGATCATTTATAGTCTTGTCGATCAAACAAACTATAATCAGGATACTGACAATTGTGTTTAAGCTCATGACACTAATCCGTTAACTCAATCACCCGCGTAATAAATACCGGCGTGATTCAGATGAAACCAGTGCCCCTTCTAAAGGCATCAGTTGCAATTATACCTTATTTCTCATACAAAATAATCTACCGCAGAACTTACTAAAAGTACAGCTTCTCGGCTAGCATTGGGTCGTTAACCCCGTAGTACTACAAATTGCATAAGCGGCTATTTCCCCCTACTCGAGGGCAGGACAATAGTTAATAGTTCATGATTTTAGGGACTTTTGCAACTTTGGTACTCAACACAATTTCTAAGGCAACTTTCGGGTCTAACAATCATTCATGATATACGTTCCTTTTGAAAACTAGCATGCATTTCCCTCGCGGGTAAAACAATTTGAAATAAACATAAGCGAGGCTATAAATTCACACCTTATATCTTAAGTAGTCGGTAGTTCGAGGGATGATCACTGACGACGAAACGGATGCCCGGTTAAATCAACACCTATCACAAATAACGCGTAATGAGTATTCTCATTTTAAATACTTACGGTACTATATAAAATACATATATACTAGTCACTTAGGACAAGTATAACTCACGCCAAAAACAAAATAACAAGTATCACTCATTTTATACCATTCGTTCTCATTATCTACGCTATCCATTTTTACTCGTTCTCGCCGGTACTTGACTAAAGTACGGGCTGTTTTACCCTATTTAACCACACTTATAAAAATTGACAAAATTCTCAAAAATCCTATAAGACCTGTAGATAACATGTTTTTAAGCCCAATAAAAGTTTTTACTTTTACGACTCGTTACTCGACGCTTTTCTACGACTACATTTTACGGGCTGAAATTGTACTTCGACCAATTTTGACCTCTTTGACCTATATGAAAAATACCTTTGACTTCTTTGACTCCTAAGTCAACATATAGACCCATTTATACAGGTTAGGGACCAAATTTTGACCCTTGACCATTTACCAATTCATACTTGTGACCCTCGGGATTTGACTAAAACTTTGCACAAATTCGGATTATGAAAGTCCTCGTCTCCCGGTACTCGATCTTTAAAATGTCATAACTTTTAGCTCGTTTTGAGTCACGGGCTCTACCTTATACCAAATTAAAGCTAGGAAGACCCTCTATAACTACATTTAGTTTTCAAGACCTGGAAAAAAATAATTTTTATGAAATGGACCCAAAGTTTCTGCCTAAATTTTGCTACTTCAAAAACATGCTTAGACTTGATTCCAAGCCTATCCATCACTACTAGGCATCATCCTAAGCCTCCTAAACATATCCAAACACCAATAATCAGTCCTACCCCTATTGATCAACCAATCTCAAAATCAAAAATTCAAAGAAATGAACTTGCAACTAATTAAACCTATGTAAAACATCCTAAAACAATAAACCAAACACAAGAATAACACTCAAAATCAACAACCACCATGGCTCCCCAAACACCCCTTATGCCGTGGGGTTTGGGTGCCCCAATCACCACAACCAAATTGATTTTGGTGGGTTTTCTTGGTGTTTATGCTTCCATAACTCATAAAATTAACATGCATTACAATATTTAGCCACAAAAACGAATTTGGATCATCTTGAAAAATCTTGGAAAATTTTTGTTAGTGCATGTGGGATTTGAGCACATAGAAATGTAGGGAATGACCAAATTAGATGTGGTCTAACCTTAGTTTTTATGAAAATCAAGTGGAAAAAGTTTTTGGTGGATTTTCTTGGTGGTTTGGGGTTAGCCGTCGGCTAGAGAGACAAAGAGAGGAGAGTGTTTGATTTGTTTTGTCTAAATTTTCTATGTGTTTGTGTTTGTGTCACTTTTGGCCTTTTTGGTGGGTTGGGAGGGACCTAATTGCAATATTTGGTTTCTTTTGGCCTTAAGTGGAAAACGCCCTCAAAACGTTGCGGGTTCGACTCATTTGTCAATTTTGAAAATTTTACGGGAGTCGGAAATCTTCCCGAACGCTCCAAAATATTTTTGGGATACTTTAAATGTACTCGGAAGGCTATAAAACTCACCCGACTCAACTTAACACGAACCGTAAATAAAATTCTCGAAAAATTACATTATCGATAAATCGTCAATAATTATATAAAATTGGGCATCCCTCGGGATCGTAATCGTCATCGTCCTTCTTAAAACGTCAACCGTAAAAATTATAACCTCGAACATCGGCTTTAACCAAAATACTTATAAATATAGAAATTAAAATCTATTAAAAATTTCAAAAATTAGCGTAATTTAGGGTAACGTTAATGACCTCGATTCTAGGGTGTCACATCCACCCCTCCTTAAAGAGAGCGACGTCCCGGCGCTCGCCTCTTCTTGTACTCACATTTCGTTCTACTGGAACAGATGAGGATACCTTTCCTTGAAAAAGTCCTCACGTTCCCAGGTGTATTCCGGTCCACGCTTAGAATTCCATCGGACCTTCACGATAGGAATCCTACTACGCTTCAACCGCTTGACCTCCCGGTCCATAATCTCCACGGGTTCTTCCACAAAGTGCATTTTGTCGTCTAGTCGAATCTCGTCCAAAGGAATCACCAATTCCTTGTCCGCCAAACTCTTCTTCAGGTTCGATACGTGAAACGTGTCATGAATAGCACTAAGTTCGGTCGGCAATTCTAACTTGTACGCTACTGGTCCAATTCGTTCAACGATCTTAAACGGTCCAATATACCTCGGACTCAACTTTCCTTTCTTCCCAAAACGAATTACACCCTTCCACGGCGATACCTTGAGCATAACCATATCTCCAACTTCGAACTCCAACGGTTTCCTTCGGTTATCGGCATAACTCTTCTGTCGGCTTCTCGCAGCAAGTAGTCGGTTCTTGATCTGCACAATCTTCTCTGTCGTTTCTAATACCATTTCGGGTCCAGTCAATTGACTTTCCCCTACTTCACTCCAACACACGGGCGATTTACACTTCCTTCCATACAATGCTTCGAACGGTGCTGCTTTGATACTCGCATGATAACTTATTATTATACGAAAACTCCACCAGAGGCAAGTGGCGTTCCCAACTTCCTCCAAAATCAATCACGCACGCCCGGAGCATGTCCTCCATCGTTTGGATAGTTCGTTCACTCTGGCCGTCAGTTTCTGGGTGATAAACTGTGCTTAAACTCAGTTCAGTGCCCATCGCACGTTGAAGCGATTTCCAAAATTCCGACGTAAATCTACTATCGCGATCCGAAATGATCGATAACGGCACTCCATGTCTACAGACGATCTCCTTCACGTACACGCTGGCGAGTTTTTTCCATGCTCTCCGTCTTCTTCATAGGTAAGAAATGAGCAGATTTCGTTAACCTGTCCACAATTACCCATATCATATCGCATCCACTAGGAGTCCTAGGTAAACCCGTCACAAAATCCATTGCGATTTTCTCCCATTTCCATTCTGGGATTTCCGGTTGTACCAACAATCCAGATGGTTTCTTATGTTCTGCCTGAACTTTCGCGCAAGTCAAACACTTACTAACGTAACGAGCAATATTTGCCTTCATATTCGGCCACCAATAGACTTTCTTCAGGTCGTGGTACATTTTGTCCGATCCAGGATGTATCGAATACTTCGACTTATGCGACTCATTCATAACCAATTCTCGAACTCCAGGCTTTCCTTCCTCAGATGAACACAATGGTAACCAAATTCGATTCTCAAAATATCTCAGTCCGTCAGACCTAATCACGAAAAGAGGTTTCAACATTCGTCCCAAGTTTTCGGCTTCAACATTCCCTTTCATTAATCCTCTCTCCTGAGCCTTCAGTATAGTTTCGGTTAAGTCAACGCTCTCACTCATCACTAAAGCTTTAACCCTCAAAGGTTTCTCCCGTTCCTTCCTACTCAGTGCATCCGCTACAACATTCGCCTTCCCAGGGTGGTAGCGAATTTCGCAGTCATAATCACTCAGTAGTTCAACCCATCGTCTCTGTCGCATATTTAACTCCTTTTGATCTAAAATGTGCTGCAAACTCTTGTGGTCAGTGAATACAACACACTTTGTCCCATACAGATAGTGTCTCCACAACTTTAACGCAAAAACTACAGCTCCTAATTCCAAATCGTGCGTCGTGTAGTTCTCCTCATTCTTCCTTAATTGCCTCGACGCGTAAGCTATTACCTTTTCACGTTGCATTAATACCGCTCCATAACCTTTACGAGACGCATCACAATACACTACGAAGTCTTCGGTTCCTTCAGGCAATGACAAAATCGGCGCGGAACGTAACTTATCCTTAAGCGTTTCGAAAGCAAGTTCTTCCTCAATTCCCCATTCATACGCCCTATTCTTTTCGGTAAGCCTCGTCAATGGTTTTGCAATCAAAGAAAATCCTTCGATGAACCTTCGATAATACCCCGCTAAACCCAGAAATTGTCGAACTTCAGTCGGCCTCGCCAGCGCTGACCATTCCCTGATCGCTTCGATCTTAGCAGGATCTACTCGAACTCCCTCACTATCAATCACATGACCTAGAAACTGCACTGATTCCAACCAAAACTCACACTTAGAGAATTTTGCATACAGCTTCTCCTTCCTTAACAACTCCAAAATCTTTCTTAGGTGCTTCTCGTGCTCCTCCTTATTCTTAGAGTAAATAAGTATATCGTCGATGAAAACAATAACAAACTTATCTAGATACGGCTTGCACACGCGATTCATAAGGTCCATGAATACAGCAGGCGCGTTCGTCAACCCAAACGGCATCACTCGAAATTCAAAGTGTCCATACCGCGTACGAAAGGCAGTTACAGGAATATCCTCCTCTCTTACACGCAGTTGATGATACCCTGATCTTAGATCGATCTTAGAGTATACGCTGGAACCTTGCAATTGATCAAATAAATCGTCAATCCTCGGCAATGGGTACCGATTCTTAACCGTCAGCTTATTGAGTTCCCTATAGTCGATACACATCCTAAACGAACCATCTTTCTTCTTTACGAACAACACTGGCGCTCCCCACGGTGATGAGCTCGGCCTAATAAATCCTTTGTCCATCAATTCCTTCAATTGATCCGCTAACTCCTTTAACTCAGATGGTGCTAAGCGATCAGGTGCACGTGCAACCGGCGCAGCTCCTGGCACTAAATCAATTCGAAACTCGACCTCACGGGTAGGCGGTAAACCTGGCAACTCGTCTGGAAAAACGTCCGGATACTCACAAATAACTGGTACCTCTTCGATCCTCGCCTCTACATCACCATCGCTCGAAACTTGTGCCAAAAACACATCGCATCCGTTCTCTACGTACTTTATCATTTTCAAACACGAAATCACCTTCAAGCGAGAAGTGCATTCGTCTCCCTTTACCGTCAAAACCCTATTCCTCAACGGAATCTGAACCAATCTCTCGCCACAGACGATCATAGCACTGTGCGCCATTAGCCAATCCATTCCCACAATCACGTCAAACGATCCTAGCTCTATAGGCATCAAGTCGATCTTAAAAGCGTAATTTCCTAACTTCAAGGTACACCCTTTCAGTATAGAATTCGTACTAACAATTTTTCCATCGGCTAATTCAACGTTATAACTAGTCGCTAATAACACCGGTTCTCTATCAATATGACGACTAAATCTAACATCTACAAAACTCTTGTCGGAGCCAGAATCAAATAAAATACTAGCATAACAAGCGTCTAGCAAAAACGTACCGGTAACCACATTGGGACCTTGTGGTTTATCAGCCGTTCCCACTTGATACACAGCAGCCGCATTATTACCTCCCCGCCTGTTTCCTGCCTTCGGGCAATTCGCTTGCACATGACCCCTTTCTCCACAACTATAACATCCCCTCATCCTGATAGCATTAGCCCTAGTGGCTACTCCTCCCGTTCGACAACCAGATGTCCTATGACCTGCCTTTCCACACTTGCCGCATGCAGGCGGGCAATTTCCAACATGATACAAATTGCACTTACCACAATGGGGATTCACTTTCACACCTCTAGGGTTCGTCACTGCCCTCATCCCTTCGTTCCTTCTCTGATTAAACTGCTGATTACGGTTCGGCCCATGGTTGTTTCGATTTCCACCTCGGTTCTGGACTTGGGATTGATTACTTTGTGCCGCTTCCCATTTCCTTTTGTTGCCCTCAGCAATGTAGTTCTGCTTGTCCTGAAGCTTAACGTCCATCAATGCGTGTGCCATTTGAACCGCTTCGTCAAACGTTCCAGGTTTTGACGAAGTTGTTTCACCTTTGATATTGCTGGATAAACCCTTAATATACTGCTTCATTTTCTTGGCATCATTGGCAAATATGTCCGGACACAAAAGACTTAACTCGTTGAACCTCCTAGTGTAGGCAGCTATATCGTTGTTCTTCAAGGTCAAGTGCCTCAATTCGTCCTCCAATTGCCCCAATTCCTCCTCTGGGCAAAACTTCTTAGTCAACAACGCTTTTGTCGCATTCCACGTCCTTGCATTCGCTACAGCCAATCCAACCGTAGCCACCTGAGTATTCCACCAACTTAACGCATCATCAAGAAACGTAGCCGCTGCAAACTTCACTTTATCCGCCTCTGCACAACCACTGATTTCGAACGTGCTTTCAACCTTTTCCAACCATCGTCTAAGTTCTAAAGCTCCACCCGTTCCACGGAACTGCGTGGGACCGCACTTCATAAAACTAGAATAGGTACACACCCTCGGGGCTTGCTGTCTCCCCGCGTTCCTTCCCTGGTCCTGATTTCTCCCAGCTCGGTCCGCTTCCAACGCATTTGCTATAGCTTCCTGAATCATGGTGTTAACACGATCGGCGGTCAACTTTGGAGGCATGGTGTTATCGAATATCTCTTTCTGCAAGACAAGAAAAATAGAAAAACAATGTAAGTATACATATCAAGTTTCCCAGACATAATATACATACAACGACACATCCCTACGGAGTTACTAATATTCCTCAATTCACACCACAAAAGATCAAATTTAAGACATATCACAGATCATGAAAGGTAACATAGATTGTATTGATAATTAACCAAAATCGTGACAAGTATTGCCACTACAATCGTTCACCACAAAACTTCAAGTACTTGAGTTTCTCGTCATAATACCATCATACAAAGGTCCAAAATAGTTCTATTACAATGATCAAAGAAAATACAAAACAAGTAACTAGGCATGTGGTGATCCACACGGCCTCTTGGATGGCGGCTCGTCGTCGTCTTCCTCGGTTTCCTCATCACTGTCGTCCTCATCCACATCATCCATTTTTCTTTTTCCTTTCTCATCCGGCCCACATTCCGTTTCCTTTTTCGTCCCTGATGTGGATCCACACTCAATCGCTACCTGACTTCCCACCGTAATACAAGCACCTCCAGTAGGCGGCTGAATCATGAAGTCGTTCGCCTCCATCTCCAAATCGTCCACGAATCTCCAATCCGGGGGCAATGAATCTCTCACACGATGCTCCCAAATCTGCATCCTCGACAACCTCATCTGATCCTCCCTAACACGGTCAAGACTAGCACTTAAATTTGCAACCATTGATCTTAAACTGTTGATGTCACTTTTATTCACATTCCCATCATACTCAATTCTTGCCGTCCTTTCCAACAGTCTTTGGTGTTCCCTTTCAGTCTTATCAAACTTCTTAATCACCCTGGTCTCAACTACAAACCGCTCATACATCAACCTTTCCATCCTCCCCAAACGACCTGCGGGATCCCAGTAGTGTCTCGGTCTCGGAAATTAGACCCTTGCAATATTCTCATGAATCGATGGCGACTTGGATGATTTACTGGACTCTCCACTGCTCCCATCACTTACTCGAACAAATCCTGGCACTGTTCTCAAATAATCCTTACAATTGTCCATTGGGCGATTAAAGGGTTGCTGCTCATAACGACCGGTCGGTGGTACCTCATAACCCTTCGGCGAATTCGGGGATTGAAACAAATCGGGTTCGGTCTGGCCTACGGCATCCTCGGGAATGCCATCATCCATTAGCTCCTCGGGCTCTTCTTCGGAATCCTCACTCTCGTCACTACTCATGCTGAAATTATCCACCTCACTTTCGTCATTGTCGTTTTCCGGCCCTATTTCATCTTCTGGAGCGATCCACCCATTATCATTGTCCGGCGGGTTCGGAGGAAACGGTCCCCCTTCGTGACCTACGACGTAATCGTTTCCGTTATCGTTAGGCGGTACCTCGGCCATTCCTGCAATAACAGCGAATTTCGGAGGGTACATAAGTAATTATACAATAGTTATAAATACATGCATGCAAATGCAATGCAAAGGCGGTACATATGCCCGAAATGTAATAATATGATGCTCATGCATGATTAGTACAAAAATTACGATGTCGGATATTTCTCGTAAAATTCAACGTCTACATATAGTAATTCCATACTTACGTAATAATTACCCACATATATACTTTACTCAAAAGTATACGTCAAATGCTATAAATACAACAATAAATCTTACCGGAGCCATGCAGGATAGTTGTGTGCGCTTGGACCCTTTTCTTACGACACCAAAAGTTATAGTTTAGGATTTTCAAAAACGACCTAGTTCTCTATAACTCGTGGCTCTGATACCAATCTGTAACACCCCCACAATTGCTATGCGCAGCGGAACTACAACAATGGGTGCTACACAGTATTCATTGCACACAAGATATATCAAACGACGCTAAAAAGACGTCACTTAAAACTTGAAATTTAAAAATTGTTAGATGATACATGTCCACGGTTTTTCCAACCCCAATTTGGTACAACAGAGTTTAGCGTTTTCGGTCCCCATGAATCTCAACCCAAAAACTTCAGTTTTACAACAACATAACATTAAACTTAAAAATTGTTTAAGTAGAAAAGGAGGGAAAAACAAGCGGACTCCAAGCCATACACACAACATCCATCCCATGCATGCTCCATCCTACACTTCAGCGGTTACCTGAAACACATGCCAAAATTTTGGTCAACGAAAACGTTGAGTGGAATTCATAGGTTTTACAATCCATTTGAACGTATATATATAATAAAAACCATTCGTGATCATTTATAGTCTTGTCGATCAAACAAACTATAATCAGGATACTGACAATTGTGTTTAAGCTCATGACACTAATCCGTTAACTCAATCACCCGCGTAATAAATACCGGCGTGATTCAGATGAAACCAGTGCCCCTTCTAAAGGCATCAGTTGCAATTATACCTTATTTCTCATACAAAATAATCTACCGCAGAACTTACTAAAAGTACAGCTTCTCGGCTAGCATTGGGTCGTTAACCCCGTAGTACTACAAATTGCATAAGCGGCTATTTCCCCCTACTCGAGGGCAGGACAATAGTTAATAGTTCATGATTTTAGGGACTTTTGCAACTTTGGTACTCAACACAATTTCTAAGGCAACTTTCGGGTCTAACAATCATTCATGATATACGTTCCTTTTAAAAACTAGCATGCATTTCCCTCGCGGGTAAAACAATTTGAAATAAACATAAGCGAGGCTATAAATTCACACCTTATATCTTAAGTAGTCGGTAGTTCGAGGGATGATCACTGACGACGAAACGGATGCCCGGTTAAATCAACACCTATCACAAATAACGCGTAATGAGTATTCTCATTTTAAATACTTACGGTACTGTATAAAATACATATATACTAGTCACTTAGGACAAGTATAACTCACGCCAAAAACAAAATAACAAGTATCACTCATTTTATACCATTCGTTCTCATTATCTACGCTATCCATTTTTACTCGTTCTCGCCTGTACTTGACTAAAGTACGGGCTGTTTTACCCTATTTAACCACACTTATAAAAATTGACAAAATTCTCAAAAATCCTATAAGACCTGTAGATAACATGTTTTTAAGCCCAATAAAAGTTTTTACTTTTACGACTCGTTACTCGACGCTTTTCTACGACTACATTTTACGGGCTGAAATTGCACTTCGACCAATTTTGACCTCTTTGACCTATATGAAAAATACCTTTGACTTCTTTGACTCCTAAGTCAACATATAGACCCATTTATACAGGTTAGGGACCAAATTTTGACCCTTGACCATTTACCAATTCATACTTGTGACCCTCGGGATTTGACTAAAACTTTGCACAAATTCGGATTATGAAAGTCCTCGTCTCCCGGTACTCGATCTTTAAAATGTCATAACTTTTAGCTCGTTCTGAGTCAGGGCTCTACCTTATACCAAATTAAAGCTAGGAAGACCCTCTATAACTACATTTAGTTTTCAAGACCTGGAAAAAAATAATTTTTATGAAATGGACCCAACGTTTCTGCCTAAATTTTGCTACTTCAAAAACATGCTTAGACTTGATTCCAAGCCTATCCATCACTACTAGGTATCATCCTAAGCCTCCT
This sequence comes from Glebionis coronaria, assembly GCA_025667525.1. Taxonomy (NCBI): domain Eukaryota; kingdom Viridiplantae; phylum Streptophyta; class Magnoliopsida; order Asterales; family Asteraceae; genus Glebionis; species Glebionis coronaria. The sequence continues at coordinate 691,049,907 of CM046874.1, read as the reverse complement.
AAACATATCCAAACACCAATAATCAGTCCTACCCCTATTGATCAACCAATCTCAAAATCAAAAATTCAAAGAAATGAACATGCAACTAATTAAACCTATGTAAAACATCCTAAAACAATAAACCAAACACAAGAATAACACTCAAAATCAACAACCACCATGGCTCCCCAAACACCCCTTATGCCGTGGGGTTTGGGTGCCCCAATCACCACAACCAAATTGATTTTGGTGGGTTTTCTTGGTGTTTATGCTTCCATAACTCATAAAATTAACATGCATTACAATATTTAGCCACAAAAACGAATTTGGATCATCTTGAAAAATCTTGGAAAATTTTTGTTAGTGCATGTGGGATTTGAGCACATAGAAATGTAGGGAATGACCAAATTAGATGTGGTCTAACCTTAGTTTTTATGAAAATCAAGTGGAAAAAGTTTTTGGTGGATTTTCTTGGTGGTTTGGGGTTAGCCGTCGGCTAGAGAGACAAAGAGAGGAGAGTGTTTGATTTGTTTTGTCTAAATTTTCTATGTGTTTGTGTTTGTGTCACTTTTGGCCTTTTTGGTGGGTTGGGAGGGACCTAATTGCAATATTTGGTTTCTTTTGGCCTTAAGTGGAAAACGTCCTCAAAACTTTGCGGGTTCGACTCATTTGTCAATTTTGAAAATTTTACGGGAGTCGGAAATCTTCCCGAACGCTCCAAAATATTTTTGGGATACTTTAAATGTACTCGGAAGGCTATAAAACTCACCCGACTCAACTTAACACGAACCGTAAATAAAATTCTCGAAAAATTACATTATCGATAAATCATCAATAATTATATAAAATTGGGCATCCCTAGGGATCGTAATCGTCATCGTCCTTCTTAAAACGTCAATCGTAAAAATTATAACCTCGAACATCGGCTTTAACCAAAATACTTATAAATATAGAAATTAAAATCTATTAAAAATTTCAAAAATTAGCGTAATTTAGGGTAACGTTAATGACCTCGATTCTAGGGTGTCACAATTGTATTAGATATAGTTCAAAATTAGAGGTTTATTGAATTAGATAGGGTTCAACATTAGATGTTCATTGAATTAGATAGGGTTCAACATTAGAGGTTCAATGTATTAGATAGGGTTCAACATTAGAGGTTCATTGTATTAGATAGGGTTCAACATTAGAGGTTCATTGTATTAGATAGGGTTCAACATTAGAGGTTCATTGAATTAGACAGGGTTCAACATTAGAGGTTCATTGTATTAGATAGAGTTCAACATTAGAGGTTCATTGAAATAGATAGGGTTCAACATTAGAGGTTCATTGTATTAGATAGTGTTCAACATTAGAGGTTCATTGAATTAGATAGGGTTCAACATTAGAGGTTCATTGTATTAGATATGGTTCAACATTAGAGGTTCAACGTATTAGATAGGGTTCAACATTAGAGGTTCATTGTATTAGATAGGGTTCAACATTAGAGGTTCAACGTATTAGATAGGGTTCAACATTAGATGTTCAATGTATTAGATAGGGTTCAACATTAGAGGTTCATTGTATTAGATAGGGTTCAACATTAGAGGTTCATTGTATTAGATAGGGTTCAACATTAGAGGTTCATTGAATTAGATAGGGTTCAACATTAGAGGTTCATTGTATTAGATAGAGTTCAACATTAGAGGTTCATTGAATTAGATAGAGTTCAACATTAGAGGTTCATTGAATTAGATAGGGTTCAACATTAGAGGTTCATTGTATTAGATAGGGTTCAACATTAGAGGTTCAACATATTAGATAGGGTTCAACATTAGAGGTTCATTGTATTAGATAGGGTTTAACATTAGAGGTTCAATGTATTAGATAGGGTTCAACATTAGATGTTGAATGTATTAGATAGGGTTCAACATTAGAGGTTCATTGTATTAGATAGGGTTCAACATTAGAGGTTCATTGAATTAGATAGGGTTCAACATTAGAGGTTCATTGTATTAGATAGGGTTCAACATTAGAGGTTCATTGTATTAGATATGGTTCAACATTAGAGGTTCATTGAATTAGATAGGGTTCAACATTAGAGGTTCATTGTATTAGATAGGGTTCAACATTAGAGGTTCATTGAATTTGACAGGGTTCAACATTAGAGGTTCATTGTATTAGATAGAGTTCAACATTAGAGGTTCATTGAAATAGATAGGGTTCAACATTAGAGGTTCATTGTATTAGATAGAGTTCAACATTATAGGTTCATTGAATTAGATAGGGTTCAACATTAGAGGTTCATTGTATTAGATATGGTTCAATATTAGAGGTTCAACGTATTAGATAGGGTTCAACATTAGAGGTTCATTGTATTAGATAGGGTTCAACATTAGAGGTTCAACGTATTAGATAGGGTTCAACATTAGATGTTCAATGTATTAGATAGGGTTCAACATTAGAGGTTCATTATATTAGATAGGGTTCAACATTAGAGGTTCATTGAATTAGATAGGGTTCAACATTAGAGGTTCATTGTATTAGATAGGGTTCAACATTAGAGGTTCAATGTATTAGATAGGGTTCAACATTAGAGGTTCACTGAATTAGATAGGGTTCAACATTAGAGGTTCATTGTATTAGATAGAGTTCAACATTAGAGGTTCATTGAATTAGATAGGGTTTAACATTAGAGGTTCATTGTATTAGATATGGTTCAACATTAGAGGTTCATTGAATTAGATAGGGTTCAACATTAGAGGTTCATTGTATTATATAGGGTTCAACATTATAGGTCCATTGAATTAGATAGGGTTCAACATTAGAGGTTCATTGTATTAGATAGAGTTCAACATTAGAGGTTCATTGAATTAGATAAGGTTCAACATTAGAGGTTCATTGTATTAGATAGGGTTCAACATTAGAGGTTCATTGAATTAGATAGGGTTCAACATTAGAGGTTCATTGTATTAGATAGAGTTCAACATTAGAGGTTCATTGAATTAGATAGGGTTCAACATTAGAGGTTCATTGTATTAGATATGGTTCAACATTAGAGGTTCATTGAATTAGATAGGGTTCAACATTAGAGGTTCATTGAATTAGATAGGATTCAACATTAGAGGTTCATTGTATTAGATATGGTTCAACATTAGAGGTTCAACGTATTAGATAGGGTTCAACATTAGAGGTTCATTGTATTAGATAGGGTTTAACATTAGAGGTTCAACGTATTAGATAGGGTTTAACGTTAGATGTTCAATGTATTAGATAGGGTTCAACATTAGAGGTTCATTTTATTAGATAGGGTTCAACATTAGAGGTTCATTGAATTAGATAGGGTTCAACATTAGAGGTTTATTGTATTAGATATGGTTCAACATTAGAGGTTCATTGAATTAGATAGGGTTCAACATTAGAGGTTCATTGAATTAGATAGGGTTCAACATTAGAGGTTCAACGTATTAGATATGGTTCAACATTAGAGGTTCAACGTATTAGATAGGGTTCAACATTAGAGGTTCATTGTATTAGATAGGGTTCAACATTAGAGGTTCAACGTATTAGATAGGGTTCAACGTTAGATGTTCAATGTATTAGATATGGTTCAACATTAAAGGTTCATTGTATTAGATAGGGTTCAACATTAGAGGTTCAACGTATTAGATAGGGTTCAACATTAGAGGTTCAACGTATTAGATATGGTTCAACATTAGATGTTCAATGTATTAGATAGGGTTCAACATTAGAGGTTCATTGTATTAGATAGGGTTCAACATTAGAGGTTCATTGAATTAGATAGGGTTCAACATTAGAGGTTCATTGTATTAGATATGGTTCAACATTAGAGGTTTATTGAATTAGATGAGGTTCAACATTAGAGGTTCATTGAATTAGATAGGGTTCAACATCAGAGGTTCATTGTATTAGATATGGTTCAACATTAGAGGTTCAACGTATTAGATAGGGTTCAACATTAGAGGTTCATTGTATTAGAGAGGGTTCAACATTAGAGGTTCAACGTATTAGATAGGGTTCAACATTAGATGTTCAATGTATTAGATAGGGTTCAACATTAGAGGTTCATTGTATTAGATAGGGTTCAACATTAGAGGTTCATTGAATTAGATAGGGTTCAACGTTAGAGGTTCATTGTATTAGATAGAGTTCAACATTAGAGGTTCATTGTATTAGATAGAGTTCAACATTAGAGGTTCATTGAATTAGATAGGGTTCAACATTAGAGGTTCATTGTATTAGATAGAGTTCAACATTAGAGGTTCATTGAATTAGATAGAGTTCAACATTAGAGGTTCATTGAATTAGATAGGGTTCAACATTAGAGGTTCATTGTATTAGATATGGTTCAACATTAGAGGTTCATTGAATTAAATAGGGTTCAACATTAGAAGTTCATTGTATTAGACAGGGTTCAACATTAGAGGTTCATTGAATTAGATAGGGTTCAACATTAGAGGTTCATTGTATTAGATATGGTTCAACATTAGAGGTTCATTAAATTAGATAGGGTTCAACATTAGAGGTTCATTGTATTAGATAGGGTTCAACATTAGAGGTTCATTGAATTAGATAGGGTTCAACATTAGAGGTTCATTGTATTAGATAGAGTTCAAAATTAGAGGTTCATTGAATTAGATAGGGTTCAACATTAGATGTTCATTGAATTAGATAGGGTTCAACATTAGAGGTTCAATGTATTAGATAGGGTTCAACATTAGAGGTTCATTGTATTAGATAGGGTTCAACATTAGAGGTTCATTGTATTAGATAGGGTTCAACATTAGAGGTTCATTGAATTAGATAGGGTTCAACATTAGAGGTTCATTGTATTAGATATGGTTCAACATTAGAGGTTTATTGAATTAGATAAGGTTCAACATTAGAGGTTCATTGAATTAGATAGGGTTCAACATTAGAGGTTCATTGTATTAGATATGGTTCAACATTAGAGGTTCAATTTATTAGATAGGGTTCAACATTAGAGGTTCATTGTATTAGAAAGGGTTCAACATTAGAGGTTCAACGTATTAGATAGGGTTCAACATTAGATGTTCAATGTATTAGATAGGGTTCAACATTAGAGGTTCATTGTATTAGATAGGGTTCAACATTAGAGGTTCATTGAATTAGATAGGGTTCAACCTTAGAGGTTCATTGTATTAGATAGAGTTCAACATTAGAGGTTCATTGTATTAGATAGAGTTCAACATTAGAGGTTCATTAAATTAGATAGGGTTCAACATTAGAGGTTCATTGTATTAGATAGAGTTCAACATTAGAGGTTCATTGAATTAGATAGAGTTCAACATTAGAGGTTCATTGAATTAGATAGGGTTCAACATTAGAGGTTCATTGTATTAGATATGGTTCAACATTAGAGGTTCATTGAATTAAATAGGGTTCAACATTAGAGGTTCATTGTATTAGATAGGGTTCAACATTAGAGGTTCATTGAATTAGATAGGGTTCAACATTAGAGGTTCAATGTATTAGATATGGTTCAACATTAGAGGTTCATTAAATTAGATAGGGTTCAACATTAGAGGTTCATTGTATTAGATAGGGTTCAACATTAGAGGTTCATTGAATTAGATAGGGTTCAACATTAGAGGTTCATTGTATTAGATAGAGTTCAAAAATAGAGGTTCATTGAATTAGATAGGGTTCAACATTAGATGTTCATTGAATTAGATAGGGTTCAACATTAGAGGTTCAATGTATTAGATAGGGTTCAACATTAGAGGTTCATTGTATTAGATAGGGTTCAACATTAGAGGTTCATTGTATAAGATAGGGTTCAACATTAGAGGTTCATTGAATTAGACAGGGTTCAACATTAGAGGTTCATTGTATTAGATAGAGTTCAACATTAGAGGTTCATTGAAATAGATAGGGTTCAACATTAGAGGTTCATTGTATTAGATAGAGTTCAACATTAGAGGTTCATTGAATTAGATAGGGTTCAACATAAGAGGTTCATTGAATTAGATAGGGTTCAACATTAGAGGTTCATTGTATTAGATATGGTTCAACATTAGAGGTTCAACGTATTAGATAGGGTTCAACATTAGAGGTTCATTGTATTAGATAGGGTTTAACATTAGAGGTTCAACGTATTAGATAGGGTTCAACATTAGATGTTCAATGTATTAGATAGGGTTCAACAGTAGAGGTTCATTGTATTTGATAGGGTTCAACATTAGAGGTTTATTGAATTAGATAGGGTTCAACATTAGAGGTTTATTGTATTAGATATGGTTCAACATTAGAGGTTCATTGAATTAGATAGGGTTCAACATTAGAGGTTCATTGTATTAGATAGAGTTCAACATTAGAGGTTCATTAAAATAGATAGGGTTCAACATTAGAGGTTCATTGTATTAGATAGAGTTCAACATTAGAGGTTCATTGAATTAGATAGGGTTCAACATTAGAGGTTCATTGAATTAGATAGGGGTCAACATTAGAGGTTCATTATATTAGATATGGTTCAACATTAGAGGTTCAACGTATTAGATAGGGTTCAACATTAGAGGTTCATTGTATTAGATAGGGTTTAACATTAGAGGTTCAACGTATTAGATAGGGTTCAACATTAGATGTTCAATGTATTAGATAGGGTTCAACAGTAGAGGTTCATTGTATTAGATAGGGTTCAACATTAGAGGTTTATTGAATTAGATAGGGTTCAACATTAGAGGTTCATTGTATTAGATATGGTTCAACATTAGAGGTTCATTGAATTAGATAGGGTTCAAAATTAGAGGTTCATTGAATTAGATAGGGTTCAACATTAGAGGTTCAACGTATTAGATATGGTTCAACATTAGAGGTTCAACGTATTAGATAGGGTTCAACATTAGAGGTTCATTGTATTAGATAGGGTTCAACATTATAGGTCCATTGAATTAGATAGGGTTCAACATTAGAGGTTCATTGTATTAGATATGGTTCAACATTAGAGGTTCAACGTATTAGATAGGGTTCAACATTAGAGGTTCATTGTATTAGATAGGGTTTAACATTAGAGGTTCAACGTATTAGATAGGGTTCAACATTAGATGTTCAATGTATTAGATAGGGTTCAACAGTAGAGGTTCATTGTATTAGATAGGGTTCAACATTAGAGGTTCATTGAATTAGATAGGGTTCAACATTAGAGGTTCATTGTATTAGACATGGTTCAACATTAGAGGTTCATTGAATTAGATAGGGTTCAACATTAGAGGTTCATTGAATTAGATAGGGTTCAACATTAGAGGTTCAACGTATTAGATATGGTTCAACATTAGAGGTTCAACGTATTAGATAGGGTTCAACATTAGAGGTTCATTGTATTAGATAGGGTTCAACATTATAGGTCCATTGAATTAGATAGGGTTCAACATTAGAGGTTCATTGTATTAGATATGGTTCAACATTAGAGGTTCATTAAATTAAATAGGGTTCAACATTAGAGGTTCATTGTATTAGATAGGGTTCAACATTAGAGGTTCATTGAATTAGATAGGGTTCAACATTAGAGTTTCAATGTATTAGATACGGTTCAACATTAGAGGTTCATTAAATTAGATAGGGTTCAACATTAGAGGTTCATTGTATTAGATAGGGTTCAACATTAGAGGTTCATTGAATTAGATAGGGTTCAACATTAGAGGTTCATTGTATTAGATAGAGTTCAAAATTAGAGGTTCATTGAATTAGATAGGGTTCAACATTAGATGTTCATTGAATTAGATAGGGTTCAACATTAGAGGTTCAATGTATTAGATAGGGTTCAACATTAGAGGTTCATTGTATTAGATAGGGTTCAACATTAGAGGTTCATTGTATTAGATAGGGTTCAACATTAGAGGTTCATTGAATTAGACAAGGTTCAACATTAGAGGTTCATTGTATTAGATAGGGTTCAACATTATTGGTCCATTGAATTAGATAGGGTTCAACATTAGAGGTTCATTATATTAGATAGAGTTCAACATTAGAGGTTCATTGAATTAGATAGGGTTCAACATTAGAGGTTCATTGTATTAGATAGGGTTCAACATTAGAGGTTCATTGAATTAGATAGGGTTCAACATTAGAGGTTCATTGTATTAGATAGAGTTCAACATTAGAGGTTCATTGAATTAGATAGGGTTCAACATTAGAGGTTCATTATATTAGATATGGTTCAACATTAGAGGTTCATTGAATTAGATAGGGTTCAACATTAGAGGTTCATTGAATTAGATAGGATTCAACATTAGAGGTTCATTGTATTAGATATGGTTCAACATTAGAGGTTCAACGTATTAGATAGGGTTCAACATTAGAGGTTCATTGTATTAGATAGGGTTTAACATTAGAGGTTCAACGTATTAGATAGGGTTCAATGTTAGATGTTCAATGTATTAGATAGGGTTCAATATTAGAGGTTCATTTTATTAGATAGGGTTCAACATTAGAGGTTCATTGAATTAGATAGGGTTCAACATTAGAGGTTCATTGTATTAGATATGGTTCAACATTAGAGGTTCATTGAATTAGATAGGGTTCAACATTAGAGGTTCATTGAATTAGATAGGGTTCAACGTATTAGATATGGTTCAACATTAGAGGTTCAACGTATTAGATAGGGTTCAACATTAGAGGTTCATTGTATTAGATAGGGTTCAACATTAGAGGTTCAACGTATTAGATAGGGTTCAACGTTAGATGTACAATGTATTAGATATGGTTCAACATTAAAGGTTCATTGTATTAGATAGGGTTCAACATTAGAGGTTCAACGTATTAGATAGGGTTCAACATTAGAGGTTCAACGTATTAGATAGGGTTCAACATTAGATGTTCAATGTATTAGATAGGGTTCAACATTAGAGGTTCATTGTATTAGATAGGGTTCAACATTATAGGTTCATTGAATTAGATAGGGTTCAACATTAGAGGTTCATTGTATTAGATATGGTTCAACATTAGAGGTTTATTGAATTAGATAAGGTTCAACATTAGAGGTTCATTGAATTAGATAGGGTTCAACATTAGAGGTTCATTGTATTAGATATGGTTCAACATTAGGGGTTCAACGTATTAGATAGGGTTCAACATTAGAGGTTCATTGTATTAGATAGGGTTCAACATTAGAGGTGCAACGTATTAGATAGGGTTCAACATTAGATGTTCAATGTATTAGATAGGGTTCAACATTAGAGGTTCATTGTATTAGATAGGGTTCAACATTAGAGGTTCATTGAATTAGATAGGGTTCAACATTAGAGGTTCATTGTATTAGATAGAGTTCAACATTAGAGGTTCATTGTATTAGATAGAGTTCAACATTAGAGGTTCATTGAATTAGATAGGGTTCAACATTAGAGGTTCATTGTATTTGATAGAGTTCAACATTAGAGGTTCATTGAATTAGATAGAGTTCAACATTAGAGGTTCATTGAATTAGATAGGGTTCAACATTAGAGGTTCATTGTATTAGATATGGTTCAACATTAGAGGTTCATTGAATTAAATAGGGTTCAACATTAGAAGTTCATTGTATTAGATAGGGTTCAACATTAGAGGTTCATTGAATTAGATAGGGTTCAACATTAGAGGTTCATTGTATTAGATATGGTTCAACATTAGAGGTTCATTAAATTAGATAGGGTTCAACATTAGAGGTTCATTGTATTAGATAGGGTTCAACATTAGAGGTTCATTGAATTAGATAGGGTTCAACATTAGAGGTTCATTGTATTAGATAGAGTTCAAAATTAGAGGTTCATTGAATTAGATAGGGTTCAACATTAGATGTTCATTGAATTAGATAGGGTTCAACATTAGAGGTTCAATGTATTAGATAGGGTTCAACATTAGAGGTTCATTGTATTAGATAAGGTTCAACATTAGAGGTTCATTGTATTAGATAGGGTTCAACATTAGAGGTTCATTGAATTAGATAGGGTTCAACATTAGAGGTTCATTGTATTAGATATGGTTCAACATTAGAGGTTTATTGAATTAGATAAGGTTCAACATTAGAGGTTCATTGAATTAGATAGGGTTCAACATTAGAGGTTCATTGTATTAGATATGGTTCAACATTAGAGGTTCAATTTATTAGATAGGGTTCAACATTAGAGGTTCATTGTATTAGATAGGGTTCAACATTAGAGGTTCAATGTATTAGATAGGGTTCAACATTAGATGTTCAATGTATTAGATAGGGTTCAACATTAGAGGTTCATTGTATTAGATAGGGTTCAACATTAGAGGTTCATTGTATTAGATAGGGTTCAACATTAGAGGTTCATTGTATTAGATAGAGTTCAACATTAGAGGTTCATTGTATTAGATAGAGTTCAACATTAGAGGTTCATTAAATTAGATAGGGTTCAACATTAGAGGTTCATTGTATTAGATAGAGTTCAACATTAGAGGTTCATTGAATTAGATAGAGTTCAACATTAGAGGTTCATTGAATTAGATAGGGTTCAACATTAGAGGTTCATTGTATTAGATATGGTTCAACATTAGAGGTTCATTGAATTAAATAGGGTTCAACATTAGAGGTTCATTGTATTATATAGGGTTCAACATTAGAGGTTCATTGAATTAGATAGCGTTCAACATTAGAGGTTCAATGTATTAGATATGGTTCAACATTAGAGGTTCATTAAATTAGATAGGGTTCAACATTAGAGGTTCATTGTATTAGATAGGGTTCAACATTAGAGGTTCATTGAATTAGATAGGGTTCAACATTAGAGGTTCATTGTATTAGATAGAGTTCAAAATTAGAGGTTCATTGAATTAGATAGGGTTCAACATTAGATGTTCATTGAATTAGATAGGGTTCAACATTAGAGGTTCAATGTATTAGATAGGGTTCAACATTAGAGGTTCATTGTATTAGATAGGGTTCAACATTAGAGGTTCATTGTATTAGATAGGGTTCAACATTAGAGGTTCATTGAATTAGACAGGGTTCAACATTAGAGGTTCATTGTATTAGATAGAGTTCAACATTAGAGGTTCATTGAAATAGATAGGGTTCAACATTAGAGGTTCATTGTATTAGATAGAGTTCAACATTAGAGGTTCATTGAATTAGATAGGGTTCAACATTAGATGTTCATTGAATTAGATAGGGTTCAACATTAGAGGTTCATTGTATTAGATATGGTTCAACATTAGAGGTTCAACGTATTAGATAGGGTTCAACATTAGAGGTTCATTGTATTAGATAGGGTTTAACATTAGAGGTTCAACGTATTAGATAGGGTTCAACATTATATGTTCAATGTATTAGATAGGGTTCAACAGTAGAGGTTCATTGTATTAGATAGGGTTCAACATTAGAGGTTCATTGAATTAGATAGGGTTCAACATTAGAGGTTCATTGTATTAGATATGGTTCAACATTAGAGGTTCATTGAATTAGATAGGGTTCAACATTAGAGGTTCATTGAATTAGATAGGGTTCAACATTAGAGGTTCAACGTATTAGATATGGTTCAACATTAGAGGTTCAACGTATTAGATAGGGTTCATCATTAGAGGTTCATTGTATTAGATAGGGTTCAACATTAGAGGTTCAACATATTAGATAGGGTTCAACATTAGAGGTTCATTGTATTAGATAGGGTTCAACAATAGAGGTTCAACGTATTAGATAGGGTTCAACATTAGATGTTCAATGTATTAGATAGGGTTCAACATTAAAGGTTCATTGTATTAGATAGGGTTCAACATTAGAGGTTCATTAAATTAGATAGGGTTCAACATTAGAGGTTCATTGTATTAGATAGGGTTCAACATTAGAGGTTCATTGTATTAGATATGGTTCAACATTAGAGGTTCATTGAATTAGATAGGGTTCAACATTAGAGGTTCATTGTATTAGATAGGGTTCAACATTAGAGGTTCATTGAATTAGATAGGGTTCAACATTAGAGGTTCATTGTATTAGATACAGTTCAACATTAGAGGTTCATTGAATTAGATAGGGTTCAACATTAGAGGTTCATTGTATTAGATAGGGTTCAACATTAGAGGTTCATTGAATTAGATAGGGTTCAACATTAGAGGTTCATTGTATTAGATAGAGTTCAACATTAGAGGTTCATTGAATTAGATAGGGTTCAACATTAGAGGTTCATTGTATTAGATATGGTTCAACATTAGAGGTTCATTGAATTAGATAGGGTTCAACATTAGAGGTTCATTGAATTAGATAGGGTTCAACATTAGAGGTTCATTGTATTAGATATGGTTCAACATTAGAGGTTCAACGTATTAGATAGGGTTCAACATTAGAGGTTCATTGTATTAGATAGGGTTTAACATTAGAGGTTCAACGTATTAGATAGGGTTCAACATTAGATGTTCAATGTATTAGATAGGGTTCAACAGTAGAGGTTCATTGTATTAGATAGGGTTCAACATTAGAGGTTCATTGAATTAGATAGGGTTCAACATTAGAGGTTCATTGTATTAGATATGGTTCAACATTAGAGGTTCATTGAATTAGATAGGGTTCAACATTAGAGGTTCATTGAATTCGATAGGGTTCAACATTAGAGGTTCAACGTATTAGATATGGTTCAACATTAGAGGTTCAACGTATTAGATAGGGTTCAACATTAGAGGTTCATTGTATTAGATTGGGTTCAACATTAGAGGTTCAACGTATTAGATAGGGTTCAACATTAGATGTTCAATGTATTAGATAGGGTTCAACATTAGAGGTTCATTGTATTAGATAGGGTTCAACATTAGAGGTTCTACGTATTAGATAGGGTTCAACATTAGAGCTTCAACCTATTAGATAGGGTTCAACATTAGATGTTCAATGTATTAGATAGGGTTCAAAATTAGAGGTTCATTCTATTAGATAGGGTTCAACATTAGAGGTTCATTGAATTGGATAGGGTTCAACATTAGAGGTTCATTGTATTAGATATGGTTCAACATTAGAGGTTCATTGAATTAGATAGGGTTCAACATTAGAGGTTCATTGAATTAGATAGGGTTCAACATTAGAGGTTCATTGTATTAGATATGGTTCAACATTAGAGGTTCAACGTATTAGATAGGGTTCAACATTAGAGGTTCATTGTATTAGATAGGGTTCAACATTAGAGGTTCAACGTATTAGATAGGGTTCAACATTAGATGTTCAATGTATTAGATAGGGTTCAACATTAGAGGTTCATTGTATTAGATAGGGTTCAACATTAGAGGTTCATTGAATTAGATAGGGTTCAACATTAGAGGTTCATTGTATTAGACAGAGTTCAATATTAGAGGTTCATTGTATTAGATTGAGTTCAACATTAGAGGTTCATTGAATTAGATAGGGTTCAACATTTGAGGTTCATTGTATTAGATATGGTTCAACATTAGAGGTTCATTGAATTAGATAGGGTTCAACATTAGAGGTTCATTGTATTAGATAGGGTTCAACATTAGAGGTTCATTGAATTAGATAGGGTTCAACATTAGAGGTTCATTGTATTAGATAGAGTTCAACATTAGAGGTTCATTGAATTAGATAGAGTTCAACATTAGAGGTTCATTGAATTAGATAGGGTTCAACATTAGAGGTTCATTGTATTAGATAGGGTTCAACGTTAGAGGTTCAACATATTAGATAGGGTTCAACATTAGAGGTTCATTGTATTAGATAGGGTTTAACATTAAAGGTTCAACGTATTAGATAGGGTTCAACATTAGATGTTCAATGTATTAGATAGGGTTCAACATTAGAGGTTCATTGTATTAGATAGGGTTCAACATTAGAGGTTCATTGAATTAGATAGGGTTCAACATTAGAGGTTCATTGTATTAGATAGGGTTCAACATTAGAGGTTCATTGCATTAGATATGGTTCAACATTAGAGGTTCATTGAATTAGATAGGGTTCATCATTAGAGGTTCATTGTATTAGATAGGGTTCAACATTAGAGGTTCATTGAATTAGACAAGGTTCAACATTAGAGGTTCATTGTATTAGATAGAGTTCAACATTAGAGGTTCATTGAAATAGATAGGGTTCAACATTAGAGGTTCATTGTATTAGATAGAGTTCAACATTAGAGGTTCATTGAATTAGATAGGGTTCAACATTAGAGGTTCATTGTATTAGATATGGTTCAACATTAGAGGTTCAACGTATTAGATAGGGTTCAACATTAGAGGTTCATTGTATTAGATAGGGTTCAACATTAGAGGTTCAACGTATTAGATAGGGTTCAACATTAGATGTTCAATGTATTAGATAGGGTTCAACATTAGAGGTTCATTGTATTAGATAGGGTTCAACATTAGAGGTTCATTGTATTAGATAGGGTTCAACATTAGAGGTTCATTGAATTAGATATGGTTCAACATTAGAGGTTCATTGTATTAGATAGAGTTCAACATTAGAGGTTCATTGAATTAGATAGAGTTCAACATTAGAGGTTCATTGAATTAGATAGGGTTCAACATTAGAGGTTCATTGTATTAGATAGGGTTCAATATTAGAGGTTCATATTAGATAGGGTCAACATTAGAGGTTCATTGTATTAGATAGGGTTTAACATTAGAGGTTCAACGTATTAGATAGGGTTCAACATTAGATGTTCAATGTATTAGATAGGGTTCAACATTAGAGGTTCATTGTATTAGATAGGGTTCAACATTAGAGGTTCATTGAATTAGATAGGGTTCAACATTAGAGGTTCATTGTATTAGATAGGGTTCAACATTAGAGGTTCATTGTATTAGATATGGTTCAATATTAGAGGTTCATTGAATTAGATAGGGTTCAACATTAGAGGTTCATTGTATTAGATAGGGTTCAACATTAGAGGTTCATTGAATTAGACAGGGTTCAACATTAGAGGTTCATTGTATTAGATATAGTTCAACATTAGAGGTTCATTGAAATAGATAGGGTTCAACATTAGAGGTTCATTGTATTAGATAGAGTTCAACATTATAGGTTCATTGAATTAGATAGGGTTCAACATTAGAGGTTCATTGTATTAGATATGGTTCAACATTAGAGGTTCATTGAATTAGATAGGGTTCAACATTAGAGGTTCATTGAATTAGATAGGGTTCAACATTAGAGGTTCATTGTATTAGATATGGTTCAAATTAGAGGTTCAACGTATTAGATAGGGTTCAACATTAGAGGTTCATTGTATTAGATAGGGTTCAACATTAGAGGTTCAACGTATTAGATAGGGTTCAACATTAGATGTTCAATGTATTAGATAGGGTTCAACATTAGAGGTTCATTGTATTAGATAGGGTTCAACATTAGAGGTTCATTGAATTAGATAGGGTTCAACATTAGAGGTTCATTGTATTAGACAGAGTTCAATATTAGAGGTTCATTGTATTAGATTGAGTTCAACATTAGAGGTTCATTGAATTAGATAGGGTTCAACATTTGAGGTTCATTGTATTAGATATGGTTCAACATTAGAGGTTCATTGAATTAGATAGGGTTCAACATTAGAGGTTCATTGTATTAGATAGGGTTCAACATTAGAGGTTCATTGAATTAGATAGGGTTCAACATTAGAGGTTCATTGTATTAGATAGAGTTCAACATTAGAGGTTCATTGAATTAGATAGAGTTCAACATTAGAGGTTCATTGAATTAGATAGGGTTCAACATTAGAGGTTCATTGTATTAGATAGGGTTCAACGTTAGAGGTTCAACATATTAGATAGGGTTCAACATTAGAGGTTCATTGTATTAGATAGGGTTTAACATTAAAGGTTCAACGTATTAGATAGGGTTCAACATTAGATGTTCAATGTATTAGATAGGGTTCAACATTAGAGGTTCATTGTATTAGATAGGGTTCAACATTAGAGGTTCATTGAATTAGATAGGGTTCAACATTAGAGGTTCATTGTATTAGATAGGGTTCAACATTAGAGGTTCATTGCATTAGATATGGTTCAACATTAGAGGTTCATTGAATTAGATAGGGTTCATCATTAGAGGTTCATTGTATTAGATAGGGTTCAACATTAGAGGTTCATTGAATTAGACAAGGTTCAACATTAGAGGTTCATTGTATTAGATAGAGTTCAACATTAGAGGTTCATTGAAATAGATAGGGTTCAACATTAGAGGTTCATTGTATTAGATAGAGTTCAACATTAGAGGTTCATTGAATTAGATAGGGTTCAACATTAGAGGTTCATTGTATTAGATATGGTTCAACATTAGAGGTTCAACGTATTAGATAGGGTTCAACATTAGAGGTTCATTGTATTAGATAGGGTTCAACATTAGAGGTTCAACGTATTAGATAGGGTTCAACATTAGATGTTCAATGTATTAGATAGGGTTCAACATTAGAGGTTCATTGTATTAGATAGGGTTCAACATTAGAGGTTCATTGTATTAGATAGGGTTCAACATTAGAGGTTCATTGAATTAGATATGGTTCAACATTAGAGGTTCATTGTATTAGATAGAGTTCAACATTAGAGGTTCATTGAATTAGATAGAGTTCAACATTAGAGGTTCATTGAATTAGATAGGGTTCAACATTAGAGGTTCATTGTATTAGATAGGGTTCAATATTAGAGGTTCATATTAGATAGGGTCAACATTAGAGGTTCATTGTATTAGATAGGGTTTAACATTAGAGGTTCAACGTATTAGATAGGGTTCAACATTAGATGTTCAATGTATTAGATAGGGTTCAACATTAGAGGTTCATTGTATTAGATAGGGTTCAACATTAGAGGTTCATTGAATTAGATAGGGTTCAACATTAGAGGTTCATTGTATTAGATAGGGTTCAACATTAGAGGTTCATTGTATTAGATATGGTTCAATATTAGAGGTTCATTGAATTAGATAGGGTTCAACATTAGAGGTTCATTGTATTAGATAGGGTTCAACATTAGAGGTTCATTGAATTAGACAGGGTTCAACATTAGAGGTTCATTGTATTAGATATAGTTCAACATTAGAGGTTCATTGAAATAGATAGGGTTCAACATTAGAGGTTCATTGTATTAGATAGAGTTCAACATTATAGGTTCATTGAATTAGATAGGGTTCAACATTAGAGGTTCATTGTATTAGATATGGTTCAACATTAGAGGTTCAACGTATTAGATAGGGTTCAACATTAGAGGTTCATTGTATTAGATAGGGTTCAACATTAGAGGTTCAACGTATTAGATACGGTTCAACATTAGATGTTCAATGTATTAGATAGGGTTCAACGTTAGAGGTTCATTGTATTAGATAGGGTTCAACATTAGAGGTTCAATGTATTAGATAGGGTTCAACATTAGAGGTTCATTGAATTAGATAGGGTTCAACATTAGAGGTTCATTGTATTAGATAGAGTTCAACATTAGAGGTTCATTGAATTAGATACGGCTTAACATTAGAGGTTCATTGTATTAGATATGGTTCAACATTAGAGGTTCATTGAATTAGATAGGGTTCAACATTAGAGGTTCATTGTATTAGATAGGGTTCAACATTAGAGGTTCATTGAATTAGATAGGGTTCAACATTAGAGGTTCATTGTATTAGATAGAGTTCAACATTAGAGGTTCATTGAATTAGATAGGGTTCAACATTAGAGGTTCATTGTATTAGATAGGGTTCAACATTAGAGGTTCATTGAATTAGATAGGGTTCAACATTAGAGGTTCATTGTATTAGATAGAGTTTAACATTAGAGGTTCATTGAATTAGATAGGGTTTAACATTAGAGGTTCATTGTATTAGATATGGTTCAACATTAGAGGTTCATTGAATTAGATAGGGTTCAACATTAGAGGTTCATTGAATTAGATAGGATTCAACATTAGAGGTTCATTGTATTAGATATGGTTCAACATTAGAGGTTCAACGTATTAGATAGGGTTCAACATTAGAGGTTCATTGTATTAGATAGGGTTTAGCATTAGAGGTTCAACGTATTAGATAGGGTTCAACGTTAGATGTTCAATGTATTAGACATGGTTCAACATTAGAGGTTCATTGTATTAGATAGGGTTCAACATTAGAGGTTCATTGAATTAGATAGGGTTCAACATTAGAGGTTCATTGTATTAGATATGGTTCAACATTAGAGGTTCATTGAATTAGATAGGGTTCAACATTAGAGGTTCATTGAATTAGATAGGGTTCAACATTAGAGGTTCAACGAATTAGATATGGTTCAACATTAGAGGTTCAACGTATTAGATAGGGTTCAACATTAGAGGTTCATTGTATTAGATAGGGTTCAACATTAGAGGTTCAACGTATTAGATAGGGTTCAACATTAAAGGTTCATTGTATTAGATAGGGTTCAACATTAGAGGTTCAACGTATTAGATAGGGTTCAACATTAGAGGTTCAACGTATTAGATAGGGTTCAACATTAGATGTTCAATGTATTAGATAGGGTTCAACATTAGAGGTTCATTGTATTAGATAGGGTTCAACATTAGAGGTTCATTGAATTAGATAGGGTTCAACATTAGAGGTTCATTGTATTAGATATGGTTCAACATTAGAGGTTCATTGAATTAGATAAGGTTCAACATTAGAGGTTCATTGAATTAGATAGGGTTCAACATTAGAGATTCATTGTATTAGATATGGTTCAACATTAGAGGTTCAACGTATTAGATAGGGTTCAACATTAGAGGTTCATTGTATTAGATAGGGTTCAACATTAGAGGTTCAACGTATTAGATAGGGTTCAACATTAGATGTTCAATGTATTAGATAGGGTTCAACATTAGAGGTTCATTGTATTAGATAGGGTTCAACATTAGAGGTTAATTGAATTAGATAGGGTTCAACATTAGAGGTTTATTGTATTAGATAGAGTTCAACATTAGAGGTTCATTGTATTAGATAGAGTTCAACATTAGAGGTTCATTGAATTAGATAGGGTTCAACATTAGAGGTTCATTGTATTAGATAAAGTTCAACATTAGAGGTTCATTGAATTAGATAGAGTTCAACATTAGAGGTTCATTGAATTAGATAGGGTTCAACATTAGAGGTTCATTGTATTAGATATGGTTCAACATTAGAGGTTCATTGAATTAAATTGGGTTCAACATTAGAGGTTCATTGTATTAGATAGGGTTCAACATTAGAGGTTCATTGAATTAGATAGGGTTCAACATTAGAGGTTCATTGTATTAGATATGGTTTAACATTAGAGGTTCATTAAATTAGATAGGGTTCAACATTAGAGGTTCATTGCATTAGATAGGGTTCAACATTAGAGGTTCATTGAATTAGATAGGGTTCAACATTAGAGGTTCATTGTATTAGATAGAGTTCAAAATTAGAGGTTCATTGAATTAGATAGGGTTCAACATTAGATGTTCATTGAATTAGATAGGGTTCAACATTAGAGGTTCAATGTATTAGATAGGGTTCAACTTTAGAGGTTCATTGTATTAGATAGGGTTCAACATTAGAGGTTCATTGTATTAGATAGGGTTCAACATTAGAGGTTCATTGAATTAGACAGGGTTCAACATTAGAGGTTCATTGTATTAGATAGAGTTCAACATTAGAGATTCATTGAAATAGATAGGGTTCAACATTAGAGGTTCATTGTATTAGATAGTGTTCAACATTAGAGGTTCATTGAATTAGATATGGTTCAACATTAGAGGTTCATTGTATTAGATATGGTTCAACATTAGAGATTCAACGTATTAGATAGGGTTCAACATTAGAGGTTCATTGTATTAGATAGGGTTCAACATTAGAGGTTCAACGTATTAGATAGGGTTCAACATTAGATGTTCAATGTATTAGATAGGGTTCAACATTAGAGGTTCATTGTATTAGATAGGGTTCAACATTAGAGGTTCATTGTATTAGATAGGGTTCAACATTAGAGGTTCATTGAATTAGATAGGGTTCAACATTAGAGGTTCATTGTATTAGATAGAGTTCAACATTAGAGGTTCATTGAATTAGATAGAGTTAAACATTAGAGGTTCATTGAATTAGATAGGGTTCAACATTAGAGGTTTAATGTATTAGATAGGGTTCAACATTAGAGGTTCAACATATTAGATAGGGTTCAACATTAGAGGTTCATTGTATTAGATAGGGTTTAACATTAGAGGTTCAACGTATTAGATATGGTTCAACATTAGATGTTCAATGTATTAGATAGGGTTTAACATTAGAGGTTCATTGTATTAGATAGGGTTCAACATTAGAGGTTCATTGAATTAGATAGGGTTCAACATTAGAGGTTCATTGTATTAGATAGGGTTCAACATTAGAGGTTCATTGTATTAGATATGGTTCAACTCTAGAGGTTCATTGAATTAGATAGGGTTTAACATTAGAGGTTCATTGTATTAGATAGGGTTTAACATTAGAGGTTCATTTAATTAGACAGGGTTCAACATTAGAGGTTCATTGTATTAGATAGAGTTCAACATTAGAGGTTCATTGAAATAGATGGGGTTCAACATTAGAGGTTCATTGTATTAGATAGAGTTCAAGATTAGAGGTTCATTGAATTAGATAGGGTTCAACATTAGAGGTTCATTGTATTAGATATGGTTCAATATTAGAGGTTCAACGTATTAGATAGGGTTCAACATTAGAGGTTCATTGTATTAGATAGGGTTCAACATTAGAGGTTCAACGTATTAGATAGGGTTCAACATTAGATGTTCAATGTATTAGATAGGGTTCAACATTAGAGGTTCATTGTATTAGATAGGGTTCAACATTAGAGGTTCATTAAATTAGATAGGGTTCAACATTAGAGGTTCATTGTATTAGATAGGGTTCAACATTAGAGGTTCAATGTATTAGATAGGGTTCAACATTAGAGGTTCATTGAATTAGATAGGGTTCAACATTAGAGGTTCATTGTATTAGATAGAGTTCAACATTAGAGGTTCATTGAATTAGATAGGGTTTAACATTAGAGGTTCATTGTATTAGATATGGTTCAACATTAGAGGTTCATTGAATTAGATAGGGTTCAACATTAGAGGTTCATTGTATTAGATAGGGTTCAACATTAGAGGTCCATTGAATTAGATAGGGTTCAACATTAGAGGTTCATTCTATTAGATAGAGTTCAACATTAGAGGTTCATTGAATTAGATAGGGTTCAACATTAGAGGTTCATTGTATTAGATAGGGTTCAACATTAGAGGTTCATTGAATTAGATAGGGTTCAACATTAGAGGTTCATTGTATTAGATAGAGTTCAACATTAGAGGTTCATTGAATTAGATAGGGTTCAACATTAGAGGTTCATTGTATTAGATATGGTTCAACATTAGAGGTTCATTGAATTAGATAGGGTTCAACATTAGAGGTTCATTGAATTAGATAGGATTCAGCATTAGAGGTTCATTGTATTAGATATGGTTCAACATTAGAGGTTCAACGTATTAGATAGGGTTCAACATTAGAGGTTCATTGTATTAGATAGGGTTTAACATTAGAGGTTCAACGTATTAGATAGGGTTCAACGTTAGATGTTCAATGTATTAGATAGGGTTCAACATTAGAGGTTCATTGTATTAGATAGGGTTCAACATTAGAGGTTCATTGAATTAGATAGGGTTCAACATTAGAGGTTCATTGTATTAGATATGGTTCAACATTAGAGGTTCATTGAATTAGATAGGGTTCAACATTAGAGGTTCATTGAATTAGATAGGGTTCAACATTAGAGGTTCAACGTATTAGATATGGTTCAACATTAGAGGTTCAACGTATTAGATAGGGTTCAACATTAGAGGTTCATTGTATTAGATAGGGTTCAACATTAGAGGTTCAACGTATTAGATAGGGTTCAACATTAGATATTCAATATATTAGATATGGTTCAACATTAAAGGTTCATTGTATTAGATAGGGTTCAACATTAGAGGTTCAACGTATTAGATAGGGTTCAACATTAGAGGTTCAACGTATTAGATAGGGTTCAACATTAGATGTTCAATGTATTAGATAGGGTTCAACATTAGAGGTTCATTGTATTAGATAGGGTTCAACATTAGAGGTTCATTGAATTAGATAGGGCTCAACATTAGAGGTTCATTGTATTAGATATGGTTCAACATTAGAGGTTTATTGAATTAGATAAGGTTCAACATTAGAGGTTCATTGAATTAGATAGGGTTCAACATTAGAGGTTCATTGTATTAGATATGGTTCAACATTAGAGGTTCAACGTATTAGATAGGGTTCAACATTAGAGGTTCATTGTATTAGATAGGGTTCAACATTAGAGGTTCAACGTATTAGATAGGGTTCAACATTAGATGTTCAATGTATTAGATAGGGTTCAACATTAGAGGTTCATTGTATTAGATAGGGTTCAACATTAGAGGTTCATTGAATTAGATAGGGTTCAACATTAGAGGTTCATTGTATTAGATAGAGTTCAACATTAGAGGTTCAGTGTATTAGATAGAGTTCAACATTAGAGGTTCATTGAATTAGATAGGGTTCAACATTAGAGGTTCATTGTATTAGATAGAGTTCAACATTAGAGGTTCATTGAATTAGATAGAGTTCAACATTAGAGGTTCATTGAATTAGATAGGGTTCAACATTAGAGGTTCATTGTATTAGATATGGTTCAACATTAGAGGTTCATTGAATTAAATAGGGTTCAACATTAGAGGTTCATTGTATTAGATAGGGTTCAACATTAGAGGTTCATTGAATTAGATAGGGTTCAACATTAGAGGTTCATTGTATTAGATATGGTTCAACATTAGAGGTTCATTAAATTAGATAGGGTTCAACATTAGAGGTTCATTGTATTAGATAGGGTTCAACATTAGAGGTTCATTGAATTAGATAGGGTTCAACATTAGAGGTTCATTGTATTAGATAGAGTTCAAAATTAGAGGTTCATTGAATTAGATAGGGTTCAACATTAGATGTTCACTGAATTAGATAGGGTTCAACATTAGAGGTTCAATGTATTAGATAGGGTTCAACATTAGACGTTCATTGTATTAGATAGGGTTCAACATTAGAGGTTCATTGTATTAGATAGGGTTCAACATTAGAGGTTCATCGAATTAGATAGGGTTCAACATTAGAGGTTCATTGTATTAGATATGGTTCAACATTAGAGGTTCAATTTATTAGATAGGGTTCAACATTAGAGGTTCATTGTATTAGATAGGGTTCAACATTAGAGGTTCAACGTATTAGATAGGGTTCAACATTAGATGTTCAATGTATTAGATAGGGTTCAACATTAGAGGTTCATTGTATTAGATAGGGTTCAACATTAGAGGTTCATTGAATTAGATAGGGTTCAACATTAGAGGTTCATTGTATTAGATAGAGTTCAACATTAGAGGTTCATTGTATTAGATAGAGTTCAACATTAGAGGTTCATTGAATTAGATAGGGTTCAACATTAGAGGTTCATTGTATTAGATAGAGTTCAACATTAGAGGTTCATTGAATTAGATAGAGTTCAATATTAGAGGTTCATTAAATTAGATAGGGTTCAACATTAAAGGTTCATTGTATTAGATATGGTTCAACATTATAGGTTCATTGTATTAAATAGGGTTCAACATTAGAGGTTCATTGTATTAGATAGGGTTCAACATTAGAGGTTCATTGAATTAGATAGGGTTCAACATTAGAGGTTCATTTTATTAGATATGGTTCAACATTAGAGGTTCATTAAATTAGATAGGGTTCAACATTAGAGGTTCATTGTATTAGATAGGGTTCAACATTAGAGGCTCATTGAATTAGATAGGGTTCAACATTAGAGGTTCATTGTATTAGATGGAGTTCAAAATTAGAGGTTCATTGAATTAGATAGGGTTCAACATTAGATGTTCATTGAATTAGATAGGGTTCAACATTAGAGGTTCAATGTATTAGATAGGGTTCAAAATTAGAGGTTCATTGTATTAGATAGGGTTCAACATTAGAGGTTCATTGTATTAGATAGGGTTCAACATTAGAGGTTCATTGAATTAGATAGGGTTCAACATTAGAGGTTCATTGTATTAGATATGGTTCAACATTAGAGGTTCAATTTATTAGATAGGGTTCAACATTAGAGGTTCATTGTATTAGATAGGGTTCAACATTAGAGGTTCAACGTATTAGATAGGGTTCAACATTAGATGTTCAATGTATTAGATAGGGTTCAACATTAGAGGTTCATTGTATTTGATAGGGTTCAACATTAGAGGTTCATTGAATTAGATAGGGTTCAACATTAGAGGTTCATTGTATTAGATAGAGTTCAACATTAGAGGTTCATTGTATTAGATAGAGTTCAACATTAGAGGTTCATTAAATTAGATAGGGTTCAACATTAGAGGTTCATTGTATTAGATAGAGTTCAACATTAGAGGTTCATTGAATTAGATAGAGTTCAACATTAGAGGTTCATTGAATTAGATAGGGTTCAACATTAGAGGTTCATTGTATTAGATATGGTTCAACATTAGAGGTTCATTGAATTAAATAGGGTTCAACATTAGAGGTTCATTGAATCAGATAGGGTTCAACATTAGAGGTTCATTGTATTAGATATGGTTCAACATTAGAGGTTCAACGTATTAGATAGGGTTCAACATTAGAGGTTCATTGTATTAGATAGGGTTCAACATTAGAGGTTCATTGAATTAGATAGGGTTCAACATTAGAGGTTCATTGTATTAGATATGGTTCAACATTAGAGGTTCAACGTATTAGATAGGGTTCAACATTAGAGGTTCATTGTATTAGATAGGGTTCAACATTAGAGGTTCAGCGTATTAGATAGGGTTCAACATTAGATGTTCAATGTATTAGATAGGGTTCAACATTAGAGGTTCATTGTATTAGATAGGGTTCAACATTAGAGGTTCATTGAATTAGATAGGGTTCAACATTAGAGGTTCATTGTATTAGATAGAGTTCAACATTAGAGGTTCATTGTATTAGATAGAGTTCAACATTAGAGGTTCATTGAATTAGATAGGGTTCAACATTAGAGGTTCATTGTATTAGATAGAGTTCAACATTAGAGGTTCATTGAATTAGATAGAGTTCAACATTAGAGGTTCATTGAATTAGATAGGGTTCAACATTAGAGGTTCATTGTATTAGATATGGTTCAACATTAGAGGTTCATTGAATTAAATAGGGTTCAACATTAGAGGTTCATTGTATTAGATAGGGTTCAACATTAGAGGTTCATTGAATTAGATAAGGTTCAACATTAGAGGTTCATTGTATTAGATATGGTTCAACATTAGAGGTTCATTAAATTAGATAGGGTTCAACATTAGAGGTTCATTGTATTAGATAGGGTTCAACATTAGAGGTTCATTGAATTAGATAGGGTTCAACATTAGAGGTTCATTGTATTAGATAGAGTTCAAAATTAGAGGTTCATTGAATTAGATAGGGTTCAACATTAGATGTTCATTGAATTAGATAGGGTTCAACATTAGAGGTTCAATGTATTAGATAGGGTTCAACATTAGAGGTTCATTGTATTAGATAGGGTTCAACATTAGAGGTTCATTGTATTAGATAGGGTTCAACATTAGAGGTTCATTGAATTAGATAGGGTTCAACATTAGAGGTTCATTGTATTAGATATGGTTCAACATTAGAGGTTCAATTTATTAGATAGGGTTCAACATTAGAGGTTCATTGTATTAGATAGGGTTCAACATTAGAGGTTCAACGTATTAGATAGGGTTCAACATTAGATGTTCAATGTATTAGATAGGGTTCAACATTAGAGGTTCATTGTATTAGATAGGGTTCAACATTAGAGGTTCAATGAATTAGATAGGGTTCAACATTAGAGGTTCATTGTATTAGATAGAGTTCAACATTAGAGGTTCATTGTATTAGATAGAGTTCAACATTAGAGGTTCATTTAATTAGATAGGGTTCAACATTAGAGGTTCATTGTATTAGATAGAGTTCAACATTAGAGGTTCATTGAATTAGATAGAGTTCAACATAGAGGTTCATTAAATTAGATAGGGTTCAACATTAGAGGTTCATTGTATTAGATATGGTTCAACATTAGAGGTTCATTGAATTAAATAGGGTTCAACATTAGAGGTTCATTGTATTAGATAGGGTTCAACATTAGAGGTTCATTGAATTAGATAGGGTTCAACATTAGAGGTTCATTGTATTAGATATGGTTCAACATTAGAGGTTCATTAAATTAGATAGGGTTCAACATTAGAGGTTCATTGTATTAGATAGGGTTCAACATTAGAGGTTCATTGAATTAGATAGGGTTCAACATTAGAGGTTCATTGTATTAGATAGAGTTCAAAATTAGAGGTTCATTGAATTAGATAGGGTTCAACATTAGATGTTCATTGAATTAGATAGGGTTTAACATTAGAGGTTCAATGTATTAGATAGGGTTCAACATTAGAGGTTCATTGTATTAGATAGGGTTCAACATTAGAGGTTCATTGTATTAGATAGGGTTCAATATTAGAGGTTCATTGAATTAGAGAGGGTTCAACATTAGAGGTTCATTGAAATAGATAGGGTTCAACATTAGAGGTTCATTTTATTAGATAGAGTTCAACATTAGAGGTTCATTGAATTAGATAGGGTTCAACATTAGAGGTTCATTGTATTAGATATGGTTCAACATTAGAGGTTCAACGTATTAGATAGGGTTCAACATTAGAGGTTCATTGTATTAGATAGGGTTCAACATTAGAGGTTCAACGTATTAGATAGGGTTCCACATTAGATGTTCAATGTATTAGATAGGGTTCAACATTAGAGGTTCATTGTATTAGATAGGGTTCAACATTAGAGGTTCATTGTATTAGATAGAGTTCAACATTAGAGGTTCATTGAATTAGATAGGGTTCAACATTAGAGGTTCATTGTATTAGATAGAGTTCAACATTAGAGGTTCATTGAATTAGATAGAGTTCAACATTAAAGGTTCATTGAATTAGATAGGGTTCAACATTAGAGGTTCATTGTATTAGATAGGGTTCAACATTAGAGGTTCAACATATTAGATAGGGTTCAACATTAGAGGTTCATTGTATTAGATATGGTTTAACATTAGAGGTTCAACGTATTAGATAGGGTTCAACATTAGATGTTCAATGTATTAGATAGGGTTCAACATTAGAGGTTCATTGTATTAGATAGGGTTTAACATTAGAGGTTCATTGAATTAGATAGGGTTCAACATTAGAGGTTCATTGTATTAGATAGGGTTCGACATTAGAGGTTCATTGTATTAGATATGGTTCAACATTAGAGGTTCATTGTATTAGATAGGGTTCAACATTAGAGGTTCATTGAATTAGATAGGGTTCAACATTAGAGGTTCATTGTATTAGATATGGTTCAACATTAGAGGTTCATTGAATTAGATAGGGTTCAACATTAGAGGTTCATTGAATTAGATAGGGTTCAACATTAGAGGTTCAACGTATTAGATATGGTTCAACATTAGAGGTTCAACGTATTAGATAGGGTTCAACATTAGAGGTTCATTGTATTAGATAGGGTTCAACATTAGAGGTTCAACGTATTAGATAGGGTTCAACATTAGATGTTCAATATATTAGATATGGTTCAACATTAAAGGTTCATTGTATTAGATAGGGTTCAACATTAGAGGTTCAACGTATTAGATAGGGTTCAACATTAGAGGTTCAACGTATTAGATAGGGTTCAACATTAGATGTTCAATGTATTAGATAGGGTTCAACATTAGTGGTTCATTGTATTAGATAGGGTTCAACATTAGAGGTTCATTGAATTAGATAGGGCTCAACATTAGAGGTTCATTGTATTAGATATGGTTCAACATTAGAGGTTTATTGAATTAGATAAGGTTCAACATTAGAGGTTCATTGAATTAGATAGGGTTCAACATTAGAGGTTCATTGTATTAGATATGGTTCAACATTAGAGGTTCAACGTATTAGATAGGGTTCAACATTAGAGGTTCATTGTATTAGATAGGGTTCAACATTAGAGGTTCAACGTATTAGATAGGGTTCAACATTAGATGTTCAATGTATTAGATAGGGTTCAACATTAGAGGTTCATTGTATTAGATAGGGTTCAACATTAGAGGTTCATTGAATTAGATAGGGTTCAACATTAGAGGTTCATTGTATTAGATAGAGTTCAACATTAGAGGTTCAGTGTATTAGATAGAGTTCAACATTAGAGGTTCATTGAATTAGATAGGGTTCAACATTAGAGGTTCATTGTATTAGATAGAGTTCAACATTAGAGGTTCATTGAATTAGATAGAGTTCAACATTAGAGGTTCATTGAATTAGATAGGGTTCAACATTAGAGGTTCATTGTATTAGATATGGTTCAACATTAGAGGTTCATTGAATTAAATAGGGTTCAACATTAGAGGTTCATTGTATTAGATAGGGTTCAACATTAGAGGTTCATTGAATTAGATAGGGTTCAACATTAGAGGTTCATTGTATTAGATATGGTTCAACATTAGAGGTTCATTAAATTAGATAGGGTTCAACATTAGAGGTTCATTGTATTAGATAGGGTTCAACATTAGAGGTTCATTGAATTAGATAGGGTTCAACATTAGAGGTTCATTGTATTAGATAGAGTTCAAAATTAGAGGTTCATTGAATTAGATAGGGTTCAACATTAGATGTTCACTGAATTAGATAGGGTTCAACATTAGAGGTTCAATGTATTAGATAGGGTTCAACATTAGACGTTCATTGTATTAGATAGGGTTCAACATTAGAGGTTCATTGTATTAGATAGGGTTCAACATTAGAGGTTCATCGAATTAGATAGGGTTCAACATTAGAGGTTCATTGTATTAGATATGGTTCAACATTAGAGGTTCAATTTATTAGATAGGGTTCAACATTAGAGGTTCATTGTATTAGATAGGGTTCAACATTAGAGGTTCAACGTATTAGATAGGGTTCAACATTAGATGTTCAATGTATTAGATAGGGTTCAACATTAGAGGTTCATTGTATTAGATAGGGTTCAACATTAGAGGTTCATTGAATTAGATAGGGTTCAACATTAGAGGTTCATTGTATTAGATAGAGTTCAACATTAGAGGTTCATTGTATTAGATAGAGTTCAACATTAGAGGTTCATTGAATTAGATAGGGTTCAACATTAGAGGTTCATTGTATTAGATAGAGTTCAACATTAGAGGTTCATTGAATTAGATAGAGTTCAATATTAGAGGTTCATTAAATTAGATAGGGTTCAACATTAAAGGTTCATTGTATTAGATATGGTTCAACATTATAGGTTCATTGTATTAAATAGGGTTCAACATTAGAGGTTCATTGTATTAGATAGGGTTCAACATTAGAGGTTCATTGAATTAGATAGGGTTCAACATTAGAGGTTCATTTTATTAGATATGGTTCAACATTAGAGGTTCATTAAATTAGATAGGGTTCAACATTAGAGGTTCATTGTATTAGATAGGGTTCAACATTAGAGGCTCATTGAATTAGATAGGGTTCAACATTAGAGGTTCATTGTATTAGATGGAGTTCAAAATTAGAGGTTCATTGAATTAGATAGGGTTCAACATTAGATGTTCATTGAATTAGATAGGGTTCAACATTAGAGGTTCAATGTATTAGATAGGGTTCAAAATTAGAGGTTCATTGTATTAGATAGGGTTCAACATTAGAGGTTCATTGTATTAGATAGGGTTCAACATTAGAGGTTCATTGAATTAGATAGGGTTCAACATTAGAGGTTCATTGTATTAGATATGGTTCAACATTAGAGGTTCAATTTATTAGATAGGGTTCAACATTAGAGGTTCATTGTATTAGATAGGGTTCAACATTAGAGGTTCAACGTATTAGATAGGGTTCAACATTAGATGTTCAATGTATTAGATAGGGTTCAACATTAGAGGTTCATTGTATTTGATAGGGTTCAACATTAGAGGTTCATTGAATTAGATAGGGTTCAACATTAGAGGTTCATTGTATTAGATAGAGTTCAACATTAGAGGTTCATTGTATTAGATAGAGTTCAACATTAGAGGTTCATTAAATTAGATAGGGTTCAACATTAGAGGTTCATTGTATTAGATAGAGTTCAACATTAGAGGTTCATTGAATTAGATAGAGTTCAACATTAGAGGTTCATTGAATTAGATAGGGTTCAACATTAGAGGTTCATTGTATTAGATATGGTTCAACATTAGAGGTTCATTGAATTAAATAGGGTTCAACATTAGAGGTTCATTGAATCAGATAGGGTTCAACATTAGAGGTTCATTGTATTAGATATGGTTCAACATTAGAGGTTCAACGTATTAGATAGGGTTCAACATTAGAGGTTCATTGTATTAGATAGGGTTCAACATTAGAGGTTCATTGAATTAGATAGGGTTCAACATTAGAGGTTCATTGTATTAGATATGGTTCAACATTAGAGGTTCAACGTATTAGATAGGGTTCAACATTAGAGGTTCATTGTATTAGATAGGGTTCAACATTAGAGGTTCAGCGTATTAGATAGGGTTCAACATTATATGTTCAATGTATTAGATAGGGTTCAACATTAGAGGTTCATTGTATTAGATAGGGTTCAACATTAGAGGTTCATTGAATTAGATAGGGTTCAACATTAGAGGTTCATTGTATTAGATAGAGTTCAACATTAGAGGTTCATTGTATTAGATAGAGTTCAACATTAGAGGTTCATTGAATTAGATAGGGTTCAACATTAGAGGTTCATTGTATTAGATAGAGTTCAACATTAGAGGTTCATTGAATTAGATAGAGTTCAACATTAGAGGTTCATTGAATTAGATAGGGTTCAACATTAGAGGTTCATTGTATTAGATATGGTTCAACATTAGAGGTTCATTGAATTAAATAGGGTTCAACATTAGAGGTTCATTGTATTAGATAGGGTTCAACATTAGAGGTTCATTGAATTAGATAAGGTTCAACATTAGAGGTTCATTGTATTAGATATGGTTCAACATTAGAGGTTCATTAAATTAGATAGGGTTCAACATTAGAGGTTCATTGTATTAGATAGGGTTCAACATTAGAGGTTCATTGAATTAGATAGGGTTCAACATTAGAGGTTCATTGTATTAGATAGAGTTCAAAATTAGAGGTTCATTGAATTAGATAGGGTTCAACATTAGATGTTCATTGAATTAGATAGGGTTCAACATTAGAGGTTCAATGTATTAGATAGGGTTCAACATTAGAGGTTCATTGTATTAGATAGGGTTCAACATTAGAGGTTCATTGTATTAGATAGGGTTCAACATTAGAGGTTCATTGAATTAGATAGGGTTCAACATTAGAGGTTCATTGTATTAGATATGGTTCAACATTAGAGGTTCAATTTATTAGATAGGGTTCAACATTAGAGGTTCATTGTATTAGATAGGGTTCAACATTAGAGGTTCAACGTATTAGATAGGGTTCAACATTAGATGTTCAATGTATTAGATAGGGTTCAACATTAGAGGTTCATTGTATTAGATAGGGTTCAACATTAGAGGTTCAATGAATTAGATAGGGTTCAACATTAGAGGTTCATTGTATTAGATAGAGTTCAACATTAGAGGTTCATTGTATTAGATAGAGTTCAACATTAGAGGTTCATTTAATTAGATAGGGTTCAACATTAGAGGTTCATTGTATTAGATAGAGTTCAACATTAGAGGTTCATTGAATTAGATAGAGTTCAACATAGAGGTTCATTAAATTAGATAGGGTTCAACATTAGAGGTTCATTGTATTAGATATGGTTCAACATTAGAGGTTCATTGAATTAAATAGGGTTCAACATTAGAGGTTCATTGTATTAGATAGGGTTCAACATTAGAGGTTCATTGAATTAGATAGGGTTCAACATTAGAGGTTCATTGTATTAGATATGGTTCAACATTAGAGGTTCATTAAATTAGATAGGGTTCAACATTAGAGGTTCATTGTATTAGATAGGGTTCAACATTAGAGGTTCATTGAATTAGATAGGGTTCAACATTAGAGGTTCATTGTATTAGATAGAGTTCAAAATTAGAGGTTCATTGAATTAGATAGGGTTCAACATTAGATGTTCATTGAATTAGATAGGGTTTAACATTAGAGGTTCAATGTATTAGATAGGGTTCAACATTAGAGGTTCATTGTATTAGATAGGGTTCAACATTAGAGGTTCATTGTATTAGATAGGGTTCAATATTAGAGGTTCATTGAATTAGAGAGGGTTCAACATTAGAGGTTCATTGAAATAGATAGGGTTCAACATTAGAGGTTCATTTTATTAGATAGAGTTCAACATTAGAGGTTCATTGAATTAGATAGGGTTCAACATTAGAGGTTCATTGTATTAGATATGGTTCAACATTAGAGGTTCAACGTATTAGATAGGGTTCAACATTAGAGGTTCATTGTATTAGATAGGGTTCAACATTAGAGGTTCAACGTATTAGATAGGGTTCCACATTAGATGTTCAATGTATTAGATAGGGTTCAACATTAGAGGTTCATTGTATTAGATAGGGTTCAACATTAGAGGTTCATTGTATTAGATAGAGTTCAACATTAGAGGTTCATTGAATTAGATAGGGTTCAACATTAGAGGTTCATTGTATTAGATAGAGTTCAACATTAGAGGTTCATTGAATTAGATAGAGTTCAACATTAAAGGTTCATTGAATTAGATAGGGTTCAACATTAGAGGTTCATTGTATTAGATAGGGTTCAACATTAGAGGTTCAACATATTAGATAGGGTTCAACATTAGAGGTTCATTGTATTAGATATGGTTTAACATTAGAGGTTCAACGTATTAGATAGGGTTCAACATTAGATGTTCAATGTATTAGATAGGGTTCAACATTAGAGGTTCATTGTATTAGATAGGGTTTAACATTAGAGGTTCATTGAATTAGATAGGGTTCAACATTAGAGGTTCATTGTATTAGATAGGGTTCGACATTAGAGGTTCATTGTATTAGATATGGTTCAACATTAGAGGTTCATTGAATTAGATAGGGTTCAACATTAGAGGTTCATTGTATTAGATAGGGTTCAACATTAGAGGTTCATTGAATTAGACAGGGTTCAACATTAGAGGTTCATTGTATTATATAGAGTTCAACATTAGAGGTTCACTGAAATAGATAGGGTTCAACATTAGAGGTTCATTATATTAGATAGAGTTCAACATTAGAGGTTCATTGAATTAGATAGGGTTCAACATTAGAGGTTCATTGTATTAGATATGGTTCAACATTAGAGGTTCAACGTATTAGATAGGGTTCAACATTAGAGGTTCATTGTATTAGATAGGGTTCAACATTAGAGGTTCAACGTATTAGATAGGGTTCAACATTAGATGTTCAATGTATTAGATAGGGTTCAACATTAGAGGTTCATTGAATTAGATAGGGTTCAACATTAGAGGTTCATTGTATTAGATAGAGTTCAACATTAGAGGTTCATTGTATTAGATAGAGTTCAACATTAGAGGTTCATTGAATTAGATAGGGTTCAACATTAGAGGTTCATTGTATTAGATAGAGTTCAACATTAGAGGTTCATTGAATTAGATAGAGTTCAACATTAGAGGTTCATTGAATTAGATAGGGTTCAACATTAGAGGTTCATTGTATTAGATATGGTTCAACATTAGAGGTTCATTGAATTAAATAGGGTTCAACATTAGAGGTTCATTGTATTAGATAGGGTTCAACATTAGAGGTTCATTGAATTAGATAGGGTTCAACATTAGAGGTTCATTGTATTAGATATGGTTCAACATTAGAGGTTCATTAAATTAGATAGGGTTCAACATTAGAGGTTCATTGTATTAGATAAGGTTCAACATTAGAGGTTCATTGAGTTAGATAGGGTTCAACATTAGAGGTTCATTGTATTAGATAGAGTTCAAAATTAGAGGTTCATTGAATTAGATAGGGTTCAACATTAGATGTTCATTGAATTAGATAGGGTTCAACATTAGAGGTTCAATGTATTAGATAGGGTTCAACATTAGAGGTTCATTGTATTAGATAGGGTTCAACATTAGAGGTTCATTGTATTAGATAGGGTTCAACATTAGAGGTTCATTGAATTAGATAGGGTTCAACATTAGAGGTTCATTGTATTAGATATGGTTCAACATTAGAGGTTCAATTTATTAGATAGGGTTCAACATTAGAGGTTCATTGTATTAGATAGGGTTCAACATTAGAGGTTCAACGTATTAGATAGGGTTCAACATTAGATGTTCAATGTATTAGATAGGGTTCAACATTAGAGGTTCATTGTATTAGATAGGGTTCAACATTAGAGGTTCATTGAATTAGATAGGGTTCAACATTAGAGGTTCATTGTATTAGATAGAGTTCAACATTAGAGGTTCATTGTATTAGATAGAGTTCAACATTAGAGGTTCATTAAATTAGATAGGGTTCAACATTAGAGGTTCATTGTATTAGATAGAGTTCAACATTAGAGGTTCATTGAATTAGATAGAGTTCAACATAGAGGTTCATTAAATTAGATAGGGTTCAACATTAGAGGTTCATTGAATTAAATAGGGTTCAACATTAGAGGTTCATTGTATTAGATAGGGTTCAACATTAGAGGTTCATTGAATTAGATAGGGTTCAACATTAGAGGTTCATTGAATTAGAGAGGGTTCAACATTAGAGGTTCATTGAAATAGATAGGGTTCAACATTAGAGGTTCATTTTATTAGATAGAGTTCAACATTAGAGGTTCATTGAATTAGATAGGGTTCAACATTAGAGGTTCATTGTATTAGATATGGTTC
This sequence comes from Glebionis coronaria, assembly GCA_025667525.1. NCBI lineage: Eukaryota > Viridiplantae > Streptophyta > Magnoliopsida > Asterales > Asteraceae > Glebionis > Glebionis coronaria. The sequence continues at coordinate 691,015,112 of CM046874.1, read as the reverse complement.
AACATTAGAGGTTCAACGTATTAGATAGGGTTCAACATTAGAGGTTCATTGTATTAGATAGGGTTCAACATTAGAGGTTCAACGTATTAGATAGGGTTCCACATTAGATGTTCAATGTATTAGATAGGGTTCAACATTAGAGGTTCATTGTATTAGATAGGGTTCAACATTAGAGGTTCATTGTATTAGATAGTGTTCAACATTAGAGGTTCATTGAATTAGATAGGGTTCAACATTAGAGGTTCATTGTATTAGATAGAGTTCAACATTAGAGGTTCATTGAATTAGATAGAGTTCAACATTAAAGGTTCATTGAATTAGATAGGGTTCAACATTAGAGGTTCATTGTATTAGATAGGGTTCAACATTAGAGGTTCAACATATTAGATAGGGTTCAACATTAGAGGTTCATTGTATTAGATATGGTTTAACATTAGAGGTTCAACGTATTAGATAGGGTTCAACATTAGATGTTCAATGTATTAGATAGGGTTCAACATTAGAGGTTCATTGTATTAGATAGGGTTCAACATTAGAGGTTCATTGAATTAGATAGGGTTCAACATTAGAGGTTCATTGTATTAGATAGGGTTCGACATTAGAGGTTCATTGTATTAGATATGGTTCAACATTAGAGGTTCATTGAATTAGATAGGGTTCAACATTAGAGGTTCATTGTATTAGATAGGGTTCAACATTAGAGGTTCATTGAATTAGACAGGGTTCAACATTAGAGGTTCATTGTATTATATAGAGTTCAACATTAGAGGTTCACTGAAATAGATAGGGTTCAACATTAGAGGTTCATTATATTAGATAGAGTTCAACATTAGAGGTTCATTGAATTAGATAGGGTTCAACATTAGAGGTTCATTGTATTAGATATGGTTCAACATTAGAGGTTCAACGTATTAGATAGGGTTCAACATTAGAGGTTCATTGTATTAGATAGGGTTCAACATTAGAGGTTCAACGTATTAGATAGGGTTCAACATTAGATGTTCAATGTATTAGATAGGGTTCAACATTAGAGGTTCATTGTCTTAGATAGGGTTCAACATTAGAGGTTCATTGAATTATATAGGGTTCAACATTAGAGGTTCATTGTATTAGATAGGGTTCAACATTAGAGGTTCAATGTATTAGATAGGGTTCAACATTAGAGGTTCATTGAATTAAATAGGGTTCAACATTAGAGGTTCATTGTAATAGATAGAGTTCAACATTATAGGTTCATTGAATTAGATAGGGTTTAACATTAGAGGTTCATTGTATTAGATATGGTTCAACATTAGAGGTTCATTGAATTAGATAAGGTTCAACATTAGAGGTTCATTGTATTAGATAGGGTTCAACATTAGAGGTTCATTGAATTAGATAGGGTTCAACATTAGAGGTTCATTGTATTAGATAAAGTTCAACATTAGAGGTTCATTGAATTAGATAGGGTTCAACATTAGAGGTTCATTGTATTAGATAGGGTTCAACATTAGAGGTTCATTGAATTAGATAGGGTTCAACATTAGAGGTTCATTGTATTAGATAGAGTTCAACATTAGAGGTTCATTGAATTAGATAGGGTTCAACATTAGAGGTTCATTGTATTAGATATGGTTCAACATTAGAGGTTCATTGAATTAGATAGGGTTCAACATTATAGGTTCATTGAATTAGATAGGATTCAACATTAGAGGTTCATTGTATTAGATATGGTTCAACATTAGAGGTTCAACGTATTAGATAGGGTTCAACATTAGAGGTTCATTGTATTAGATAGGGTTTAACATTAGAGGTTCAACGTATTAGATAGGGTTCAATGTTAGATGTTCAATGTATTAGATAGGGTTCAACATTAGAGGTTCATTGTATTAGATAGGGTTCAACATTAGAGGTTCATTGAATTAGATAGGGTTCAACATTAGAGGTTCATTGTATTAGATATGGTTCAACATTAGAGGTTCATTGAATTAGATAGGGTTCAACATTAGAGGTTCATTGAATTAGATAGGGTTCAACATTAGAGGTTCAACGTATTAGATATGGTTCAACATTAGAGGTTCAACGTATTAGATAGGGTTCAACATTAGAGGTTCATTGTATTAGATAGGGTTCAACATTAGAGGTTCAACGTATTAGATAGGGTTCAACATTAGATGTTCAATGTATTAGATAGGGTTCAAAATTAAAGGTTCATTGTATTAGATAGGGTTCAACATTAGAGGTTCATAGTATTAGATAGAGTTCAACAAATGAGGTTCATTGAATTAGATAGGGTTCAACATTAGAGGTTTATTGTATTAGATAGAGTTCAACATTAGAGGTTCATTGAATTAGATAGGGTTTAACATTAGAGGTTCATTGTATTAGATATGGTTCAACATTAGAGGTACATTGAATTAGATAGGGTTCAACATTAGAGGTTCATTGTATTAGATAGGGTTCAACATTAGAGGTTCATTGAATTAGATAGGGTTCAACATTAGAGGTTCATTGTATTAGATAAAGTTCAACATTAGAGGTTCATTGAATTAGATAGGGTTCAACATTAGAGGTTCATTGTATTAGATAGGGTTCAACATTGGAGGTTCATTGAATTAGATAGGGTTCAACATTAGAGGTTCATTGTATTAGATAGAGTTCAACATTAGAGGTTCATTGAATTAGATAGGGTTCAACATTAGAGGTTCATTGTATTAGATATGGTTCAACATTAGAGGTTCATTGTATTAGATAGGGTTCAACATTAGAGGTTCATTGAATTAGATAGGGTTCAACATTAGAGGTTCATTGTATTAGATAGAGTTCAACATTAGAGGTTCATTGTATTAGATAGAGTTCAACATTAGAGGTTCATTAAATTAGATAGGGTTCAACATTAGAGGTTCATTGTATTAGATAGAGTTCAACATTAGAGGTTCATTGAATTAGATAGAGTTCAACATAGAGGTTCATTAAATTAGATAGGGTTCAACATTAGAGGTTCATTGAATTAAATAGGGTTCAACATTAGAGGTTCATTGTATTAGATAGGGTTCAACATTAGAGGTTCATTGAATTAGATAGGGTTCAACATTAGAGGTTCATTGAATTAGAGAGGGTTCAACATTAGAGGTTCATTGAAATAGATAGGGTTCAACATTAGAGGTTCATTTTATTAGATAGAGTTCAACATTAGAGGTTCATTGAATTAGATAGGGTTCAACATTAGAGGTTCATTGTATTAGATATGGTTCAACATTAGAGGTTCAACGTATTAGATAGGGTTCAACATTAGAGGTTCATTGTATTAGATAGGGTTCAACATTAGAGGTTCAACGTATTAGATAGGGTTCCACATTAGATGTTCAATGTATTAGATAGGGTTCAACATTAGAGGTTCATTGTATTAGATAGGGTTCAACATTAGAGGTTCATTGTATTAGATAGAGTTCAACATTAGAGGTTCATTGAATTAGATAGGGTTCAACATTAGAGGTTCATTGTATTAGATAGAGTTCAACATTAGAGGTTCATTGAATTAGATAGAGTTCAACATTAAAGGTTCATTGAATTAGATAGGGTTCAACATTAGAGGTTCATTGTATTAGATAGGGTTCAACATTAGAGGTTCAACATATTAGATAGGGTTCAACATTAGAGGTTCATTGTATTAGATATGGTTTAACATTAGAGGTTCAACGTATTAGATAGGGTTCAACATTAGATGTTCAATGTATTAGATAGGGTTCAACAGTAGAGGTTCATTGTATTAGATAGGGTTCAACATTAGAGGTTCATTGAATTAGATAGGGTTCAACATTAGAGGTTCATTGTATTAGATAGGGTTCGACATTAGAGGTTCATTGTATTAGATATGGTTCAACATTAGAGGTTCATTGAATTAGATAGGGTTCAACATTAGAGGTTCATTGTATTAGATAGGGTTCAACATTAGAGGTTCATTGAATTAGACAGGGTTCAACATTAGAGGTTCATTGTATTATATAGAGTTCAACATTAGAGGTTCACTGAAATAGATAGGGTTCAACATTAGAGGTTCATTATATTAGTTAGAGTTCAACATTAGAGGTTCATTGAATTAGATAGGGTTCAACATTAGAGGTTCATTGTATTAGATATGGTTCAACATTAGAGGTTCAACGTATTAGATAGGGTTCAACATTAGAGGTTCATTGTATTAGATAGGGTTCAACATTAGAGGTTCAACGTATTAGATAGGGTTCAACATTAGATGTTCAATGTATTAGATAGGGTTCAACATTAGAGGTTCATTGTCTTAGATAGGGTTCAACATTAGAGGTTCATTGAATTATATAGGGTTCAACATTAGAGGTTCATTGTATTAGATAGGGTTCAACATTAGAGGTTCAATGTATTAGATAGGGTTCAACATTAGAGGTTCATTGAATTAAATAGGGTTCAACATTAGAGGTTCATTGTAATAGATAGAGTTCAACATTATAGGTTCATTGAATTAGATAGGGTTTAACATTAGAGGTTCATTGTATTAGATATGGTTCAACATTAGAGGTTCATTGAATTAGATAAGGTTCAATATTAGAGGTTCATTGTATTAGATAGGGTTCAACATTAGAGGTTCATTGAATTAGATAGGGTTCAACATTAGAGGTTCATTGTATTAGATAAAGTTCAACATTAGAGGTTCATTGAATTAGATAGGGTTCAACATTACAGGTTCATTGTATTAGATAGGGTTCAACATTAGAGGTTCATTGAATTAGATAGGGTTCAACATTAGAGGTTCATTGTATTAGATAGAGTTTAACATTAGAGGTTCATTGAATTAGATAGGGTTCAACATTAGAGGTTCATTATATTAGATATGGTTCAACATTAGAGGTTCATTGAATTAGATAGGGTTCAACATTATAGGTTCATTGAATTAGATAGGATTCAACATTAGAGGTTCATTGTATTAGATATGGTTCAACATTAGAGGTTCAACGTATTAGATAGGGTTCAACATTAGAGGTTCATTGTATTAGATAGGGTTTAACATTAGAGGTTCAACGTATTAGATAGGGTTCAATGTTAGATGTTCAATGTATTAGATAGGGTTCAACATTAGAGGTTCATTGTATTAGATAGGGTTCAACATTAGAGGTTCATTGAATTAGATAGGGTTCAACATTAGAGGTTCATTGTATTAGATATGGTTCAACATTAGAGGTTCATTGAATTAGATAGGGTTCAACATTAGAGGTTCATTGAATTAGATAGGGTTCAACATTAGAGGTTCAACGTATTAGATATGGTTCAACATTAGAGGTTCAACGTATTAGATAGGGTTCAACATTAGAGGTTCATTGTATTAGATAGGGTTCAACATTAGAGGTTCAATGTATTAGATAGGGTTCAACATTAGATGTTCAATGTATTAGATAGGGTTCAAAATTAAAGGTTCATTATATTAGATAGGGTTCAACATTAGAGGTTCATAGTATTAGATAGAGTTCAACAAATGAGGTTCATTGAATTAGATAGGGTTCAACATTAGAGGTTCATTGTATTAGATAGAGTTCAACATTAGAGGTTCATTGAATTAGATAGGGTTTAACATTAGAGGTTCATTGTATTAGATATGGTTCAACATTAGAGGTACATTGAATTAGATAGGGTTCAACATTAGAGGTTCATTGTATTAGATAGGGTTCAACATTAGAGGTTCATTGAATTAGATAGGGTTCAACATTAGAGGTTCATTGTATTAGATAAAGTTCAACATTAGAGGTTCATTGAATTAGATAGGGTTCAACATTAGAGGTTCATTGTATTAGATAGGGTTCAACATTGGAGGTTCATTGAATTAGATAGGGTTCAACATTAGAGGTTCATTGTATTAGATAGAGTTCAACATTAGAGGTTCATTGAATTAGATAGGGTTCAACATTAGAGGTTCATTGTATTAGATATGGTTCAACATTAGAGGTTCATTGAATTAGATAGGGTTCAACATTAGAGGTTCATTGAATTAGATAGGATTCAACATTAGAGCTTCATTGTATTAGATATGGTTCAACATTAGAGGTTCAACGTATTAGATAGGGTTCAACATTAGAGGTTCATTGTATTAGATAGGGTTTAACATTAGAGGTTCAACGTATTAGATAGGGTTCAACGTTAGATGTTCAATGTATTAGATAGGGTTCAACATTAGAGGTTCATTGTATTAGATAGGGTTCAACATTAGAGGTTCATTAAATTAGGTAGGGTTCAACATTAGAGGTTCATTGTATTAGATATGGTTCAACATTAGAGGTTCATTGAATTAGATAGGGTTCAACATTAGAGGTTCATTGAATTAGATAGGGTTCAACATTAGAGGTTCAACGTATTAGATATGGTTCAACATTAGAGGTTCAACGTATTAGATAGGGTTCAACATTAGAGGTTCATTGTATTAGATAGGGTTCAACATTAGAGGTTCAACGTATTAGATAGGGTTCAACATTAGATGTTCAATGTATTAGATAGGGTTCAACATTAAAGGTTCATTGTATTAGATAGGGTTCAACATTAGAGGTTCAACGTATTAGATAGGGTTCAACATTAGAGGTTCAACGTATTAGATAGGGTTCAACATTAGATGTTTAATGTATTAGATAAGGTTCAACATTAGAGGTTCATTGTATTAGATAGGGTTCAAAAGTAGAGGTTCATTGAATTAGATAGGGTTCAAAATTAGAGGTTCATTGTATTAGATATGGTTCAACATTAGAGGTTCATTAAATTAGATAAGGTTCAACATTAGAGGTTCATTGAATTAGATAGGGTTCAACATTAGAGGTTCATTGTATTAGATATGGTTCAACATTAGAGGTTCAACGTATTAGATAGGGTTCAACATTAGAGGTTCATTGTATTATATAGGGTTTAACATTAGAGGTTCAACGTATTAGATAGGGTTCAACATTAAATGTTCAATGTATTAGATAGGGTTCAACATTAGAGGTTCATTGTATTAGATAGGGTTCAACATTAGAGGTTCATTGAATTAGATAGGGTTCAACATTAGAGGTTCATTGTATTAGATAGAGTTCAACATTAGAGGTTCATTGTATTAGATAGAGTTCAACATTAGAGGTTCATTGAATTAGATAGGGTTCAACATTAGAGGTTCATTGTATTAGATAGAGTTCAACATTAGAGGTTCATTGAATTAGATAGAGTTCAACATTAGAGGTTCATTGAATTAGATAGGGTTCAACATTAGAGGTTCATTGTATTAGATATGGTTCAACATTAGAGGTTCATTGAATTAAATAGGGTTCAACATTAGAGGTTCATTATATTAGATAGGGTTCAACATTATAGGTTCATTGAATTAGATAGGGTTCAACATTAGAGGTTCATTGATTAGATATGGTTCAACATTAGAGGTTCATTAAATTAGATAGGGTTCAACATTAGAGGTTCATTGTATTAGATAGGGTTCAACATTAGAGGTTCATTGAATTTGATAGGGTTCAACATTAGAGGTTCATTGTATTAGATAGAGTTCAAAATTAGAGGTTCATTGAATTAGATAGGGTTCAACATTAGATGTTCAATGAATTAGATAGGGTTCAACATTAGAGGTTCAATGTATTAGATAGGGTTTAACATTAGAGGGTCATTGTATTAGATAGGGTTCAACATTAGAGGTTCAATGTTAACCATTATTGGCGGCAAAAAATTGGGGGGAAAACACTGGCGGGAAAATGTTAACCATTTCCCTCACTTTTTTTTTACCATAAAAGGACAACCACACACACTCCTTATCATAACAACCACCAGCAGATCACACACACGTACACACACACACACTTATTATCACAAACACATTGTTATTATGAAGATGTTGAAGCATGAAGCTTTTCCGTGCAAGTGTGGAGATGGAGATGTAGTTCTTCGAGAATCGTGGCAAACTGAATCCTTTGGCAGACTGTACTATGCTTGTCCAAGTTCACGGGTTCAACGTCCAGTTTCATATGGATGCAATTTTTTTATGGAAAGACGAACGCGTGCAACTACTAATCAACTCTCTTGGAGGTTCAATGAGCTTTTCTCCTCCAAGCTCTTCTTCGAGACCTTCAACGAGCTTTTCTCCTCCAAGCTCTTCTCCCAGACCTTCAACAATTCCAATTTCTTCTCCAAGCTCTTCAACGTGTGCAAACTGTGTGCGCTTGACTGGAATGATAAGGGTACTTGAGAGTACAGTAGAGTTGTACAAAAATTGCGATAGGCACACAATGGAATTAGCTGCACTACTTCACGACCTTTACGATGACATGGGGAACATTCGTTTGAACTAGTTTATGATGTATCTGTTTTCGTGTTTATGAGTCTATTATCGGTTTAATATCAATGTTTAATTAAGCGCGTGTTTAAGTGTCCGTGTAGAATAAAGTTAGGTTTAGGCGTGTCTGTTTGTAAGCCTCAATGAATGTTAACAAGTTTTAATTAATATTAACAATGAATGTTAACAATTATCAGTGAATGTTAACTTTTGGCGGGCAAAATGTTGGCGGAAAAACATTGGGGGGAAAGCATTAGCGGGAAAATTAACAATTTGTCTCACTTTTTTTTATCATAAAAAGAGATATACTATATATATATTATATTTACTAAAATATTATATAAACATTAGACTTTTTTGTGAAAATTGGTGGTCAAATAGAAGTCAACGTTTCCCCAGCGACATGTGGGGAAATTTTTGTTCGTCGTTTTGTTAAATAGGCGCGTTAACGAAAAACTTTTGGAGGGAATCCTAAAACGTTTCCCCAACGACATGTCGCTAGGGAAACTTTTGGACATAAATTAACCAACGCATTAACACTAATCACTTGGATTAGACGTGGAAGAAAGTTTCCCCAGCGACATGTCGCTGGGGAAAAGTTGGCGGGTTAATCTCCCGCTTGCACTTTTGTGAAATAATTTGGTCAAAATTCAGTTAACGTTTCCCCAGCGACATGTCGCTGGGGAAACTTTTCTTTATTTTTAGGTCAAAATTTTTACGAGCAAGTTTGCCACGTCAGACATATTTTGTCGTTTAGCGTGGTTTCCCCAGCGACTCGCTGGGGAAAACCCCGATGGGAAAGGGCTGGATTGTTGTAGTGACGGAGTTGAAGTGTACCCGTTTAGTAATGAGAGGTTGGATGAATTGTTGAATCAAGAGGAGAGACATGATTGACAAACTTTAATGAAGCTGCTTACCAATCATGATCGAGATCTTCTATTGGCTCATTCGGCTTCCAAAGAGGTTAGTATATCGTTTTTCACGAAGAATTAACTACTAACTTGTCACTTATGTATATTTCATCTCGTAGGCATATTCTGGTAAACTATTTTCTAACATGAATGATTGGTATTTCTTATTTGGGTAGCATTTATTTTGACAAAATGTAGTACAAGGTTCAAATAAATTGCTTTTGCCAGCTATTCAAACCTTACACGTTTGTGAGAACACTATGCACTTATGCAGGTACCAGTTTCTTCCTTGCTGGGCAAGACTATTGGGCTTTGCTTTTCAGCCCATTGGTGCCTCCCAAGTCACAAATTTACTCCAAAGTTGATATCCATATACCAACAGCTCAAACAAAAGCTAATGCAACAAGATGTCAATGGAGAACAAGAAGACTTTGAAATCATCAATGTCTCGACCGATCACAACGAGCTAGAGTTTGACTCATCATTCACGGAAATGCCGTGGTTAGCCCTTCCATTTGGGGATTCGACTAGCAAGGACCTGACCAAGTACTTTGATATCCGGGGTATTCCTACTTTGATCAGTTTGGGCCCGGATGGGAAAACTGTTGCAAAGAATGGAAGAAGTTTGATTAACTTATACGAAGAGGACGCGTACCCATTTACTGAGGCAAGGGTCGAGCTATTGGAGAAGCAAATAGACGAGGATGCTAAGAATCTCCCTAGCATGGAACTACATTCGGGCCATCGCCATGAACTCACGCTGGTGTCTCAAGGGAATGGCGGGGGCCTTTTATATGCTGTGATTACGACGAACAAGGTTTGGGTTGGGCTTACCAATGCATTGAGTGTGGGTATGAAGTGTACACCAAATGTGTTAGGCCTGTGGTTCAAGTCTCTAGTGCGTGATTAGAATTTGGCTTTGTCATATTTGCCGATCAGTTGTAACATGTTTCTTTGGATGTCTGTTTCTGGACAAGGAAAAAATTAAAGTCTTTTGGAATCCTAAAAGTAGATCGAGTTTATGTTAAGATACGAAGCAAACAAAAGAAAGAAGAAACGTACAAAACACAAACCATGAAAGATGTGTCACACTAGCTACCTATTTCATTATGAAACATTGAAACTGATTCAATACCTTTTTTTTGAAATTATTAAGTTGTTTAATTTATAGTCTCATATACAGTTTTAGTATCCATTTGATAATAGCTATTTTGAGGTGCTTACGCCTTAGGTTTGAGGTTCCTAAACTAGATAGATGCTAAAACAGTTATATCTGGTTTCGTCAATCTTGTATAAACTTGTTCACGAAATTTAGTCGTCACAGAAGTATCATCCTGTCGTGTAGTAAATGTATCAAACTAAAATACGTAACTAAAAGGAATAAATATCTGGAAAAAGAATGAATGTAATGGATTCTAAAACATGTAACTTAAATCTGTGTGTTGACTATATTGTTCTTCTGCATACTGGGCAAGAATTGTGGGTGTCAAGCCATTGTGATATACATTGTGGGTGAAATTTGTGCTCGCACTTTGGAAATATTCCAGCTACATCCCCAACCGCAAAGTCCTGTTTAAATCATAAAAACACAATTTTTAGTAAGTTGTTACAAACTTACAATATTCTTGATCTATATTATTGTGCAACTTCACCTACCTGAAGGCAAATCGAACAACAAGTTGCGTTTCCTGAAGCGTCATACAAGTCGCATTCTAATATTTTAATCTTAGGAAGTTTGATGAGCTTTGCACAACTTGCAACCTGGTCACACAAAGTTGAGTTTAATTCGAACGTTTGTAGTCAACTATGGAATGTATCCTTTGAATGCCATTAGCAAGTGGCTAGTATCTTATCTTTCTAATTAACTAGAGAATTTTTTGCTTTAATAAAATTTTGTCATTACCTTGGTAATTAGAAACACATGATCCTGATCTCTAAGTAGTGTCGATTCCAAATCTCCTGCTACAATATCAATCTGCAACAAAATATTTACCATCAAAATTATTTGTTAAGAGAGCTGGGAGTCGTTGGCGCGAGAAGTTGGTGCCAAAGCCGCCACGTAGGATTTTGGGGCTTTGGCACCAGAAACCCGTTGGCACCACATTTAGGGGGGAGTCGTTGGCACGAGAAAAAGTGGTTCCAAATGGTATAATGGGCCCACAAATACCCCCACTTTATAACTAAAAAACAAAAAAAGAAAAAAAAAATAAAAATTAAAATCGTTGGCACGAGCTGTTGGGGTTGGCGCGAGGTCCGTTGGCGCGAGCCACGGTACCGTGCGCCATTGGAGGGCTGACGCCAAAGGACTAACAGCCAGCTTTGGCACCACTGCTCCCCCCACTCTAAGTGTCTACAAAAGAATATAGATAAAGATATTGAAATTTAAGATATATATATATATGCATGATTTAGTTACCAGGTGAAGGAAGTAATCATGTTCATCAACATGATCATGTTGCAAGAACTGATCAAATGTAAGCCTAGTGATTTTGTGTGACAAGTTTGCTCCTGATACCGCCCCCTGAATTACATCTTGTAAGAAGTACATTTTGTTCTTGAACCCGAATAAAGCTCCTCCCACTGCTCCTATGGTACCTCCAACTACATCCATATTAACACATCATATCAACAACAGGTTTTAGAATGCAGAACCAATTACAACGCATGTGTGTGCTTGTCACGGTCATTTAAGAACACCGGATATCGTGCATTTTTTGGCAACTATGCCAAAAAAATTAAGGTCATAACGTACGTTCTTCCTAAATTTGTTGTTCTTATTAGATGAATTCAAGTATATATGGATTATGGATACTTACCTACGCCAAAATGGAAGATGAAGATGATCAAGAGTGCTTGGATGAAGAGTTGGGAAAATATGGAGGTGCAAAGCTCTCTCATCTTGTCAAAATATTGATTATTCTTTAAATATGACGACAGGTAGGTATAAAGTTTTATGGAGGCCAAACAGTTGTTCATGATGATTTCGCAACTGTTTTATTTATTTGTTAATTGTGAAATGAAACTTTGAAATAGAGTCTTAGCGTTTTAATATGAATGAATTTATAAACGTGTTTCTTGGAAAGTTTAAAGAAGTAAGCAAGAAACTAAGTTATTATGCATTTGGGTCAAAGTTGAACATACTCAGAATTTTATGAACTACTTATTCAAACGCCACCAATCAGCATATTTTCTATACTTGGAAAAATTCCTTCATATCCGTGGATGGTGACATTAGTCATAACTTATAGTCTTATTTAATGCGAAATAAATAAATAAAAGAGTAAAATGCAAATATAGTCACTATGGTGTGTCGACTTTGCGTATATTTTACCTGGTTTTTTGAAAGTGCATGAGCCTTACTTGTGAGGATAGTTTGATTCCATTTTAATACCTACAAGATTCTTTGTAAACTCAATTATTGATATTCATTTTTAACGAATTCTGTCCAATAGTGCAAGCAGCAGCGGCTAGTGAGGGACTTTTTAGGCGTGATCATGTATAAATCTTTGATGAAAGGTGTAGCTAGGTATCTGAGCAATGTCGTTTGTTTTGTTATACAATTATATATAGTGGTGATGGTGTACTTGCTAAATCTGTCAGTCAAAGCAAAAAAAACCCAAAATCTTGTCTGTTTACTACAACAAATTTAGGGTTTGTTCACATTTTAAAAAGTGTGAACTTTATTGGGTAAAAGATGAATAATACCATTGTACTTTTTCAAAGAGTAAATTACACGGTTCGTTCTTGTGATTTGTGTTGACCGACGTCATTCGTCCTTTTAACCAAAAAAGTTGCACCGGTCGGCCTTAACTTTGAAACCTTTTCCACCATTTGTCCCTCGCTTTAACTGACCCACAAACAAGTGTTAACTAATTTTGACACAAGGGTATTCTCGTCTTTTGAAAATTAAGGCTGTGGTGGTGGGTGGGTGTTCGACGTGGATTGACTAAGGAGTTCTGTTTCAATTATTTCTTCCCAAATTTGCATCCACCCTTATACAACACAGTCATGATCCCCATCACATTAAATCTTAGAAACTTTCTTCCATTCCAACTCTTCCTAAAATGAAAAACCATAAAATCAAGATCTTTAATTTCTAAGTATTAACAAAAAAACAAAATTAAACCCACCAACCAAAAAACAAGATTGATTAATATAACATATGTCCAATGTGTCCAGCTACCACACATTGTTAATTAATTTATAAACAAAAATAACAAAGTGGATACCATTTTGAGATCTGAATTATCCAACACTTCATTTTCGTGTATCATCTTTGGTGAAATGGTTAAGTCCTGTTTAGTTGGTGAAAATTTTTCCATTTTTTCAGAAAATTTTTCATTTGAAAACTGAAAAACAAAAGAGCTGTTTAGCAGCATTATTTTCCGAAAATTTTCTAAAATTCCAAAATTTTCATTTTCCAAATTTATATAGAAAATTGGAAAACCTCATATTACCCTTTTCTAAATTTTCAACTCTTTTCTAAAAAAAGAAAACTCCCATCTTTTCTAGAAATTTGGAAACAGAAAAATATGAAAAAATTTCCACAACTAAACACACCCTTATGTTTTGGTTTTTGGTGACAATGAGTGTGGTGGTGGCATTGGTGGATAGTTTTTCGGTGGAGGACTTGGTGGTGAAGCTGCCTGGACAGCCGAGTGTTGGGTTTAGACAGTATGGTGGGTATGTTGATGTTGATGTTGATGTCAAGAATGGGAGGAGTTTTATTATTTTCGTGTTTCTTGAGCTCATATTTTTTGTGATTATTAGTGTTTGGCTTTTTGATGGATAAAGTATAGAGTTTAGTCAAGTGTTTGAAAATTCTTTTTGTTGATGAATTTAACTTTTACGAGAGAAAATAAGTAAGTCTAAATTTCATTGTAAATATCAGATGCACCATTTTACATATTTTTTTGTTTTCACCAAGACATACCTAATAACATATGCTCGTATGATCTTATGAATAAACAAAAAAAGATATGTACACATTCTTGTTGAACTGCTACAAGAAGTTTTCATCTTTCAGAACACGAGATTTCTATCTTACAGGGGAGACTTACGCCGGTATGCATCCAAAAATTCATCTATCACTTCAATTTTTTCTAATCTAAAATACATTTTCTATACGAACAGATAAATAACCGTTAATTTGCTTTTTACATGTAGGACATCATTTTTATTTCTAGCTGGGATACAATATTTCAGTGACAAATAAGGATGTAAGTTGAAGCAGATTTTATGGTTTATGGTATTGGATCAGTGTTTTGATTTAATGATGTTTTTAGAAAGACAAAGAAAATGAAGATAATAGTGGGTGTAGTGATGAAGATGGGAGATAAAGTTAAATGAAGAAGATGAAGATGTTGGTGGCTGGTAATGGTGGGCCCAAGGTGAAAAATAACAGGTTTACCCTTGTGGGTAAACGATTTATTATTTGTTAGTGGGTCTAGTTAAAGTGAGGGACAAACGACGGAAAAAATTTCAAAGTTAAGGTTGAACGGTGCAAATTTTTTGGCTAAGGGACGAACGACGTTGGTCAACGCAAACCATAAGGACGTGTAATTTACTCTTTTCATATGTACTGACTTAGACACTTACAATTTAATTTCTAGACTTTACCAATGAACTTTCAAATTTGTTCTATTTTCACTAATATAACCGTGAAATGACTGTTTTATCTTTTTAGATGACTAAAATATCCTTTGTCTTTTTTCCTTTTTAATTAAGGTCAGTTTGGTTTGCTTATTTTGCCTCCTTGCGGTTGTTCTTCTTAACCACAAACAACAAAAGAATAGACATAATCCTTTACAAACTTTATGTTAAATTTAACACTCTAATTATTGAATCTTTTTTTCTTCGTGGTTTATCACTCATCATTCACGAACTAAGCCACTTATTTCTGTCGATTTAGATTTAATCAAGTTGCGCCTGCAATGTTTTTCAAAATTGTTTGAATAGTGTGAATTGATCACATCATTCTACGTGTGGTAATTGCCAACTAATAAAGTAAGTAGTAAATATTAGTGTTGTGTTGTTTGGATTTTTTTTATTTTTATATAGTATGTTACTGTATAATTTTGTGGCGACTTTTATCCTAGCAATGTTATGACACCTAAATCTACAGATGTGGTTTTTCATAGAATTAGTTTCGCTATTCAGAAATGGCTTGCAGCGCAGCTTGTTGCTCGCTTGCCTTCTACAACTGTGTAATTAAATCTGATATAATAAAGGTAATATATGCAAAAAAAAAACAACAACTATTGAAATTATAATAATAATAACAACAGTGCATATTATACCATATAAGTGTTTTACGAAGCCTATGGGAATATTTTAATATTGCTGGGTGTTTTTGGCGGGAAAATTATTTTGCCACGTGCCCCTTACGTGGTAGAAAAAGAGGCATAGGTTTTACCGTTTATTTTTTTTGTGTTACATGTGTGTGTGGGTGGGTACCATAGTTTGTATCGCTTATTTTTTTCTCTAATGGATCTTAAAAAAACACACACCAATACTTATCATTTCATCTGAATCTAGATGTTGTTCTTCGTTGCCAGTGAAAAAACGGTCTTTCTCACAAACCTACAACCACCAATCGTTTCTTTCTAATCGATTGGTGATGCTTGGCTGAAGGGTAATGGTAACTGCCTATTTTTTGGGTTCTTCAATTGTTCTTTTTTGTGATGGGTTCCTGATGATTGATTCAGTGCTAATCGTTTTGCCCTCTTTGTGATGTGTTTCTTTAATTGTTCAGATCTGAAGCCTTCATTGCCCCCACGACTTCCTTGCCGCCGTATGTGGTGGGTGACGTCGTTGGTGGGCAGGTGATGTTGGCTGCCTAAAGTCATTTGTTGGGATATTGATTGATGATATTGGTGAAACAATGATTTTCATAGGCGAGTCTGTTCGCCATTAATTTTCTGGGTCGTTTGATTTATGTTGTTTTGTGTGTTGTGATGGTCATCGGTCTGTGGATGTGTATTCGTCCTCGCCTTTCATAGTACATCATAATGGCGTTCAGTGCGTCATATTGGTTGACGGTTCTCATTTGTTTCGGATTTGTTATTCCCAGCTTCTGCGAATATAAACTGGTCAGTTTTCATAACACACGATTAACATACTTATTTTTGGTGAATTATTTTTGTTCTTTGCCTTTCTAATATTGATTTTGGCTGTTTGTTGTCTTTGACGGTTCTTCATAAGCTTTTCCTATTCCCGTAGGCTTCGTAAAACAGTTATAAGTATTAATGTCAATGTGTAAACTCCAGATTCTCCATATATTGACAGGGAAGATGTATGCGAATATGTTCGCCTACACCCGTGAATGTTTGACAATAGCTCATTTTCGTATACTAATAGGCTTTGATGATAAACCGTATAGACGGGAAAATTTGAAAACATTATACGTTTTTTTTATGCACAATCTGGATGGTAATTGCTACTTGAGAAAAAAGCATTTGCAACCATTGCGTCCACGGGTTATTAGCGCGAAATAAATGTGCCGGCTTCGTATCTGAGCCTATTTAAAAGACAAGCGTTCGTATCTTTTATTCTTACAGTGCCCTTTTACGTGTTAGATGTTGGTTGCCTTTGTCATATATGTTTGTCATGGTATCCTCTATATGCGTATGTCATTATTCTAACCGCGTCGGTCTGGCAACCGGGTCGGTAAAGTTCACACTATCTTTACTTTGGCAACGCACCCACGCGGTAGCAGCCATAGAGGATGGACCCTCTTCGCTCGAGTAGATGTCCTATTGATTTATTGCGGTAATTGATTACAATGTGGATTGTCTTTGGCTCTCTTAATTTGTTGGCTGTCTTGGCTGCTATTCATTACTGTTTACGAAGCCTGTTGGAATATTATACCATATAACTGTTTTACGAAGCCTATGGGAATATTTTAATATTGCTGGGTGTTTTTGGCAGGAAAATTATTTTGCCACGTGCCCCTTACGTGGTAGAAAAAGAGGCATACGTTTTACCGTTTATTAGTGGGTGTTTTTGGCCGGAAACTGTTTTTGCCACGTGCTCCTTACGTGGATAGAAAAAGAAGCATAATACTAGGTGTTTTTGGCTGGAAAAAAAAGTCAAGAAAGTTTACCTGCTGTTGGGTATTCAGCGTGATTTGGTCTTGCTTTTGTTCATTGTTTGCTGTTGTAAACTTGCCTTTCGATAAACCAAATTTTTCCTTTTTTTAGGTTGGATTGGATATGCCAAGTTGTGAAAGTCCGCGGTTTGGCATGGCAACCTGTTATGTTTGCAGCCACCGCGGACATGGGACGATCGTTTTTATCGGTCTAACATTGGTTTGAACAGCTTGGACTAAAGGTGTAGACACCCGTGTTTTGGCAGGGTAAACTATTTAGTTTGCAACCATCACGGGTGCCTTTAAATGAAGCATATTTGGAGATGAGTGTCGCTCTCTTAATTTGTTGGATGTCTTGGCTGCTATGCATTACTGTTTACGAAGCCTGTTGGAATATTATACCATATAACTGTTTTACGAAGCCTATGGGAATATTTTAATATTGCTGGGTGTTTTTGGCAGGAAAATTACTTTGCCACGTGCCCCTTACGTGGTAGAAAAAGAGGCATAGGTTTTACCGTTTATTAGTGGGTGTTTTTGGCCGGAAACTTTTTTTGCCACGTGCTCCTTACGTGGATAGAAAAAGAAGCATAATACTAGGTGTTTTTGGCTGGACAAAAAAGTCAAGAAAGTTTACCTGCTGTTGGGTATTCAACGTGATTTGGTCTTGCTTTTGTTCATTGTTTGCTGTTGTAAACTTGCCTTTCGATAAACCAATTTTTCCCTTTTTTTAGGTTGGATTGGATATGCCAAGTTGTGAAAGTCCGCGGTTTGGCAGGGCAGCCTGTTATGTTTGCAGCCACCGCGGACATGGGACGATTTTTTTTATCGGTCTAACATTGGTTTGAACAGCTTGGACTAAAGGTGTAGACACCCGTGTTTTGGCAGGGTAAACTATTTAGTTTGCAACCATCACGGGTGCCTTTAAATGAAGCATATTTGGAGATGAGCGTCTTTATCAGTTTATGGCGGTGGTGGTGCTCCTTCAAATTATCTATACGTAAAACAGTTATATGGTATAATTATTTTCTTATTGTTATCCTTTTATATTGGTGAGAGATTCTTTCTTACAAGTGGCCTGTGCCTACACATTTGGCGTATATAAGCCTTCTTATGTTTCAACTGCTGCATTTGATTGTCGTGTATTTTATAGTTGAACATAAGCCACCGCATTAGTGCGCTGTATGTGGAAAGATGGCCAGATTTTAAGGCTGTGACGACTTTGAACAGGCAAGCTTAAGGTGGAGATTACCTGTCTGTTGGCGGGGTATCCACTTTGGAAATGCATCAACCAGGTTGGTTTATACGTTCCAGTTTCTTATAATATTGACATGGTCGCTGCATCTGATTTGGAACTCTGTCTTCCAAAGATTGCGGCTCTAAAGGTCACTTCCCAGGTTCCTAGATCAACCACCCCTCGGATCCTTTTTATGGTCACTTTATTTCAAAGGCGATGATGAGTTATCCCGGTAGAAAAAACTGGAATTGAAGCATCCTGCGCGTCGGCGCGACAATTTGCAAAAGTTGCAGCCACAACAGATAAGCGATGTTTGTCCACGTCCCTACCGTTCTGAGCCAATAAAAAAATTCGTCGCCTTTTTTCTATATGCTAAAATTGGCTTAATTTATTTCTGACGATAGCCACAGTTGTAGTCAATGATAGGAACCGTTATGCTTCGGAAACGCAGGTACACAGCTATTTTCAACTGCTACCTGTATTGTACACATATTCGATGAACTAACACACTTTCATAGTATTTCAGATCTACAGTTGAAGATCCAACATGTCTTAGGACCTAGCGAACATTAAAGATGGACAACGGCAAGAACAAGCAAAAAAATATATGTGATACCCCGCAGCGAAGCGCGGGTTCCTCCTACTTGTATAAATAGTTTAGAGATATGGTTGGATTAGATGGTACGAGAATCATCGGCAAATAAATGGCAATTTTATATTTTATCTTTGTTTCATGTTGCATTTTTTATTTGAAGTGTACCAAAGAAGCTTTTATAGAAATGGAGATCTGAGATATGGTGAATATAGCAACTTATGTAATTATTTTAAAAAATGAGGGTAATGCAGTTATTTTACGGTTATATTAGTAAAAATGAAACAAATTTAAAAATTCATTGGTAAAACCGAGCGATTAAATTGTAAGTGTTTAAAATCGGTACAATTTGAATAAGTATGTTTGTATTGTATGAATTTTACTCAACTTTATTTGTAAAATATTCACATTTGTAAGTGTGAATTACTGAAAAATATGAAGTATTAAAAAGTTCACACATAAAAATATGAAATAATAAAAAGTTCACACACAAAAGTGTGAAGTATTAAAAATTTTCACACTTAAAAGTGTGTGTAGTTATTTGTTATTACACCCAATTTGTTCACACAAAAAACAATAATAAAAGGGTGAACTTTTCAAATTTAGACATTTTAAAATGTAAATAAGTGCCATAATAAGTGTGAAAAGTTAACAAATTTGTTGTAGTCCAAAAGCCCGTCGCCTGTACTCCATATTCTTATAGTGACATATTACAATAAGAGAGTTGAAGAATAATGTTTATACGGCCGTTGTGTATGGTGATTTAAAGGTTTTCGTTCTTTTACATTGGCTTCATTAATGTATGAGGCAGTTTATGTTTACTGCAGAAAGCAATATATTAAATTTCTTTACTTGAGAAGCTATACTACTTGCTATATAGCTTGAGAGTACTAATTGCTGATTCATTTTATTTACGTACAAAAGTTTGGTTATAGGTCAGGGTGGGTTCGATCGGTCAGCTTCAATGCTAATTAATGGGGGGTTCGGTCAGGTCGGGTGAAGACCGACCAAATACTTCGGTGGGATTACGCTCAGTCTAAAAGTCAGACTGTCAAGGATCTAAATTGTGTATAGTGAATACGAACTGAAACAAAACATATAAACCATACGGTTTAGTGGATTTATTACATGAAAATAGAGGTCGATGCTTGTATCTCATGCGATTTTACCAGTCACTACTTAACACTGTACAACATTTAGTCATTACAACGTTCAATGGAACTTTTGTTTATTAAACCTGGAGATATATGTTGATTGGTAAAGGTCTAACACGAGGGGGAGTTGTAGAGTGACAATAACTAAAATCGGCAAGCAAGCAAATAGTCCTATTGGTGCTAGCATCCATGGTCTTTGATCACAAAAAACAAGGAACAAGATTGCACCAAAGGCTACCATCATTGCAGTTGTAGAGATGAATAACGCACAGAGACCTAAAATCAACCGTCTCGGTAAACTGACCAGAAAATCCTTTTCCGCAAATCGTGTAGTAAGGATTGATAAAAATACTAACAGTGCAGTAGCAGCTGTAAAAAGTGAGAGCGCATCACATACTGCAAAGATAGTGAATGCGATTTCTTTCTTAAACAAGGGGATTCCTGTTTCTTGGTTGTTTCCCCCTGGCACAGTTATAGCTGCTGCAAAGACAATCGTAATAATCAAAGCAGCAGTGATGCTGCATGATTCTGCAGTGGTTTTCATCCACTGTTCTGCTTCCTTCAGCAATCCAGCATGTTCCCTTGTAAAGAGCATATCTGATGTCTCCATGTTGTTATTCTTATACGTAAGTTCTATAGGGAGCATGAGCTTCTTCACTTCCTATAGAATGTAATTAGTTCTACTTAATGCAACTAGAGAGCCACAAAACCGATGATTCAAAACATAATAGTGACGTACCTCATGCCATTGGAGCTCTCGTTGTAATTGCAGTGCTGCCCCTGTAGTACGACTGAGTACAATGTAAGATGCCAATTTTGCAGCCAAGTGATTCAGCTGATTATCTGACAGATCCCGGACTTTTCTAAGAGAATAACTACCCTTAATCCTGGGAGACAAACGGTTGTATATTTTTTCTGAACGGTTTAATATTGCTAATTGGAAAACATTATGGCGACTTTCATTACTATAGTTCAGGGTGTCTTTGAAACCACGCAGAATCTGAACAACCACATCGCAAGCATCCACACGCACAGCCTCAAGAATTGGTCGCCCGTAAAGCTTTTCGTGATTCTCAATTGTGACCTCCTTGTTCATTTCATTACATATCAGTTTCAAAACTTGTATAGCCTCTCCGTAGTCTCTTTTTTTCTTCTCAATGTGCTTGATTGGAAGCCCTGTAATTAAGAGATAAGTTACAAATGGTGGTGGCTATATATATTAACTATGTGCTTGATTGAACAATTGATGTAAACTGTATCAGGCTAACCTATGATTACCTGCATACACTAAACCTTTCCATAGGTGAGGATACAGCAAAAAGAAGGGCAAGAGAAGTACAAAAATGACGATACTGATCAGTAGGTATATCAAATGAAATATAGCTACTGGAACTGCACAAGAAACAGAGTCTATTAGATACTATTCAAATTAGTTTCCATAGGTGAGTTTAAAATAATAAAAAATAGAAAAAAGAAATTACTCTTAACCGTGACAACCGTACAATAAAAAAAGTTTTAGAAATAATGCAAAGAAATTTCCACAAAATCCTTCTGAAGACAGACTAGGAGTAGCAATAGCGATAGAGAGGATCAGCGACTAACCAAGTAATATTAGCAACAACCATCGGTTACTGATTGCCCACAAGATGTCGTAAGCCTTTATGCACAAATTTTCAAACGAATACAACAAAAGAGGGCTTCTCTTGACTATGTTCTGACGCACACCATCCGAAGCTGCAAAATGTGATTCAGTGAAGAAATTAACATATTTTATATATATCAAGAAGGCTTTAATAGAAAAAAATAAAATATCTCTGTATAAAAAAAACATTTAAAAAGAAGAAGATTAGGGACATACATGGATAGATCAATGTTTCCCAGAAGCCAAGCTCTTGAGGAAAGTCAGTAGTCAATGCCATCAAAGCCTCATCACTTGTACTAGCCAAAGCCAGTACCTCTGGTATCTCGACCAACTTCAATGCTAAATCTGAAAACGTAGGAAAGTGTGTGATTCACTTATTCAGTATGTTATGGAGTTATGTGTGATATATTAATTACTCACTGTATTGTTTTGTGCTAGCAGCATTAGCAAGAAGATGGCCGACACATATTTGACCCTGGAATAGAGGTCGACGCAACCACATGTCTCTGGTGACTCCATGTAAATATAAGAATGTATTGATGTTGCCATTGGTATAAGACAATTCCAATGGTGTTAGGTTGTAGCTATAACTTGATGTCACATTCAATAGTTCATAACTCTTATTAACCAAGAGGTTGGCTGCGTGTTTATTGTCGAGGATCGCAGCGGTGTGAAGGGCTGTATGGCCTTTTGCATTCTTATGTTTTATATCACTTCCATCTTTTATGAAGTCGAGCAACTGATAAACAAAATAATTATTGCCTTCCTTAACCGCTAAGTGGAGCATTGTGTCACCGTTATTGTTGATCACCTTAGTGGCTGCATCTTCATGGTTTTTTAATATGGCTTTTGCTTTCCACCAACTTCCCTCCATGGTAGCATTCAGCAACTTCATCATGAGTTCGGTGCTTTCGTTGTCGCTTTCATTGTCGCTATCTTTTTCGGTTTGTTCTAAATCCATGATCATTTCGTGTCTGTTCCCTGCGACCCACCAGTACCTGTCTGGTGAAGTGAAACATTCATTTCATTTCAGAATTTCGGTTCAATATGGTTGGTTTCTACGATTAAAAATAAAATTGTTGGATAATCCAAATACGAAACCAAACAAACCAAGTCAAACAACCAAATAAAAAAGAAAAATCAAAAGTATCAATACAAATATTCTAATCAAATTGTACAAATAAAACTAATATCGTTACCCTTTATTTATAAGGAACAAATGAAATAAAACATATCAAATTTAAACATAGAAAAAATACCAAAATTAGTAGAACAAACCAAACAAATTAAAATACCAAAAACAAATTTAAGAAACAAACCCTAAAATTTAACTAAATTACCAACAATCTCCATATGTTCCAAGCCAAATTCCAAACAACCTCGAATCAAACAACCAATCAAATTTGAAAACGATCCAAAACCAAATCCAAACGGTCGAATCTGAAAATGATCCAAAACCAAACAAACGATCGAATCTAAAAACGATCCAAAACAAATCTAAACGATCGAATTAGAAGACGATCCAAAACAAAACCCAATAATCGAATCTAAAAAAGACCTAAAACAAATCCACATGATCGAAAACAAATCTTAACAATCAGATCTGAAAACAATCCAAAACAAACCAAACCAAAATTAACCCCAAATAATTATTCCATCGTAACCGAAAACTTAAAATCGTTAACCCTCAAATCTTCAAAGATTAGTCGATTGATTTTTAAATATTCTATAAAACCAAATACGAATCCAAACGCTCAAGACAAACGAGGTCCGTCGCATAAAAATTGGAGGCCCTATCCTATAAAGTATATTTCGAAGTAATTATAAAAACAACGGACAACACTTTCACTATCCATTATTTATTGGAATCGATCATACCACAACTTCCTAATCTTATTCAACGTTCAAATGTATTCTCTTTTAATATGAATTGATATTTCTCTTTTATCAAAAAAAATCTTGAGGTTCAACCAAACTCCACTAATAATTTTCACCCAATCAAATTCGATTAAACACAAGGTTTTTCAAACTAACGACAAGCCACACTCAAGCGACCTTTCTAATCAAAACACCAACCTCCAAACGATTTGAAAGACTCCAAACAAAAAAAACCTTGAATTTTTTTTCATAGCGAATCGACGTAACTCTAATGCCACTTGTTGGATACATCAAATACAAAATCGAACAGTACAAGAAACCAAATTAAGATCCAAAAACAAAGATACCACTACAAATATTCTAATAAAAAAATAAAACTAATATTATTAGTCTCTATTTAAAAAAAATATAGAATATAAAAAATTCAAACATATAAAAAATAATAAAATTTATAAAACAAGTTAAACGAATTATAAAATTAAATTTACGAATTTTAAACTTTAACTTACTTTTCAATAAAAATAAATTAGAATGATTGTGCACAATGGAGAGGTACATAGTACATACCAAGGTTATCGGGTGGGGCATATAATCTTCGTAACTCAACCAAAATTTCCTCCGCTGTGTTGAAAAGACTGACAAACTTGTGTACTTCATTGTCTATCGAACTGATAACCCAAATCTTGAGAAGCTTTTCATATCGTCCCACGATCACGCTACTCCTAGTACCATACCATTTATATTTGTTATCAAAATATTCAAGCATATTATAAACATCTACGAGGCCTAACATTTGATCATGCCAGAGATTAAAGTTCTCGGGGCCGGAAAGCTTCACTGTAACAAAGTTGGAGACATTAGCATTTAACGCCCGATTGTAGTTCAGCTCATGTAGTTTTTCAGCTTCAACACGCTCATCTGATGATGATGACATCTTCTTTCTAATGGATCTAGAGGGGAAACTACAGTATAAATGTAGTAGCTCTAGTGTTGCTTTTTCACACTTGATTAATGGTTTGGTGTTGTCTTATATAGAAAGTCGTTGCTGAAATGGCACAGCCTTACCCATCGCCTATTGAAAAGGCGCAAAGATGGATGTACTATTAAAAAACTCATGATTCGAACTCGGGTCTAAAAGCTAGAAACACATGCTCTTTACCACTATGACAATTCCATATTTATGTTAGGACTTTCTAAAACAAAGAAAATAAAGACCATTCACCATACCATCATTTAATGAAAAAACAAAAACATCAATTTCGTTTTTATAAATTAGGCAACATATTAAATCACTATTAATACAAAAGTTTATAACTTACCTTAATTTTGACAAATCCTTTTGAATTTAAACACAAAATCATAACAGCTATTTGTTGAAAATTCAACATTCCCATATTTAAGTAATGTTTAAAATGTTAAATGCTTAAATCAAAGATGTAAACTACTAACTGAAATATATTTTGGGAATGTATTAAAATTGCATGTATTGACAGAATGGATTCAACTCTGTAAATTTATAACAAAGGCAAGTATTTAAAGAAATTTTGTAATTTTGGAATGTAGTAAAGACATCATTGTTGTAAAATATTATTTGTGTTTCAATTTTTAAAAAGGTTTGTTCTTTTAAACCATGAAACACTGATGTGATCGTGATAGTATATGTGATAATTAAAGATATGTTATAGGGTAAATTAGAAAATTACCTTTAGGAAAAAGTAATAGACTAATTTTACCAATGACGAATTCAATTAAACACGTGATGAACCAAGTTCGTTGTACACGAAGATCGAGTGAATTTGAGACGTTTCGTTTCGATTTGGACAATTGATTTGAATTAGTTTTCGGTTTTTAAACTAGAAATTAAATCTACCAATTTTAAACTATTTAAAATTAACATAAAGTGCATGAATTGTAAACCCCCAATTAATTATCTAAAAACAATTACTAAAAATTAATACTATTTAAAAATTAAACTAATTTAAAAATCTATAAAAATAATTCTATTTAATAACTTTTAACTATTTTAACTTTATTAAAATCTACTTTTAAACCTAATCTATTTAAAAACTATTTTTATTTAAATCTAAAATTATGAAAATCTATTTATTTAAATAAACTAATTAAACTATTTAAATTTAATAAAAACATTCTTTTTATTATATTTTTTTAATTTTAATTTTTTAAACTAATTATTACTACAAAACTGAAAGTTTACTTTAATAAAATAAACGTTAATTTAAATTTATCTTTAAAAAAACGTAAATTCACTTAAAAATAACTAAAAGGCAAAATCTGCAAAACAGATTACTATATTAATTATTCTAAAGGACATTAAACCAAAAGAGCTCTTAGCTCAGTTGGTAAACGCGTGTATCCCATGACCAGGAGGTCATGGGTTTGAGTCCTAGGAAGGAACCCATTTTTGGATATTATTTTTTATAGAAAATTCAATTAATTGGGTCATAGGAGTGACCTATGGGCAAGCTTATTTTTATTTAAGCTTTCAGGAAACAGATTATGAGCTTATCAGGTTAATGGAACCTGATAGCAGTTGTAAATCCAACAGCTTATTAAACGCAGCTAAAAAAAATCAAACTAAACTGATGATAAGACAATAGACCAAAGCAGAAAACAAATTCAGTTAAAATACACAAATACATAAAACTAAAACAGGCAAGCAAAAAGGGCAACCAAATCTATAACCCACACACCTAAAAAAAAAACTGATTAACTCAGAAACATCAAGCAAGCTATTGCAGATTCAACAAAAAGAAAAATGAACATTCCTAATTTCAAAATGTCTGATTCAGAAATAAATAATCTCCTAATAATGCTCGAATTTTAGTGAATAACTCTACAGAAAACTGGTGAAATGCTAAACATGCTAAACCGATATTAAAATCACTTAGCTCATAACATTCAATCTATTGAAACAAAACCTCGTCAATCGTTTATGCCAAATCAGACCAATAAAATCACTTAACGCAAATCTCGTCACACATCTAACATATTATAAAACAACTAATTCCAGATTAATAAACGCAGACTCAAAATCCAAACGAAGCCTAACTCGGATTAAAAACTAACATTACTAGCAGACCTCTAAAATCTATCCACGACTATAAGCAGAAAATTACGTTAAGCAGCCTAGAAGAAAACTAACAGATCAACATCTTCATCATAGCAGATTAAACATTAAAATCATACTAAATAAAATTCATTCAAGCACTAAAAAGATTCATTAACATATTTGTAACATAAACATTAAACCATATAAGCATCTAAATTGAATAAACTAAATAACATTAAAATTGAAAAGAAAATTCACCTTTTGGAGATTTCCGTTGAGACGTGGTGCAGCGCTGAGCTGACCAAATTTACCGCATCTACACCACCATGTAACGAACCACCAACACCATCGATCGACCCCGTAACAGTAACTCGTCCAGATTCAACCACAATTCGATCCAGATTTATCGAACCAACACCAAATAATTTTGTTTAAAACTAAACGGTAGTTTTAGTTTGATATCCCATTTTCACTTTAGAATTATTCAATAAAAGCTATCCTTTCAGCTTTATCAAATAATAAAGATTATTATAGCAAATAGATTCAAGAAGTAGCAGATTATAAAAGTAGAATTTAACAGTAATTAAATAAGAACGAGAGTCAAATCAAAATAACCTTTTATTAATAACAGAAAGATTACAAAACTATTTAAAAGGAAAAATACAAAAACACTTCTAATCTAATTTCTGCATAATAACAATAAGGTAAAAAAAGGATGAGATTACAAGTAAAATAGGGGGTTTTTATAGCCACCCCAGGGCTTGTGATGAGCGAATATCCGCATCTCCAAAGGAATATCCCTCTTCAATAATAGCCCTTAGATCGTCATTTTCTGTTTCTTTGTTGATCTGATGGTTGATAGGGCACAACTAGCACAATTATGAGATGCCACGTAGCCTCTTCTCTTCCATCATCTCTTCCTTAAAATTGGGGGATTTAATTCCCCCACACGTGAATTACACGTGTGTCATAAAAGCCCTTTGTTAATTGTGATTTATTTGATCTAGGGTTTTTTACACAGTAACTTATTAAGTTACTGGTTTTGTTTCTTTAGGGAAGAAAGGGTTGAGAGATGAAGTGAACATAGAAAACATCAAAAGTTTATTTAATTTATTGTGTGTGGGTTACGTGTGAAAGAAAAAGTGAGTGGAATGAATATATAAATGAAACGATGAATGGGTGTCTTTTTGTTTTATATGTGAAAGTGAAAACACGTTAAATACAAACGTGTGAAGGTGAATATATATGAAAAGTTGTGAAACAAAACCCTAAAGGCCCAGTAACTTTCATTCGTTTTAATATTTGAGGACATTGGGCTTTGTATGGGCCTTGTATTAAAACTTCATCCGTGTATTGGCCAAGTATGGCTTTGATTGGGCTATTTGGGCTTTAGGTTATAAAAGTGAATAAGGAATTTCATTATTGGGCTTTTAAGCCCAATTTCCCAATGTGGGACCCACTTGGCCCCCTTTCTTGCATAATTATCAAATCCTCTAAAGTCGAGCTCGATTTTGGCTTCTTCAATCTTTTTCTTCAAACTCGTGACGGTTTTTGCCGATTTTCGCGAACTTGGTACCTACACACATTAAAACAACAAAACAACATAAACAAGGCATTTTTAATACATTAATTGCATAATTTGATTGTTTTAAGCTACAAATGATATGAGTATATAAGCTCATATCAAACTCCCCCTTTCTAAGCAATTACCGTATCCTCACGCAATGATAAAATAAAACTATAACTACACCATTATTCAACTCTTGACATTTATTTTGCAAAGACATAATGTATTGCTTTCATTATTTGAAAAATAACTTTAAGGATCATAAAACACAAATAGATTCATCGTCCCCGACTTTTCACTTTTCCATGCCAAGTGCAAAAACAAGATCATTGTCAATCATAAGCCCCAAAACTAAACCAACTCATACAAGTAATTTGTGTTAAACTCAATCTCCTATTATTCCTAATTGTATCTCTAGATTTTATTTGTCATTCACCCAAAGGCTCATATGACTTTATTTGATATTTATTAGTCCGAAAATGAAGGCAAGAACGGTGTAAACTCAACACTCAAACCCTAACCTCGACTTCAAAAACCGTTGTCACTAAAGAAAGCCCACATCAAGGATAACTTAACACGATTTAGGGATAAATCCCGGACCCGAAATTTGGCTAATATGGCTACTTAAAAGCAACAATAAAACCTCCAATGTCAATTATGACCTTATTAATGGAGTTAGCAACAACTACATCATAACACCTTGTGGCTCTTTAAGATGCAATTGTGCTCCTTATTTAAAATCCACACCCTAAGGCTCCTTGGACAAAAATAAGGGAATTGACTTAACCATCCCACCTTACGGATCATAATGATGAAGCAATTTTTATTCAACACGCCCCTTGACATACACCCTAAGGCTCTAATGACAAGGTTAGTGCTACATGACTCCCACCCGAAGGCTCCTAGAGAACATTTTTTATTTATTCTTCTTTATTAATATGATATTTATAGTAAGCCAAATTTCCGCAATCCAATGATCAAAAGTCTATGATGCTGGCACCTTTAATGTGTTCTCACTTTAATTACAAGGGAAGAAAAAGAAGGAGTTACGAGTTAAGATATTAAGCCTAAACCGCTAAAAACTACATTTATTAAGCAATTATTATTCAAGCGAGGAAAGTAAGTACGAGGAGATTAAATCAAACACAAAAATACTTGCACAAAGAAGAATTTAACCTTAGAAACTTATGATTGAACTATATCATCTCTTGTTCTCCATATTGTAAAATTTCAAAAATGTGAAATCAATGGATACTTAGCCTATTAAATCAAAGTTTTGGGTTTTAAAGTCATCTATAGGATCTTGCATCTTCTTATACTTTTTCAAGTTTTAGAATTTGCGTTTTAAAGTTCCCTTGATAAACGAATTTCTAGGATCAATTATAGGAACTTGAGAAAAGTTCTTGTTCTTAACTCGTATGAATTAAGACTTTCGCGTTTTAAAGCTCCCTACATAAAAGCCTAGCAAAACTTAATTCAAATACGTTAAGGAAAAGCTAAGGTTAAAAACCGAGTCGAGTCAAAAACTATCTTTATTTTCACCAACGGAAAGCCTACATTCGTGTCAAAAGCACTTATTTTATTTATTAAAACTTAAAATTAACACTAAAAAAAATTAAAATTTTATTGAAACATGAGAAAACAATTACGTTTAGACACGACAAAAGCAATTGCAAGCGATAATATCGATTGACTCCCCCATGCTAAAACCAAACATTGTCCTCAATGTTTCTTAGCTCAAGAGTAACACCCCCTTGCTAAAACACGAAGAGTCTAATGCAAAATCCTAGCATGGAAAGAGCACGCACATCTATAAGCCGTTTATTAATTATGCCTTAAGATAAAACGTTAGTCGATAAAAATCAAGGGATAGAAAGTGTGCCCCTTTATGGCAATCAAAGTACGGAAGATCAAGTCGACCGGCAAAAACCGAACACGAGAGTCTTCAATGATAAGGGTCATACCTAAGATTCACAACACAACAAAACACGAGCTCGAGCTTGAAAGATCAAGACTTATTAGTGTTAGAAAATAGATAGAAGATAGAATGTATGGGACTCCCCCACAAGGCACCTCGTTTTTGTTAACCGAGTCATGAGCTCGACTCGATCCCCGCATTCATTGGTCCTTAGGGAAAAAGGTGAAAACCGGCATAATGGAATTGAATCCAACATAAAGCACGATGTCGGGGTCAAAGATTACATCCTCGTTGTCGGATGACAAACGAAAGGATAAAACTCTAACACAAATCTCTAACAAGAGATGGTAGTCACAACTAATGGTATGGATGTAGCATGCTCCCCGAGATAAACTCGCACCAAGATGATTAAAAAGTCTTTCAATTATTGCATCGGTGAAAGGCTGAGATTTCCCTAAATCAACGATTTCGGGGTCAAATACCTGGTCCTCGGTGGAGAAAGGAATAGACAACAAGGTGTCGTCCCCCCATGCTAATCCTAAATCATATAAAGCACATGGTAAAGGTGGCATAAAAGTCTCAACACTAGTGGTATCAACTTGCATGACTTTGTTGACCTTGTCACTCTTAGGAATGTGAACAAAGGGGTCGTGGTACTCAAAATGAGTCGCATGAAAAACCCGCACATTAAGATCAAAGCGAGTGGGAAGGATAATTGGAGCAAAAGTAATTTCTCCCTCCGGGTCAACATTGTCATCATCATAAATCGGGTGATCAAACCAAGAGTCTTCATCACCGTCATTAGACTCTTCCTCAAATTCTGAAGGAATGTCTATATAAAGAAACTCATCAACCTCCTTCATGAGAAGATCATCATCACAAAGGTTGTGAGATGTAGGAGGTATGATGTTCTCAAAATCCTCTTGAAACAACGGATTATTGTTCAATGAAACTTCAAAGAGAGGATTTGAGTAAGTCACAAAAGTGTCGTCATCCTTGTCATCACAATAAATATCCGACAAAGTATCGAGTGTGTAGAAACTAGAAGGGGGGGTTGAATAGTTTCTAGTTAGTTTTCAAAACATTTCGGCTTAATCCACTGTGCGCGGTTCCTTATGTGTACCCGCGGTTCTTTATCAATAAAGAACCGCCGGTCCATTTAGGGAACCGCCGACAGTGAACTTAACCTTTTGTTGCATGTTAAACTTTGACAATCCTTTGTATCAAATTCTTGATCAAGCTTGACTAGATATGAGATGTGTTTGATTGAAAGATAAATACTACAAGTAAGTAAACACACAAACACATCAAATCAAGAGTACATCAAGCAATAGTCTAAACACTTAAGCACACACGTACTAAGCATAAGCTTTTCCGCAACTAGGATGTTTAGACTAAGTGATGTACACTTGACCATAATCTAAACACGAAGCACACACGTACTAAGCCTTAGCTTTTCCGCAACTTAGATGTTTAGATTATGATATGCACACAACACACAACATATAATTACATCTATAATAGTAAAGACATAAATGTAAAGGAAAGTACCGACACGATGATTTATAGTGGTTCGGTCACGAAGCTCCTTTCGCCCTACTCCACTCCTCGAGTACACCTTACTCGAGAGTTACTTCACTAGTCAACAAACTCCTTAAGGTGGAGAAACCATACACAACGTCGCTTATCCAATTTCCGACTCTAAGCTAAAATTCGAGTCCTAATCTTAGGTAGGACCAATCTACACAACGTCGCCCACTTCACCATTTAACGACACAAGGCTAGATGTCGAGTTCTAATCGAAAGTTAGAACCAATCTTCACGACTCTTCACTTTGAAGCTAAGTGAGAACTTCACACAACACAACTACTAATCACTTTAAAGCTAAGTGAGAACTCACAAGACACAACCACATCACTTTAGAGTTTAGTGAGAACTACCTAGACACAACCACATCACTTTAGAGTTTAGTGAGAACTACCAAGACACAACCTAATCTACCCACTAGTTATGTTTTATGGCCCAACATAACAAACCTTGTGTTTTATGGCCTAAACACATAAACCATATAGATCTAAGCACACATCACTTAGATCTATAACTCTAACACTATATCCAAGTACTAACAAGACTTGGATCTACACAACTAACACCTAATCCAAGGATACCCATCACTTGGATATTCTACCCTTACAAACACATCTAAGTGTACTCAACACTTGGATCTTCTACATATACATAGTAGGAAGACTAAAAACATAACTTAGATCTATAGAAGGAAAGATCTTCATCATGTAGTGAACCCAACACATCATGGTAATGATAGTGTTCTTCTCTTTGCACTTGAGAGGATGAGGAGATTGAAGATTGAATCACATCTTAAACAAGATTAATCAAAACTAACTAATCAAGGATCTAAGATGGTTTTTGAAAGAAACTGTGCAAAAAGGGTTGAAAGAAAATCTGGAAATGATCCACTATTTATAGGGCAACATTGCAACGGTCAAAAACACCCGCGGTTCCTTATCTCTACCCGCGGTACCTTATCAATAAGGAACCGTGGGTTCCTTTAAGGAACCTCCGCGTCGGAGTCTGTGCAAATTTGTCCTTTAGTGGGGATATGCCATCTGGGGTAGTTAATACCCTCAAAGGATATTCCTTTGGCATATGGAATATGCCAAATTCAAATTTCCATTTTCTTTTAATAAAACATTTTCTTAAAAATGAAGTTAATTAAAATCTTTTGTCACATTTGATTAAAATGTGAGTTTTAAGAAAATATTAATCCTTGATCACTTAGTTAGGTTAATGACATGTTTGTACATACCTTGAGTGATTCATGCTGAATGCGGTCTTGGAGGTGTCGAGAGAAGTATACAAATGTATTCTTGAGTGATTACGAGTACCTTAACATTTTACATAATGTATTGCGAATTATACGTTTGTCATCAACAAAACACAAAGAGATTATATCGACAAAGCATCGTAATGTTTGCACTAACAATCTCCCCCTTTTTGATGATGACAAACAATTAAACCACAACACATATTAAAATGCATAAGTTACTCGTTTACACTTACTTCTCCCCCTTTTGTCGAATCAAAAAGGTAGTCAACGTCTTGAAGAAGAGAAGAATCAACGTCGAGAGAGCACACGTCCAAAGTGATAGTCATCTATAGCACGTCATTTTAAGAAGAGAAGAATTGACGTCACGAGATCTAGCATCCAAAAGGTAGTTTTCATTTGTGGAGGAAGATTGACTTCGAGAGAACATGCATCCAAAAGGCTAATCATCACTTGTGGTCGACGGTTGAGAGGCGAGAATCCGAACCATAAACCCATCATCCAAAGATATTGAGCTTGCGTCATCCTAGTGAAGTCTTCAATCACCATAGGTTAACTAAATCCATGCATAATAAAATGCTTATCTTCAAGATTCTAAAATTCATTACTAGCAAGATATTCGATGAATGATCGCAAATGTAATGACTTGAACTCTTTCAAATGCTCCCCTTGATATGAGCTCCCCTTGCTTGAGATACCAACAAAGCAAGAATAGTGACGAGCTACAAAAATGGGTTAGAAGTGTCCTACAAAACAAGGTTAGTAGACAAGAGCATATATAAAAAAAGGATGATAAACAAGTCGTTTGCACAAACAATGACAAGCATTGAAGAAAGAAGTGTGCACGCGATGCTATCAACCAAAAAAAATAAAGGAGAGGATCGTGACAAGATCAATTCACAATTGTTGGAATAGAGATAGAAAAGAAACATCCATACCAATTGCAATGATAATATGTCAAAGGGTAAAAAGCTTAGAATTTTTGGAATCACCCAAGAAAATTCAAGATTTAACCATCAACTCTAAAAAAAACAAGGAGAGTATTTTGAGGAAATCAATTCAAAATTGTTGGAATAGAGGTAGAAAAGAAACATCCAAGAATTTGAAGATATCATCTCATGGGGTTAAAAATTAGAATTGATGGAATCACCCATACCAATTGTAAATTTTAACCGCAATCAACTCTCAAAAAGAGGAACAAAAATATCTCAACCTAGAGACATTTTTGACCAAAAAAATAAAGGAAAACCAAAAGCGGATAAATCGACGCTTTAATAAAAAAACGGGATATAGGACATTATAGGCAAAAATGCGTATGAATGTCGACACCAAATGGTGTTTAGCATACGATAAACTACATGCTCAAAGTTTCGTAGCTCTTCTCAATCATTATGGATGTTCAAAGAACAATTACATGATGAGGAAAGGGTAAGGCTCGACTCAACTTAGTTTAGAAAGACTAGAAGAAAGAGACTCGACTTAGAAGAGCATGACTAAAATGAATTGAGAGAGACTCAACAAAGAAGTTAAGGATAACTTCACAAACTAATTCATGAATACTATACCTTAGAAGGTGATAGTGAAATCTCGAAAGAAAATGAGAGAAGAAACTCAAAAGAAGCTCAAGAAGACATGAAGAGTTAGTACAAAATCTAACACATAATCAAGTAAGCACATAGGATAATTCATGCAATGCCTAATGTAATCATAAGCATGTAGTAGCAATTAAGCAAGAATCAAAGTAAAGATCATAGAGATTAATGCGCAAGGCTAAATGTACTCTAAAGACTTATCTAGAAAAGGCAAGCCTAATAAAGTATACAATAAACCAATGCAGAGAAGGTGCACAATTAACACATATGGCAAGCAAGAAACATGATTACTTAAAAAGAGAAGACTAAGTAAAACATGTTATCACTTAGCATTTAAGGACATGCATGAGTTAGACACATCTAAGAGATATTATATCGGAATTTCTTAACAAAGACAAAACCTTTATAATAAGCATGCATTCATTAACTTAGCAATTAATCATATAGCATAAGGATAAACAAGAAGACATATAAGCAAGTAGCATACAAGCAAGTCATCTATCTAGATATCACAAATCAAGGTACATGTAATGTAAATCTCCAAGAAGATTCCTTATTCTTATTAGTTTAAGAAAAGGACTCAAAATAAGAGAAAAGAAAGAAACATAATAACAACAAGATCTAAGACTCAAAGAAAAATCATGTTGAAAAACATGAAAGGAAATAAAAGAGAATAAAGATCATACAAAGATGTATAAAAAAACAAGCCTAAAACTTAAGCATAATTTTAATCTTAGTTACACTAGAATCCTAAGATTTGCTTAAATTAGATGTCTTAGCAATAAGCAATCCACATGCTTAAATGAAAGACAAGGGTGGTGGCGGAATTTGGTGGGGTAAAAGGTGAAGTCACCAAGGTATTAACAAAGTCATTCACAATGGGAATGCTTTGGATGGGTTGAGGTTGGGTAGTCACATCCAAGAGAGTACTTGGAGTGAAGGGTGAGGTTAGCTCATTCATTCTAGATTGGAATGAAGAGGAGGTAGAACCATATGAATGGTTGGTACCATGGGTTGAGGTAGTCTTGCATGGAGCAAGAGGTGGTGAGGGTGATGAAGAGATGAGAATTAGAACAATCTCATTCTTGGGTGTGTGAAAGGGTGAAGAGTTAAGTTTGGGTAACTTAATCTTAATTTTGAGGTGCCTCTTTGAAGAGGAGGTTTTGAATGAATTGGAGGTTGTTGTAGAACATGGTAGTAATGGGTGGTTTAAGGGGTGAGGGGATGATCCAAACTAGTAAAGGGTTAAAAAGGGAAAGCCCAAGATATTTTGGGAGTGATCAAAGGTTTGAAACGGAGATTCCAAAGGGTGTTGGAACAATTGGGAAGTTTCAGAAAACCCGAATTTGAGAGCTTCTGCCCGCGATTCTTTATCTCCACCGGCGGTTCCATATTGATATGGAGCCGCGGTCTATTTAAAGAACCGCCTACAGAGGCTAGGTTTAGGAGGTGAAGGAGGATTTTGCAATTCAGCAAATCCTAATGTTCTAGTCTAACTTAACATAACGTCATGCTTAAGAGCAATAAAAACTGGAACACACACAAAGGAAAGACACATAGGTTCAATTAGCACGTAAGAGGAATGCTAAGAAAAACCTAATGGCTACAAAAGAAAAAGACTCCTAATGACATACAAAGTTCATCAAAGTAAACTATCATTAGTTATATATAGGAAGAGCCATTTAGCCAATTTAGAGAATGAGTATGAGACTATCACTAGAGGGGCTCAATTAAGGCTAAACACGACCATTTTTACGAGTTATACACCAACTCAACTTCCCACATGGAAATAATTCAACCGTTAGGTCAAATTAAGATCCTAGTGCATAAATTCTCTAGTAGTCATTCTCAAGTTAGACAAAATGTAATTCCAACATTTGCCTAATAAAGTTGAGCAAGGATGAAACTTGCATGGCGACACAATGCATGACCTAATGAGGGTTAAGAATGTACCATTGCATATCTTGTCAAACAAGTCTAGTTAAGGTTATTTACCTTAATAGAACATGAGGCCAATAACTCTGAAGTGTATAAACAAAGTTTACACAAACCAAAGGAACACTCTTGATTGGTCTTTCGGAAATGACACATTTATAAATTGCATAGCAATGTAAATTACTTGAGTATTTCGGATGAAACATCCAAGTTATCAAACCGAATCTATTGTGCATTATAAGTAATTATTAAACAAAATATGTCTAACAATTTGAACAAGTAGATTCAATATAACACCATCAACACAAGTGTGAGTTATGATCCGATGTATATTATTAATAAACCACATTCATGTCTACACTAAAAAACATGTCAATTAGATTCGATAATGATACCAATCATAGTTTGAATAATGCATTGATATTTAATCGAAATCTTTCTTGATTCCCACAAACACTCTTTTAAGAGAAAATAGCTAAGATTTTCAAAGGGTGTTTCATGTTTTATAGTGAGACATTTATCTACATGAACTAATAACACAATGATTGAGTAAGACGACCCAAATCAATAGATTTGACAAGCTCCCAAAGCTTTCAAACCTAGAAGTGTTAAAGAACATGCCGAGGTGTACAAGATGTTTATGTAACATTTGTAAACCAAGAGATGTTAATCCTATATGCAATGCACATATAATGTTGCAACTAAAATGCAAGAAATCTAGCATACATCCTAATTAGGAAAAACTAGATACTAACAAATACCAAGCAAGGCACAAGAGACTAGACATATAAGCAATACTACTAAAAATAGCAAGGAACACTTAATAATGTCTACAAATAATAAAAACACACAAGGAAACGTACACAAACAATTAGCTTAACAAAAAAAGGCATTCGTCCATGTTTTGAGTGTTAGATACAACAAAGTATTCACATCTTGATTTTATTTGAATATAGTCTTTGACCCATTTAAAATTTAATTAAGTTTAACACTTTGTAAATATATCAATTTTCAAAGATATATCACCAAGAGATGTCCAACTTAATAGAAAAGAGTAAAACACAAGTTTTACGACAAACCGACGCTCAATACTTTGGACAAAGTATGGAACTTAGAAACCATCCAAATTTTAAAGTTTCAATAAAGGTTTGGAAGCATTTTTAATTGAAAGAAAATTCAATTACGTTCGAAATAACGGGTGGCACGACTTCTACGGACTTACGGTTGATTTTATATGATTTTTCAAAGTTTTCAAAAATCTGAGTCAGACTGACTGCGGTTCCATATTGATAAGGATCCGCGGGGAACAATAAAGAACCGCGGTCAGAGGAAAAAAATGAGTTTTTGGCCAAAATCATTTGGTAACTTTTTGGAAGGACTTAGGACTCTAAAAAATCATTTTAGACACATAGAACTCGTATTTTAGAGTTAATTATGACACAAAAGATTTTTATACTTCCAAACATGAAAAGATTTAATTCAAGCTATTATACAAAGTTTATTTAACACCAAAACTTGTACGAATGAAACAACAAAACACATTTCATAAGTAATCACTCTTCATGAAAAATTTGATACAAAGATCGTCTCTATTTTTAAAAACCGTTTTCATTTTTAAAAACCATTTGTTTTGAAAAAGAGAGCAAAGATCGATCCAAGCTTTAAAGTACAATATACTTCAAAGATCTTGAATAACCTCGCTCTGATACCAATTGTAGAAACTAGAAGGGGGGGGGGGTTGAATAGTTTCTAGTTAGTTTTCAAAACATTTCGGCTTAATCCACTGTGCGCGGTTCCTTATGTGTACCCGCGGTTCTTTATCAATAAAGAACCGCCGGTCCATTTATGGAACCGCCGACAGTGAACTTAACCTTTTGTTGCATGTTAAACTTTGACAATCCTTTGTATCAAATTATTGATCAAGCTTGACTAGATAGATGTGTTTGATTGAAAGATAAATACTACAAGTAAGTAAACACACAAACACATCAAATCAAGAGTACATCAAGCAATAGTCTAAACACTTAAGCACACACGTACTAAGCATAAGATTTTCCGCAACTAGGATGTTTAGACTAAGTGATGTACACTTGACCATAATCTAAACACGAAGCACACACGTACTAAGCCTTAGCTTTTCCACAACTTAGATGTTTAGATTATGATATGCACACAACACACAACATATAATTACATCTATAATAGTAAAGACATAAATGTAAAGGAAAGTACCGACACGATGATTTATAGTGGTTCGGTCACGAAGCTCCTCTTCGCCCTACTCCACTCCTCAAGTACACCTTACTAGAGAGTTACTTCACTAGTCAACAAACTCCTTAAGGTGGAGAAACCATACACAACGTCGCTTATCCAATTTCTGACTCTAAGCTAAAAGTCGAGTCCTAATCTTAGGTAGGACCAATCTACACAACGCCGCCCACTTCACCATTTAACGACACAAGGCTAGATGTCGAGTTCTAATCGAAAGTTAGAACCAATCTTCACGACTCTTCACTTTGAAGCTAAGTGAGAACTTCACACAACACAACTACTAATCACTTTAAAGCTAAGTGAGAACTCACAAGACACAACCACATCACTTTAGAGTTTAGTGAGAACTACCTAGACACAACCACATCACTTTAGAGTTTAGTGAGAACTACCAAGACACAACCTAATCTACCCACTAGTTATGTTTTATGGCCCAACATAACAAACCTTGTGTTTTATGGCCTAAACACATAAACCATATAGATCTAAGCACACATCACTTAGATCTATAACTCTAACACTATATCCAAGTACTAACAAGACGTGGATCTACACAACTAACACCTAATCCAAGGATACCCATCACTTGGATATTCTACCCTTACAAACACATCCAAGTGTACCCAACACTTGGATCTTCTACATATACATAGTAGGAAGACTAAAAACATAACTTAGATCTATAGAAGGAAAGATCTTCATCATGTAGTGAACCCAACACATCATGGTAATGATAGTGTTCTTCTCTTTGCACTTGAGAGGATGAGGAGATTGAAGATTGAATCACATCTTAAACAAGATTAATCAAAACTAACTAATCAAGGATCTAAGATGGTTTTTGAAAGAAACTGTGCAAAAAGGGTTGAAAGAAAATCTGGAAATGATCCACTATTTATAGGGCAACATTGCAACGGTCAAAAACACCCGCGGTTCCTTATCTCTACCCGCGGTACCTTATCAATAAGGAACCGAGGGTTCCTTTAAGGAACCTCCGCGTCGGAGTCTGTGCAAATATGTCCTTTAGTGGGGATATGCCATCTGGGGTAGTTAATACCCTCAAAGGATATTCCTTTGGCATATGGAATATGCCAAATTCAAATTTCCATTTTCTTTTTAATAAAACATTTTCTTAAAAATGAAGTTAATTAAAATCTTTTGTCACATTTGATTAAAATGTGAGTTTTAAGAAAATATTAATCCTTGATCATTTAGTTAGGTTAATGACATGTTTGTACATACCTTGAGTGATTCATGCTGAATGCGGTCTTGGAGGTGTCGAGAGAAGTATACAAATGTATTCTTGAGTGATTACGAGTACCTTAACATTTTACATAATGTATTGTGAATTATACGTTTGTCATCAACAAAACACAAAGAGATTATATCGACAAAGCATCGTAATGTTTGCACTAACAGAGTGTGTCACACTCGGATACAAGATCATCATTCTCATTAGAAGGAAATTCATCGACGAATTCCTCGAGAATGGTAGGTAAAACACTAGAATCACGCTCAATCTCGAGATCGGAAACGTCTTCACTTCCCCGTGGAAGTGGATCAATGATTGCAAAAAGTTCATCGATGAACTTATCACATGAATAGTCACTAACCTCACTCAGTGTAAAGTTAGGAATCAAAGGCTCTTCAATTGAAGATTGTGCCTTAGGAACATCAATATGATCCTTAGAAGAGAGTGAAAATGAGTCCATTTTCAAAGATTGTTCAATTAAAGCAATATCACTCTCGGGATCAAAATTCTCACTATTAAACTCACTAGCATCAAATGGCTCACTTAAGTAATCATAAATTTGTTTTTCAATCTTAGCACTATCATCCTCGTGTGGAGTGAGTGTAGATGAGGAAAGGTTACAACATGTTTCAACAAAGCAAGCTTCTTCATTTGAATTTAACTTTTTACTTTCACAAAATGGAGTTTCTAAAATTGGAAAAACACCTTTATCAAAAATAGCTTTCTTATTACTTTCAATTGTTTCAATAAGTTTAACACTTTCAACTTTCTTAGGAGCAAATCTTGGAATCTTTTCCGGTTTAAAAACAATGCTTTTATCTCCATAAAACAATTTAATTTCCTCTTTCCTCATATCAACTTGAATTTGAGCCGTGCACAAAAATGGTCTTCCTAAAATAATTGGCACACGAGGATTGGTCTCATAATCAACTATAGCAAAATCGACTAAGTACAAGAAATTTCCCACTTTCATAATGACATTTTCCGCTATACCAACCGGTCGAGTGGTGGTACCATTAGCAAGCTCAATGATCATACGAGTGGTACTAAGTGGTGCATAGTCAATAGTCTTCCAAAGGGCTAGGGGCATTATGTTAATGCTAGCTCCTAGATCGGCTAAGCCTTTGCAAACCCCAAGCTCATTGAAAACACAAGGTATCAAGAATTTACCCGGATCTTTATACTTCTCGGGAAAGAAATCAAAGAAAACCGAGGTACTAATCACATTCAAAGTAGCCTTGGTGACTTCTAGAAAAGTTTCCTTAGGTGGAGGCTTAAACTCAATCACTTCAACTTCATCTAAATTCTCACAATCATCATAAACGGTTATGGCCTTAAGCTCTCCTTTCGGGTTTGGAATGGTGTTACTAGGTAAGCAACCCGAAGAAGTAGATGGTTTAGACATAAATCCCTCAAACATCGAAAGCAATTTATTTTGACCTTGTTCCAAACTTTGTTGCATACGATTATGACTTTGCTCTAATCTTTGCTCAAAACGGTTTTGGTTTTGTTCTAGTCTTTGTTGATTAAGCTCAATCTTATTGTTTTGCCCTTTAATCGTATTTTGAAACTCATTTTTCAAAGTTGCCATTTGTCCTTGAATGTTATTTTGAAAAGCTTTCAAATTTGCCTCATTCGTTTTAATGTAGCTTGACAAATCATTTTGGTTATTCCCTTGAAAACCTTGATTGTTTTGATTAGCATTAAACCCATTTCCTTGATTAAAATTCC
Source organism: Glebionis coronaria (assembly GCA_025667525.1). Taxonomy (NCBI): domain Eukaryota; kingdom Viridiplantae; phylum Streptophyta; class Magnoliopsida; order Asterales; family Asteraceae; genus Glebionis; species Glebionis coronaria. The sequence continues at coordinate 690,973,132 of CM046874.1, read as the reverse complement.
CTTGGTTACCACGGTTAAAATTATTCCCATTGTTTCCATTGTTGTACCTATTTTAAACCGGTGGAAAACCCGGTGGAGCAACATGATTTTGACGAGGAACTTGACCGTTGGAGCCATAAGTTCCTGTCACGGCAAAAGCACTAGCTTGATCAAACCCCGTGGTTAAACAAGCATGATTAGGATGTGCTCCACCACATGATACACAAACATTCTCAACCATATTAATCGATCCATGAGGATTCTTCCTAAGCTCACTCAACAAAGTCGCAAATCCACTATCAATCTTAGAGTCCATTCTAGCAATCTCGGGATTAAACGAATTCACATTGGAAACACCTGGTGTGTTTCGTGAATATTGTGCTCTAGACTTATCCTCAATTATTCTCCACGCGTCTCTCAGAGTTTTTCTTAAAAGATTACCACCCGCGGCGGCATTTAAAGAATCTTGTTCAATCATATTTAGCCCATTATAAAAAGTATTTATTTGATGCAATTCCGAGAAACCGTGGTGTAGACATTGTCTCAACAAATCTTTAAATCTTTCCCATGCAACCCCAAACGACTCACGCACTTTTTGTTCAAATTTAGTGATCTCGTTCTTAAAGTGTGTTGTCTTAGATGGTGGAAAGAAGTAATCCATAAACTTAGACACTAAATCATCCCATGTTAAGATCGAACCCGGTGGTTCTTTCTCATATCAAAGCTTAGCATTACCCTCGAGCGAGTACGGAAAAAGCATGAGCTTAATCACGTCATTCGGCACATCTCTAAACTTGAGAGTCGAGGTAATTCGATTAAAATTCCGTATGTGAGAATGCGGGCTATCGGTCTCATTGCCATGAAATTGGTCGGCACGAATGAGCGATAAAAGACCCGTCTTAATCTCATAATGATCCGCCAAAATAGCCGGCACAACGATTGCTTCCCCATACCCTTCGGTGGGTGCACGGAGCAATTACTCCATTGTTCGGTTATCGGCCATCTCTACAACAATAGATGGAAGATCGGGTTCCACTATTCGTTGTTGACGATTTCTATTTCTACGAGGAATATTTTCAAGCCTATTAAAATCAATCACAAGACGAGAAGAACGTAATTGCATACACTACAAAGACGAGAATTTAGAGGATTGAAGAAAAGAATTTAGACAAGAAGAAGATTATTTTTGGTGTTTTATTTGGTATTGCTCAATCAATAATGATCAATAAAAAAAACAAGGAATAAGGATAACTACTATGGAAGTAAATTACCCTCGGTCGACTTTGAAACGATAGGTGAAAACCTAAACGTCTCGAGGTTCAATAAGTAAACAACAAAAATAAGATTTATTACTACTTGAGTTGGCAAACCAATAATAGGTCGTCCCTCTCAATATACGCACAAGCAAGCGGGGAAACGAGGTGGCACAAAGCACTTAAAAACCTTTTTCCTTAGACGACCTTTTATAGCACATCTCCTTATACCCACCTTATAGTTTGTATAAATCGAGTTCAAACTTCTTATTAGTATTTATCTATTTTGCCTTTTATTTTTGTTTTGGATTCGAATACAATAGCTAGGTGATGAAATCCCAACTAAGGCCTTATTTGATAAGTATGTAATTTATTGTGCTACGTAATATAATATATTATTCACAAAAAACGAGAAAAACGATACATACTATATAATAGAAAAATAACAAAACTTTCCGAGGACGGAAAGGGTCTTCAAATCAACGACCAACAAATCTCCACAAAGACGAATCGTACACTAGATCCTCGGCAGCGGCGCCAAAATCTTTGATGTGATCGTGATAGTATATGTGATAATTAAAGATACGTTGTAGGGTAAATTAGAAAATTACCTTTAGGAAAAAGTAATAGACTAATTTTACCAATGACGAATTCAAGTAAACACGTGATGAACCAAGTTCGTTGTACACGAAGATCGAGTGAATTTGAGACGTTTCATTTCGATTTGGACAATTGATTTGAATTGGTTTTTGGTTTTTAAACTAGAAATTAAATCTACCAATTTTAAACTATTTAAAATTAACCTAAAGTGCATGAATCGTAAACCCCCAATTAATTATCTAAAAACAGTTACTTAAAATTAATACTATTTAAAAATTAAACTAATTTAAAAATCTATAAAAATAATTCTATTTATTAACTTTTAACTATTTTAACTTTATTAAAAATTACTTTTAAACCTAATCTATTTAAAAACTATTTTTATTTAAATCTAAAATTATGAAAATCTATTTATTTAAATAAACTAATTAAACTATTTAAATTTAATAAAAACATTTTTTTTATTATATTTTTTATTTTAATTTTTTAAACTAATTATTACTACAAAACTGAAAGTTTACTTTAATAAAATAAACGTTAATTTAAATTTATCTTTAAAAAAAACATAAATTCACTTAAAAACAACTAAAAGGCAAAATCTGCCAAATAGATTACTATATTAATTATTCTAAAGGACATTAAACCAAAAGAGCTCTTAGCTCAGTTGGTAAACGTGTGTGTCCCATGACCAGGAGGTCATGGGTTCGAGTCCTAGGAAGGAACCCATTTTTGGATATTATTTTTTTATAGAAAATTCAATTAATTGGGTCACAGGAGTGACCTATGGGCAAGCTTATTTTTATTTAAGCTTTCAGGAAACAGATTATGAGCTTATCAGGTTAATGGAACCTGATAGCAGTTGTAAATCCAACAGCTTATTAAACGCAGCTAAAAAAAACTCAAACTAAACTGATGATAAGACAATAGACCAAAGCAGAAAACAAATTCAGTTAAAATACACAAATACAGAAAACTAAAACAGGCAAGCAAAAAGGGCAACCAAATCTATAACGCACACACCTAAAAAAAATAAAACTGATTAACTCAGAAACATCAAGCAAGCTATTGCAGATTTAGCAAAAAGAAAAATGAACATTCCTAATTTCAAAATGTCTGATTCAGAAATAAATAATCTCCTAATAATGCTCGAATTTTAGTGAATAACTCTACAGAAAACTGGTGAAATGCTAAACATGCTAAACCGATATTAAAATCACTTAGCTCATAACATTCAATCTATTGAAACAAAACCTCGTCAATCGTTTATGCCAAATCAGACCAATAAAATCACTTAACTCAGATCTCGTCACACATCTAACAGATTATAAAACAACTAATTCCAGATTAATAAACGCAGACTCAAAATCCAAACGAAGCCTAACTCAGATTAAAAACTAACATTACTAGCAGACCTCTGAAATCTATCCACGACTATAAGCAGAAAATTACGTTAAGCAGCCTAGAAGAAAACTAACAGATCAACATCTTCATCATAGCAGATTAATCATTAAAATCATACTAAATAAAATTCATTCAAGCACTAAACAGATTCATTAACATATTTGTAACATAAACATTAAACCATATAAGCATCTAAATTGAATAAACTAAATAACATTAAAATTGAAAAGAAAATTCACCTTTTGGAGATTTCCGTTGAGACGTGGTGCAGCGCTGAGCTGACCAAATTTACCGCATCTACACCACCATGTAACGAACCACCAACACCATCGATCGACCCCGTAACAGTAACTCGTCCAGATTCAACCACAATTCGATCCAGATTCATCGAACCAACACCAAATAATTTTGTTTAAAACTAAACAGTAGGTTTAGTTTGATATCCCATTTTCACTTTAGAATTATTCAATAAAAGCTATCCTTTCAGCTTTATCAAATAATAAAAATTATTATAGCAAATAGATTCAAGAAGTAGCAGATTATAAAAGTAGAATTTAATAGTAATTAAATAAGAACGAGAGTCAAATCAAAATAACCTTTTATTAATAACAGAAAGATTACAAAACTATTTGAAAGGAAAAATACAAAAACACTTCTAATCTAAATTCTGCATAATAACAATAAGGTAAAAAAAGGATGAGATTACAAGTAAAATAGGGGGGTTTTATAGCCATCCCAGGGCTTGTGATGAGCGAATATCCGCATCTCCAAAGGAATATCCCTCTTCAATAATAGCCCTTAGATCTTCATTTTCTCTTTCTTTGTTGATCTGATGGTTGATAGGGCACAACTAGCACACGGATTGCCAACGTGGCATCCGTGTGTGCTAGTTGTGTTTCTTTTCTACCTTCTGATTGGTGGAATGGGGAATTTGAGCTGTCAAAGCCAATTATGAGATGCCACGTAACCTCTTCTCTTCCATCATCTCTTCCTTAAAATTGGGGGATTTAATTCCCCCACACGTGAATTACACGTGTGCCATAAAAGCCCTTTGTTAATTGTGATTTATTTGATCTAGGGTTTTTTACACAGTAACTTATTAAGTTACTAGTTTTGTTTCTTTGGGGAAGAAAGGGTTGAGAGATGAAGTGAACATAGAAAACATCGAAAGTTTATTTAATTTAGTGTGTGTGGGTTACGTGTGAAAGAAAAAGTGAGTGGAATGAATATATAAATGAAACGGTGAATGGGTGTCTTTTTGTTTTATATGTGAAAGTGAAAACACGTTAAATACAAACGTGTGAAGGTGAATATATATGAAAAGTTGTGAAACAAAACCCTAAAGGCCCAGTAACTTTCATTCGTTTTAATATTTGAGGACATTGGGCTTTGTATGGGCCTTGTATTAAAACTTCATCCGTGTATTTGCCAAGTATGGCTTTGATTGGGCTATTTGGGCTTTAGGTTATAAAAGTGAATAAGGAATTTCATTATTGGGCTTTTAAGCCCAATTTCCCAATGTGGGACCCACTTGGCCCACTTTCTTGCATAATTATCAAATCCTCTAAAGTCGAGCTCGATTTTGGCTTCTTCAATCTTTTTCTTCAAACTCGTGACGGTTTTTGCCGATTTTCACGAACTTGGTACCTACACACATTAAAACAACAAAACAACATATACAAGGCATTTTTGATACATTAATTGCATAATTTCATTGTTTTAAGCTACAAATGATATGAGTATATAAGCTCATATCAAACACACACACACAAACTTTTAAAAAAAATCACAATGCTGCCACTATGATCTTATCACCGTCAGCATCTGCCGACTCCACCACCACCTATCGGTGGTTTAGGTGGTATCAGGTAGTTTTGATTGGTGATAATGGTTGTTGGTTTTGGTAGTTAATGTAGTTGATTTTTGTGTGATTGTTTTGTACGTTATCTTGATACATTAGTTGGTGGTATCGGCTCTAAATGACGATCTTGACAGAATAGTGGGCGACGATTTTCAGCTGATTCTAATTCCAGTTCTATTCAGAACGGGAAAATGCATAACAACGTGCTACAACTAAACCATGTATAATTTTTATGTCTTATAGGTTCTTTTAGCAGATGTCCTTCAGACAACCACTATTATAAGTAGCAGTCGTATACACCTTAGTTCAATCGGGTGGCTATTAGTATGATTAATTTTGAATGGTAGTTGTTTTTCAAATAATAGGAGGGGTGGATGTGACACCCTAGAATCGAGGTCATTAACGATACCCTAAATTACGCTAATTTTTGAAATTTTTAATAAATTTTAATTTCTATAATTATAAGTACTTTGGTTAAAACCGATGTTCGAGGTTATAATTTTTACGTTTGACGTTTTGAGAAGGACGATGACGATTACGATCCCGAGGGATGCCCAATTTTATATAATTTTTGACGATTTATCGATAATGTAATTTTTCGAGAATTTTATTTACGGTACGTGTTAAGTTGAGTCGTGTGAGTTTTATAGCCTTCCAAGTACATTTAAAGTATCCCAAAAATATTTTGGAGCGTTCGGGAAGATTTCCGACTCCCGTAAAATTTTCAAAAGTGACAAATGAGTCAAACCCGCAAAGTTTTGAGGTCGTTTTCTATTTAAGGACAAAAGAAGCCCAATATTGCACTAAGGTCCCTCCTAACCATCAAAAAGGACCTAAGTGGACAAACACACAAACACATACAACATTTCACAAGAAAAATCAAACACTCCCTCCCTTGTCTCTCTCTAAACTCACGGTCACCCCAAGAACACACAAAAATCCACCAAAAATCTTTTCTACTTGATTTTTCAAAAATCTAAGGTTAGACCACGCTTAGTTTGGTCATTACCCACCTATTCATGTAATCAAATCCAACATGCATTGATAAAAATTTTTCAAGATTTTTCATATGATCCAAAATTCGTTTTTGTGGCTATTTGAGCTAATGCATGTTAATTTTGAGTGTTATGGAAGTATAAACACCATGAAAACCCACCAAAATTAATTTGGTTGTGGTGATTTGGTCACCCAAACCCCACGGCAATGGGGGTTGTTTGGGGAGCCATGGTGGTTGTTGATTTTGCATGTTGTTGTTATGTTTGGTTTGTTGTTTTAGAAAGATTCATATAGGTTTTATTACTTGCATGTGTATTTTCTTTGATTCTTGATATTGAGATTGGTTGATCAATAGGGGTAGGATGGAAGTTTGATGTTAGGATATGTTTGGGAAGGCTTAGGATGATGTTTAGTGTTGGTTAGAAGTCTTGGAATCGAGTCTAAGCGTGTTTTTGGTATAGTCATTTTTAGGCAGAAACATTTGGTCTATTTTGGAAAAATGATTTTTGTTTCAAGTCTTGAAAACTAAATATAGTGATAGAGGGTTTTTCTAGCTTTAATTTGGTATAAGGTAGAGCCCGTGACTCAAAACGAGCTAAAAGTTATGACATTTTAAAGATCGGGTACCGGGAGACGAGGACTTTCACAATCCGGATTTGTGCAAAGTTTTAGTCAAATCCCGAGGGTCACAAGTATAATTTGGTAAATGGTCAAGGGTCAAAATTTGGTCCCTAACCTGTGTAAATGGGTCTATATGTTGACTTATGAGTCAAGGAGGTCAAAGGTATTTTTCATATAGGTCAAAGTGGTCAAAATTGGTCGAAGCGCAATTTCAGCCCGTAAAATGTAGTCGTGGAAATGAGTTGCGTGACGGGTCGTAAAAGTGAAAACTTTTATTGGGTTTAAAAACATGTTATCTACAGGTCATATAGGATTTTTGGAAATTTTATCAAATTTTATAAGCAAGGTTTAATAAGGCAAAACAGCCCGTACTTTAGTCAAGTACCGGCGAGAACGTGTAAAAATGGACAACGTAGGTTATAAGAACGAATGGAATAAAATGAATGATACTTGTTGTTTTTGTTTTTGGCGTGAGTTATATTTGTCTTAAGTGACTTGTATATATGTATTTTATACAGTACCGTAAGTATTTAAATGAGATTACTCATTACGCGTTATTTGTGATAGGTGTTGATTTACCCGGGCATCCGTAACATCGTCAGTGAACACTCCTCGAACTACCGACTACTTAATATCTAAGGTGTGAATTTATAGCCTCGCTTATACTTATTTCAAATTGTTTTACCCGCGAGGGAAATGCATGCTAGTTTTTAAAAGGAACGTATATCATGAATGATTGTTAGACCCGAAAGTTGCCTTAGAAATTGTGTTGAGTACCAAAGTTGCAAAAGTCCCTAAATTCATGAACTATTAACTATTGTCTTGCCCTTGCGAAGGGGGAAATAGCCGCTTATGCAATTTGTAGTACTACGGGGTTAACGACCCAATGCTAGCCGAGAAGCTGTACTTATAGTAAGTTCTGCGGTAGATTATTTTGTATGAGAAATAAGGTATAATTGCAACTGATGCCTTTAGAGGGGCACTGGTTTCATCTGAATCATGCCGGTATATTTACGCGGGTGATTGAGTTAACGGATTAGTGTCATGAGCTTAAACACAATTGTCAGTATCCTGATTATAGTTTGTTTGATCGACAAGACTATAAATGATCACGAATGGTTTTTATTATATATACGTTCAAATGGATTGAAAAACCTATGAATTCCACTCAACGTTTTCGTTGACCAAATTTTTGGCATGTATTTCAGGTAACCGCTGAGCAGTAGGATGGAGCATGCATGGGATGGATGTTGTGTGATCGGCTTGGTGTCCGCTTGTTTTTCCCTCCTTTTCTACTTAAACAATTTTTAAGTTTAATGTCATGTGGTTGTAAACTGAAGTTTTTGGGTTGAGATTCATGGGGACCGAAACGCTAAACTCTGTGCACTATTTGGGGTTGGAAAAACTGTGGACATGTATTATCTAACAATTTTAAATGTTGAATTTTTAAGTCGACGTCTTTTTAGCGTCGTTTGATATCTCTTGTGTGCAATGAATACTGTGTAGCACCCATTGTTGTAGTTCCGCTGCGCATAACAATTGTGGGGGTGTTACAGATTGGTAATCAGAGCCACGAGTTATAGAGAACTAGGTCGTTTTTGAAAATCCTAAACTATAACTTTTGGTGTCGTAAGAAAAGGGTCCAAGCACACACAACTATCCTGCATGGCTCCGGTAAGATTTATTGTTGTATTTATGGCATTTGACGTATACTTTTGAGTAAAGTATATATGTGGGTAATTATTATATAAGTATGGAATTACTATATGTAGACGTTAAATTTTACGTGAAATATCCGACATCGTAATTTTCATATTTATCATGCATGAGCATCATATTATTACATTTCGGGCATATGTACCACCTTTGCATTGCATTTGCATGCATATATTTATAATTATTATATAATTACTTATGTACCCTCCGAAATTCGCTGTTATTGCAGGAATGGCCGAGGTACCGCCCAACGATAACGGAAACGATTACGTCGTAGGTCACGAAGGGGGACCGTTTCCTCCAAACCCGCCGGACAATAATAATGGATGGATCGCTCCAGAAGACGAAATAGGGCCGGAAAACGACAATGGCGAAAGTGAGGTGGATAATTTCAGCATGAGTAGTGACGACAATGAGGATTCCGAAGAAGAGCCCGAGGAGCTATTGGATGATGGCATTCCCGAGGATGCCGTAGGCCAGACCGAACCCGATTTGTTTCAATCCCCGAGTTCGCCGAAGGGTTATGAGTTACCACCGACCGGTCGTTATGAGCAGCAACCTTTTGATCGCCCGATGGACAATAGTAATGGGAGCAGTGGAGAGTCATCCAAGTCGCCATCGATTCACGAGAATATTGCAAGGGTCTATTTTCCGAGACCGAGTCACTACTGGGATCCCGCAGGTCGTTTGGGGAGGATGGAAAGGTTAATGTATGAGCGGTTTGTAGTTGAGACTAGGGTGATTAAGAAGTTTGATAAGACTGAGAGGGAGCATCAAAGATTGTTGGAAAGGACTTCAAGAATTGCGTATGATGGGATGATGAACACAAGTGCCATCAACAGTTTGAAATCAATGGTTGCGAATTTAAGTGCTAGTCTTGATCGTGTGAGGGAAGACCAGATGAGGTTGTCGAGGATGCAGAGTTGGGAGCATCGTGTGAGGGATTCATTGCCCCCGGATTGGAGATTCGTGGACGATGTGGAGATGGAGGCGAATGACTTCATGGTTCAGCCGCCTACTGGAGGTGCTTGTATTTCGGTGGGAAATCAGGTAGCGATTGAGTATGGATCCACATCAGGGACGAAAAAGGAAACAGAATGTGGGCCAGATGAGAAAGGAAAGGGAAAAGTGGATGATGTGGACGAGGACGTGAGTGATGAGGAAACCGAGGACGACAACGAGCCGCCATCCAAGAGGCCGTGTGGATCACCACATGCCTAGTTACTTGTTTTGTATTTTTCTTTGATCATTGTAATAGAACTATTTTAGACCTTTGTATGATGGTATTATGACGAGAAACTCAAGTACTTGATGTTTTGTGGTGAATGATTGTAGTGGCATTACTTGTCACGATTTTGGTTAACTATCAATACAATCTATGTTACCTTTCATGATCTGTGATATGTCTTAAATTTGATCTTTTGTGGTGTGAATTGATGAATATTAGTAACTCCGTAGTGATGTGTCGTTGTATGTATTTTATGTCTGGGAAACTTGATATGAATACTTACATTGTTTTTCTATATTTTCTTGTCTTGCAGAAAGAGATATTCGATAAAACAATGCCTCCAAAGTTGACTGCCGATCGTGTTAACAACATGATTCAGGAAGCGATAGCTAATGCGTTGGAAGCAGACCGAGCTGGGAGAAATCAGGATCCAGGAAGGAACGCGGGGAGACAACCAGCCCCAAGAGTGTGTACCTATTCAAGCTTTATGAAGTGCGGTCCTACGCAGTTCCGTGGATCAGGTGGAGCCCTAGAACTTAGGCGATGGTTGGAAAAAGTTGAGAGTACGTTTGAAATCAGTGGTTGTGCAGAGGCGGATAAAGTAAAGTTTGCAGCAGCTACATTTCTGGATGATGCGTTAAGCTGGTGGAACACCCAGGTAGCTACGGTGGGATTGGCTGTAGCAAATGCAAGAACGTGGAATGCGACCAAAGCTTTGTTGACAAAGAAGTTCTGCCCAGAGGATGAATTGGGGCAATTGGAGGACGAACTGAGACACTTGACCTTAAAGAACAACGATATAGCTGCTTACACCAGGAGATTCAATGAGTTAAGTCTTTTGTGTCCGGACATATTTGCCAATGACGCCAAGAAAATGAAGCAGTATATAAAGGGTTTATCTAGCAACATCAAGGGTGAAACAACTTCGTCGAAACCTGGAACGTTTGACGAAGCGGTTCAAATGGCACACGCTTTGATGGACGTTAAGCTTCAGGATAAGCAGAATTACATTGCTGAGGGTAACAAAAGAAAATGGGAGGCAGCACAAGGTAATCAATCCCAAGGCCAGAACCGAGGAGGAAATCGAAACAACCAAGGGCCGAACCGTAATCAGCAGTTTAATCAGAGAAGGAACGAAGGGATGAGGGCCGTGACGAACCCTAGAGGTGTGAAAGTGAACCCCCATTGTGGAAAGTGCAACTTGTATCATGTTGGAAACTGCCCGCAGGCATGCGGCAAATGTGGAAAGGCAGGTCATAGGACTGCTAGTTGTCGAATGGGAGGAGTAGCCACTGGGGCTAATGCTATCAGGATGAGAGGATGTTATAGCTGTGGAGAAAGAGGGCATGTGCAAGCAAATTGCCCGAAGGCAGGGAACAGACGGGGAGGAAATAATGCGGCAGCTGTGTATCAAGTGGGAACTGCTGATAAACCACAAGGTCCCAATGTGGTTACCGGTACGTTTTTGCTAGACGCTTGTTATGCTAGTATTTTATTTGATTCTGGCTCCGACAAGAGTTTTGTAGACGTTAGATTTAGTCGTCATATCGATAGAGAACCGGTATTGTTAACGACTAGTTATAATGTTGAATTAGCCGATGGAAAAATTGTTAGTACGAATTCTATACTGAAAGGGTGTACCTTGAAGTTAGGAAACTACGCTTTTAAAATCGACTTGATGCCTATAGAGCTAGGATCGTTTGACGTGATTGTGGGAATGGATTGGTTAATGGCGCATAGTGCTACGATTGTCTGTGGTGAGAGATTGGTGCAGATTCCGCTGAGGAATAGGGTTTTGACGGTTAAGGGAGACGAATGCACTTCTCGTTTGAAGGTGATTTCGTGTTTGAAGATGATGAAGTACGTAGAGAGCGGATGCGATGTGTTTTTGGCACAGGTTTCGAGCGATGGTGATGTAGAGGCGAGGATTGAAGAGGTACCAATTATTCGCGAGTATCCGGACGTTTTTCCAGACGAGTTGCCAGGTTTACCGCCTAATCGTGAGGTCGAGTTTCGAATTGATTTAGTGCCAGGAGCTGCACCGGTTGCACGTGCACCTTATCGTTTAGCACCATCTGAGTTAAAGGAGTTATCGGATCAATTGAAGGAGTTGATGGACAAAGGATTTATTAGGCCGAGCTCATCACCTTGGGGAGCGCCAGTGTTGTTCGTAAAGAAGAAGGATGGTTCGTTTAGGATGTGTATTGACTATAGAGAACTCAATAAGCTGACGGTTAAGAATCGGTACCCATTACCGAGGATTGATGATTTGTTCGATCAATTGCAAGGGTCCAGTGTATACTCAAAGATCGATTTAAGATCAGGGTATCATCAACTGCGTGTAAGAGAGGAGGATATTCCTGTAACTGCCTTTCGTACGCGGTATGGACACTTTGAATTTCGAGTGATGCCGTTTGGGTTGACTAACGCGCCTGCTGTATTCATGGATCTTATGAATCGCGTGTGCAAGCCGTATCTAGATAAGTTTGTTATTGTTTTCATCGACGACATACTTATTTACTCTAAGAGTAAGGAGGAGCACGAGAAGCACCTGAGAAAGATTTTGGAGTTGTTAAGGAAGGAGAAACTGTATGCAAAATTCTCTAAGTGTGAGTTTTGGTTGGAATCAGTGCAGTTTCTAGGTCATGTGATTGATAAGGAAGGAGTTCGTGTAGATCCTGCTAAGATCATAGCGATCAGGGAATGGTCAGCACCGACGACGCCGACTGAAGTTCGACAATTTTTGGGTTTAGCTGGGTATTATCGAAGGTTTATTGAAGGATTTTCGTTGATTGCGAAACCATTGACGAGGCTTACCGAGAAGAATAGGGTGTATGAATGGGGAAATGAGGAAGAGCTTGCTTTCGAAACGCTCAAGGATAAGTTATGTTCCGCGCCGACTTTATCATTGCCTGAAGGAACCGAAGATTTCGTAGTGTATTGTGATGCGTCTCGTAAAGGTTACGGAGCAGTATTAATGCAACGTGAAAAGGTGATAGCTTACGCGTCGAGGCAATTAAGGAAGAACGAGGAGAACTACACGACGCACGATTTGGAATTAGGAGCGGTAGTTTTTGCGTTGAAGCTGTGGAGACACTATCTGTATGGGACAAAGTGTGTTGTATTCACTGATCACAAGAGTTTGCAGCACATTTTAGATCAAAAGGAGTTGAATATGCGACAAAGACGATGGGTTGAACTATTGAGTGATTATGATTGTGAAATTCGCTATCACCCTGGGAAGGCGAATGTTGTAGCGGATGCTTTGAGTAGGAAAGAACGGGAGAAACCTTTGAGGGTTAGAGCTTTAGTGATGAGTGAGAGCGTTGACTTAACCGAAACCATACTGAAGGCTCAGGAGAGAGGATTGATGAAAGGGAATGTTGAAGCCGAGAATTTGGGACGAATGTTGAAACCTCTTTTTGTAATTAGGTCTGACGGACTAAGATATTTTGAGAATCGAATTTGGTTACCATTGTGTCCATCTGAGGAAGGAAAGCCTGGAGTTCGAGAGTTGGTTATGAATGAGTCGCATAAGTCGAAGTATTCGATACATCCTGGATCGGATAAGATGTACCACGACCTGAAGAAAGTCTATTGGTGGCCGAATATGAAGGCAGATATTGCTCGTTACGTCAGTAAGTGTTTGACTTGCGCGAAGGTTCAGGCAGAACATAAGAAACCATCTGGATTGTTGGTACAACCGGAAATCCCAGAATGGAAATGGGAGAAAATCGCAATGGATTTTGTGACGGGTTTACCTAGGACTCCTAGTGGATGCGATATGATATGGGTAATTGTGGATAGGTTGACGAAATCTGCTCATTTCTTACCTATGAAGAAGACGGACAGCATGGAAAAACTCGCCAGCGTGTACGTGAAAGAGATCGTCTGTAGACATGGAGTGCCGTTATCGATCATTTCGGATCGTGACAGTAGATTTACGTCGGAATTTTGGAAATCGCTTCAACGTGCGATGGGCACTGAACTGAGTTTAAGCACGGCTTATCACCCGGAAACTGACGGCCAGAGTGAACGAACGATTCAAACGATGGAGGACATGCTCCGAGCATGCGTGATCGATTTTGGAGGAAGTTGGGAACGCCACTTGCCTCTGGTGGAATTTTCGTACAATAATAGTTATCACGCGAGTATCAAAGCGGCACCGTTCGAAGCATTGTATGGAAGGAAGTGTAGATCGCCTGTGTGTTGGAGTGAAGTAGGGGAAAGTCAATTGACTGGACCCGAAATGGTTTTAGAAACGACAGAGAAGATCGTGCAGATCAAGAACCGACTACTTGCTGCGAGAAGCCGACAGAAAAGTTATGCCGATAACCGAAGGAAACCGTTGGAGTTTGAAGTTGGAGATATGGTTATGCTCAAGGTATCGCCATGGAAGGGTGTAATTCGTTTTGGGAAGAAAGGAAAGTTGAGTCCGCGGTATATTGGACCGTTTAAGATCGTTGAACGAATTGGACCAGTAGCGTACAAGTTAGAATTGCCGACCGAACTTAGTGCTATTCATGACACGTTCCACGTATCGAACCTGAAGAAGAGTTTGGCGGACAAGGAATTGGTGATTCCTTTGGACGAGATTCGACTAGACGACAAAATGCACTTTGTGGAAGAACCTGTGGAAATCATGGACCGGGAGGTCAAGCGGTTGAAGCATAGTAGGATTCCCATTGTGAAGGTCCGATGGAATTCTAAGCGTGGACCGGAATACACCTGGGAACGTGAGGACTTTTTCAAGGAAAGGTATCCTCATTTGTTCCAGTAAGACGAAATGTGAGTACAAGAAGAGGCGAGCGCCGGGACGTCGCTCTCTTTAAGGAGGGGTGGATGTGACACCCTAGAATCGAGGTCATTAACGATACCCTAAATTACGCTAATTTTTGAAATTTTTAATAAATTTTAATTTCTATAATTATAAGTACTTTGGTTAAAACCGATGTTCGAGGTTATAATTTTTACGTTTGACGTTTTGAGAAGGACGATGACGATTACGATCCCGAGGGATGCCCAATTTTATATAATTTTTGACGATTTATCGATAATGTAATTTTTCGAGAATTTTATTTACGGTACGTGTTAAGTTGAGTCGTGTGAGTTTTATAGCCTTCCAAGTACATTTAAAGTATCCCAAAAATATTTTGGAGCGTTCGGGAAGATTTCCGACTCCCGTAAAATTTTCAAAAGTGACAAATGAGTCAAACCCGCAAAGTTTTGAGGTCGTTTTCTATTTAAGGACAAAAGAAGCCCAATATTGCACTAAGGTCCCTCCTAACCATCAAAAAGGACCTAAGTGGACAAACACACAAACACATACAACATTTCACAAGAAAAATCAAACACTCCCTCCCTTGTCTCTCTCTAAACTCACGGTCACCCCAAGAACACACAAAAATCCACCAAAAATCTTTTCTACTTGATTTTTCAAAAATCTAAGGTTAGACCACGCTTAGTTTGGTCATTACCCACCTATTCATGTAATCAAATCCAACATGCATTGATAAAAATTTTTCAAGATTTTTCATATGATCCAAAATTCGTTTTTGTGGCTATTTGAGCTAATGCATGTTAATTTTGAGTGTTATGGAAGTATAAACACCATGAAAACCCACCAAAATTAATTTGGTTGTGGTGATTTGGTCACCCAAACCCCACGGCAATGGGGGTTGTTTGGGGAGCCATGGTGGTTGTTGATTTTGCATGTTGTTGTTATGTTTGGTTTGTTGTTTTAGAAAGATTCATATAGGTTTTATTACTTGCATGTGTATTTTCTTTGATTCTTGATATTGAGATTGGTTGATCAATAGGGGTAGGATGGAAGTTTGATGTTAGGATATGTTTGGGAAGGCTTAGGATGATGTTTAGTGTTGGTTAGAAGTCTTGGAATCGAGTCTAAGCGTGTTTTTGGTATAGTCATTTTTAGGCAGAAACATTTGGTCTATTTTGGAAAAATGATTTTTGTTTCAAGTCTTGAAAACTAAATATAGTGATAGAGGGTTTTTCTAGCTTTAATTTGGTATAAGGTAGAGCCCGTGACTCAAAACGAGCTAAAAGTTATGACATTTTAAAGATCGGGTACCGGGAGACGAGGACTTTCACAATCCGGATTTGTGCAAAGTTTTAGTCAAATCCCGAGGGTCACAAGTATAATTTGGTAAATGGTCAAGGGTCAAAATTTGGTCCCTAACCTGTGTAAATGGGTCTATATGTTGACTTATGAGTCAAGGAGGTCAAAGGTATTTTTCATATAGGTCAAAGTGGTCAAAATTGGTCGAAGCGCAATTTCAGCCCGTAAAATGTAGTCGTGGAAATGAGTTGCGTGACGGGTCGTAAAAGTGAAAACTTTTATTGGGTTTAAAAACATGTTATCTACAGGTCATATAGGATTTTTGGAAATTTTATCAAATTTTATAAGCAAGGTTTAATAAGGCAAAACAGCCCGTACTTTAGTCAAGTACCGGCGAGAACGTGTAAAAATGGACAACGTAGGTTATAAGAACGAATGGAATAAAATGAATGATACTTGTTGTTTTTGTTTTTGGCGTGAGTTATATTTGTCTTAAGTGACTTGTATATATGTATTTTATACAGTACCGTAAGTATTTAAATGAGATTACTCATTACGCGTTATTTGTGATAGGTGTTGATTTACCCGGGCATCCGTAACATCGTCAGTGAACACTCCTCGAACTACCGACTACTTAATATCTAAGGTGTGAATTTATAGCCTCGCTTATACTTATTTCAAATTGTTTTACCCGCGAGGGAAATGCATGCTAGTTTTTAAAAGGAACGTATATCATGAATGATTGTTAGACCCGAAAGTTGCCTTAGAAATTGTGTTGAGTACCAAAGTTGCAAAAGTCCCTAAATTCATGAACTATTAACTATTGTCTTGCCCTTGCGAAGGGGGAAATAGCCGCTTATGCAATTTGTAGTACTACGGGGTTAACGACCCAATGCTAGCCGAGAAGCTGTACTTATAGTAAGTTCTGCGGTAGATTATTTTGTATGAGAAATAAGGTATAATTGCAACTGATGCCTTTAGAGGGGCACTGGTTTCATCTGAATCATGCCGGTATATTTACGCGGGTGATTGAGTTAACGGATTAGTGTCATGAGCTTAAACACAATTGTCAGTATCCTGATTATAGTTTGTTTGATCGACAAGACTATAAATGATCACGAATGGTTTTTATTATATATACGTTCAAATGGATTGAAAAACCTATGAATTCCACTCAACGTTTTCGTTGACCAAATTTTTGGCATGTATTTCAGGTAACCGCTGAGCAGTAGGATGGAGCATGCATGGGATGGATGTTGTGTGATCGGCTTGGTGTCCGCTTGTTTTTCCCTCCTTTTCTACTTAAACAATTTTTAAGTTTAATGTCATGTGGTTGTAAACTGAAGTTTTTGGGTTGAGATTCATGGGGACCGAAACGCTAAACTCTGTGCACTATTTGGGGTTGGAAAAACTGTGGACATGTATTATCTAACAATTTTAAATGTTGAATTTTTAAGTCGACGTCTTTTTAGCGTCGTTTGATATCTCTTGTGTGCAATGAATACTGTGTAGCACCCATTGTTGTAGTTCCGCTGCGCATAACAATTGTGGGGGTGTTACATTGTGCAATTCCTTCACATGTCCGAAAATTATACTACACTTTTCATGAGATAGAATATTGCTTGAAAAGTTTTATCGTAGAATGTGATCACGTCTTCTTTACTGTTTTATAATGCTGAATTGTTATGTCATCACTTCATTTAATGACAAACCGATCAAGGAAGAATCATTTGACTCCATGGGCAAGGAGCTCTTTAAGAAAGAACAAGATGACCATCCATTAACCCAAGTGTGAATAATTTGTTTTACAGGAAACGCATCAATATGTTGCTTCATCAATGAGGCAAGTAGCTATAAAAGTGATTACAACAAAGTGTTGGCTAAAGATTCGTCCAGAAAATGTCCCTGAACAGTTACTTGAAATAAAGAAAAGTGTGAACTCCATTAGAAGGCGACTTTTTTCCTTATAAAAAACGACTATATTTACATTCAGCTTCATGTTTTGTAATAAGTTTATTTGTTCTTTGAAATTACATCAAATGCAAGAATTGGCAGTCAGTGCTGAAAGGTAAGAAAATTTCATATTGCCTTTAAACTTGGAAAGTGATACGAAATTCTTAAGTTGACCCATTTTCATGTGAATGAGATATGAATATGGCTGCATTTCGTATCAGGTTCACAAGACATGTGAAATGTTAATACATAGAAACCATTAAATTTGTTAAACTATAGTACTAATATAAGACATTTTCAGATTAGTCTATTTTTATAAGTACATATATTCATTGACGACAAAAATCAAACCGAATCAAAAACCGATTTAAAAAAAATACGAACGACAAACTGAACCGAACCAAAAACCGATTTTATGTAAGAATTGTCATGTAACTGGTCTGCTAAGATATTAAGAATTATCCCATAAAGTTTTGAACTAAAAAGAATGTTTGGCGTAAGTTTAGATGGCTTTGTAAATTTTGGAGTGTAATACGAGGCTTTTACCTAGTAAGAAAATATCGATGTTCCAGTCTTTTCGAATTGAGAAAGGGAAGAATGTGCGACTCAATTGTTTTTGGTGAGAACAAATAGATTGGTCGTTGTAGTAAAATTAAAAAGTGCAAAACTTTAAAGTAAAAGCAAAGTAAATAAAGCTGAAAATGATTAAAAATAAATGACGAGAAATTAAAATCAATTAAAAGTAAATAACGTAAACTAGAAACGCAACTAAAAATAAACTAAGGCAAGGCAACTAAAAGTGCGACTAAAGGAAAAGGCGGGAAAAATAAATGCTAAAAACTAGAAAAAAACTTAAGTGCGAAAAGTCCAAAAACTAGCTTTATCCTGAATCCGTGATACTGTCACTATCCGGATAAACCAAACAAGTCTAATCCGGAAAACACCCTAAAAGCCCTAATCCGGAATAATCCTAAACCTTCTTATACGGAATACCAATTGTAGCCTTATCCGCAAAACAGGCTAGCACGTTATCCGGAATCCAACCTAGAACACTATCCGGAAAAACCTTTGGGAGCTGAACCGCAAAATGCCTTAAATCGTTATCCGGAATAACCTAAAAAGCTTATCCGGAAAACCTAACAATTCTTATCCGAAATACTAGAATATTTCTCTTATCCGGAAAACATATCCGGAATGTAGTTTTACTATTCTTATCCGGAATAAAGGTAAACACCCTTATCCGGAAAATAGAAGATTACTCTTATCCGGAATAAGAGTATATAACTCTTATCCGGAAAACAAGCTTTGGGGTCTAATCCGGAAAGAGGAGCTTTGTGGCTTTATCCGGAAAAACTTAATCAACCTTTATCCGGAATAATTCAGCTTTAAGCCTTATCCGGAATAAGAGGGTTTTGGGGGCTAAGGGATTCGAATCAAGAAAGTAAGCTAGGAAATGAAATAAGCCAAAAATCAATAAGCTCAAATCTACAAACTTAACCAAAACACTTTTAAGAAAAAGCTATTAAGCTAAAATTTAAAAACTTTTGAAAACACTAAATAATAAAAATATTAAAAATCAACTTTTTATAAAAATCAACTAATAAGCACTTAATTAAATTTAAGAAAAACACAATAAGCTATAAAATCAATAAGCTAACAAGATCAAAAACATAAAAGAATAACCAATAATCAAACAAGCATAACAATTAGCACATAAACATGAAAATTAAATCAAGAACAAGAAAGGTAGAATGAGAGATTAAAATAAAAACTTGATTAAGATTAAGATTCAACAATTAAAGTAACGACAAGAATTAAAAGCTTACAAATTAAAGGTGCGAGACAAGTAATTAAAGGGGCAATTAAGTAAATGTGCGAGTAATTAAAGATGGAAGAACTAATGTGTCAAATTAGCCAACAACTCCTAATGACAAATTATGAGTCTATTTATAGGTGATTAGGAAAGATCAAGCATGTGTTGGTTATTCTTCTTCTTCACGTCTTTTCGTCTTCTTAATTCTTCGACTATTTCGACTTTGTCTCGGGATTAATAAACTCGTCTTGTAATTTCTTCATTAATTTAGACTTGAGTTCTTCGGCTTTTATTAAACTTCAGTCTTTAGACTTTTTCTTCAAAAAATCTTCAGAATTGGCCTTGGACTTCCGTTCTTTTAGCACTCTTGATCTTTCGACTTCGTCTTTTGTCTTTTTTTCTTCGATAAAAGCCCGTGAAAGCCCGTGTTTTCCTCCCTTTTCACATTTTGATCCTAAATCACAACAAAAACACAAACCGCGCATAATTCCGACATTTATGACATAAAATACACGTTTTGGATTGGTTATTATTGTAGTTAAGTGGTAAAAAGGATGGGTGTTTACACACCTATCAAATCCCCTACACTTGACCATTGCAATATCCTCATGCAATGCATTAATTACAAAGCAAGATTACACTTTTCATCACAATCAATCCACATTGGCCTTTATTAAAGAGATAGAAAATAACAAAACAGGTAAAGAAATCAAAGACTTACCTTAGGGTTTTGGAATGTCATGAATGATTATCATCCTCAAGTTTCACGTTCCCCATAACAAGCTTAAAAACGAGATCATTGTTATTATAAGTTAGCAAACTAACATGAACTCATGTGGGCTAATTATTCACTTAGACTCCCTTATTCCTAGGTGTATCTCTTATATTTTATTATTGTCTTGAATGATCACGAGGGTGCATTGTTGACTTATTTCGATAGTTATTAAGGCTGAAAATAAAGTGGGACGATTTAATCAATAGTTAGCTAAAGGACAAAATCTTTTAAAACTGCTTCTCGGGACCTCATAAAGTTCATATCTTGGCATAACTCGCTTCACGATTTGAGACATTTCTCGGACCGATATTTGGCAGCGGCTTCATACTTTAAATCTTGAGAGACGTTCTTGAAGTTATGTTCTTCTCTTCATAATAGGAATTTCTTCACTTGAAGTTTTTGAGAGATTCTTCATACTTGGACCACGACTTCTTCATTTTTCTCCAATCTTTATTTTGGACTTTGACATACAACGATCCGCCTCCTTTTAGGACTTGGATCTATTTATCCTCATACCTTGTTAGGGCCTTTTTGGATAGACTTCTCCATGATCTTTTGGGGAGTTTTTACTTTTCGTCGTGTGTCTCGATCCTTCATATTGATTTTCGTTAAATGATTCTTCACATCACTTTTGGATCTTTAACAACAAAATGTAGCCCTCATGCCTTGTTAGGGCCTTTTTGGACTCGCCAATCTTCGCATCCCGCTTGAATAAGTTATGCCTTGGCTATGAACTCTAATCAATACCGAGAAAATTTTAAACGATCTTGGGCTAGAAGCTAAGTAACTTTTCAAATCGTACAACCTTACTTATTGCAGATAAATTTATTAACAAGCGATGGGAGAAAAAGCTTATAATCAACTCACATAAATTCACGAAAGAATACCAAACTTATAATTGACTCTATCATCTCTCGTTCTCCACAATTTAAAATCTCAAGGAATGAGACTCGTGGATGCTTAGCCAATTAAATCAAAGTTTTGGGTTTTCGAGTCATCTATAGGATCTTGCAGATTCTTAGACTTTTTCAAGTTTAGAAATCGCATTTTAAAGTTCCCTTGATAAACAACTCTCTAGGATCAATTATAGGAACTTGTGAAAAGTTCTTGTTCTTAACCTGTGAGAGTTAAGACTTTCACATTTTAAAGCTCCCTATATAAAAGCCTTGCAAAACTTGACTTAAACACGTTAAGGATACTAGCTAGAGTAAACTTAGATAAGTAAACTCGGGTTGAGTCAAAAGATTCACAACGTTGAAAAATTAAAACCACTTTATTGAAAATTTATTCTAGCAAGGATAGAAAATAACCATAACAAAGGAAAATACAACTATACTACTAGGCCAAAATAGATCAAAATTTTTGAAAAATGTCGAAAAATCAATTTTCCGGTTAAAATGAGGACAAATACAAGGAAAAGGCCACTTAACTTCGATAGAAGTCCCCCCTACACTTGATATAAACATTGTCCTCAATGTTTAAGCATGTGGGAGTAAACTCCCCTATACTTAGGACATTGTGCACTTTGTTTAAATCTCGCTAAGCAAGAGATAACTAAAGTGATTCCTATTTTACTATTGAAGAATATAAAATAGAGAATCAAAAAGAGTTTAGGATAGAATCGGGAAGACGGAAACACAGAATCACGGGTCATCAAAAATCATCAAGAGTGGATCATTGAACGCTCGAATCCCTGAATATGAGAAGAGAGGAAATAGCAAACACCAACGGGTCTCCCCTACACTTAGGATATAGATAGATAAAAGATAGATACTTCGGTTGCCTCCCAAGAAGCGCTTGTTTTTTATAACCGAGTCGTGAGCCTGACTCGACCGTGATTAGCATAGGAAGAAGCTTGAAACAAATCCACCGGGATCAAAGACATGATTTTCATCCAGCAAGTAGCACAAGCTTAAAGCGAACAAGGCAAGCCAAAGAAGAGTAGGAAAGGTTCCCTTAAGCAGTTGTTGCGACTCAGTTGTTTTTGGTGAGAATAAATAGATTGGTCGTTGTAGTAAAATTAAAAAGTGCAAAACTTTAAAGTAAAAACAAAGAAAATAAAGCTGAAAATGATTAAAAATAAATGACGAGAAATTAAAAGCAATTAAAAGTAAATAACGTAAACTAGAAACGCAACTAAAAATAAACTAAGGCAAGGCAACTAAAAGTGCGACTAAAGGAAAAGGCGGGAAAAGTAAATGCTAAAAACTAGAAAAAAACTTAAGTGCGAAAAGTCTAAAAACTAGCCTTATCCGGAATCCATGATACTGTCACTATCCGGATAAACCAAACAAGTCTAATCCGGAAAACACCCTAAAAGCCCTAATCCGGAATAATCCTAAACCTTCTTATCCGGAATACCAATTGTAGCCTTATCTGCAAAACAGGCTAGCACGTTATCCGGAATCCAACCTAGAACACTATCCGGAAAAACCTTTGGGAGATTAACCGCAAAATACCTTAAATCGTTATCCGGAATAACCTAAAAAGCTTATCCGGAAAACCTAACAATTCTTATCCGGAATACTAGAATATTTCTCTTATCCGGAAAACGTTATCCGGAATGTAGTTTTACTATTCTTATCCGGAATTAAGGTAAACACCCTTATCCGGAAAATAGAAGATTACTCTTATCCGGAATAAGAGTATATAACTCTTATCCGGAAAACAAGCTTTGGGGTCTAATCCGGAAAGAGGAGCTTTGTGGCTTTACCCGGAAAAACTTAATCAACCTTTATCCGGAATAATTCGGCTTTAAGCCTTATCCGGAATATGAGGGTTTTGGGGGCTAAGGGATTGAATCAAGAAAATAAGCTAGGAAATGAAATAAGCAAAAAATCAATAAGCTCAAATCTATAAACTTAACCAAAACACTTTTAAGAAAAAGCTATTAAGCTAAAATTTAAAAACTTTTGAAAACACTAAATAATAAAAATATTAAAAATCAACTTTTTATAAAAATCAACTAATAAGCACTTAATTAAATTTAAGAAAAACACAATAAGCTATAAAATCAATAAGCTAACAAGATCAAAAACATAAAAGCATAACCAATAATCAAACAAGCATAACAATTAGCACATTAACATGAAAATTAAATCAAGAACAAGAAAGGTAGAATGAGATATTAAAATAAAAACTTGATTAAGATTAAGATTCAACAATTAAAGTAATGACAAGAATTAAAAGCTTACAAATTAAATGTGCGAGACAAGTAATTAAAGGTGCAATTAAGTAAATGTGCAAGTAACTAAAGATGGAAGAACTAATGTGTCAAATTAGCCAACAACTCCTAATGACAAATTAGGAGTCTATTTATAGGTGATTATGAAAGATTAAGCATGTGTTGGTTATTCTTCTTCTTCACGTCTTTTCGTCTTCTTAATTCTTCGACTATTTCGACTTTGTCTCGGGATTAATAAACTCGTGTTGTAATTTTTTCATTAATTTAGACTTGAGTTCTTCGGCTTTTATTAAACTTCCGTCTTTAGACTTTTTCTTTAATAAATCTTCAGAATTGGCATTGGACTTCCGTTCTTTTATCACTCTTGATCTTTCGACTTCGTCTTTTGTCTTTTTTTTCTTCGATAAAAGCCCGTGAAAGCCCGTGTTTTCCTACCTTTTCACATTTTGATCCTAAATCACAACAAAAACATAAACCACGCATAATTCCGATATTTATGACATAAATACACGTTTTGGCTTGGTTATTATTGTAGTTAAGTGGTAAAAAGGATGTGTGTTTACACACCTATCAGAGTGATTCTTTTTTGCTTAATTTTGTATGCCTATACCATATGGTCTATTAGAGATTAAACATAACCATTCTTTAGCCATTTTTTAATTTAAACCTTGGTTCATCTTTCTAATCCTAAATATAAAAAATAGCGCAGGGGGAGCAGTGAGCTGAGGTTGGAGAAACTTAGGAGATGGGCCAATTATATGTTGTTGACTCAAGAGTCAAGAGTAAGAAGTGATCGAAGATTTTATGTTGCGATAAAGATTATAATTACGCAAAATCTACGACCAAAGTTTTGTAAAAAACACTTTATTTTGCATTTGAACTAATACATATGCTTTATTCTTTTAGATAATGTATGTAGTACTTTTTATTTTCTATTTCCTTTCTCAATGCACTCGATAAATATATTACGATGTTCGTACTTTATTAACCGTTACTTAAATTATTCAAAGGATACTCAAAAAGCACGCCCGTCCATCGGACGGGCTTTGCAAGTAGTAAAGTAATAAATCACATGTGATCCGTGTGTGCGGAAATAAAAAATCGTTAAAAGTATATAGAAGTACGTATCAATAAATAGAAAATTTAACTCTCTTCGCGATGGTATAATTTTCGACTACACAAATCGCATGTGATTTCACAAAAATCACATGTGATTTCATAACAATTACATGTAATTTCGCAAAAATCACATGTGATTCATCTAAAGTGGGTTTGTTAGAAGAAGTTAAGGTTTCGAAATGCTTAGATCACATGTAATGCAAGCAAAATCACATGTAATTATCACCGAATTACATGTAATTCAAGCAGAATTGCATGTGATTCAAACAAAATCGCATGTAATTTAGAAGCCATTTCGTTTTATATATTTTACATAAATAAAAACAGACAATTTAATATATTAACGGAATTACACATGATTAATAAAAATCACATGTAATTCATCCAAAGTTGGTTTGTTAGAAGAAGTTAAGGTTCCGGAATGCTTGAATCACATGTAATGTAAGCAAAATCACATGTAAATATCACCAAATCACATGTAATTCAGAAGCCAATTTGTTCTACATATATATTTTTTTTATACAAAGGACTCCATCCCGGTAAAATGAACATATTTTATATTAATGGCAACAAACATTTTAATATATTAACAGAATTACATGTGATTCAAACATTTTAATATAATTCACATAAATCACATGTGATTTTAAAGTAATAACGTAAATATTTTGTCATTTAATAGACGGTTATTTTCATAGGGTGAGGTTCTTTTCAGAACCAAATAAATGTACAGAACTACGAGAACCGCCTTTTTACTCTTAAAATGCACATGTATTTTTATCGTGTTAGTTCACAATATAGACGTGCATGGATTCTCATCGTGTTAGGTCATTAGATACATGTATTAAAGGACCATGCACATGTGTTTTGTTTCGTTTGTATCATAACTACCTTCTCGATGGATAATATAAAAACACATCTGCACTCTTCATATCGCTTATCATACTTGGATTTATAACCAATAAAACAATTATTAAACGTATAATTTAAACATTACAAAGAAAATACATATGCATTATTAAGAAGAAAAGGTGGTTCTCGCAGTTCTGTATATTTTATTGGTTCTGAAAAGAACCTTACACTATTTTCATATACTTTTAACGATTTTAGAATGTTAAAATTCTCGTAAAAAAATACACGTGATTTTCATAAATCACATGTGACATTACAAATTTAAATTTGATTTTTAAAATAATAAATCAAACGTGAGTTTTCGAGAATCACATGTAATTTTTCGAGAATCACATGTAATTTTTTTGTACGAAAATTTTTAAAAAAAGTTCGCCGAAAGTATATAGAAGTGCATATCTATAGAAAGATAATTTAATTCCCGTCGTGACGGTATACTTACTTTTTCATAACGATTAACGGTTTGAGAGATATTTAATTTTTGAGAAATAAGATGAAAGTGAGTTTTTTTAATTAAATTTAAAAAGATTAATATAAATTATTAGATGGGATTTAAATGGATAGTTGAGATTGAGAGATTTCTACTTTTTTTTTAAGAGAGTGTTCCTTATAAAACTTTTGTCGGTAATGAGGTTAGATGGACTTCAGTTAGCTTTTTTTAGGACAGCGAGAAACTATTATGCTACATTGCTACACACATTGTCAGATTTTTTTCATCTCAGGGAAGCTAGTCCGACTCTTCTATTCTTGCAGCACTCGATGATCCTAGTATAATCGATTCTTACACTAAAGATTAGGGATTTATGAATCAATGTATCACGTCTTACATGGTATCACAAACTTAGGTATCGGACTATTGGCATGGTCCTATCACGAGCTAAATGTTGGTGAACAGGAGGATCCCGCTTTTCTTTGCCATTCGTCATTATCTCTACACCTGTTGTAAATACACAATCTAAGTTTCGTCAACTGTAAAAAATCTTCTGAAATCAAAATGCATGTACAGGACACATACATCTAGCATTTGAGCATTCAATTTTCCAATCTGAAATTTGAACAAGTCACACAAACGTTTACAGAGTGATGGTTTATTGTTATCTTACTTTATATGAAAAACCATTGCTTAGCTTTCATAGTATTACTCAGATCCAGCCCCTCGCATGGCGAAAAGACATAGAGATGGATGCTTAATTATTAAAAACTGATAACAGATAATGTAAATCGTTAAATAACAAAATCAGGACGTGTTAACTTGTGCAATGACGCAGTTTCCTAATGAATGCAATACTTTATCACATATTTTAACAACATGTTAGTTCTGTAAATAACCAACCAGGAGTTCGAAAAATTTGGTAGAAAGCAGTTACAACAGACGAGTCAGATCAAAATAACACATGATGTTTACTTGCTTCTTGGATCTTGGATAACACATGATGCATCTGGAATAAGTCCAATTATCTCTGGAGTTTGTCACCTAAACTTTGGACTTTTTTCTATTATTGGTCTTAAAATAAGTCTGCTGGTTCTGTCATAGAATTATAAAAAGACCATATGAAATATTTTAATCATGTTTTGGTCATTAAGTAATGTATTTTATAATTGCTTTGACTTAATAATTTCATATAGTGTTAGTCAATTACAACCTTGATTATACTACTACCATATATAGTAACACCTAACATTGTATTAGATTCGCCCAAGGGAAACCATTGACATTAATCCATCACAAGGGCATTGTCAATGTTTGCTTCACAGTACGTCTACCCAGCTCGATTACTACGCGTCATTTTAACTCCTTGGTGATGTATCTTTATACATAAAGCTTATCTAAAATCTTTATACATATATAGACAAGATGAACAAGAGTTACAAAGATAAAGACAATTACTCCACTTTTTTACTTATGTAAGAGAAAACACATTACTTATGAACACATGCATGAAATAAACCCATTTTTAACATGACGAATCATGTATCATACATGTATCTTAAACACGAGTTAATTACATAACTTGATAACATGCTATATATCCTTTCAATGCAAGCAATAAGATTAGTTGAAAGCATATCAAATCCGAAAACTCAGGACAAGTGGACAAACATTTAAGGAAATATAGATAAGAAACTGATTAAATGTTAATTCTTATTTACGTTTGGCAGACCTTTCACTTATGAGAAGTTGCATGGTCCATAAATGGATTAATTAAACCCCTATCTATGGCAGAATCCATGTGTATCCATGTGTGAACATGGCCCATAATAGGTCATTATAGTTTAATAGAATTTTTATTCTATTATTAGTCAAAGTAAATGTTAATATAACCGGGGAACAAATCTAAAATTCAACTGAATTTCTAAGATTGATTTGTTGGTTCAGAGAAAATGGAAAAGCGTCCTTCAATGTTATTTCAGAGTTTTCTGAAAGATGCAATGAGGTGAATATAGAATCAGCGATGATAATAATCTTAACGGAGTATGTCGAGTTGATAAAATCTAGCATTCTCAGTTAAAATCAGCCTTTCCCGCTGAAATCCCTTTTAAAATACCGTAGTTGTTAGTGTTCATTTGTTAAAATCAGCTTATTGATTGTAATTCAGTTCTCTCCTCATTCCAACTATTGTAATCATTCATTTACAAGCATTTGGTAAAGAATTCAGTCCTTCGATAAACTTGACCTGTGATTCAAGCAAATTCGATTCATTCCTAGTTGCCGTTTCTATCTTTACGCTTTGGTACTTAACATGATGTTAGTTCTGTGTTAATGAAGATGGTGGTGGTGTTAGGTTTAGAGAGATTGACGGCTCCGGCGGGTGCCGGGTTTGTGGGGTTTTGGTCGAAAAAAAGCGATGCATCCAGTCGTGCTGTTAGTTGTGTGTTAATGAAGATAATGGTGGTGTTAGGTTCAGAGAGAGTGCTTTGGAAGGGGAAGAGAAGATAGAATACACAATTTATCTGCATTTTTTTAGGCATCTATATAAACATAAACAATATAATCAGACTATGAAGGAGTTAAACTGAGTAAAGTGAATACACACTTAAATGAAAACAATATAAACCAAATAGTGTTAATGGCGTCGTTACATGAAAATAGAGGTTGATGCTTGAATCTCATGCGATTTAACCAGTCACTACTTAACATTGTCCTACATTTATTCATTTACAACGGCCAATGGAACTTTTTTTTAATCAAACCTGGAGATATATGTCGACTGGTAAAGGTCTAACAAGAGGGGGAGTTGTAGAGTGACAATAGCTGCAATCGGAAAGCAAGTAAATAGTCCTATTGGTGCTAGCATCCATGGTCTCTGATCACAAAAAACAAGGAACAAGATTGCACCAAATGCTACCATCATTGCAGTTGTAGAGATGAATAACGCACAAAGACCTAAAATCAACCGTCTCGGCAAACTGACCAAAAAATCATTTTCCGCAAATCGTGTAGTAAGGATTGATAAGAATACTAATAGTGCAGTGGCAGCTGTAAAAAGTGAGAGCGCGTCACATACTGCGAAGATAGTGAATGCGATTTCTTTCTTAAACAAGGGGATTCCTGTTTCTTGGTTGCTTCCCCCTGGTACAGTTATTGCTGCTGCAAATACAATCGTAACAATCAAAGCAGCAGTGATGCTGCATGATTCAGCAGTGGTTTTCATCCACTGTTCCCCTTCCTTCAGCAAATCAGCATGTTCCCTTGCAAAGACCATTTCTGATGTCTCCTCTAGGATATTCTTATACGTAAGTTCTATAGGGAGCATGAGCTTCTTCACTTCCTGTAGAATTCAATCAACTAGGTCTACTTAATGCAACTAGAGAGCCGGAAAAAAGATGATTAAAACTTAATAGTGACGTACCTCATGCCATTGGAGCTCTCGTTGTAGTTGTAGTGCTGCACCTGTAGTACGACTGAGTACAACTGAAGATGCCAATTTTGCAGCCAAGTGTGTCAGACGATTCCCTGAATTATCCTTTATTTTTCTAAGAGAATCACTACGCTTAACCCCGGGAGACAAACGGTTGTATATTTTTTCTGAACGGTTTATTATTGCTAACTGGAAAACATCATGCCTCCTTTCATTCATACACATTTGGTTGTACATGAAACCATGCAGAATCTGAACAACCACCTCGCAAGCATCCACACGTGCAGCCTCTAGAATTGGTCGCCTGTAAAGCTCATGGTAATTAGAAGTGGTGGCCTTCTTTTTCATTTCACTGCATATCAGTTTCAAAATTTTCATAGCTTCTCCATAGTCTCTTTTTTTCTTCTCAATGTGCTTAGCTTGAAGCCCTGTAATTAAAACAATTAAGTTACAACAACACGATATTGAAAAACTGTATCAGCCTAATCTATGGTGGTGACTGTATACTAGTTGATAATGTTTTACCTGCATACACTAAACCTTTCCATAGGTAAGGATACATCATAGATAAGGGTAGGAGAAGTACAAATATGAGGATACAGATCAGTTGATATATCAAACAAAATACAGCTACTGGGCCTGCACAAAAACCAGAGTTTATCATATACTTATCCAATAATGCAAAAAAAATAAAAATAAAAATAAAATTCCACAAGTGCCTTCTCAAGACAGAAAGGAGTAGAAATAGAGATAGAGAGGGTGAGTGGCTAACCAAGTAATATTAGCACAATAAGTAGCAACAAAAATCTGAGGTGCATATTCTTTTGGTTTCTTATCGCCCAAAAAATGTCGTGTGCCTTTATGTACAAATTTTCAAAGGGATACAACAAAAGAGAGCTTCTCTTGACGATGTTCTGTGGCACACTATCTGAAGCTGCAAGATGATGTAGTGAAAAATTGGACATATTTAAGTATTTTAAGAATTAAGCAAGAAGAAGATCAAAGATATACTTGGATAGATCAATGCTTCCCAGAAGCCAAGCTCATGTGGAAAGTTAGTAGTCAATGCCAACAACGCTTGATCAGTTTCGGCAGCCAAAGCCAGTAACTCAGGTATCTCAACCAACTTCAATGCTAAATCTGCAAACGTAGGAAAGTGTGTGATTCTCCTATAAACTAAGTTATGGATTTGTGTGTGATATAATAACTACTCACTGTATTGTTTCGTTCTAGTAGAATTAGCAAGAAGATGGTAGACACCTAGCTGACCATGACTTATGGAACGAAGCCACCGCAGCCTGTCAGTGTCTTCCATGACTCCAAGTAAATATAAGAATGTTCTGATCTGGCCACTAGTATAAGCTAGCAGCAATGGTATGCGGTTTTTATAATCCTCCACTTCCAACAGTTCGTTACTCTTATTAACCAAGAGTTCGGCTGCTTCTTTATTGTCGACAACCACAGCGGTGTGAAGGGCTGTGTGTCTTTCTGAGTTCACATTTTTTATTTCACTTCCATCTTTTATGAAGTTGAGCAACTGAGTAACAAAATAATTTTTGCCTTCCTTAACTGCCAAGTGGAGCATTGTGTCACCACGATTGTTGATCACCTTAGTGGCTGCATCGTCATGGTTTTTTAATATGGCTTTTGCTTTCCACCAACTTCCCTCCATGGTAGCATTCAGCAACTTCATCACAAGTTCGGTACTTTCGTTGTGGTTTGGTGATACATTCATGAGCATTTGTTCTGGCACCGGCATATCTAGAGAAGTGGAACATGCATTTTATTTCTAAATTGTGTTTGTAATTAAATATATAACAAAACAAATTGTGTTTGATGAAGATGTATATACCAATTATCGTAGTCGTAGGTGGGCCATATATTTGATGTAGGTAAGTATAAATATCCCACACGGTGCTGCAATTACTGACACGCTTGAGTACTTGTTGGTCTATCGTACTGATAACCCAACCCTTAAGGAGCTTATCATATCGATTATCAATCTCGGGAATTTTATAACCATACATAGCTGAATTCCCATCAACATAGCCACGCATATTGTAAACTTCTAAGAGGCACATCATTTGAGCATACCAGATATTATAGTTCTCGTGGCCGGAAAGCTTCACCGTAACAAAGTTGGAGACATTAGCATATAACGCCTGATTGTACTCGAACTCTTTTCTTGCAGCATCAGCATCCGCATTTGATGATCCTGACATCTTCTTTCTAATGAATCTAAAGTGTTTCTTTTTCACACTTGATTAATTACTGGTTTGTGGTTGTTTTATATAGAAAGTCGTTGCTCAACTGTAACAGCTTACCCAGATCCAACCCACCCTTTTTTGGAAAGGCATCGAGATGGATGCATAATTAAAAAATTAATGACAGATAATGTAAACAATAAAAAACTAAAACCAAAACGTGTTGACCTATGCAATGTTGCACTCTGCTTATTGCAAATCAACTATTTTGTACAAGTTTAGCTCAAAATGAGTTTGGAGCAACGAAATGCACACTCGATACCGTCAAGACAAAAACGCTAGGGTCATGAGGCCGGACATCCTTGCAGAGTCAAAGGGTAGCGCCCTTGTAATTTGTAAACAGATTCTCCCAGCAAAACCCATCATACGCATCTATAGCACAATAACACGTACCTAAAAGTTTACTCTCACACTAGAAAACATACTAGTCTACGTAAAGTAACAAATATAATCTAGTCAACCTACTACTACAAGACTTAAAAGATGTTGACTTTTATTTCCCGTCTTTATCGCACAAAATTTGGATTTATTTGGTTACTTATCATAAAATGAATATGATGCATGCTTTTGTCTGTGCAAATAAAAAAAAGACCATAGGAGATATTATAATCCTGTTTTAGTTACAAAGTAATCTATTTTATAACCAATGTGAAGATGAATAAAATTTGATTTAAGTTCATTTGTATATTATACTTTTCCTTAAATATAAGGGGACTCATCCCCACCATCCATCTTATTTTAATCTAATGGATAAGATTAAACACAAAATATATTATCACCCTCTTTTTTCAAACATTAATATCTTTTAAACCGTTAATCGTTATGCGAAAAAAACATACCGTTACGAAAAACATTTAATTATCTTTCTATAGATATGCAATATGATACACTTTCGACATTTTTTTTTCATTTTTTTTACGTTTTCGAAAATTATCATATATGATACTAATATCATATATGATGTATAACCAGTATCATATACGATATAAACTATCATATATGATAGAAACCCATATCATATATGATTTAACACTGTTATCATATATGATGAAACAATATTGTTATATATGATATTTCACGTAAATTTTAACAAGAAGAAAAAAAAACAATTTTTTTTTCTTCGAAAGTATATCATATTGCATATTGGTAGTGTAACACCCCATTTTGATAATGGAATGTCACGCGTAATTATGGCCTGTCATCAAAGCATACAAGGAAAAATGTCTAAAATTACATGACCATAAAAGGAAAATAGCGGAATCAAACATCGGTAGTCCAAAAGTAAGGCTCAGCACACACAAACATAAGTACTGTAAAGGAAAGGACTAAACAATGTCCATAGCAAGTGTATCAAAGGAAAGATAATGCATAAAGTAAAGAAAGGCTAGAAAGCTTCCAGTCCATATGCACGTACGCTTAAAGTCTACTCCCTGAGTACCTTCCGTTTTGGGAACATAGAAAAGGAAAACGGCTGAGCAATACGCTCAGTGCACGGATGTACAATAAAGCAAGAATAGAATAAGGATATAACATATAACAGCGGAAGAAACTAAGTCCCGAGTAACCTGGTTAAGTCTTGGTAAAACTGGTTTTATAGTTTGAAAAGCCTTATGTTTATCTTATAAAAACTGTTTAACATGTTCTACCATTAGCCAATATAGGTCATGAAAATCCACCGTGCATGAATACTTGGAGGGTGACCTCATCATGCAAATTAGAGGGGCTGCCTCTAATTTAATATACTGGTTTGGGTAGGAGGGATCAGCTCCTTGTGAAGGATGCAAGGCACACATCACATTCACACTAAGTAATCTGCTGAAAACATGTAACTAGGATGCACCCATACGCCCCACATGATAAATATAAAAATATGGCCAAAAGCTGAAGGGACGCCACGAGCAATCACTCTGTCGTGGTGAAGTCATAACATCAGTGCCTCTAATATTATGGTTTTGGTACCTCCATAATAGGTGAAACTGGTCATGCATGTATATGGCTATAGGTATTCTAAATTAAACATAAGCAAGTCAAACATATAAACTTATACTACGGGAAAACATTTGGCTGTATACGAGGAATCCTAATAAGGAAAGAATGTCCATACTGAAAGGACGAGAATCCGTACCTTATGTCCAGTGAACGAAGAAGATGAACTGAGGAGAATCCTACTTCGGTATCACTAATGCTACATAAATACATACATGAATAAGTATCTGCTTACTAAATACGTAACTAGTTTAATGTCATGTCTTAGCTTATTTTATATGTTAATATCATGTTTTACTGTTTTAAAGCCTTAAACTGTGTTTATCTCATATTCTGTCTATTCTGATTAGGTATTTCTGGTATTTTATGTATTATTATACTTACGTGTAATAATAAGTAACTTTCCAAAAATAGCAGGTTTCCTAAAATAGAAAGTTTCCAAAAATAGAAAGTTTCAAAAAATAGAAAGTTACCAAAAATAGTAAGTTTCCAAAAATAGAAAGTTTCCAAAAATAGAAAGTTTCCA
This sequence comes from Glebionis coronaria, assembly GCA_025667525.1. Classification (NCBI taxonomy): domain Eukaryota; kingdom Viridiplantae; phylum Streptophyta; class Magnoliopsida; order Asterales; family Asteraceae; genus Glebionis; species Glebionis coronaria. The sequence continues at coordinate 690,939,009 of CM046874.1, read as the reverse complement.
AAAATAGAATTACTGCTTAAAATAGATAAGTTTCTAAAAATAGAAAGTTTCCATAAATAGATCAGCTGCCTTAATTAAATAAGTTTCCATAAATAGATTAGCTGCCTGAATTGAATAAGTTTCTAAAAATAGAAAGTTTCCATAAATAGATTAGCTGCCTTAATTAAATAAGTTTCTAAAAATAGAAAGTTTCCATATTTAGATATAAGCTGGTTAAATAAGCTAAGTATATAAGCTTAAGTGTTTTTGTGATTATTTTCTAAGTCATAATGATATAATGTATAGTTTATTAATTATTACATGTAATTTAAATAAACTATAGGTTAAAAGTATTTAATTAAAATATATCATGTTTTTAATTAAATAAAGTTAAATACTTAGGTTAAAACATGTATTATTATTTATTAATAATATAACCTAAGTCATGTTAATTAATTAATTATAACCATGGTTTTTAAATAATTAATTAATTATAAGTCTAGAAAATATAAAATACTTAGGTTAATAATTCCATGATTCAAATAATTAAATTATAACCTAACTCATGTTTATTAAATTAATCATGTCATATTTATTAATTTAATCTTAACATATTATTATAGAAAAATAATCTTAACATAAACCGTGAACCGGATCTTGACTAGAAACCATGAACCGGACATGAAATCGACTCTATACCCCGAACCACTTCGGGGTTCCCTTTGTTTTGCTGTTGCCGTGAGACCCACACCACCCAACCGGGACCATATGGTCTCGGTGGTGGTTTATTAGCCAAACCGAGACCCCCTTGGGGTTCGGTTTAGGCGCCGGCCAAACAAACACCCCTAAAAACAACCTTTTTGATTTACCCAAAACCCATTTACATGTTTGATCTTTGTTTTTAATTAGGTTTTAAAAACACCATGTTCTTAATTATTTTATTAGATCAAATCAAAAAGAAAAGGATTAAAAGAATATACAGAATGCGTGGATCTACACGAGGATGAACAAACACGAACACTTGCACCAAAACCAAGATCAAAAATCAAACAAACACCCCTCTTGGTGTGTTTATATGCGGCGGCCAAAAAAGAAAAAGAGGAGAAGGAGAAAACTTTTTAGGTTTTTGTTTAATTTCCTGTAAAGTGAAAAATGACTAGCAAAATTTACCTTAACCCCTTCTTAGTAAGTTTTGAGATGGGCTTGGCCCATCTCCTTAATGTTGCCGCGGGTAGGGGGCCCCACATGGGGTACCCGTACCGTTTTCCGTGTCTCGTTGTTTAATTGTTCGTTCGTATTTATTTGTGTTCGCGTTTTGTGTGTTCTCGTTAAATAATTACCGTGACCTCATATATTTATTCACGCTCGTAATAAATATATATACGTAATTAATTATAGTTCGTGATTTAATTACGTTCGTGATTTCATGATCGCATGCTCGTGATTAATTATTGTTAAATAATTATTGCGTGTTCGTGCGTAATAAATACTTATCGTGTTCTAACACGTACGTAATACGTAAAATCCTAACACGTAATCGTAATCATACTGTAAAAGGAAAGTTTTAATCTAGTACGTACGATCTTAAGGGTACTATTCATGGTAAAAGCATGCGGGTTTTACAACTCTTCCCCCCTAAAAAGAATAATTCGTCCCCGAATTATAGATAAAGTAAACTGAAAAAGAAGAACATACCCGAATTCAAAATATGAAATGAGGGTAAGAAGCCCAGATAGACTCCTCTGTTTCCCAAGTGGCTTCCCGCTCGGTATGATCCCTCCATAAGATTTTGACGAATGGAATCGTCTTCCTTCTCATGACTCGTTCTTGTCTGTCAAGAACTCGTTCGGGTTCTTCCATAAAAGTGAGATCTTCACGTATCTGTTTCAGTGGATACTGAACCATGTGAAGGGGATGATACTGGTACCCTCTGAGTAAGGACACATGAAACACACTGTGTACATGTGAAAGCTGCGGAGGTAACGCCAACCGGTAAGATACTTCACCGACTCGTTCAATGATATCAAACGGTCCGATGAACCGAGGACTGAGCTTCCCTTTAATCCCGAAGCGTCTAACACCACGTGCCGGCGAAACCTTAAGGAAGACGTGATATCCTACGTTTAAATGTATGTCCGTACGATGCTTATCGGCGTAACTCTTCTGACTTGACCGTGCCTCCTGAAGTTTTTGCTTAGCTACTGCGATCTTCTCATTGGTCATCTCTATAATTTCTGGTCCTTCAAGTGTTCGCTCGCCAACCTGATCCCAGCAGATTGGGGCGCGATACTTCCTTCTATACAACATCTCGAAAGGAGCACACTTGATACTTGCATGCCAACTGTTGTTGTATGCAAACTCCACCAAACAGATGTAATCGTCCCAATCACCCGTCCATTCCAACGCACATGACCTCAACATGTCTTCCAATGTCTGAATCGTTCGCTCCGACAGTCCGTCCGTTTGAGGATGAAAAGCCGTGCTAAGCTTAAGTTGTGTACCCCAAGCTTTCTGCTGACTCTTCCAAAATCGCGAAGTGAATCGAGGATCTCTGTCTGAGACGTTACTGGATGGTGCACCGTGGAGTCTCATGATCTCTCTTCTATACGTATCGACGAGTTTACTTACCGGATCTTCCTTGCGGATCGGTAAGAAATAAGCTGATTTGGTAAGTCGATCTACGATAACCCAAATTGCATCGTGCTTCCTCTTGGTAGGTGGAAGACCAGTAACAATATCCATGGTGATTTTGTCCCACTTCCACTCTGGGATATCTAACGATTGAAGGAGACCGCCAGATTGCTGATGCTCGATTTTAACCTGCTGGCAGGTAAGACATTTGGAGACGTAAGTGGCCACATCCTGTTTCATACCACTCCACCAAAAGTACTGCTTGATGTCATGGTACATCTTAGTCGAATCAGGATGTATAGAGAATGGGGAGCTATGAGCTTCAGCTAACAAGGCTTCCCGGAGTTCTTGGTCGTCAGGAACACAAAGTCTCGTGCCTTGCCATACGATACCATCTGCATCTACTCTGAATTCCGTCTGTTTCTCCAAATTCTGTACTATCGCCCAGATTTCTCCATCATCTTTCTGAGCTTCCTTGATCTTAGAGAGTAACTCGGGTTCTACTCTAAGATTAGCCCAGTAACCGTGTTGTCCACGTACCATGATCTCGATGTCTAGTCGCTCCAAGTCTCTTATGATTTCCTCCTAAATTTTAATGCCGTTGATCATTCCGGACTTCCTGCTAAGAGCATCTGCTACTACATTTGCCTTTCCGGGATGATACTGTAGATTAATGTCATAATCCTTCAACAACTCTAACCATCTCCTCTACCTCATGTTCAATTCACGTTGAGTGAAGATATACTTCAAGGTCTTGTGGTCCGTAAAAATATCACAGGATTCTCCATAAAAGTAGTGCCTCCATATCATCAATTGCAAACACGACTACAGCAAGTTCCAAGTCATGCGTGGGGTAATTTTCTTCATAAGGCTTAAGCTGCCATGAAGCGTACGCGATCACTTTCCCATGTTGCATGAGAACACAGCCAAGTCCCTTCCCCGATGCATCACTGTAGATTTGAAATCCACCCGTACCAGATGGGAGAGTAAGAATAGGTGCAGATACTAGCTTCTGCTTCAGGTCTTCAAAGCTCTTCTCTCGTTCTTCAGTCCAGACGAATTTCTCCCCTTTCCGCATCAGTTTGGTCAATGGTAGTGCTAAGCGGGAAAAGTTCTCCACGAACCTACGGTAATAGCCAGCTAAGCCTAAGAAACTGCGGACTTCCGTCGCTGATGTCGGCCTTGGCCACTTAGTAATGGCCTCAAACTTCGCTGGATCCATAGTGATTCCTTCTGCTGATACAATGTGACCTAAGAATGCCACCTTGTCTAACCAGAACTCACACTTGGAGAATTTAGCATACAGCTGCTTCTGGCGAAGAATCTGTAGTACTGTACGAAGATGGTCTTCGTGTTCCTCCTTAGACTTTGAGAAAATCAGGATGTCATCAATGAAGACAATGACGAACTTTTCCAGAAATTCATGGAAGATTTTGTTCATCAAGTCCATGAACACTACTGGAGCATTTGCCAGGCCGAATGGCATAACTACAAACTCGTAGTGGCCATAACGGGTACGAAAAGCAGTCTTGGCGATGTCCTACTCCTTAACCCGTAGCTGATGGTAGCCTGATCTTAGATCAATCTTGGAGAAGTGTTTGGCCCCTTGGAGTTGGTCAAATAGATCGTCTATACGTGGCAGTGGATACCTATTCCGGATAGTAATCTTGTTAAGCTCGCGATAGTCTATGCAAAGACGCATACTGCCGTCCTTCTTCTTAACAAACATGACCGGTGCGCCCCATGGAGATGCGCTCGGTCGAATGAAACCTCGTTCAAGAAGTTCTTGCTGTTGATCCTTCAGCTCTATCGGAGCCATGCGATAAGGAGCCTTGGAGATTGGTTCAGCTCCTAGAATCAGCTCGATACTGAATTCCACTTCTCGTACAGGTGGTATGCCCGGAAGTTCTTCTGGGAATACATCTTGGAATTCCGACACGATTGGTTGATCGTGAATTGATGGAGATTCAGCATCCATGTCGTGAACCGTAGCTAGATAACCCTCGCAGGCATGTGATAGTAGTGCACGCGCTTGCAGGGTAGATATGATTTGTACAGACCGTCCGGGTATGAACCCATTATGAATGTACTCTATTGCATTAACATCACCGAAGATAACTCGATATGAATGGCAGTCTATGGTAGCATGATGCTTGGATAGCCAATCCATGCCCAAAATCATGTCGAAGTCATTCATGTCTAGCGGAAGTGCGTCAACAGGTCGAACCTTATCGTCAAATTCTAGGGGAATACTCTTGTATACATGGGTGATTAATACAGAGTCCCTCAAAGGCGTGGAAATAGTAAGCCTATTCTCTAGTGGCATGGGGAGCATCCTAATGTTCTTAGCATAAGCAATAGAAATAATCGAGTGAGTAGCACCCGTATCGAATAGAACACATGCAGCTTGACCATACATATACAAGATTCCAGTGATGTTACCTGTAGATTTGTTGGCCTGGTCTCGAGATGTCGTGTAGACACGCCCAGTGGTAGGAGGCGGCTTGGAATCAGCATGTCCCGATGTACCCTCCATCTCGCCCTTACGACAATCCTTCATGATATGGCTAGGAAGACCATACTTGAAGCATGCGTCAGTGTTACGACGACATGGCCCTGGGTGCCTACGGTGGCAAGTAGAGCAAAGAGGATGAGTAAATCCTCCAGCAGGTGCGCTGGCTGGCTGGGAACATGATAAAACGTTTTACATAAGACATGATAATAGGGTACAAAGGACAATACGGATAATCGTAAGATTGAATACCAGTGATAGCTGGACGACTAGGCTGTGAACCTCTCTGGTTCTGGTCCCTACCGTTTCCATGGTTCCTGGTAGAAGTTTTTGCTAAAGTGTCAGAATATGAGTTATAACATGAAATCATAAGAAAATTGCGTAAGTATTAGGACCTGCTGCTGTTGGAGTGTCCAGCGTTGTTACGGTAATTATCATTACCACCACGCCTATCCGTAGCAGAACGGTCGTTAGTCTGACCGTTTCCCTTGGGCTGATGAGGCTGCTGCTGAGTAGCCGGCTGAGACAGGTCCTTAGTTTTCTGCCTGGAAGATACATTTAAAGAGATGAATAATTGACATATATGGAAAGAATACGGATTGATCACCGCTTGAATACGGATGTTTACCTCTTGTCGGGTCTCTCAGCTTCCCCGAACTCATCTCTTTCCTGCAGCATCTCCAGCTTACGTGCTGCATCGGCCACTTGTGCTACAGTGTTGAACATAGCACACACCAGATTGTTTGCGACCGATGTGCGAAGAGCCCACCTAAAGTGGTGTGCATGCTCTTCAGGAGTACCTGCTGCCGCACCAAGGAAACCAGCTAAGCGAAGAAAGCGCTGCATAAACTTGTTGCTATTCTCCCCAGCTCTCTGTCGGATCCCATGGTACTCCCTCTTGAGCTTGTCTTGCTCAGCCTTGGGAAAGAACTGCTCCATCACCCTGTCCTTGAACTGAGCCCAAGTCAAACCAGCAACCCACTCGTCACCACCCTTAGACTGCATCAATGCTAACCACCAATTTAGTACATCACCTTCGAACCGATAGCATGCCAACCTCGCCTTGTATGCGGGGTCACAACCCATAGCATTGAAAATCTTCTTGATGTGAGCCAACCAGCTTTCAGCATCACTGAGGCTATCTGTCTTCTCAAAAGCTCGAGGACGGAGCTTATTGAATCTCTCCAGCCATACTGCTAATGTCACTAGAGGAGGAGGAGGAGGTGCTTGATTATGCTGCAGATTGTTGGCAGCTTGAACCTCAGCCCTGATGTCGTTCCTCAGTTGAGGAAGCAAAGCTTGCATTGCAGCTTGGATTGCATCATTGAGCTGTTCCTTTTCGCGTGTGAGAACCATCTGACAATATAACATAAAACATATGATTAAACAGATCAAAACATAAAATATATATATACATGAAAAAAAAATTATACCAAAATTTCAAGAGAAAAATTTTATGCAAGAAAAATTTTGTGTATGAATGCATGATGCAGTTTTATGAAAACTTTTGTATGCTCGAGAGTGAACGCCTATGGTCAGTTCACCCAAAATAAAAGACATGGCGAGGGGACGCCTATGGGTCGGTCCCAAATTTAAAAGTTTCGATAAAACACATGCGACTATATAGGGCCAGTCCTGTACCAACCATTACTTAGTCATAAACCTGCGACAATGACATATATATGTATGCATAAAAATGATGAATGCATGAAAACGACTGTCAGTTCTAGGAAGACCGTAGTGACTACCCACTAATCACATGTCATATTTTGAGAGCCTACAGGTCGAAGCCTTGGCTCTCATACCATAATTGTAACACCCCATTTTGATAATGGAATGTCACGCGTAATTATGGCGTGTCATCAAAGCATACAAGGAAAAATGTCTAAACATTACATGACCAAAAAAGGAAAATACCAGAATCAAACATCGGTAGTCCAAAAGTAAGGCTCAGCACACACAAACATAAGTACTATAAAGGAAAGGACTAAACAATGTCCATAGCAAGTGTATCAAAGGAAAGATAATGCATAAAGTAAAGAAAGGCTAGAAAGCTTCTAGTCCATATGCACGTACGCTTAAAGTCTACAAGCGTCCCTGAGTACCTGCCGTTTTGGGAACATAGAAAAGGAAAACGGCTGAGCAATACGCTCAGCGCACGGATGTACAATAAAACATGAATAGGATAAGCATATAACATATAACAGCGGAAGAAACTAAGTCTCGAGTAACCTTGTTAAGTCTTGGTAAAACTGGTTTTATAGTTTGAAAAGCCTTATGTTTATCTTATAAAAACTGTTTAACATGTTCTACCATTAGCCAATATAGGTCATGAAAATCCACCGTGCATGAATACTTAGAGGGGTGACCTCATCATGCAAATTAGAGGGGCTGCCTCTAATTTAATATACTAGTTTGGGTAGGAGGGATCAGCTCCTTGTGAATGATGCAAGGCACACACCACATTCACACTGAGTAATATGCTAAAAACATGTAACTAGGATGCACCCATACGCCCCACATGATAAATATAAAAATATGGCCAAAAGCTGAAGGGACGCCACGAGCAATCACTCCGCCGTGGTGAAGTCATAACATCAGTGCCTCTAATGTTATGGTTATGGTACCTCCATAACTAGGTGAAACTGGTCATGCATGTATATGGCTATAGGTATTCTAAATTAAACATAAGCAAGTCAAACATATAAACTTATACTACGGGAAAACATTTGGCTGCATACGGGGAATCCTAATAAGGAAAGAATGTCCATACTGAAAGGACGGGAATCCGTACCTTATGTCCAGTGAACGAAGAAGATGAACTGAGGAGAATCCTACTTCGGTATCACTAATGCTACATAAATACATACATGAATAAGTATCTGCTTACTAAATACGTAACTATTTTAATGTCATGTCTTAACTTATTTTATATGTTCATATCATGTTTTACTGTTTTAAAGCCTTAAACTCTGTTTATCTCATATTCTATCTATTCTGATTAGGTATTTATGGTATTTCATGTATTATTATACTTACTGTGTAATAATAAGTCACTTTCCAAAAATAGCAGGTTTCCTAAAATAGAAAGTTTCCAAAAATAGAAAGTTTCCAAAAATAGAAAGTTTCCAAAAATAGAAAGTTACCATAAATAGAAAGTTTCCAAAAAAAGAAAGTTTCCAAAAATAGAATTACTGCTTAAAATAGATAAGTTTCTAAAAATAGAAAGTTTTTATAAATAGATCAGCTGCATTTATTAAATAAGTTTCCATAAATAGATTAGCTGCCTGAATTGAATAAGTTTCTAAAAATAGAAAGTTTCCATAAATAGATTAGCTGCCTTAATTAAATAAGTTTCTAAAAATAGAAAGTTTCTATATTTAGATATAAGCTGGTTAAATAAGCTAAGTATATAAGCCTAAGTGTTTTTCTGATTATTTTCTAAGTTATAATGATATAATTATAGTTTATTAATTATTACATGTAATTTAAATAAACTATAGGTTAAAAGTATTTAATTAAAATATATCATGTTTTTAATTAAATAAAGCTAAATACTTAGGTTAAAACATGTATTATTATTTGTTAATAATATAACCTAAGTCATGTTAATTAATTAATTATAACCATGGTTTTTAAATAATTAATTAATTATAAGTCTAGATTATATAAAATACTTAGGTTAATAATTCCATGATTCAAATAATTAAATTATAACCTAAGTCATGTTTATTAAATTAATCATGTCATATTTATTAATTTAATCTTAACATATGATTATAGAAAAATAATTTTAACATAAACCGTGAACCGGATCTTGACTAGAAACCATGAACCGGACATGAAATCGACACTATACCCCGAACCACTTCGGGGTTCCCTTTGTTTTGCTGCTTCCGTGAGACCCACACCACCCAACCGGGACCATATGGTCTCGATGGTGGTTTATTAGCCAAACCGAGACCCCCTTGTGGTTCGGTTTAGGCGCCGGCCAAACAAACACCCCTAAAAACAACCTTTTTGATTTACCCAAAACCCATTTACATGTTTGATCTATGTTTTTAATTAGGTTTTAAAAACATCATGTTCTTAATTATTTTATTAGATCAAATCAAAAAGAAAAGGATTAAAAGAATATACCGAATGCGTGGATCTAAACGAGGATGAACAAACACGAACACTTGCACCAAAACCAAGATCAAAAATCAAACAAACACCCCTCTTGTTGTGTTTATATGCGGCGGCCAAAAAAGAAAAAAAGGAGAAGGAGAAAACTTTTTAGGTTTTTGTTTAGTTTCCTGTAAAGTGAAAAATGACTAGCAAAATTTACCTTAAGCCCTTCTTAGTAAGTTTTGAGATGGGCTTGGCCCATCTCCTTAATGTTGCCGCGGGTAGGGGGCCCCACATGGGGTACCCGTACCGTTTTCCGTGTCTCGTTGTTTAATTGTTCGTTCGTGTTTAGTTGTGTTCGCGTTTTGTGTGTTCTCGTTAAATAATTACCGTGACCTCATATATTTATTCACGCTCCTAATAAATATATATACATAATTAATAATAGTTCGTGATTTAGTTACGTTCATTATTTCATGATTGCATGCTCGTGATTAATTATTGTTAAATAAGTATTGCGTGTTCGTGCGTAATAAATACTTATCGTGTTCTAACACGTACGTAATACGTAAAATCCTAACACGTAATCGTAATCATATTATAAAAGGAAAGTTTTAATCTAGTACGTACGATCTTAAGGGTACTATTCATGGTAAAAGCATGCGGGTTTTACAGATAGAAAGATAATTAAACGCTCGTCGCGATGGTATAATTATTTTCGTTTAACACTTAACTATTTAAAAGATATTTAAATTATAAAAAATAAGTAAAAAATAAAATATATTAAATCTCATCATTAGATGGAAATAAGATGGATGACGGATAAATCCCTCATTAAAAAAAGAAAATAAAATAAAATAAAATAAAAAATAGTATCCAAAATAACTCTTCTTATAAAATTTTGGTTTCACTTAATAATTTTATACAGTTTAGTCACCGATTGTTATCTTACTTATATGAAAAACCATTGCTTAGTTTCCAGCCCCTCGCATGAAAAGACATAGAAATGGATGCTTAGTTATTAGTAAAAACTGATAACAAATTCAGGACGTGTTAACTTGTGCAATGACGCAGATTCCTAATGCATGTAATTAGTTATGTAAATAACCAACCAGGAGTTCAAAAAATTTGGTAGAAAGCAGTAACAACAGATGAGTCAGATCAAAATAATAATTCTCAGTAACCAGAACAAGAGTTATTGATGTTTACTTGCTTCTTGGATCTTGGATAACACATGATGCATCTGGAATAAGTCCAATTATCTCCGGTGTTTGTCACCTAAACTTTGGACTTTTTTCTATTATTGGTCTTAAAATAGGTCTGTTTTCTGTCATAGAATTAAAAAAGACAATATGAAATATTTTAATCTGTTTTGGTCATTAAGTAATGTATTTATTGCTTTGACTTAATAATTTCATATAGTGTTAGTCACTAACCTTGATTATACTACTACCAACTATAACACCCAAACATTGTATTAGATTCGCCCAAGGGGAACCATTGACATATCACAAGGGCACGGTCAACGTTTGTTTCACAGTAGGTTTAGGAGCGGAGGTAGGTGGATTCTCGAAGATGCACAGAAACCTGATAAAATTTTGTCGCGTAGTATATATTTATGCTAAAAAGCTCGATTTTTTCAAAATAAACCCGATCCCAACTTAAGTGTTATATAAATGCTTGTATTAAAAATTTTGTACATCTGATTATTTTATTCTCTGACTCCACCCCTGAGTAAGTCTAACCAGCTCGATCACTACGCGTCATTTGAACTCCTTGGTGATGTATCTTTATACATAAAGCTTAACTAAAATTTTGTCTTCATATCTAGCAAGAGACATATATTTTTTATACATATATGGACAAGATGAACAGAGTTACAAAGATAAAGACAATTACTTATTTACTTATGCAAGAGAAAACACATTATTTATGAACACATACATGTAATTTAAGCCATGTTTGATAGATCGTGTTGGTGATTTTAGTATCATCAACTATTTTAGTTAATCAGGATTTACTAGAGATCAATGAGATTTCATATTCGGTTATGACGCGAGTTAGGGAAGTGCGGAGTGCACACTCGTTGAGCTAATATGTTATCGTCCACGACGAAACTGCGGGGTCAAGGGGCAGAGCCCCTTGCTGGGGGGGGGGGGGGGGGGGGGGGGGACGCCCCTCGCGGGGTTTGGGGCAGCGCCCCAAAACCTAAACGATTTTCATGAATCGGTATTAAGGAAATTCCTTTTCCCGCCATAACCCAACCAACATGTCTGTTGGAGAACATTTATAACTGTTCGTTTTGTAACCTCCGAAAACCGTCGTTTCTGGTTGGTGAATAAACTACCAGATTGTTTCTCACAGAACATAACGAAAATTCATACAATTTCCTCTCTGTTCTTGCTTTGATTTCTTGTGCCGAGAATCAAAGTGTTCTACTTGAATTATCCCGATAAGGATTTCGTGTAACCCAGGCACCATAGGGTCGAAATACTTTATACGGAAAGTGAACTTACACGATTCAAGTTAGATATCCAGGATTATCACACCGTCGTACAGACACCCTAAATCTTACAGATCGTCTATTCCAAAAACAAGTGGACAAACATTTTTAAGGTACGTTTGACAGAGAGAATTTTAGAGATAAGAAATGAAGTAGAGAATTGAATTTTTGGAAATGAAATCCAAGGAGATAGTTATTTGAATTCCGTTGTTTGATAGCATCAGAGATTTGAAATAAAAATACTCATGCAAATCTTGTTTTTCTTTATTTTTTTTAAATATAAAAATAAATAAATAATAATTATAATAAATATTATTATTATTATTATAATAAATAATAACAACAATAAATAATATATAACATATAAAATAAATAATAATAATAATAATAAACTTTAAAAATATAAATAAAATAATAATAAATAACAATAATAAAATAATAATAATTATTAATAAATAACGATAAAAAACTAATAATTAATAATAATATTAAATAAAAAAAAATAATAATATATAGTATTTGTTCTAGTGTATGCAACAATTTTAAAGTAATACAATAGTATTTTGTTCATAAGAAATGCAGCTTAGTTATAAGTGTTTTTTTTTCTTATAAAATATGCACAATTTTGAATCACCATGAAAAGGTTTTATTTTCTAATTATATAAAACTGCATGTGATCAGTGGTCTTTGTTTGCATAGCTGTGAAGTTGGTGCACAATAATAGTTTTACATATCAGTGGCTTTGTGTCTAAAAAATATACGCTAAATATCTTACTTTTGCATATTTAATCCTTTCTGACGACGAAACAAAATGTTTGTTTGTTCTACATCGAAAAACTTCTGCAATCACGAGATTGTTCTTTAAAAAGTTGGCCCGAAATGCCTTATCCGGATGATAGATACATAACTAATTTTGGTAATCGACTTATACATGACGAGACTAATTACAACCCAATAAAGCTACAGGCTGAATATGAACAGTTATACACATCTTTAACCACAGAAGAGAAAGGTGTCTATGACACAATATTGGGTTCTATTGAAGCAGGTATTGGTGGCGCTTACTTTTTATACGGATATGGTCGAACAAGGAAGACGTTTTTATGGAAAACGCTTCCTGTCGAAATTAGAAGAAAAGGGGATATAGTATTAAATGTGGCATACAACGGTATTGCATCATTGCTAATGTCTGGAGGTAGAACTGCTTATCCAAGGGTCCATATTCCAATAAACGTTGATGAGACTTCCACTTGATCCATTTGTCCGCAAAGTGATTTGGGCGCATTGTTAAACAGATGTAAAGGCCAATCTCTTTCCAAAGTCGGTTTATATCTTCCACGTCCTGTTTTCACCCGTGGACAACTTTACGTTGCTGTTTCACGAATAAAAAGCAAAAAGGGGTTGAAAGTTGTTGTTTGTGATGAGGATGGTAATATTTCCAACACTACTACAAACGTGGTGTATAAAGAAGTTCTTCAAGGTTTATAAGAAATGTTCAACATGTGTGTTGTTTTTATATTCGTACATTTTATTACATGTTTTGTCAACGATTTATTTTTCAACCACAACATGTTTAACTAAAGTCTAATTGTGTTTTATGTCAACAAATAGGTGTTCGCGCATTAAAACTTGGCAACCAACTACACAACTATGGCAACCATCATCTCATAGTCAAAATAATCAACTTTGGAGTTTAAAAATGCATGGAACTCTTTATTTTAGTTTTTGTAAAATCATAACATTACTGTGTAATGATACATGTTTACTTTCGGTTTTTCTTAATTTCATATATTATTTCTTCATGCTATTCATTGTGTATTTCTCTTAAATTACTTTGTCATGACACTTCTTAGAAATCAATTTTTCTAAGATATCTCGTGATTTTACGGGTCTTTAAGCTAGTGCTTTATATATTAGTATAGAAGTATGAATAAAGTTATGAGGTAGTAGAGATACGTCAAACGCATTCTAATATTGTAAGCCCAATCAAAAGTCCCTAATTATATTTTGTAACCAACATAAAAAAACCGTGAATTGTGAATTTGAGGCGAAGAGTATAATTAAAAATTAAATGAAATTATAATCACTTAAGAATAAAATAAATAGGTATTTATTATTTTAATTTAATAAAATTGATGTGGTTGTTTTTTTTCGAACGATAAATGAAATTAAGAAAAAAGGACTAACAAGTTAAGGAGCTAGATAGAGTTATGAGGGTGGGATATAGCTCTACAAGGATTATGAACCAACCAATCCAATTAAAATGTGAGTTCCTACGTCTACTTGTGATTCAATGATAAAACAAAGTTTTGATGTCGTTGAAGAGGAGAACTCTTGATGGCCATTTTGGAGAAAAAATAGTATTGTTTTCAGGAAGTAATATAATCGGATGCACAAATGTTTTTAACCGTAATATAAGATACTCAGAAAGTGAATTAAAACGAAGAGTAGAAACACATATCTATGGACCGTGTGCATTTTAAATTTATTTGGGAAAAATGGATGTTTTCTTTAAAAATTAACACTAAATCAGAAAATTTTATCGAGTCGGGTTCGGGTTATTTGCGTCGGGTCGAATTCATGTTGAGGGTAAAAATAATTTACCCGAACCCGCCCCGATTTGAACTCGGGTTAGTCGAGTTCGGGTCTATTCGGGTCGGCTCTACTCGGGTCGGTCTATTCGGGTCGAGTCTACTTGGGTCGGCCCTATTCGGGTTCGGGTCAACCAGAATATGAGTAAAATATAAAAAAAACTTTTTTTTACATTTTTAATATAATTTATATTTAATTTAAGTTTTAAAAAAAAAATTCTTATTCGGGTCAATCGGTTGACCCGAAACCGAATTAGACATAAATATTTTACTCGATGTCCGACCCGATTTCGAATTCAGGTTAGCCGGGTTGACCCGACTAACCCGAATTGTAATTTCAACCCGAGTAACCCGACCCATGCTCGGTTCGGGTCGGAAATACTGATACCCCTACCCGCGGGCACCCCTAGCTCCGTCCTTAATTATTTCTGAACCCCCAAAAGGATCAGATTGTAGTTTGGACTACAACATCGAAGAATCTTGAAGATTTTGATGGAAGAGGAGACTAATCCGCCAAAAAAATTACATCTTGAAGGTTTTGAAGACACATATTCTTATGGCCTTTCCTTCACTTGGTGATTCTTTCTTTCTATAAGACGAAAATGAAATTCAAACTTAATGTAATTTCCTAGAAAGTGTCTTCGCTCTTGCTTGTTGCCTTGTTCTTATCTAATATGACGCGAATTTATATGTAGCTGATCCAGGTTCATATTACATTTCTTCTCAAATAAATGAGCACATACCGAAATAACAAACTACGAATACCCTTCAACTGACTAGGCCAAGAGGGTGACAAAATGTCAACATCAACTTCATCGCAACCATGTTTCAGTTTTTCTCTTGCAGAAATTCAGTCTGCAACCAAAGACTTTGATTATACACTGGTCATCGGACAGGGAGGATTTGGGAAGGTATACAAAGGTTGTATTTGTATCGAAGAAACTAGTCTTGTCGTGGCTATGAAACGGTTGGATTCTATGTCCAATCAAGGGGCACCTGAATTCAGAGCAGAGATAGATATGCTTTCTACGTTGCGCCATTGTCACTTGGTATCTTTGATTGGTTTTTGTGAGGATAACAGGGAGATGATCCTTGTTTATGAGTATATGCCCCGCGGAACCCTATATGATCATCTACACAAAACCAACACTTCCTTAAGTTGGGTGCAAAGATTGAAGATAGCCATAGGCACTGCACGTGGAATTGATTACCTTCACACAGGTGTAGGAACCCAACATGGAGTCATACATCGTGATGTGAAAACTTCTAACATTCTTTTGAATGAGAATTGGGAAGCTATGATTTCAGATTTTGGGTTGTCCAAAATAGGACCAACTAATCAATCAGCGACATACATTGATGCTAGTGTTAAGGGCACATTCGGGTATCTTGATCCATAGTATTTCTATATGAAATTGAGTATAATGCAGTTCGTTTTTCTCAGTTCTTGCTAATTGAAAGTCCAACCAATATCGGGTTTTTAACTGTTTTTGGTTGTTAATCTTTTTTGGATATTCTATTTGCTAATTCAAACAACACGTAAAAAAAATGGAAAATATTAATCTACTTATACGTAAAACAAATTGCAAATACCAAATCTTTTATTCAATTAAGGACAAGGAACTAGTAAGCAAAGCACAAGTAACCAACTAACAAATTTAACAAGAAAATGTAACTAATTCAACAATCTAACAAATTTACCAAATTTAACAAACTTAACAAACTAGATGATGTAACAAATTTCAACAAAATTACAACTAACTATTCTTACCCAATTCTAACAAACTTTTTAACAAAATTTTAACTATTTTTTTTTACTAATTTTTTTTATAAAATTTCTAAACCTTCCTTTTACAAAATCCCATTTTGATTATCAATTCTAACTGCTAAGACTAATAGTTTAACACTTAACAGATTTATAACCTCCTAGGACTGTAACTGAATTTTAACTACACAGGATCAAGGACTAAATTTGTATGATCACAAAATATTCCAAATTTAACAGTAAACAAATTCTACCATCAAAACTACTAAGCATGCAACGTAACTCTAAGCTAAACTTGCGTTCAATAGAAAAATGAGCTTAACCATTCCATCCGTAGTCGAGTCCGTTGATGGCGAAGATTAGCGCTGAGCTAGCTTAATCAAACACAACCTTAGAATGTGTACCGAGACAAACTATTATCGTAAACGAACTCGAAGCTATTGAACCAATATCAGCAACACATTTCTGAACAAAGACTTGTTAAACCATCGCCGTCAACGCAAGAACTCAGCTATCCCACACTTGTACTACTTTAACTGTAAATCCACACCACTATCAATAGCAACATATCCTCTATCCTAATGAATCGAATGCATAATCTCTGATATCAAACGAACTACTTCTCGCATAACGAATCGATACAGAATCAATCAACGATAACTCGCTAGTATAAAATCTGCATCATAATCTTCCATTCGAACTCACATGTAATGACGAATCTCGGAATCAACTGCTACTATGTAAATCAGCTTCGAGCTATCAAACCAAACGAATCGAAACTGATATCGAAACTCCTACTCAATATTACTTTACAACTTCGATCTGAAAACTACTTCGTATGTAACACCGGCTATCACTATCAACTCGTACTGATCAATCTGCTGCTACAATAAAACCTCGAAAATCCGAATGTGTTTTTGTGAATCTCTCTATACTAAACTCAAATATCGACACCTGTTAAACCTAACCAACCGCAAAGAACTAGATCCTATCTGCTGCTACTATCCTGCTACGGTCTTGATCTCAACTGAAATAAAACGTTCCTTCTTGAACTGAAATCAGAATTGTTTAACAGAAGTATTATCCTACTTCACGAACTAACACTAGCAGAACTTGTATCAGGAACAAGGATCGATATATTGCTATAAATGATCAACGTTGCAGCCTAGTACTCTGTAGAACTCTGGCAGAATCATAAAGTTTAACACCTAATTCCGACAAAGCTTCAATCTTGCATTAAAAGTTCATTACAGTAACTCACAATCCAGCCAAAAACAGTAACTCGATTCAACAGCATCAACTATGTATGATTCTGCTAAGTGTAAAGGGAAATTTGAGAGAATATGAGAATGAAGAAGTGTATTTTATTGATGAATGGTAAATGATGATTACAACTGATTGTAACTAACTGGAACAGAATGGTAACTAACTAATGTGAAAACATAGAGAAAGTGCTACTATGTGAAAACTAACTATTGGCTAGCTAACTGTGTGTAAAAAAAATACACACTAAGTTCTACGTACGTCTAAAATGAAGTACAAAAGGAGGTATTTATAAGCGAGAGAACATGCAGGGGTGGTGAGTTATAAATTGTTCTGTCCAATGGGAAAATGCCACGTGGAGGAAGCTGTTGGAGTTTTAGGGTCATGATCCGGATCAAAGTAAATTATAGAGTGTGATTGGTTGTGGTGGTTGATTGGGATTCGGTTTGTTCTATTAAATGGGGGAAGAAATAATGCGCTTTAATTGCCATCATTTTATGCTTCAATCCGTGTGACATACTACTTTGCATTGTGATTGGTTAATGTGTGTACACTTGGATCACCACTTTCTGCTGTTGGCAAATTCAGTCCCTGGAATTTACAGATTTATAATTTGAGCTTGGCACTTTATAAACTTGTCATTTCTGATCCTTTGAGCTTCAAACTTGAACACAAATGATCCCTTGACTTGACGACCTGACTTTTGACTAGGTTTAACTTTGATCTTGACTCTTCCAAAATTGCACTTTAAGTCCCTTAACTTTTGAATGTTGTCAAGATAGGTCCTTTGTCTTCTCATGGCTTGTCATCTTTGATCCTTCTTTGTCTTTTTCATCCATTTGAGCTTGATTTTTCCTTGTTTGCTTGAAAATGTATCCTTTTACCTACACAAGTGTACACAAACACAAACATACCACATAATACTGTTTTTTGCAAGATAAATCGGTATTTTGCTTCATGTTTTAGGGTTATTTGTTGATAAAGGATACGAGTTTAAGCTCATATCAAAATCCCCTACACTTGAACATTGTCATGTCCTCATGCAATATTATATATTAAAGCTCAAATTTACATTTCCCTCATAATTAACCCACCTTGGCCATATGAGATGCATCTACACTACTCTAAACTAAATGATGCATGATTTTGACTTTTAATAATGCAATGAACAAAATACAATTCTATCTATATCTTTTTGATTTTTTTTCTTGAAATGGTTTTGATGGAAATAACTCATAAAGAATTCAATGGCTTAGATTAGGGCTTGGGTACCATGGACATTTATCACCCTCAAGTTTCACTTTCCCCATACCAAGCTTAAAAAAATGGGATCATTGCATTCACAAGTAAAAAGTGCATCAACTTATTCATGACAATTAAATGTGGAACCGGTTATTATTTGAGCAAATTGCTTGTGGGCAAATTTGTCATTTATTTCAAGCGTGAAGTATAAGAAATGCAAAATCCAAAAATAAGGAAGCACGGTTTTAATCCTAAGTAATCCTCTCATCCATTACTTGAAAAACCGCTCACAATTAATACAAGTCCGTTTCAAGAGTAATAAGTCATTCGCCTTATGTGTAAAATCCTCATGTCATGCTTTCATAAGTAGCTACACACTCGCTAAGGAAAGAAAAATAAAACTCACGCAATAATTTACATCCGCCATCTTTTTGAGACTTTGGATCTTCAACCCCGCAACCCGTCAAGGTAATATTGGATTGGAGCAATCTATTGAATCCCCGCAACCCGTCAAGGTAATATTGGAACTCAATAGTCACTATAATTAACACCACACTGCCCCTCTTGGGAGTCTTGTATTATTTTTTTTCTCTTTCTTTCTTTTTTTTTTTTTCTAGCCACTCATTTTTTTCATAAGCCGCTCTTATTTTTCTTTATTCCTCACAAAGAAATTTGAAAAGAAGAAAAGGAAAAACACCCGCTAAATATGGAGCATGACATAAGTCTAGTACACATAAAACGTGCTAACTTAGAATCTTAAGACGTACTCATATCAACCATGAATGATTAGTCAAAAATGCATAAGAGATTACAAACCAATTAAAACCGTACTTGATTATTTATTAACAATTATATACATGCGAAGAAAATAGAGGTAAAGAAGAGAAGGGTTTAGCCACAAGTAATTGCCATGAAGTCTATCTAGCCCTTTTACACTTGCTTCAACTCTATCATTTCCCATTCTCCACAAATTTAAAATTTCAAATAATGAAATTGGTGGATGCTTAGCCTAATAGACCAATGAAGGACTACATGGTTAAGGATACTAGCTAGAGAATGCTAAAATAAGCAAACTCGGGTTGAGTCAAAATATCCATGGCGGGCCTAATATGTCAAAGAAGTCTAAACTTGTTAAAACCATGTTTTATTATATTTTTCCTTTTATATATTTTTGATGAAAAACAAAAGAAAAAAATATATACAATGCAAATGTGTTATGCAAAATGATTGATGCAAAAATTATGAATGCATATTTTTGTTGGCCAAAGTAGATCAAAAATTTGAAAAATGTTGAAAATTCAATTTTCCATGTTATCATGCAAGACAATGACAAGTTCTAGGTAAGGTCACTTCGATAGAAGACCCCCCTACACTTAAGCTAAACATTTTCCTCAATGTTTAAGAGCATGGAAGTATAAAAACTTCCCCTACACTTATGACAATGAATAGACGTTGCTTAACCCAAGTTAAGGAAATGACAACTATTAGTGAAATCATGTTTAAGCATAAGGTGTCAATGAAAAATCACTAAAGTAACGAAGTGAACCGGATACAAGGGCCTCCTCCATAAGCTCCAAAGCATGAAATGAGTGAGCAACCCTACAAACAACATGAAGACAAAAGAAGGCACCCCCCTACACTTAATCTTGACTATATACCTTTTTATGATTCCTATCCTATCACACTCTATACTAGATGATCTAATCCTAGTTATTCAAGCTTGATTTAAAAAGTCTCTAGCTCGACTCATCCCACACTCAAAAGTGTCTAAAACCTATCATGGAGAAAAATTTTTGCCCTTTTGAAGAAAAATCTCCATGATGAGGTAAAACAAGTGTTCATTTACCAAAACTCCATAAATATCCACCAGGATCAAATACATAATTACCCTCCCACTTATAACACAATTCAACAACTAGCTTCCCAAGCAATGGTGAAAAGAATGAGGTGTAATTCTCTAAAATGGTTTCCCATATGTTCTTCCCAAGGTGATAGGGTAAAGCTCTCAAATCTTTCACAAGGTTTCCTTTTATTGCATCAGGTGGATACTGAGATGGTTTAGCAAGCTCTATGCCAGGATCAAAAATCCGTTCCTTGATGGGAAAACAACAAGTGTTGGTTGCCTTAGAATATTCTCCTTTGTAGTTCACATGGTGAGAGAAAGGTTGTGAAGGCATGGGTAACAACAAGCTCTTGGAAGGAACCATCATGACTTGTTTTCCTTTATCACTTTGAAAGGTTTAGATGGGCAAGGAAGAAGGTAAAGGATCTTCATGCAATAGAGATTCTAAATAGAGTATGTCCCCCTCCTCATCAAAATATCCAAGAGTATACTCAAAAGGTATATCCACCTCTAAAAACTCATCAATCTCATCAATGATAGAATCCTCCTCATCACCATAAACATCATAGATAGGTCTATCAAAGATTGGTGATTCCTCAAAACCCAAAGAAGTATGATCATCAACAAATGGAGAGTCACAAGTAAAAATCTCATCATCACTATAGTCATCATATATTGGTGTATCACAAAGAAGAGATTCTTCATCACTAAAATCCGCATGAATATCATCATTATCATGGAAAAGTGGATTGTCATATGGGGTTTCACCAAGGTTTAGCTCTTGAGGTTCATGAAAATCCAAGGATGAAGTAATGGAAGCTATGGTCTCAACATATGGAGGATCATAATTACCACTTGTGCAAGCTTCATGAAAATATTCACCACAAACTTCATCAAGGATATCAACTTGATTTACCTCCTTATCAATAACATCAATATGCTTCACGGTCTCGTGTTCATTGGATTTCTTAGACAACTTCCCCGTGTTAAACACAACTCTTTCATCTCCTACCCGCATTATGAGTTCACCTTCCGCCACATCTATTAAAGTTCGACCCGTTCTCAAAAATGGCCTACCAACAATCAAAGGAACTCTCGGATCCATATCATAATCAACTACCACAAAATCCGCGGGAAAAGTAAATCTATCAACCCCAACAAAAACATCCTCCGCAATTCCCACCGGATAAGCTATAGTACGGTTGGCCAACTCAAGAGTCATCTTAGTAGGAGTGAGCTCGGGAAGTGAAAGTCTCTTCCAAACCGATAATGGCATAAGATTTATGCTTGCTCCTAAATCCGCTAAAGCCATACAATTTTCCACCCCCGGGAAATTGCAAGGAATCAAAAACCTCCCAGGATCTCCAAGCTTAGTAGGCAACTTCTTAAGCAAAACCGCGGAGCAATTTTCATTCAATGAAGCATTAGGCAAATCCACCAATCTTTCCTTGTTAGAAAGCAAGTCCTTAATCATCTTAGCAAACTTAAGCATATTGGCTAAGGCTTCCGCAAAGGAGATATTGATGTTAAGTTGCTTGAACATCCTCAAAAAGTTAGAAACTTGGATATCATCCTTGTTCTTAAGCTTTTCTTTTCTCAATCTTGAAGGATAAGGAAGACTTGGTTTTGGTTGTGGTTGAGGTGTGGATGAAGGATTTTCCTTATTGAGTGTTTCATGAATAGGCTTTGAAATTGGAGAAATGGGAGCATTTTGAGGTGGTGAAGTAGAAGTAGAGGGCTTGTCACAAGTAGGAGCACAAGTGGGTTGAACAATAGTAGGTTTAGGAGGTGAAGGATCCTTTGTTGTTGTTCCACTCCTTGTTGTAATAGCATTGACATTGGCCCGTGGGTTTGTTTGTGTATTGGAAGGTAAAGCCCCTTGTGGTCTTTGATTTAATACCACCAAAACCCTATTGAATTGGTCATTCATTTTCTTCTCCATAGCTTGGAACTTCCTTTCATTCTCTTGATTCATTTTTTGCAAGAGATCCATTGTGTTAAACTCTTGTGGCACATAACCTTGAAAACCTTGAGGTTGGAAAGGTAAAGGTTGAGCATTAAATCCTTGATTTGGTGGATAAAAGGTATTTGCTTGAGGTTGAAATTGATTGGGTGCCTTGTAGTTATTTCCTTGGTATGGTGGTCTTTGCCCTTGATTCCTTGGTAAAATTTGAGAAGTATTTTGTGGAATTTGGGTGGGTGGTTGGGGTGGGAAGCCGGGTGGAGAAAGGCAGTTTTGGGATTTGTAAGAAAGGTTATTTGGATTGATATTAGGCTTGAAGTGTTCACGGTGTTCTTCTTGGTAAGCATAGCATTCCCCTTTATACCCTTGCACCTTATCACATTGTTCATAAGAATGGGGACCTCCACAAGTAACACAAGAAATGGTGATGGCATTCACATTATTTGAGGAATTGTTCAATGACAAGTTCTTAAAAGTTTGAAGCATTTCTTGTTGTGCTTGCAAATTCCTCTCACTATCTCTATCCATCCTTTGAAAAATCGCTTCTTGAAACTTGAGGAGTGGGTTGTCATAAGTGATTTGAGAATTGTTTTGGATAACATGAACCTTTTCTTCAAATGGATTGTTTGTTTGAACCATTGCCTTAGTCTCAATAATGTCCAAAGCCTCTTGGTATGTCTTAAGAAGAATATTCCCTCCCGCGGAAGCATTGAGTGAATCTTGGTGGTGAGCTTTAAGGCCATCATAAAAGAGGTTGATTTGGTGAACTTGATCCAATCCATGATTAGGGCATCGCCTCAACAACTCACTATACTCTTCCCAAGCATCACTAAAGGATTGACTAGGTTTTTGTTGAAAGCCCATAATTAAAGTCCTCAAAGCCATAGTCTTATGTGGAGGAAAGAACTTGTTCAAAAACTTAGTGGTGAAACCATCCCATGTGGTGATACTATCGGGTGGTTGGGTGTCTAACCAATGCTTAGCACTCCCCTCTAAGGAAAATGACACTAACATCAACCTAATGACCTCATTTGGAACCCCATTATGCTTAATGGTATTGCAAAGTGAAAGGAATCTCTTAAGGTGAGCATGAGGATCCTCATTTTGTTTACCCAAGAAAGGTGATTGTGCAACCATATTGATCATAGATGTATGTAGCTCAAATGTGTTAGCGGGAAAGTCGGGAATCTTAATGGCACTAGAATATCCATGAATGTTGGATTGCATACGTTCATACAAAGTGCGATTATCAATAGCCATGGCTTCTTGTGGTGGAGTCAAAGCACGATTCTCGTGATCGGCTTGGTGGACGGTGGTGGTCTTACTCTTTCTCTTTTTCTTCCTTTTTGGAGGAAGAGGTTGTACACCAATCGGTATTTGTGCACGCCCGCGAGTGAGCATGCAACTCAATACGAGGAATGAGAGAGAAGCTCTCGTGTGACTTTGAAGAGAAATGGATTATCCTCTTCGAGTTCCAATATTAAATATCCACAAGAAAATAACACTATACGTATATACTACTTTGGGTGCAAGACCCCCAATAAAGCCTTCCTTCTTAGAATACTCCCAAGTGAATGGGGGGTTAGGTGGCGCGAAGCACTTAAGTACCTATTGACCCTTAGATGGCATTTTATAGCACATCGCCTTTCTATTCACTTAAACGTTCGTATTCTTCGAATTGTTGCTTATTGAGAGTATTTATCTATTCTTGCTTTATTTTGTTTGATCGATACACGTGTCAAGGACCGGAACACCCCTCAACACGGTGTATTGCCTCGACAATACTTTAAGATATGTAAATTGATTGTTCTTATACGTATACGTATTTACTTATAATAATATATGGAAAATATTTTTGTATTTATGAGTTTTTTAAGGGAAAATACTATATGTACATAAAAACCGAGAGAAACCAATAATATATATTTTTGGGTGCAATCTCTTAGGAAAAAGATTGCTTTTTGGATTTTTTATTTTTTTTTGGTCAATTCTTTAGGAAAAGAATTGTTTTGTTAATTTTTTAGTTTTTATATATTTTTATATTTTTGATTTTTTATTTGTTTTTGATTTATGATACGTAAAAATAACGTTCACAAAATGAACGGATCCCAAAAGCCAATGAAAACCGTCAATCGATAGTCTCTCGTGTAGTCAAAGAACCGGCAGCGGCGCCATTTGAAATTGAGTATAATGCAGTTCGTTTTTCTCAGTTCTTGCTAATTGAAAGTCCAACCAATATCGGGTTTTTAACTGTTTTTTGTTGTTAATCTTTTTTGGATATTCTATTTGCTAATTCAAACAACACGTAAAAAAATGGAAAATATTAATCTACTTATACGTAAAACAAATTGCAAATACCAAATCTTTTATTCAATTAAGGACAAGGAACTAGTAAGCAAAGCACAAGTAACCAACTAACAAATTTAACAAGAAAATGTAACTAATTCAACAATCTAACAAATTTACCAAATTTAACAAACTTAATAAACTAGAAGATGTAACAAATTTCAACAAAATTACAACTATCTATTCTTACCCAATTCTAACAAACTTTTTAACAAAATTTTAACTATATTTTTTTACTAATTTTTTTATAAAATTTCTAAACCTTCCTTTTACAAAATCCCATTTTGATTATCAATTCTAACTGCTAAGACTAATAGTTTAACACTTAACAGATTTATAACCTCCTAGGACTGTAACTGAATTTTAACTACACAGGATCAAGGACTAAATTTGTATGATCACAAAATATTCCAAATTTAACAGTAAACAAATTCTACCATCAAAACTACTAAGCATGCAACGTAACTCTAAGCTAAACTTGCGTTTAATAGAAAAATGAGCTTAACCATTCCATCCGTAGTCGAGTCCGTTGATGGCGAAGCTTAGCGCTGAGCTAGCTTAATCAAACACAACCTTAGAATGTGTACCGAGACAAACTATTATCGTAAACGAACTCGAAGCTATCGAACCAATATCAGCAACACATTTCTGAACAAAGACTTGTTAAACCATCGTCGTCAACGCAAGAACTCAGCTATCCCACACTTGTACTACTTTAACTGTAAATCCACACCACTATCAATAGCAACAGATCCTCTATCCTAATGAATCGAATGCATAATCTCTGATATCAAACGAACTACTTCTCGCATAACGAATCGATACAGAATCAATCAACGATAACTCGCTAGTATAAAATCTGCATCATAATCTTCCATTCGAACTCACATGTAATGACGAATCTCGGAATCAACTGCTACTATGTAAATCAGCTTCGAGCTATCAAACCAAACGAATCGAAACTGATATCGAAACTCCTACTCAAGATTACTTTACAACTTCGATCTGAAAACTACTTCGTATGTAACACCGGCTATCACTATCAACTCGTACTGATCAATCTGCTGCTACAATAAAACCTCGAAAATCCGAATGCGTTTTTGTGAATCTCTCTATACTAAACTCAAATATCGACACCTGTTAAACCTAACCAACCGCAAAGAACTAGATCCTATCTGCTGCTACTATCCTGCTACGGTCTTGATCTCAACTGAAATAAAACGTTCCTTCTTGAACTGAAATCAGAATTGTTTAACAGAAGTATTATCCTACTTCACGAACTAACACTAGCAGAACTTGTATCAGGAACAAGGATCGATATATTGCTATAAATGATCAACGTTGCAGCCTAGTACTCTGTAGAACTCTGGCAGAATCATAAAGTTTAACACCTAATTCCGACAAAGCTTCAATCTTCCATTAAAAGTTCATTACAGTAACTCACAATCCAGCAAAAAACAGTAACTCGATTCAACAGCATCACCTATGTATGATTCTGCTAAGTGTAAAGGGAAATTTGAGAGAATATGAGAATGAAGAAGTGTATTTTATTGATGAATGGTAAACGATGATTACAACTGATTGTAACTAACTGGAACAGAATGGTAACTAACTAATGTGAAAACATAGAGAAAGTGCTACTATGTGAAAACTAACTATTGGCTAGCTAACTGTGTGTAAAAAAAATACACACTAAGTTCTACGTACGTCTAAAATGAAGTACAAAAGGAGGTATTTATAAGCGAGAGAACATGCAGGGGTGGTGAGTTATAAATTGTTCTGTCCAATGGGAAAATGCCACATGGAGGAAGCTGTTGGAGTTTTAGGGTCATGATCCGGATCAAAGTAAATTATAGAGTGTGATTGGTTGTGGTGGTTGATTGGGATTCGGTTTGTTCTATTAAATGGGGGAAGAAATAATGCGCTTTAATTGCCATCATTTTATGCTTCAATCCGTGTGACATACTACTTTGCATTGTGATTGGTTAATGTGTGTACACTTGGATCACCACTTTCTGCTGTTGGCGAATTCAGTCCCTGGAATTTACAGATTTATAATTTGAGCTTGGCACTTTATAAACTTGTCATTTCTGATCCTTTGAGCTTCAAACTTGAACACAAATGATCCCTTGACTTGACGACTTGACTTTTGACCAGGTTTAACTTTGATCTTGACTCTTCCAAAATTGCACTTTAAGTCCCTTAACTTTTGAATGTTGTCAAGATAGGTCCTTTGTCTTCTCATGGCTTGTCATCTTTGATCCTTCTTTGTCTTTTTCATCCATTTGAGCTTGATTTTTCCTTGTTTGCTTGAAAATGTATCCTTTTACCTACACAAGTGTACACAAACACAAACATACCACATAATACTGTTTTTTGCAAGATAAATCGGTATTTTGCTTCATGTTTTAGGGTTATTTGTTGATAAAAGGATATGAGTTTAAGCTCATATCACTATACCAGAAAACTGACAAGAAAAACGGATGTTTTTGCATTTGGGGTCGTCTTGTTTGAATTGCTATCTGGAAGGCTGCCAGTTGACTTACAACATGTTGAGGAGGAATGTAGTTTAGAAAGGTGGGCTCAAAAATGTGTGAAAGAACGAAAATTTGATCAATTGGTTGATTCTAGTGTTGGGATATGCGATCGTTTAGCCATCGGAAATATGTGAGCCTATCGGGGGCACACACTCAATACGGAGAACACACTTTTATTATACGTTTTATTATTTATAATTAAACGTTTAATACAAACTTCACTATTATTTAATTAACAGTGGTTAAATTAATTAACGGGATTTAATTAATTTAATACGAGTGCGTTATTTAAAATTTGGAAGGAAATCGACTTCTAGAAACCCTAAGGCCATTCAGCCGGATATTGTGTATAGGGGGTTCTAGAAGATTTTTGGTTATTGGTTTTTGGTAAGTAAATATTCAAGAATATTTGATTAAGGTAATCTTTTCCTTAATTAGGTTTCTTGGATTGGGACTTAAGTTTTGAGGAGGTGGAGAATGTGTATAAATACACAAACACCTAACTCATAATTTTTGTCTCTCTCCCATGTCCCTTGTTCCATCCGATCGCAACAAACCACACAAACAAACCAAACGATTTTTCCCATTAACCCTAAAAAACACATAAAGGTTTAACCTTTATAAGATCAATCCTTTTTGGTGGTTTTCTTATAAAGTCTTAAGTTTTTTAACTAAACCCTAAATCACTAGATTTAGGTTTTAGTTCTCCCCTTGGTGGTTCGACATGCATAAACCCTAGTTAGGGTTTATGTGATTTTGGGTAATCAATCTTGTAACATCTATAAACCAATCCTTACGTAATCCCACTTAGGGTTTTGGATCTAGGGTTTCTAGTTACAAGATTATACACTTGTTGTTTGAGAAGTGAAGTTACTACTAGCATCGTAGTGATGTTCGTTTGACGTGTCGTGTGAGCAAACGATGGAGATGGTAATTTAACCGTTAAAGTTCAAGATCAAGATCAAGATGTATTAATTGATTTATTCAACTAATTAAAGGTTGGTTTTAAATTGTTTTTTTTATGTGCTTAATCATGTATGTTATACTAGATCCATTCCGTTGCGTACTCGTAGTTAATGGTTAACTAGTATTCAAAATTTCAATAGTGGCATCACGATTCAATTCGTATGGCATTCATAGGTTACACATAGAATAAAACACGCTTGCTTCGTTTTAAAAATCTCTTTTATTTATGTTTTTATGACAATTACATGCATACTTGTCATAAAGTTTTAATCTTGATCCAGATAATGGTTAAAATTGGGTAGGTTAAATTGAGCCGGTTAATAATTACGAGTGTTTTATTATCCATCAAAGACTTTTGCATCTCACTTTTGTGATACTTTGCACGTCATCAAGTACCTTGCTCGAAAACTTGATGAGGGTCTTTGGTCCTCAATTTGGGGAAGACTCATTCGAGACTTGGATCTTATATGATTTATCGCTTTCATATAGAGTCTGTCTTCTGCTTCTACCCCCTTCTAGTCTGTTTTTATGTGCTCATTTGTTTTCTATTATGAATTGCAAAACGTTATAATTCAAGATTCTAGGAATCATAAAAACGGATCTCTACTTACATCGAAACTAGCTTTAAAAGTATGTCATATTAATACAACATATTTTCCTTGCGAATCGGCTATGTGTTATTTGTTAAAAATCGTTTTTTGGAACAAATATTAATATGGACATAAGATCTATGAAACTTGTTTTTATTATAATCTAATTGTTTTGCGAAATCATATTGTCACTCAAGTTGGGCTTACATACCGTAATGATGGCTTATAAACTATCTTCTCAACGACATAATTTGAAAAATTAATTGGTTTATAATACTTAAAAACATCATGTTTTTTTGTGATTTACTAATGGGGGACTTGCTATTGCACTACGTGCTCTAGTCAAGCTATCTAGGGTTTGAATGATCCTTAATCTTTTCCCATGTCATGTACATGTTTCGGCATCTATATGATAATTATCCCAAGCACTTGCACCCTCGGGCGCATGAAGAGTAGGATATATGGTTTGATCCTTCTTTAATCTTTTTCCGTGGTAAACACGCCTAAATCAAAGTTAACAAAAGGGTTTTCTTAACTTGTGCTAAAAGATGATTGCATGCATCTTTTACACGTTTTTGACATTTGTTTTTTAAAACTTATGTGATACCTATTTGAATTTTTAAGTCTATGCCACCTAATTTAATAACACTTGTAGTCTTTTTTCGTCATCTGGTCAGACCTAGGGCGAATCATACACCCAAGGCGATTTTTGTCACTAGTCAGACCTTTGCCAATTATTGCATGCTTTAAATTGGTACGACTTAAGTCGAGTTCCCGGTCAGATTCAGAACCCGAGGCATAAGATGAGATGAAACATACTCATGACTTTATTACGTGTAGAACAAGTTTGTTTGAGATGTTCAATGGTACTCGAAAGAGATGAGAGAACGTCCCATCCAAACACTCTACAACAAATAAACTTCATGAATCGTCTCATAATTCTAAGAGTTGCACTTGTAATGCAATTAATGCTCGTCGCTTACCTCTTGCCCTACTTGATACTAGACGGTCAGACCTCTAATATTAATTGGGAGTGCAAGTAAGGATCTTAGTCTTATTAGTAAATAATTGGGTAGTTAATTTTATTAAGAATTTAATTATCGAAAATATTAAATTGAACTTTCTAATGTTTCATTTAATTGTGTTATTGCAACATAATTCGTAAACTAAAGTTGTTTTCTTATAGGAAACAAACATAGTCTCTTTTCCTGGTATGAAAAGTGAGACTTAATCCTATCTCTTCTCATTAGTTGAAAAGAATAAGATAGGACCATAATCGAATCGTTATCGATTGCATTTAAACTCACTTTTAATATTTCATTATCCTAACCCGGTTCTGAAATCTTTGAAAGATAACGTATTTTGTGTGTCTAAAGTCTATAGCTACCAAAATAAATGGCATCTTGCACTTGACACGATATATGAGTTTAAACCGCAAAGAGTAAAGAATTTACTAGCACTTTGCTAGGTATCTTTCTTGGACTCTTGTTATTCCTTAAAGTGCTAAATACCCTTGCGGCTATGTAGACGATAAAGGAGGAATTGCATGCTAAATATTCAAGTTAATTGAAAGCATGAATGGCTAGTCCCTCATCTACACAAGTAGAATTTCATATACTTTGTTCAAATACCCAAGTACATGCATACTTGTAGGCATTTTTCAGATATAAGGAAGTCAATAAATTGTTTTTTCCTTCTACTGGTGATGTAACATTTTCAATGTTGACAAATTCAGTGGGAGCGTTGCAGTTTATTACTGAAATAATATCCATGTAATATTGTCAATTTCAGTGGGAGCTAGAAGATTTATTTTCTTGCCTAGTCATCCATACTATTTCGAACTTGATTTGAAATAATTTATCACTTCCAAATATGAACAACCATTGCTTAAAGGAAATTGCATTTTATTTTATATGATAACACGTTGCCTTTTTTGTGTCGTCTTCTAAAACGTTATCTATAGAATAATAATCCATAATGCCTTGTCTAAAGTTATGGTTCTAAATCTACTTTAAATATCAATGACATTATCATATTGTTTACAACAATCAACCACATGTTGTATTGCTTGTCTTCATAATATGATGTTGTGCCTTACACAAGTGGGAGAAATTGCAAAGTGTGTGCAAGGAACAACATATGATTAGTTTCATTTGCCCAAAAGGTAAGGAAGCTAAAAATTCTACTAGGACTTGAACATACAAGATGTTTGTTGTCCTACCACATTCAATGTCATGATATAGTGAAAAGTTGCTTCAACATTTTTACTACATGTTTAGTAAATATAATTATGGTTATGATTTAATAATCATAATTTTGAAGTATAAAAATTAACTTGGAATTACTATTGAACTCAAGAGTTTGCGTTCATAATTAGTTTAGTTAGTATAATTATGGTTTCTTGAAAACACGTAATTATAAAGTCTTTGAATTACTCACCGAATTATAACATAAAGTATGTAGTAAAATAGTTATGTCTTCTTGTTAACACATAAACATTAGATCTTTGAATTATTCAAAGACTTATAATGTATACTTGATATGTTCTGTTTTCTTGTAAACGCATGAACATATAATTCTTGAACTGCTATTTCTTCTTGTAAACACATGGTTCTCGCATTGTTCAAGAAATATACATTATAGCATGCACCTAGATTTAAAATACGGATATTGTAATTTGGTACATGATCCAATTGACAAAGTTTTTAATCCAAAGAGTATTAAGTTATCTATTGAATTCTGATTTAGTCTCACAATTTCAATACTCATAGAATACCATATTATTATGGTATGTCTAAAGAGTTGAAACAAACTATATTCATATAGTTTGGTTTATGATAGCTTTAATTATTATACCTCCATGATCTGTCAAGGTTAGAAAATTACGTGTGTCATTGATACACTAAATATAGTTCAAACCTAGAAGGTATTCAAGAAAACCCAGAAATTGAAAACCCTTAATTTATTAGGGACTTTCGGTTGCTCCACTCAAACCAATCTAATCTTAAAATCTCTTGTGGTTTTTCGATTTTCCTACACTTCCGTGCTTGACGATTGTAGTGTTGGTGTTCCTCCTAGCTTGACGTAACACAAACCTTTCCTAAGGTTATTGGTTAAAAGAGTGATACAAGAATTAGGGTTCATACTAGAAACCCTAATCAGGGTTCTTGGGAGAAATCCCAATATGTCTTGATTAAATTATTTAATTTGTTAATATCTTATAAAGCATACTATTAACAAACTTGAGATAAAAATTTAAAATGTGTTTTGTAGTCTCTTTTTTTTTTCAACGGCGAGTTAGTAGTTAGTGATTCGAGCTTACAGTGACATCCAATTGGGCAGTATGCAAGCCTCGAACCTTCTCCTTAAGGGATAAACCCCACTCCTGCTTCTTAATTCGGGCCCCTGAAGGCTCCTGGTGAGACTCGAACTCGAGACCTCTCCAAGAATACCTCCCCAAGGTTACCCTTGGTGGCCAACTGAGCTAGCTCAGCTGGTTTGTTTTGTAGTCTCTCTATTAAGAACAATTTATTGTTGCTTAAATACTTAGTATTTAGAGAATGATCTCTACTTACAAAAGTAAGTGGGAGTTATAACAAATCTTGAAGATATTCAAGAGCAAAATACACAACCTTCAAAATCCACCTGTTGATGTCATATTCTGGTTAAGCATGGAAATGTCAAACCAAAGTAAATGTTACTCTCATTCATAAATCTGCAAAGATACCTCATCACTTGATTGATATTTTAATATCAATGCTGAGGAATATAAGTTAGGAGATCTTTGTAATCTACTAACTGCTAATGAATATTATCATATTTTGAATCTGATAAATATTTTAGAAATATGGATGATAAGATGCAGTCCTTAAAGGGAAAATCAATCTTTAGAATTTAATTGATGTTTCTCCTAATTATAAACCTATGAGGTTGGAAGGAGTTTCTTTTGAAGAAAGACTCACAAGGACAAAATGGTATACATAATTAATGCATGGCTAAGAATAGGAAGCTTTTAATTATACTCAAGCAATTGACTATGATTAAATCATTCTTCCATTCACGCATTGATAAATAAAGATAATTGATTGTCATATATGTTTCCGTGTATATGGAGTATGTTAATTAAGCTTTATAGTTCTCCTTTATGATTACCTTTTGCAAGAATGGTATGTAATCAAAAGGTTTATGAGTCTATAAAATCTTTATTGAGTATACAAGATGATTAATTCAAGTATGGATTAAATCATGCATCTAGAAGCTGAATCTGGAATTTAATTCAATATGATTTTGTTTAAATTTAGATAGTTTGGAGTACACTTGACATTTAGTGGGAGCACTATGTTTTTTTCTTTAAATTCATATGTTGTATAACATAGTGAAGATATCATTCCATTTAAGCTAGCTGATAATCCTTAAGATTGGAATGAAACTTCATTTGAGAATTTATGGACTAAAACAAATGACTTTGGAATAAATGTTTATTGATATAAGCATATGCGGTTATTAAGTCCAACACAATGCAATACATCATCGAAGCAAGTCTTGAATGATATATTTCACTAGACATAATTTATTACATGAATGGAAATCTTATGTTTTTAACTAAGGATTCATTATGAATATATTATATTGTGTATATGAATTGTTGTCATTTTTGTACAAGAGCAAAGTGAGATGACAAAAACAAGATCTAATTGAGAGTATTTATATTGTTGTTAAAACAAATGTTTATGAATTATGAAGCATAGTGATGTATGTGTACACTGATGCTAGAGGATAATCAATCTAGTAAAGTGAGATGTTATCATTTATGATAAATCTGCTAAACTAGATGTGCTCACAATGAGCATTGTTGCATTACACATTAAGGAATAAGAATACTTTACATTTTAAGAAACTGTAAGATGACTGTCAGAATATCGTTGATTTTAAATACCTTATATAAGGTTTGACGATATCCCCTACTATGAAACTTGCAATAGTATGAGCATATAAGAAAAGACACTCATCTTGTTCTCCAAATCTTTCACAATTGTGAAATTTGAAACAAGTATTCAGAAACTTTACTTAGATGACTATTTAGCATTCTTGTAAAGAATAGTTGAGAATGTTAGAAACATTTGACTTCAACTTGCTATATTAGTTTCATGCATATCTATTTTAGTATTTGGATAATTGGGATGGTAAGACAATAATTACTTTCTGATAAATAAAGATAGTTGGTATTTGTTATTCATTCATATAATTAATGTTGTCCTATATTTTTATGTTTAAATCCTTGAATATTTGATTATTCTAAATATGTCCATTGTCAGTTAGCAATATGGGAATATTGTCTACATTAAGACAAATGTGAGTGTTGGTTATATTCTTTGAATATATGGACGGTTCCCACCAAACTCATGTGTTATTCAAAAGGGATGCATATTTGACACCCCGAACTTTTGAATCGTTACTTTTGGATCCTTGTCATGAGTAATATTTTGAAAATGGTGATTAAGTCATCATCCTTAGACTTGAGATGCAAACAAGTTTGTGAATGTGTGAATATCACTTCTTGATTCTATGTCCAACGCTAGTTCGCCAGACCTAGTTATAAAGACTTTAATTGGAAGTGTTGTGAAGCAGCATCCACAAACACTTGTAGTCAATATAGAATTTGTTCCTCCACTTGATATAGTGTAGTGAAGTACCACTGGGCCCTCTCTAGAATTAATCAGATAATTATGTGGCCACACCCAAAGAGTAAATCAAGATGATACTTGTTTACATTTGGTATATCTGAATTAACATCTGTAACGAGAAACTAAAATTTAAACTTCATGGAATGAGTTTGGATCCATATCCATGGTTTAAACGGTACTAGTAATAAAGGGATGATTATTAGCAAGTCACATAATCGTATACCATTAATACTTTTGAGATATTCTTCTTGAAACTATACCTCAGTCATTTCCGGTTATAATGAAGCTAGATACTTCATTATGGATGTTGTATGTCTAAACTCTCACAAGTGGGAGCTGTTGGGATATGCGATCGTTTAGCCATCGGAAATACGTGAGCATATCGGGGGCACACACTCAATACGGAGAACGCATTTTAATAAAAACTTCACTATTATTTAATTAACGGTGGTTAAATTAATTAACGGGATTTAATTAATTTAATACGAGTGCGTTATTTAAATTTGGAACGAAATCGACTTCTAGAAACCCTAAGGCCATTCGAACGGATATTGTATATAGGGGGGTTCTAGAAGATTTTTGGTTATTGGTTTTTGGTAAGTAAATATTCAAAAATATTTGATTAAGGTAATCTTTTCCTTAATTAGGTTTCTTGGATTGGGCCTTAAGTTTTGAGGAGGTGGAGAATGTGTATAAATACACAAACACCTAACTCATAAATTTTTTGTCTCTCTCCCTTGTCCCTTGTTCTGTCCGATCGTAACAAACCACACAAACAAACCAAACGATTTTTCCCATTAACCCTAAAAAACACATAAAGGTTTAACCTTTATAAGATCAATCCTTTTTGATGGGTTTCTTATAAAGTCTTAAGTTTTTTAACTAAACCCTAAATCACTAGATTTAGGTTTTAGTTCTCCCCTTGGTGGTTCGACATGCATAAACCCTAATTAGGGTTTATGTGATTTTGGGTAATCAATCTTGTAACATCTATAAACCAATCCTTACGTAATCCCACTTAGGGTTTTGGATCTAGGGTTTCTAGTTAGAAGATTATACCCTTGTTGTTTGAGAAGTGAAGTTACTACTAGCATCGTAGTGATGTTCGTTTGACGTGTCGTGTGAGCAAACGATGGAGACGGTAATTTAACCGTTAAAGTTCAAGATCAAGACGTATTAATTGATTTGTTAAATTAATTAAAGGTTGGTTTAAAATTGTTTTTCTTATGTGCTTAATCATGTATGTTATACTAGATCCATTCCACTGCGTACTCATAGTTAATGGTTAACTAGTATTCAAAATTCCAACATCTAGTATAGCAGGAACAATTGCTTCTAAATGTTTAAGAAGGTTTGCTCAAACTGCATATTGTTGTCTAAATAGTGATCCAAAAAAACGGCCTACCATGACCGAGGTTGTGGCCTCACTTCAGCCTCTACTAGAACTATAGAAGAAATTTGACCTTTCTCCAGAGTCACCAAGTATATTGGGTTTCCCTTGGAAGATTCATGGTTATCTGTTTTCTACAACCCAATTACAAAACTCCGGTACGTAATCGATTATCGTGTACGTGTTCAATGGTCATACCTATTTGCACATGGGAAGATATATTTGCTTGCCATCTTTTAGTGGTTTTATTTTCTAAGTCTACATGATTTTGTACGCTCTCTTTTTTTCATTTTCTTAGACCAGATTAGTACCAATGAACCAAAGAGCCATGATAATAACATGAATCAAGATGAGGAGCTGGGGACTAGAGATGTAATAATAATCACATATTATGAACTAAAAGTTGCTATGAGGAACTTTGGGAATGACAGGTTCTTGGGTAAGGGAAGTTATGGAAAGGTTTACAAAGGTTGGGTCGATAACAATACATACTTCCCCAATAAGCATAGTATTGGATTGCCCATTGCAGTAAATAAACTTCATCGCTACAAACGTGTAAGTCCTAAAAAACCCGAGTAAAGAGCCCAAACTTTTATCTTTTATGTGTGCAAGTGTGTAACTGATATGTTACTGGTGTTTATTGGTCTTTCACATCTTAGTTGAAACTTGACAAACCCCACATATTAATATATGCAGTTTGATCTGGAAATGTTGAAAGAATTTTGTCATCCCAACCTAGTTAAGCTTATAGGATACTGCTTAAACGGTGAACAGCTATTCAGTGTATGAATTTGTACCAAGTGTTAAGCAGCATAGGTAACTCCAGATATGAATCTAACATTTATTTTCTAGAAATACTGTACTATTTTAACGATATAACTTAATTCTATTTGTTTGTAGAAGGTGTAGCAGGACTTCCTTTGGCTACCAAGGTGAAAATGGCAGTAGGAATTGCCCGGGGGATTGTTTTCTTGCACAACACGCAACTAGACAAGGAATTAGGTAAGGCAAATGAGTATGTCCCGACATACCAGGTCGACGAGTCTTTGCTTGAGAGACATAAGATATTGTTGGATGAGGTAAACATGAACTCTTCTATGGTTCAAGTTCACTTCTCTTAATTTCTTTATTACATTTTAACGCCTTTTGCTACTTTCAATCCATCTGTGACATAATTTGCAGGATTTTACAGCAAAACTTTCTGATTACGACATTACTAAGGTGGTACATGGTCAGTATCTCGGCCACTATGACTCTAATGAGAGTGGTTACTATTATCCTGGGCGGGGTAAGTTACTTAATATCTCTCTCACACCTTCTTTCCCATTCATCCCCCATCCCACTTCATGTTGTAATTTGGCTTGTATGGACGCAATACATCTGAATACTCATCCTTTTTTCAGATCTCGTATATCCAAAAAGCAATCTCTCTGGATTTTGTTGGGAAACACACGGGGCCTTTTAGGCTAATATTAGAGGAAGAGATAAGTTTTAGGAAAGTAAGTTTATTGCTTGAAACTTTCTTGGTACTTCTTAGTTCTGGTTTCAAATGCTTACAACACCACCTATTTATACTACTCCATGGAAGATTCTAGAACCAAGATATTTCTATGGTATAATCCTTATCTTAATCTAGATATTTCCATCTAGATAATCTTAACTAGATATTTCTAACTTATTCTAGATATTTCTCAATGATATTTTATCATACTTATCTATATCCATAGATATTTTCTATGGCACCTTCTTCGGAATTCTAGAACCTTCCTGTATGAGCTTGGATTATTAGCGAGGCCTTCAGTGATCAAATCAAGTTTACGATCTAACACCCCCCTTTAAACTTGATTTCCCGACTCCGAGCATCGTCCTTTGTTTTGAGAAATCTCGCTCGTTGAGCGGCTTGGTGAAGATTCTTGCAACTTGGTCTTCAGACCTCGTATGTATCACTCGGCCATCCTTCCTTGTGATGTGATCCTGAATAAAGTGATAACGAGTGTTGATATGCTTACTTGGATCATGGTAGACTCGATTGTTCATTAACTCGATCTCATGCTTCTTCTTGTAGCCTTTTGCCACATGTCTTGCTTTGTGCTTCTCCACTACACCTTTGGCGTTTTTATTTTCCTTGTATACCCACTTGACTCCACTAGCCTTTTGGCATTTTAGAAGTTTCCTCGGCTCTCGCGTATTCTTCTTTGAATGTATCTCCTTATCCATGGCTTGTCTACGTTTCTTTCCTTTCATAGCCTCCACAAAAGCTAAAGGTTCAAAATCAGCATATAAACAAAGTAGGGGTATCTCATCAGTTACCTCGTAAAGCTCCAACAGACTTCTAGTCTTTGGTTCTCTTTCACTTGAACTTGAAGGTGAGTCTTGGGTTAGAGTTGGAGTTGGAGTTGGACTTTTAGGTTGTTCGGCTTCTTCTCTTGATTCACATGTCTCCTCTTCGTCGTCAGACATAGGAAGAAAATGATATCTTTCATTTTCCTTAATACTCCAATCCCATGATCTTTCTTCATCGAACTTCACATCTCTGCTTACTACCACTGTCACACTCCCAAAATATCAGAGTATAATGGCGACAAGGGAGTGGTGACGTCATGATTATCATACACACATAGTCACAAAGAACGACCTCTAAATGAGACGTTCGGAAAATAGATCACTTGTAATTAATAAAATAAGTTGTTTTAACAAAGTGCGGAAGCATAAACTGAATACGGTTACAAAACATAGTTTTCTTAAATGGTACAAATGATCGTTGTTTCAAAGAAATGACGGCAATGCATGAGACCTCATTTAGCATCTTCCTTCTTAATACCTGAGAAAAACATTGCTAAAGTGTCAACATAAAGTTGGTGAGTTCATAGGTTTAGTTAGTTTGAAAGGTTTAATGAACCACAAGATTTTCCCAAATGTGATGACAATATAACAGATACAAAGTCATCCCAAAATTATTTATTACAGTCTAAGCTCGTGACACCGAAGCGTTAACAACACCGGCAGTATAATCATATAAGTGTAGCCCAAACTAGATGCCTAAACCCACGACATCCTATATCAGATTCAAATGAAACTGTGCCCGCTTGTCCCCTTGTTGGACAAGACAGACAGGGACGTCAATCCCGATAGATCTATCCATTACATTCGCGCTTACACAAAGTAATTAACGGTTCACGATTCACGGGCCAAAGCAACTGGGTTTTTAGTGGGACTTAGACTAATATATAAATCAGTAAATGCACTTGTGTTCAAACGTTAAAATCAAGCAATGTCTCACCCCAAAAAGCAGTGAAAATAGTAAAGTATGGGGCTATAAACTCACCTCGTAAATTCAGCAAAGAGAACGAAGATAAAGTAGCTCGAGAGTACGGTTACGCTAGCCGCGACCTAATTAATTATGAGAATCGAGTTACGATACGAATAATTGTATTATTAAATGACTCGACACCCTAGTTGTGCTTGACGAAACCATACGTTTATGAAAAGTACGATTTTACGGAAAAATACGATAATTAAAGTCGGTTTATTAACGGGTCGGGTTTTACGGGTCAAAACA
This sequence comes from Glebionis coronaria, assembly GCA_025667525.1. Lineage (NCBI taxonomy): Eukaryota > Viridiplantae > Streptophyta > Magnoliopsida > Asterales > Asteraceae > Glebionis > Glebionis coronaria. The sequence continues at coordinate 690,899,535 of CM046874.1, read as the reverse complement.
TAACTTAAATTTACCAAAATTCGTTTTTGGGCTTTACTTAAACCAAATAAACTTATAAGGCCCAAACTGGGTCCAAAACATTACACCACAACCGGCCCAAGGTCAATAGACCCGGCCCGGCCCGCTTGGCGGATTAAACAAGGACGGGAGGAGTATGTATGTGTGTTTATCACACACAACTTCCCATAACTGAGAGATAACTCTCTCTCTCCTCTCTCGATATTACCTCCACCGTCCCAATACTCTCTCTCTCTTAACCTAGATCGGTTCTATCCTCTTCTATGGTTATCATCTAATCAGTTTGTGTTATAAAATCAAATATGGGTGGTCTGAGGTTCTATATCGCGTGAGATGTGGGTTAATCCCCACATCAAACCGTTTGGGTTTTTCTGATGGTGTTCTTCCTTGCGGTTTCGTGAATCCAATACCAAAATCAAAGATAAGTTTATTTTCCTTTATTCCTTTTAAAAGCTTTAATTGATTTTCGATTAAATGTATATCAGTGGGTTCAATTGATTCGTATAAACTCGTTGTGAATCATATGATTCTCGGATTAAAATATAAATAAAATTAGGGTTTTGAAATATTTGGGGGTTTTCATCAAAATCGGTTTAAAACATAATTAATTGATGTTTTCATTTATAAAATCAAACTAATTTTAATATAAAATCGATTTATAAAAATTTAGGGTTTCGGTTAATTTGGGGGTTTTTGTATAACTCACTTTCAATTAAACTAATTAAGGGGTTTGGGTTTAGATTAGGTTTAATTAGCATTTTAATTAATAAAAAGTAAATCTAGGGTTTTATAAAAATTGGGGGTTTTTATATCTTCGAATGTTACTCGTGTTTATATGATGTTTCTGAAATGTGGCAATGTTAATTAGATGTTTAAAAATGTTTTAAATAATTAGGGTTTCGATTTGAGTTGGGGTTTCTATATATTCGCGGCATGGTTAAGGTTTTCAGTAAATTAAAACTTGATTAAGATTTTTGGATTGGTTGGTAAGAATGGTTAATTATTTGGCAGTAAGAACTTTGGTTGGTTTGTTTTGATGCTCGGTTTGGTCCTTGATTGGGTCTCGGTTTGGTTGAACATGGGTCTCGGTTTGGTTCATGATTGAAGTCTTGATTTGGTTGGACATGGTCTCGGTTTGGTTCTAAGTTGGGTCTCGGTTTGGTTTCAATCGGGTCTCGGTTTGGTTGAAAGAAAAGTAATAACATAAACATGTTTGTATTTAAAAAGTTTAACAATTTTTCAGTTTTTAGTATAGAAGTATAAGTCCATTTCAATGACTAACCACGGTTTCGTTTATTCGTAGGTTCGTACACAACAAGCACATCTAGACTTCGAAAGAAAGACGAAAGGACAAAAGACTCACAATGGGAATGCTACGTTCGGTTTTGCAGGTTCGGACGAGATGAAGACTTTCTGTTTTGCAGGTTTGACGCGACGTATGGGTCGGCTGGAACTAATCTTCTATCCAGGAGTTGTATTGTGAAGACTTGTGCAAATTTTGATGTTTGTATTTTGGACTGAGACAATTTGTATTTGGACATTGGATAATACCTTGGGTTTGTATATAAACTTGTATAATCAGTCTAGGGTTAGTGTAAATCTGGAAATGTTTACTTGTGATATACCCAAAAGGGGTAAACTAGGCAAATGTGCTGTCCTTTAGTGGGGCAAATAACTATAAAGTTTATATGTGTAATGTAGACTTGTGACTGATTTGAGACCCTTGTATGACAAGCTTGGCAATAAAATTGAAGGTTTATATATTCAGTTATATGTACACTTGCTGTGATAGCTATAAACTCGACTCGGGTTCAATATGGTTAGGTTTAGACGCGACTGAAATAACACGACAGCAAAACCGTTTAGCGTACGATCCCAAAACAAAAGGCAATTGTGCGAGACGTCACGAAAAACTTAATAACTAAAACAAATAAATGTACGTCAAAACATAAGACGCTCACAACTTGTGTATTGCATTCAACTTAATAATCGCGAAACATTGAGATGTTACATATGCTCTCCCTAAAAAGGGCTTTGTCCGCAAAGCAAAACAATTAATACGTTCATGTTGACAACTCGTTGGTAAACAGTTGAAATACTCGTACTATATGAATAATTAAATGATGGAAATTTGACGAATGTCACAACCACCTTCTTTGTGATCGGGTTATAGAGCTTGTATCCTTTGGGCTGCTTGTCATAACCCACGAACACATGCTTCTCGCTTCTATCATCAAGCTTGATTCGCCTTTGGCTCGGAACATGAACATACGCTATGCTTCCGAATATCCTTAGATGAGAGACGGTAGGCTTCATCCCATTCCATGCTTCTTGTGGGGTCTTGTTGTCCAAACTCTTTGACGGACACCGGTTCAATATATACACCGCGCAATCAACTGCTTCAGCCCAAAACTCCTTTGGCATCTTCTTACTTTTCAACATGCTTCGGACCATGTTGAGAATGGTTCTATTCTTTCTCTCCACCACTCCATTTTGTTGTGGGGAGTAAGGAGCTGTTAGAAATCTCCGGATCCCGTTATCCTCAAAGAATTTATTAAAATCCTTTGACAAAAATTCTCCACCTCTATCCGATCTCATGGATTTAATTTTTAGACCCTTCTCCTTTTCAACCATAGCTTTAAATTTCTTAAAAGCATCAAAGGCTTGGGATTTTTCTTTTAGAAAATAGACCCAAGTCTTTCTAGAATAATCATCAATAAAAAGCATAAAGTAGAGATTCATACCATGAGAAGGTGGAGTAATGGGACCGCACAAATCCGTGTGAATTAGTTGTAGTGGCTCCTTAGCTCTTGACGTCGCTTCCTTTGGAAACGGACTTCTTGCATGCTTCCCAAGAAGACATCCTTCACATACTTGATTGGGATGATCAATTTGATCTAACCCTTTCACCATTCCTTTAGAAGATAACAACTTTAAGTCACCAAAGTTTAAATGTCCGTACCTCATGTGCCAAAGCCACGACTGGTCCTTCAAGCAGCTCTTTAAGCACTTATCTTCATCATGTTGAATGTTCAAGATGAACATCCGGTTTTTAGTCATAGGCACTTTTGCTATGAGCTTTCCTTCATGATTTCTTATCGTGGCACTACGATCTTTGAAATGAATATCGTAGTTTCTCTCTAATAGTTGTCCCACACTTAAAATGTTACTTTTAAGGTTGGGCACATTGTATACATCCGAAATATACTGGTGACTTCCATCTTTAGCTCGGATAAGTATTTTACCTTTTCCTTTCACTGGTGCCTTTGATTCATCTCCGAAAGTGACATTCCCTTTACGTTGCTCCATCTCCACAAACTAGTCTTCTTCACCCGTCATATGGTTACTAGCAGCGGAATCTATATGCCATGGCTCTGTCCTTTCTTCTTGTTCGCCATGTCTCGCCATTAGCAAAGTAAGCTCGTCTTCGTCATCTACCTCCACAAGATTGGCCTTTTCTTCCACTTGTCTTGAGCTAGTACACTCGCTAGCATAATGACCAAATTTTCGACAATTATAACATTGTATTTGAGACTTACCTCCTCTTTGAGATTGGTAGCCTCTTCCACGACCTCTCCTACTAGGAGACCATTGGTTCTCTTCTTCTTTAATAACATCCTCTCTTCCTCGTCCTCGTCCTCGACCTTGGAAACCACCACGACCTCGAAAAGTACTGCGTCCTCGTCCTGGTTCGCGTCCATGTAAAAAACTCTTTTCTCTTTCTTTGAAAGAGACCTTTGAGTATAGAGCTTGCTCCAAGGGTTCTTTCCCCCTTCTTTTCTTCAACTTCTCTTCATGGGCTTGTAAAGATCCCATGAGTTGATCGACGGTCATAGAGTCGATGTCTTTTGACTCCTCTATGGCCACAACAATATAATCAAAGCTTGGTGGCAAAGAGCGAAAAATCTTTTCTATCACCCTTGTGTCAGTCAAGCTTTCACCATTTCTCTTCATCTCATTTGAAATGGTCAAGACACGAGTGAAATAATCCGAAATGGATTCGGATTCCTCTATTTGGATTTTTTCGAACTCTCCTCTAAGAGTTTGAAGACGTACCTTCTTTACTTTATCGATTCCTTTGAAAGCATTTTGAAGAATCTCCCACGCTTCCTTAGAAGTGGTTGCATTTGCAACTTTCTCGAACATCGCATCATCAAGACATTGATAGATGAGAGTAAGAGCACTTTGATCCTTCTTTCTCGCCTTCTGCAGATCTACCCTTTGGGCAGCACTCAACGAGTTTTCATCTTCAACCTTCTCAATCCCTTTCTCGACTATCTCCCACACATCATGTGAGCCAAGTAACGCCTTCATTCGAATACACCAACTACCATAGTTATCTTTGGTGAGACGAGGAAATTGGAACAAGTTCATTGAACTCGACATCTTGATCTTCAGCGTAGCTCTGATACCAGTTTGTTGGGAAACACACGGGGCCTTTTAGGCTAATACTAGAGGAAGAGATAAGTTTTAGGAAAGTAAGTTTATTGCTTGAAACTTTCTTGGTACTTCTTAGTTCTGGTTTCAAATGCTTACAACACCACCTATTTATACTACTCCATGGAAGATTCTAGAACCAAGATATTTCTATGGTATAATCCTTATCTTAATCTAGATATTTCCATCTAGATAATCTTAACTAGATATTTCTAACTTATTCTAGATATTTCTCAATGATATTTTATCATACTTATCTATATCCATAGATATTTTCTATGGCACCTTCTTCGGAATTCTAGAACCTTCCTGTATGAGCTTGGATTATTAGCGAGGCCTTCAGTGATCAAATCAAGTTTACGATCTAACAGATTTAAAGTGGTATTCGCAGAGATCTTAACCGGAACGCGTATCGATTATTCAAATGATCCAGAGTATTTCTATACCAGAAAACTGACAAGAAAAATAGATGTTTTTGCATTTGGGGTCGTCTTGTTTGAATTGCTATCCGGGAGGCTACCAGTTGACCTACGAAATGGTGAGGAGCAATGTAGTTTGGTAAGGTGGGCTCAAAAATGTGTGAAAGAACGAAAATTCGATCATTTGGTTGATTCTAGAATAGCAGGAACAATTGCTTCTAAATGTTTGAGAAGGTTTGCTCAAACTGCATATTGTTGTCTATATGGTGATCCAATAAAATGGCCTACAATGACCGAGGTCGTGGCCTCACTTCAGGCTTTACTGGAACTACAGAAGAAATCTGACCTTTCTCTAGAGTCACCAAGTATAATGGGTTTCCCCTAGAAGATTCATGAGTATCTCTTTTCTACAACCAAATTACAAAACTCTGGTATGTAATGGATTATCGAGTGCGTGTGTTTCCAATGCTCATACATATTTGCACTATATATAGCCTCTAACCATTTAATGCAGGAAACCTTTATGTTGTTATCATAAAGATCGAAATCATTTATTATTTGAGTTCACATAAAAAAAGTTCATCGGCAGTGTCACATGGGCAGATATATTTGCTTGCCATCTTTTAGTTATTTATTGTTTCAGAGTTTATATGATTGTGTTGGATATACTAGCAGGGTACCCGCGCGATGCGTCGGCGGGTACTTGTGACAAAAATTTCTGACGAACAAATGTTCTTTGGTTATTCGTTTTTAACAGTTGTCACGTCCCAAAAAAATCTATCATTGTCTTCCCAGAAAACCACATCACCAGGACCACAACAATCGTAAATTACTTATTAATATTAGCTATTTTAAAGGTATAACTTTTTAAGTGTATTAAAAAAAGACCGTATATATTACTCATGTTAATAAGGTTTTTCATATAGATTTGGTTTCGCGTCGCCGACTCTGCCAATATGTCACAGAATCTTGGTGTTGCCGCCACTTTTTAGGTTTTTTTATAGATCTATGTATTTATCATGTTTTAGAGGTGAAACATATCTAACTTATTGTTGTCAATCTATCATGATAGTTTTGTGAACATTGTTTGGAAAAGAAAAAGCTGGTGATTGAGTTGTATATTATGTTCTTTATGTTGTAATAGAAGGGGTTGGGGTGTATTTATATTATCATTAATTTCTTTTTTTTCTAGGAAAAGTTTGGATTGTACATCATGTTTGTGTAACTATGTACATTTATGTAATGGAGCATATTAAATATTGTATTAATTATACTAATTTGTATTTAATACGTATATAAGCTTTTCATTGTTGTAAAGTGTGTAATAATAATTGTACATTTAGGTAATAAGGTATATTAATTATTTTAATTATGAGTTTTAATTATTCTTATGTAATATACTTGTGCAAGTTGTACATATGCATTAATATTTTGTATTACTTAAATATGATTTTGTTTATGCATTAATACCTTGTAAATTGTGCTTGGATGATTATACCTTTTAAAAACTAAGCATTTAATGAGGAGATATATACTAATCTCTTTTATATGTAGTATAGATAAGATGTTACTATCACTTAAATTTTGGTCACAAATTTGTTTGACCAAAGTACTAAATAACTTTTGGTTATTTGTAAACCAATGTTACTCAAAATCTTTATTGAAACTTGTAATGTATTTTTATTTTGTTCAGAAAAACTGTTCATTCAACAGGGCCGTCTTGTTAATTTTAAAGGCCCTCTTCCACTATTACAAATGAGACCCCCACACGACCACATCTTAGAAGCTATACAAATGTTAAGTATGCAAGACGTGCGCAAACAATTTTAAAATAATTTCACATCGCATCGTTACACGTTGCCATAATTTTCATCAAATTCTCAATTCTAAGAAGAATTTACATCAAAAATTATATCTCGACTAACAGTTACATTTTTTGTTTGTATGCTTTCAATATATAAGCTTTTGACTTGCTGCTATTGTAACACCGCATTTTGGAAATGGAAATATCACAGGAATTATGGCGTGTCATCAAAGAATACAAGGAAAAATGTCTAAACATTACTTGACCATAAAAGGAAAATACCGGAATCAAACATCGGTAGTCCAAAAGTAAAGCTCATCACACACAAACATAGTATAATAAAGGAAAGAACTAAACAATGTCCAAAACATAAGTATCATAAGAAAGGAAATGCATAATGTAAAGAAGGCTAGACAGCTTCCAGTCCATATGCACGTACTCTTAGTGTCTACGAGCGTCCCTGAGTACCTGCCGTTTTGGGAACATAGAAAAGGAAAACGGCTGAGCAATACGCTCAGTGCACGAATGTACAATAAAGCATGAATAGATAAGCATATAACATAATAACAGCGGAAGAAAACTAAGTCCCGAGTAACCTGGTTAAGTCTTAAATAAACTCGTTTAATAGTTTGAAAGTCTTATGTTTGTCTTATAAAAACTGTTTGTCATATTTTACCATTAGCCAATATAAGTCATGAAAATCCACTGTGCATGAATACATGGAGGGGTGACCTCATCATGCAAATTAGAGGGGCTGCCTCTAATTTAATATACTGGTTTTTGGGTAGGAGGGATCAGCTCCTTGTGAAGGATGCAAGGCACACACCACATTCACCATGTAATCCTGAATAAAAACATGTAACTAGGATGCACCCATACGCCCCACATGATAAATATAAAATATGGCCAAAAGCTGAAGGGACGCCACGAGCAATCACTCCACCGTGGTGAAGTCATAACATCAGTGCCTCTAATGTTATGGTTATGGTACCTCCATAACTAGGTGAAACTGGTCATGCATGTATATGGCTATAGGTATTCTAAATTAAACATAAGCAAATCAAACACATAACTTATACTACGGGAAAACATTTGGCTGCATACGGGGAATCCTAATAAGGAAAGAATGTCCATACTGAAAGGACGAGAATCCATACCTTATGTCCAGTGAACGAAGAAGATGAACTGCGAGGAATCCTACTTCCGAATCACTAGTGCTACATAAATACGTACATGAATAAGTATCTGCTTACTAAATACGTAACTGGTTTTATGTCATGTCTTAGCTTATTTTATGTGTTCTTACCATGTTTTACTGTTTCTAAGCCTTAAACTGTGTTTTATCTTATATTCTGTTTAATCTGATTAAGTATTTCTGGTATTTCATGTGTTATTATACTTACTGTGTAATAATAAGTAACTTTCCAAAAATAGCAGTTTCCTAAAATAGAAAGTTTCCAAAAATAGAAAGTTTCCAAAAATAGTAAGTTTCCAAAAATAGATTTACTGCTTAAAATAGATAAGTTTCTAAAAATAGAAAGTTTCCATAAATAGATTAGCTGCCTTATTTAATTAAGTTTCTAAAAATAGAAGTTTCCATAATTAGAAATAAGATGGTTAAATAAGCTAAGTATATAAGTCTAAGTGTTTTCATGATTATTATCTAAGTCATATGATATAATGTATAGTTTAATAATTATTTCATGTAATTAAATTAAACTATAGGTTAAAATATTTAATTAAAGTATAACATGTTTTTAATTAAATAAGTTAAATACTTAGGTTAAAATATGTATTATTATATATTAATAATATAACCTAAGTCATGTTAATTAATTAATTATATCCATGGTTTTTAAATAATTAATTAATTATAAGTCTTAAATATATAAATACTCAGGTTAAAATAATTTCATGATCATTAATAATTAAATAACCTGTCATGTTATTAAATTAATCTTATCATTTTATTAATTTAATTTTTAACCTAAGATCATCAACATAAAAAAAACTAAACATACACCATGAACCGGATCTAGACTAAAATACATGAACCGGACATGAAATCGACACCGTACCCCGAACCAACTCGAGGTACCCCGTTTTTCACTGCTGCCGTGGGACCCACAGGCACCAACCAAGACCATATGGTCTTGGTGGTGGTCGGCTTGGCAAACCGAAACCCATTCGGGTTCGGTGCAGCCTGCGGCCAAAACAAACACCCCTTAAAAACACCCTTTTGATTTTATTTAACACCAAATCATGTTAGATCCATGTTTAATTATATTGTTTTTATAAAAACAACACATGTTCTTGATTTATAAAAAGATTAAATCAAAAGAAAAGGTTTAAAAAGGTTTTACCGAATTCGTGGATCAAAAGGACGAAGAAACAACACGATCAATCACTAAAACTTTAAGATCCAAGATCAAAAATCACCTCTTATGGTGTTTGTAGGGTGGCGGCACAAAAGACAAGGAAGAGGAGGTTTTAGGGTTTTTCTAAAATCTTCTGTGAATGAGAAAATGAGTAGTGTAAAAAAATAATAACCCCCTTTAGCAAATTTGACAAATGGGCTTGGCCCATTTGCCCTTGTTGGCCGCGGGTAGGGTCCCCACTTGGGGTGCCCGTACCTTTTTCCGTGTCTCGTTATTAAGTTAAACGTTTGTGATTATTTGTGTTCGTGTTTTAAATGTTCTCGTTACGTAAATACCGTGATCTAATATATTTAATTACGCTCTTAATAAATATATATACGTAATTAATAATAGTTCGTGTTTTAATTACGTTCATGATTTCATGATCGCATGTTCGTGATTAATTATCGTCAAATAATTATTACATGATCGTGCGTAGTAAATACTTATCGTGTTCTAACACGTACGTAATACGTAAACTCCTAACACGTAATCGTAATCATGCTATATTAGGAAAGTTTTAATTTAGTACGTACGATCCTAAGGGTACTATGCATGGTAAAAGCATGCGGGTTTTACAACTCTTCCCCCCTAAAAAAAATAATTCGTCCCCGAATTATAGATAAAGTAAACTGGAAAAGAAGAACATACCCGAATTCAAAATATGAAATGAGGGTAAGAAGCCCGGATAGACTCCCCCGTTTCCCAAGTGGCTTCCCGCTCGGTATGATCCCTCCATAGAATTTTGACGAATGGAATCGTCTTCTTTCTCATGACTCGTTCTTGTCTGTCAAGAACTTGTTCGGGTTCTTCTATAAAAGTGAGATCTTCACGTATCTGTTCCAGTGGATACTGAACCATGTGAAGGGGATGATACTGGTACCCTCTGAGTAAGGACACATGAAACACATTGTGCACATGCGAAAGCTGCGGAGGTAACGCCAATCGGTAAGATACTTCACCGACTCGTTCAATGATATCAAACGGTCCGATGAAACGAGGACTGAGCTTCCCTTTAATCCCGAAGCGTCTAACACCATGTGCCGGCGAAACCTTAAGGAAGACGTGATCTCCTACGTTAAAGTGTATATCCCTACGATGCTTATCGGCGTAACTCTTCTGACGTGACCGTGCCTCCTGAATTTTCTGCTTAGCTACTGCGATCTTCTCATTGGTCATCTCAATGATTTCCGGTCCTTCAAGTGTTCGCTCGCCCACCTGATCCCAGCAGATTGGGGCGCGACACTTTCTACCATACAACATCTCAAATGGAGCACACTTGATGCTTGCGTGCCATCTGTTGTTGTATGCAAACTCCACCAAACAGATATATTCATCCCAATCACCCGTCCATTCCAACGCACATGACCTCAACATATCCTCCAATGTCTGAATGGTTCGCTCTGACTGTCCGTCCGTTTGAGGATGAAAAGCCGTGCTAAGCTTAAGTTGTGTACCCCAAGCTTTCTGCAGACTCTTCCAAAAGCGCGAAGTGAATCGAGGATCTCTGTCCGAGACGATGCTGGATGGTGCACCGTGGAGTCTCGTGATCTCTCGTCTGTACGTATCTGCGAGTTTACTTACCGGATCTTCCTTGCGGATCGGTAAGAAATGAGCTGATTTGGTAAGTCGATCAACGATAACCCAAATTGCATCGTGCTTCCTTTTGGTAGGCGGAAGACCGATAACAAAATCCATGGTGATTTTGTCCCACTTCCACTCTGGAATATCTAACGGTTGAAGGAGACCGCCAGATCGCTAATGCTCGATCTTAACCTGCTGGCAGGTAAGACATTTGGAGACGTAAGTGGCCACATCCTGTTTCATACCACTCCACCAAAGGTATTGCTTGATGTCATGGTACATCTTAGTCGAACCAGGATGTATCGAGAATGGGGAGCTATGAGCTTCAGCTAACAATGTTTCCCGGAGTTCTTGGTCATCGGGAACACAAAGTCTTGTGCCCTGCCATACGATACCATCTGCATCTACTCTGAATTCTGTCTGCTTCTCCAAATTCTGTACTATCGCCCAGATTTCTCCGTCATCCTTCTGAGCTTCCTTGATCTTAGATAGCAACTCGGGTTCTACTCTAAGATTAGCCCAGTAACCGTGTTGCCCACGTACCATGATCTCGATGTCTAGTCGCTCCAAGTCTCTGATGATTTCCTCTTCGATTTTTATGCCGTTGATCATTCCGGACTTCCTGCTAACGGCATCTGCTACTACATTTGCCTTTCCGGGATGATACTGTAGATTAATTTCATAATCCTTCAACAACTCTAACCATCTCCGCTGCCTCATGTTCAATTCACGCTGAGTGAAGATATACTTCAAGCTCTTGTGGTCCGTGAAAATGTCACATGATTCTCCATATAAGTAGTGCCTCCATATCTTCAATGCAAACACGACTGCAGCAAGTTCCAGGTCGTGCGTGGGGTAATTTTCTTCATAAGGCTTAAGCTGTCGTGAAGCGTACGCGATCACTTTCCCATGTTGCATGAGAACACAGCCAAGTCCCTTCCCCGATGCATCGCTGTAGATTTGAAATCCACCCGTACCAGATGGTAGAGTAAGAATAGGTGCATATACTAGCTTATGCTTCAGGTCTTCAAAGCTCTTCTCTCGATCTTCAGACCAGACGAATTTCTCCCCTTTCCGCATCAGTTTGGTCAATGTTAGTGCTAGGCGGGAAAAGTTCTCCAAGAACCTACGGTAGTAGCCAGCTAAGCCCAAGAAACTGCGGGCTTCCGTCGCTGATGTCGGCCTTGGCCACTTAGTAATGGCCTCAACCTTCACTGATGTAGTGCTAGGCGGGAAAAGTTCTCCACGAACCTACGGTAGTAGCCAGCTAAGCCCAAGAAACTGCGGACTTCCGTCGCTGATGTCGGCCTTGGCCACTTAGTAATGGCCTCAACCTTCGCTGGATCCATAGTGATTCATTCTGCTGATACAATGTGACCTAATAATGCCACCTTGTCTAACCAGAACTCACACTTGGAGAATTTAGCATACAACTGCTTCTGGCGAAGAATCTGTAGTATTGTACGAAGATGGTCTTCGTGTTCCTCGTTGGACTTTGAGAAAATCAGGATGTCATCGATGAAGACATAGACGAACTTGTCCAGAAATTCATGGAAGATTCTGTTCATCAAATCCATGAACACTGCTGGAGCATTTGTCAGGCCAAATAGCATAACTACAAACTCGTAGTGGCCATAACGGGTACGAAAGGCAGTCTTAGCGATGTCCTGCTCCTTGACCCGTATCTGATGATAGCCTGACCTAAGATCAATCTTGGAGAAGTGTTTGGCCCCTTGGAGTTGGTCAAACAGACCGTCAATGCGTGGCAGTGGGTACCTATTCCGAATGGTAATCTTGTTGAGCTCGCGATAGTCTATGCAAAGACGCATACTGTTGTCCTTCTTCTTAACAAACAAGACCGGTGCGCCCCATGGAGATGCGTTCGGTCGAATGAAACCTCGTTCAAGAAGTTCTTGCAGTTGATCCTTCAGCTCTTTCAGCTCTATGGGAGCCATGCGATAAGGAGCCTTGGAGATTGGTTCAGCTCCTGGAACCAACTCGATATTGAATTCCACTTCTCGTGCAGGTGGTATGCCCGGAAGTTCTACTGGAAACACATCTTGGAATTCCGACACTATAGGTTGATCCTGAATCGATGGAGATTCAGCATCCATGTCGTGAACCGTAGCTAGATAACCCTCGCAGCCATGTGATAGTATTGCACGCGCTTGCAGGGTGGATATGACTTGTATAGACCGTCCGGGTATGAACCCATTATGAATGTACTCTGGTGCATTTACATCACCGAAGATAACTCGATATGAATGTGTGACAACCGTGGTTTTGAGGTTCGTCACTTGGTCTTACTTTTAGGTTATTTTATGTGTGACTACTTGATTTTTGTGCTTACGTGTTTATTTTGTGTGAACGAGGTTGGTGTGGTTATCGTTTATGAGTATAGAGTACTCATAAGTAAATCGAGGAACGGTTATTTCATGTTCATGAGCTCACAAGTGGTGACTATGAAATGAAATAGTGATATTGTGGTGTTTACGTATACGTATAAGTATTATAGTAATAGTATTTTTTTTAGGATTTACGGTTTAGCATTTAGAGGTCTCGGGTGAGGTAATTATCCATATGGATATTTTTCGGGATGGTTTTAAGTCATTTAGGACTTAAATATAAAGTTTATTCAAAATTTGAGATTTATTATAAAAGTGTATATTTTACTTCTTTTACGGTAAAACGTGTAAATTTGACTAGTTTTACGGTTTTGGAAGTTTTAGGAGCTGAAATAAATTAAGGTAAATTAAGGTAATATTATTAATACATATATTAATAATAAAAACAAATAAAAAACGAATTTTTAGGGGTAGGGTCGGTTTAGAAGAGAAAAAAAAGGAAGAAAAGGAAAAAAGAAGGGAAAGTGGGCTTTGGGTTGGACTAGGATTCACCCATACCCTATATAATGTATATACTAAACCAAATTCATTATTTTTCTCCTGGAAATGAAGGAAATTCGTGAGTCTTATAAAAAAATTAGGGTTCTTCATAAAATTTGAGGGTTTTCATAAATCCAAGGTAAATCTTCAAATCCCTTTTTAATTAAATTGTTTTTAGGTTTTCTTTAATAATCTTATGATGGATTTAGGTTAGGGTTTAATATAAAAACAGTAGATTAATGATGTATTAATCATAATATAATGATCACATAAATTAGGGCTTGTAATTAGAGGGGTTAGGGTTAATTAATGAGGTTGATTTTGTTAAACCCGTTTTTAAAAACTGGGCAGAATTTTGAGTCAATTGTTTTGATCATATCTAGAGTTCTAGGAACATTCAAGATGCGATCAAACTATCCCTGGATAGGTAATTGAGTTGGCTTTCTAAATCAATAAACGAGAACTAAATTGGAGGTAGAGAAGTGGGTCAAAAGCAGGTTACAACAGTCGAAGGTCAAAGCAGTTTTGAATTCAGCCTGTTTTCTTTTTAAGTTTTGGGTTGTTTGGGGCACTTAGGGCTGCATTGGGATCTTCTCACGAACGTGAGAGATGGTTTATATATTGTAGTTAATATCTGCACTTGGGCTAAGGTGGTGGTTTAGGGTAAGACCTCTTAATGGTAACAAACGTTTAGTACGTTTAAAATCAGGAAATCTGGAATGACGAAAGTAGATATATATATATATCGGGGCCTTAACAGTAGCTTTAAGGTCAGGGCAAGTGGGAGGTGTTAGCCAACATATGTAAGGGTGTGAATATTCCTTTTACAGAAACCATGGGTAGGTTTAAGTGGGCGTTTGACCTAAAGTTTTGAGACCTAAAAACTGGGACTGTTTTGGGTAAAATACGAACGGGTTAGTTATTAAACTTAACCAAGTTAAGGACTTGTTAAGGAAGGGTAATGGGGTAATTAGAGCTTATTAATGAGTTAAATATGTGAGAATGGGTTAGATGTCCATCATAGGTTAATGAGCCATCTTAGTGATTGGTTCGTTTATTGATTTCGTGTTTTTGGTTTGTTAGCTTGTTGCTAGTGCAAGGACGTGTGAAGGAGCTATCAGGTGAGTGTTCATAGTCCCATGTTTATTTTTGTTTTTGACTTCCAGATGGGATGGAAGAGACACTGTGTTGAGTTGTTTCTAAATTGTTGTTGTGAATGTTTTATGGTTGTGATGGACTTGTGTGTACACTTATGTGATTAACTGCTATGCGATTTTTGATATGTTATTGTGGTTTGACAAGGTAGTGGCCTTGTGGTTTGACAAGGTAGTGGCCTTGTGGTTTGACAAGGTAGTGGCCTTGTGGTTTGCCAAGGTAGTGGCCTTGGGATAGGTACATAGGGTGATCATCTAAGGTACCATGGTGTTGTTTGGCAAGGTAGGAGCCTTGGATTGGTTTGGTATGATTGGTCTTGATTGATAGTTGTTAATACATAATTGTAACACATTGTCCATATGTTATTGTATTGGTGTTTGTTATTCACAGCTTGTAACTGATTTAGCGTTGGAGTCTAAACCTATGACTCTCACCAACTTTATGTTGACGTGTTTTAGTGTCTCTTTCAGGTGAGAATGTCGTTAAGCATGAGAACATAAGTGGCTAGGATTGGAGAAGCTTAGGAATGCATATAGAAGGAGAATCCCCGTTCCTTCTTAGTTTACCTTTATGTATTTTTGATAAGTGATACATGTTGGCACCTATATGTTTGTTTGGTTTATGTTTATTGTTTGTCTTGGGTAAGTGGTAGGACTGTTACCTACTTACCTAGACTTCTGCATTGTTGAGATATTGTCATGACATTTGTGTCGCCATTTATGACATTATATTTGCATTTTAGTTTTCTATATAGAGACACCGTTTGTTGTGATGATATCCATACGTCGCACCCCATATTCCGCCATGGTGGGGTGTTACAGAATGGTATCAGAGACAATGGTTATAGAGAATTAGGTTGCCTAGTCGCGTAGCCTAGTCTATAGCTTAAGGGTCCCTGCATATAGGCGTCATAGGAGTATGTGTGCATTTTATTATAATTGATGTGTTTGAATGTTATTTATTGTGATGTTTTGACTGGTATGAATTGAACCATAGTAAGTTCATACTTAGCCACATGTTATTTTCTTTTCGAGTTGTGAGTAGTGCGGGTTTAACCATAATCGCCCACGCTAGTCATTGTCGTATTTTACTTATAATGTACATTATAGTACATAATTTGGTACATAGTAGTTTCTATCTTTTGTTGGGTTATTTTATGTACCTGATGGGTATTATTTTCTTTTGATGTTTAAGTCATGTTCCCTAAGAATCATGTGGTGGTTCGAGTTATTAGGAGTAGGTGAATATGAAGGACCTTATGCTATTTCCACTCTTATGGGCGACATGACTTATAACTGATTATGTTTTCGTTTTGGATTTAGTCTAGGCTGTTTTAGCTAGACTATGGATTTCTGTATTCCAAGAGTTTTATTATGTTATTTTATAGATGGAGTTTTGGACCTTATTGGTTATGTGGTTATGAGCTTATGTGAGTAGATAGATTTATGTGTTATATGTTGTATTGATTCTTATAAGTGTCATCATAGGAGGGAGTGCATTGGGGAAAGGGTAATTGTATAAGTATGGTGGCCAACATAGTTATACAAGTACCACAACTTCAATGGGTTCTCAAGTATGGTTGCATGAAAGAGGGTTAGTACATGCTTGTATATGATGAGATGTAGAATTTGGGTATACGTATTATATATGGATTTATGTAATGGCTGCCTATGATATGGCTATTGTTCTTTTTGTGTTTTATGTTTTGGGTTATAGTTGTGGTGTGTGATTATGGGGTCACACGATATGGTTTGGTTTTGGAGGTGGGCATTATGCCTTGTTGTGGCACGGTGAGATGGTGATTAGTCGTGTGGAAAAACGAGTGTATGACGTGATTGGTTGATCCGACATGTATGGTAACGAGTATGTTTTGGGTGATTTAATAGGTATATATATGCGGATGTATATATACTACTATGTGTTAAGTTATGGTATATGGTCGTTCACTAGTTATTATAACTTGAACGTACCTTGTGTTTGTTCGTGTTTTATGGTGCTGGAGTTGATGGAGTTTCAACAACGTTTCGAATTTTTTTTGAACTGTGTCTTGTAGCGTATTCTTTGAGTTCATATTTCACGTGTACGTTTTAAAATGTTGTTCTGGGTTTTAAGTCCGTTGAAATAAATGGAGATTTCTTTTGGGATAATGAAATCTTTTGGGTTGAGTCTTACATTTCTTTTGGTTGGTATATGGAAAAAGGGGGGACTTGGAAATCTACTATAGAGTTAGATAGTTGGTTGTATTCGGTAAAATAAGGGTAAGGTGTTGGAGTCACGTTTGAAACAAGATGTAACATAAGTTTTTTTTTTTTTTATCAACACTTATTTATTTCAAATTCTAAAAGACTTTCATTAAAATAAAGCGAAGTAAAATTTCTTTCTACTTACATAGTTCATATAATCGGATTTAACTGATTCATGCCATATATAGTTATTGATACAAGGTTAAAAGGAGTTTATGAATATTTCACATACAATTATATCTTTCATTGAAAAGGATTGCATTGATCACTAAGTCTATTCTTTAGTTTTTAAAACAACTAGCATAAAATTGTTTTGGTCAAAACTTATTCGTTTTTAAAGCTTTTTGGGTGATTAAAAAGCCTAAAATTTTGTACTCGGAACGTACTTTTCAAATATTCAGAATGTATAGTCATGGGAGGTCAGTGGACTGGTCGGAATTGTTGTACAAGTGTCGGGTTCAAGGTTGAGTTTGAATAGTAGTTTTATTTTTATGATTTGGGATGCACGGGATACCTAGTCTTTGAGTTGAGTTTTGAGATCGTCTAGAAGGTTGTTTGTAGATGGTTTGAGTCACATAGATGTGGGGACGTAAGGAAAAAATTTTTAATATATATATATATATATATATATATATATATATATATATATATATATATATATATATATAAGTCGATCTTTTGCACGGTTTAAATAATATGTCGCGGGGCGTAATATGTTTTGGTTGCCATTGGGTGTTTCTTGGATTATTTTTCGTTGTCATGGGTCATTTGGAATTGATACATGTTTTGGGTTTGAGTTTTCTTTGGAGTCTCGTGGTTTTTGATTTGTTTTAATTGGTGCACGTGAAATGTCGTTAGTTATCCGTGGGTTTAATTCGTCGATCGTATCTGGTGTATTCAGGATGTAGTTTTGGTTTTGTATGGTTTAGGAGCGTTGAGGTAGAACCATGAAGAGAGCAAGTAGGAGAAGTGAGAGGAGTTGTAGTTAGTGTCATCCAAGGCAAATCGTTGATGGAGTGAATTAAGAACAAGAGCTGTTAGAAATTGCAAGGAATTTATTCGTATTGCCGCTAAGAGAGGGTGTGAGGAGGACATAGTTGAAATTGCTAAGGATGTTGTATGAACGCTTTTGGTTTACGGTTATGCATTTGGCTTCGCCAAAGCACTAGCGGTTTTCATGGAGCCAATGAACCGAGTGTGCATGAACGTCTATAAACAAGTTGTCATCGGGAGCATCGACGACATCTTGATCTACTCAAATCTTAGAAGGAGGATGAGGCGAATTATGTGTTGGTTTTGGAGTTGTTAGTAAAGGGAATGAAACGTGAGATTTTCAAGTGTGAGTTTTAGGATTTAGTTGGCCAGGACTAGTAGTCAGAGATGATGGCATATCGTGGAACCAGCAAGGGGCGAAGTGAAGAAGGAGGAGGAAGCATTTTGGAGGTTGAAGAGGTGGATTGGATGATGAGCAGATCTTGGCATTATCGGAAGGACTGGATGAATTCGCGAAGCATGACGATACGTGGAGCAGGGATTTGGACGCGTACGAGGACGACAAAGAAAGGCGATCGCTTATACTTTGCAGGAACTGAAGATTTGGAAGAACTGGATAGACTTAGTTAGTGGAGCTGGACTATTATATCTGCCTAGAATGCTAGAGGCATTTGGTGTACGAGACGTGGAGAATGATCTATACGGATCATGAACGTATCCAACACATATTCAATCATCTTGATTGAACATTTGGCAAAGGTGATGGGTGGAGTTAATTGATGAAAGAAAATTGCAAGGCCAAGTACCATCTAGGAAAGGCAAGCATGGTCGATGAGACATGGAATAAGAAGGATGAGGTGAAGCTGAGATGAACTTGAACTATAGGGATGATGTATTAGAGTGGTTTGGATGAAGGATGTGGGTTGCACGAGTTGAGTTGTCTAAAGCAGTGAACGCGTCAACATTTATGTTGCGTGGCTTGGACAATCGTAAGGAGTAAAGGGACGTAGACTATACTTCCTACATGGATAGGAGTAGTTTAGAAAGGGCGATGTAAGGACGAAGTTGGTGGAAGGGATACATAATGCGGTGGGGGATTAAGTACGATGAGAGTTGGGTGATAGTCGATAGACTGACTAATTCATCACCTATTTCAAGAGGAATGAGAAGTCACGTAGTTGGGAAGTTGGAAGAATTAATGGATATGTGAAAGACCGTCATAGGTCACTTTGTAAGGAAATTGGAATTTAAAGTAGTTTGGGATACGGACTGGAGGGAGTTGATGAACGTAATTGGACATGGGTGATTGATTTAGAGGTAGTTCGGAAACTCGTTAGCGATGGCTGAGTTTTCATATAATGATAGTTATCGTACTAGAAGTCGATAAATGCCATTTGAGGCACGATATGAAAGGATATGGTGAGTTGTCCTCATTGTGGACTAGAATTGGTAAAAGAGGATACTAATGTGGTAATGGTGTTTGTGGACAGAATGAGAGCAACAAGGGATGCTATGTAGAAAAGGAGGAAACCACTAGATTTAGTGACAAAGTTATGTATGGAGTTTCACCCATATTAACGGGTGGTATGATTTGGAAAGATGTGAGTGTTGATGTAGAGTTTTGTAGGTCCATTTATGATCTTTGGGAAGATCAGACCATTAGCTTATGAGCATAGAATTACCTGGGGGAAATGAGTTGCATACATGATACATTTCATGTATTGGGGTTGGTAAATGTTGTTTGAGGATGCATATTTGCATGACCGGTTATTCGGGTTTTGTGCTAATAAGAGTCTTTGTCTTATCGAAGAGTCATTTGCGAGATTTATTGACTATGAGGTCAAGAGTTTGGCAATGGGTTTAATTATTTTTGGTTTGTACATGTGGTATCTTGAAACTTGAACTGAAGTTCACGTGGAAATGAGAGGAGTTCCTTTAGAACAAGTATCCTCGTGTGATTTGTTGTCTGTGTGTTGATCCTAAGGAGTAAATCTCGGGACGAGATTTCTATTAGGAGGGAGTGATGTGACAACCGTGGTTTTGAGGTTCGTCACTTGGTCTTACTTTTAGGTTATTTTATGTGTGACTACTTGATTTTTGTGCTTACGTGTTTATTTTGTGTGAACGAGGTTGGTGTGGTTATCGTTTATGAGTATAGAGTACTCATAAGTAAATCGAGGAACGGTTATTTCATGTTCATGAGCTCACAAGTGGTGACTATGAAATGAAATAGTGATATTGTGGTGTTTACGTATATGTATAAGTATTATAGTAATAGTATTTTTTTAGGATTTACGGTTTAGCATTTAGAGGTCTCGGGTGAGGTAATTATCCATATGGATATTTTTCGGGATGGTTTTATGTCATTTAGGACTTAAAAATAAAGTTCATTTCAAAATTTGAGATTTATTATAAAAGTGTATATTTTACGTCTTTTACGGTAAAACGCGTAAATTTGACTAGTTTTGAGGTTTTGAAGTTTTGGAAGTTTTAGGAGCTGAAATAAATTAAGGTAAATTAAGGTAATATTATTAATACATATATTAATAATAAAAACAAATAAAAAACGAATTTTGAGGGGTAGGGTCGGTTTAGAAGAGAAAAAAAAGGAAGAAAAGGAAAAAAGAAGGGAAAGTGGGCTTTGGGTTGGACTAGGATTCACCCATACCCTATATAATGTATATACTAAACCAAATTCATTATTTTTCTCCTGGAGATGAAGGAAATTCGCGAGTCTTATTAAAAAATTAGGGTTCTTCATAAAATTTGGGGGTTTTCATAAATCCAAGGTAAATCTTCAAATCCCTTTTTAATTAAATTGTTTTTAGGTTTTCTTTAATAATCTTATGATGGATTTAGGTTAGGGTTTAATATAAAAACAGTAGATTAATGACGTATTAATCATAATATGATGATCACATAAATTAGGGCTTGTAATTAGAGGGGTTAGGGTTAATTAATGAGGTTGATTTTGTTAAACCCGTTTTTAAAAACTGGGCAGAATTTTGAGTCAATTGTTTTGATCATATCTAGAGGTCTAAGAACATTCAAGATGCGATCAAACTAGCCCTGGATAGGTAATTGAGTTGGCTTTCTAAATCAAGAAACGAGAACTAAATTGGAGGTCGGTAAGTGGGTCAAAAGCAGGTTACAACAGTCGAAGGTCAAAGCAGTTTTGAATTCAGCCTGTTTTCTTTTTAAGTTTTGGGTTGTTTGGGGCACTTAGGGCTGCATTGGGATCTTCTCACGAACGTGAGAGATAGTTTATATATTGTAGTTAATATCTGCACTTGGGCTAAGGTGGTGGTTTAGGGTAAGACCCCTTAATGGTAACAAACTTTTAGTACGTTTAAATACAGGAAATCTGGAATTACGAAAGTTGATATATATATATATCGGGGCCTTAACAGTAGCTTTTGTTGGGAATAAAATATGGGTCAGTTCACTAGACGCTGATAAGAAGAATGTCAACGCTGATAGGATGACATTGGACGCTGACAGCTAAGCGTTGACACAGAAGAAGTCAACGCTGACAGCCTTGAAGATTGACACTGATGGAATATCTTCATACGAATCTTTTTGTTTATTTGTTTCTTTATTTATGTATGGTAAAGATAAGCACGACATTGTATTTTCTATTATTATCTTTACCTAGAATAGTTGATTCGTAGCTTATTGTACAAGACTTCTTGTTCTATAAAAGAAGGTCTTTTAGGTTAAAGTTAAATAAGTTTTCATAAGTATTCGCAAGTTAAACTCTTTCATTGTAATCAAGCACGATCATTCTAATACAAGTGAAAGTTTGTTTAACATCTTTGTGTTTTAGATCAAGTGTTAATTCCGCATAACACTTTGTTACTTTATTCATAAGCAAAGGTTTCTCTACGTGTAGTACTTGATCTAATCTCGTATACACAAAGCTTAATCGATCTAAGTTTGGGATCAACAAGTGGTATCAGAGCTTGTTGAGAAACTTTTGATCTTTAAGTAACGCAAGAACCCTAAAACACCAAAAACCCTAAAAACCCTAAAATTCTCAAAACCCTAAAAACACCATGTCTGGCACAGATCAACCTGCTTCTTTGCTACAAAACAATTCCTCAAATCCTAGTATCAAAATTCCCATGTTTGATGCCAGGAACTTTGAGCTTTGGAAGTCAAATTTTGAGCAATATATAGCTATTCATGACTACACTCTGTGGGAGATTGTCGAATATGGAAACACATTCGACAAAGCAGCAAAGATTGCTGCTGCAATTGCCACTAGGACAGCTGTTCCTAATTGTCCTGAAGCTGATAAGGTGGAAAAGCCTGGAGATGGGAGAGCTGTAGCTGTTGAAGATATAGCCAAGAAGAGGGTGGACATGAAAATCTTGAACATCTTGAAACACGCCCTAGGTCATGAGAATCAGCACAAGTACTAACGCTTTGAGTCTGCAAAAGAGCTTTGGGAAGCTCTTGAAGTAGCACATGGTGGCAATGCTGACACAAAAGAAGAAAAGAAGAAGCAACTCTTGCATGAGTATGCTGTCTTTAAAGCTCAACCCAATGAAAATCTCAGCAGTGTGAGAAGTAGACTTCTTGACATCACAAGTCAACTTTCCTTCATGGGAACACAGATTGATGACCCTGAATTGAATGCTACTTTTCTCAAAAGCCTTGGTGATGTATGGAAGATTGAAACAAGATCCATTCTTGTCAATAATACCCATAAGACCTCCAGGTTTGATGACATCTTCAACAAACTAAGACTGTTGGAGAATGAATGGCAATTGGATAGTGATAATAAATCTTCCAGCAGCAACATGGCCTTCTTCTCACAAAGTGAAGGCCAATTTGATTCCATGAACTTCTATGGACATCCAGCCAATGGATCTCAATGTGTCAACGCTGGATCTCAGCCTGTCAGCGCTGGATCATATCCTGTCAACGCTTTGTACTCAAGCGCTGACACATACAATCATGGCGCTGATAGAATTAAACCTGCTGGTTTTGATCTAGATACTGTGTGTGCATTCATTGCTTCTTTGCCCAGTGATTCAAGGATTACATATGAAGATCTTGAGCAGATAAGTGATGAACAATTGGAAGAGATGGACATCAAGTGGACTATGGCTCTTGTAAGTTTAAGAGCAAACAGGTTCAATAAAAGGTTCAAGAAGAAGATGACCTTTAATGCTAAGGATGTTGCTGGATTTGACAAGTCAAAGGTTGAGTGCTACAACTGTCATAGGATGGGGCACTTTATGAGGGAATGTAGATCTCCAAGAAGATCTGATGCTGGGAAGCCTTCAAGCCAAATGATTAAGAGTCCAGATCCCAAGGCCATGGTTGCTGTTCAACAAATTGATGGAGTTGGAGAATGGGACTGGAGCTGGATGGCTAAGAATGAGGAAGAGGACAGAGCTTTGGTTGCTGAAGTTAAAGAAGAGCATGCTGAATATGCTCTCATGGCACACTCCTCCTCTTCATCAGATAATGAGGTATATGATGATGCTTTCTGTTCTAAGGGTTGTCGTTTAAATACTGAAAAATTAAAACAAGAGATAGTAAAATTATTAGATGAGGCAAGTACTGAAAGATGCAAAGTATCTAATTATCAAATTGCTCTTACCCAAACAGAAAAGACAGTAGCTGAGTATAAGAAAATGGAGTTTGATTTAAAGGATCAAATAAATATCTTAAAACATGAGTTACATCAGAGTAAAGATGTTCAAGATATAGTAAATAGGGTTAATCTTGATTTGATAGCTCAGTTAGAGGAGGCTAACAAAAATAAAGATAATGTGAGTCTTAAAATCCAGAGATTTGATAAGGCCACACAATCCCTAGGAGAGTGTGTTAGTAAGCAAAGAGACTCTAAGGATAAGAGTGGGATTGGGATGAAGGATTATACTGGTGTTCCACCACCAGCTGGGGATTTCTATGGTGTCCAAACAAAGGACTTATCTTGGACTGGCTTGCCAGAATGCCAAGAGGAGGAATTCATTCCTCCACCTAGAGTGATTTCCTCAGTTGAGGAGTACAAGCAAAAACTGACTGACCTAGATGAGTGGAAGAAAGCTAACCACACCTTGTTTGTTAAGGGAGGGTTGTTGTGTGAAAGTCCAAATGAGCCCACACCAATCATGATACCAATTGTGGAGTCCAATGATCCTAAACCTATTAAGATCACACACCCTACCACTAGCAAAGATGTTGACCTTGGCCCACAAACTGTTAGAAAACCTAGTGTTAAGTATGCTGAGATGTATAGGAATACCAGGTCACCAAAAAGCCAAGTTAGTAACCAAGGAACAGGCTTCTTTGCTTCTAGACCTAAGACTATGTCTAGAAAAGCTTGTTACACATGTGGTAGCTTCTCACATTTGGCTTACAAATGTGTCAACGCTTCCAATGTCAACGCTGACAGGAACCATTTCAGCGCTGACAAAAGTCAACATAGGTCAAACACTGTCAGACCCAATACCTTTGTAAACAAGAGTTCACAAGTTGTTAGACCAGCCCCATTCTTTTCTAGAGGGTCTAACACACAAGGCCTAAGACCTTTTCAAAAGTCAAACACTTGGTCCAATAGGCAATGGGTTCCTGTAGCAAACCCTAGGTTCAACGCTGATAGGAGCAATCGGGGCGCTGACAAGAGAAATCTCAGCGCTGACAGACACACTGCCAAACCTAGGTATTTGCAACCACAGGGAAATAGGTCCAAAGCTTCTACTAGCTTAACATGGAGAACAAAACAAGTCCAAAACCCTAATTCTACTGGTATTTCTATGACATGCAACAGGTTTCATTATATTTCAAAGGCATTGTCAACACCAATTGGGGTTAACTGGGAATTTCATTCAAACAGGGATGAAAATGGGGTTGTTATGAGAACCAAGTATGTTCTTGTTGAACAACCAAATGAATCCAAGTCTTCCAAGGCTTGGGTTCCGAAAGAAAACTAATGTGTTTTCTTTATGTGCAGGGCATTCAGAAGAAGATCAATGATTATGGATATTGGGATAGTGGATGCTCAAGGCACTTGACAGGAAAGGAAGACTATCTGACTAATTTCTCTCCTATTCAAGATGGTGATAAGGTATACTTTGGAGGGGGCTACGGCACCATCACTGGCAAAGAAACCCTTGTCACCAACAATCTACGGTTTGAGAATGTCTTCTTGGTAAAAGAACTGGATTATAATTTGTTTAGTGTATCACAAGTGTGTGATAACAAAAATAAGGTTATTTTTACAGATACTGAGTGCTTGGTGTTAAGCAAAGATTATAAGCTCCCTGAGGAAAAATATATAGACTTTAGAACACCAAGGCATAAAGACATATATAATGTGAATCTTAATGGAATTAAGATAAATAATAAAATGTCATGTCTGTATGCTAAAGCCTCAGTAGATGAAAGTAATCTTTGGCACAGGAGATTAGGGCACATAAACTTTATGAATATCAATAGACTTGTGAGGCTTGGTTTAGTTGATGGTTTGCCTGAAAAGGCTTTCCACAATGACCACACTTGTGTTGCATGTCTTAAGGGCAAGCAGCACAAGGTCTCATTCAGGTCTAAACAGGTGCACTCTAGTTTTAAACCACTTCACTTATTGCATATGGACCTCTTTGGTCCAACTAATATAGAAAGTTTGAAGGGTAAATCATATTGTTTTGTTATCACTGATGATTATTCCAGGTTTA
The DNA here is from genome assembly GCA_025667525.1 of Glebionis coronaria. NCBI lineage: Eukaryota > Viridiplantae > Streptophyta > Magnoliopsida > Asterales > Asteraceae > Glebionis > Glebionis coronaria. The sequence goes on along the minus strand of CM046874.1, from coordinate 690,873,889 downwards.
CATGGACTTTCTTTTTAGCCAAGAAAAGTGAAACTGCCCAAAGTCTGATTAATTTCATTACCCAGATTGAAAAGAAGAATGGTAATGAGGTCAAAATTATTAGAAGTAACAATGGGGGTGAGTTTAGAAATCAGTTGCTAGATGATTTTTGTGCCAAGAAAGGGATTACTAGGCAGTTTAGCATAGCTAGAACCCCACAGCAAAATGGGGTTGCTGAAAGGAAGAATAGGACCCTTATTGAAGCAGCCAGAACCATGTTGGCTGATGCCCACTTTCCTATAGCCTTTTGGGCTGAAGCTGTTAACACAGCTTGTTATGTTCAAAATAGGGCATTGGTCAACAAGATACATAATAAGACACCTTATGAATTACTTTGGGGAAGGAAGCCAAATATTGGCTTTCTCAAGCCTTTTGGATGTCATGTAGTTGTTCTAGAAACTAGTGAGGCCCTAGGTAAATTTGATTCAAAAGGTGATGAAGGCTACTTCATGGGTTATTCAGTGCAGAGCAAAGGATATAGGGTTTACATTAAAAAGGAAAAACGTATACTTGAAAAGGTACATGTTAGGTTTTTAGAAAGTAAACCTAGTGATCCTGAAAGTGGTCCAAATTGGTTGTTTGACTTAGAACCTTTATCTAGAGCTTTAAATTATATGCCTGTTACTGATCCAGACATTGTGAAGGTAACTTCAAGTGTTTTGGAAAAGAGAATTGGTAATGTTTCAGGTATACAGGTTGCTAAGGAGGATGGACCACCAGCAGTTGAATCATCTCCCACACCAGAATATGTTACACTTCCTATATGGACAGATGAGTATTATGCTGCTGCTGCTGCTGCTAGAAAAGATAATGGTGGTTTTCAAATACCACCAAATACAAACATGCATGGTTCTTCAGGCGCTGACAAAGGGAAATCAAGCGCTGACAGGACCAATTCAGACGCTGATGGCTTAGACGCTGACAACAACATTTCAAGCGTTGTTAGCCCAAGCGCTGACAAACAAGGATCAGACTTTGGAGACACCTTTACACAGCTTTTCTCTTCCCATTTTGAACAAGGTGGACCTTCCAATGTCCATGAAGAGATTCATGTTGATCAAACAGAGTCTGATGAAGAAGATATTGGCAACATGGAGCGTGAAGTTGAGGACACTAGACTTTTTGAAGGAGGAGTTCTCACTTCCACAGCAAAGGATCACCCCACATCTCAGATTATTGGTGATGTTATGGCTCCAGTTCAGACAAGAAGATCCCATCAAAGTCTTGGTGGATTTATTGCCAATATACACAAGAAGGTTGATACCCCTCTTGTACAAGCATGTTTGTTTGCCTGTTTTCTGTCACAGGAAGAACCCAAGAAGATTTTTGATGCTCTCAAGGAACCAAGTTGGGTGGAAGCAATGCAGGATGAGCTTCACCAATTTGCTATACAGGATGTTTGGGAGCTGGTTGATTGTCCTAGATATGTGAGACCAATTGGGACAAGATGGGTTCTAAGGAACAAGAAAGATGAAAGGGGCATTGTGGTCAGAAACAAGGCACGTTTGGTAGCTCAGGGATATACACAAGAGGAAGGTATAGATTATGAAGAAGTTTTTGCAAGATTCCTCCTAAGCCTTAAGTTTTTATTCAGAAACTTAATCATTGGAATAGATATCAAGTTTAGGGGAGGATTGTTGGGAATAAAATATGGGTCAGTTCACTAGACGCTGATAAGAAGAATGTCAACGCTGATAGGATGACATTGGACGCTGACAGCTAAGCGTTGACACAGAAGAAGTCAACGCTGACAGCCTTGAAGATTGACACTGATGGAATATCTTCATACGAATCTTTTTGTTTATTTGTTTCTTTATTTATGTATGGTAAAGATAAGCACGACATTGTATTTTCTATTATTATCTTTACCTAGAATAGTTGATTCGTAGCTTATTGTACAAGACTTCTTGTTCTATAAAAGGTCTTTTAGGTTAAAGTTAAATAAGTTTTCATAAGTATTCGCAAGTTAAACTCTTTCATTGTAATCAAGCACGATCATTCTAATACAAGTGAAAGTTTGTTTAACATCTTTGTGTTTTAGATCAAGTGTTAATTCCGCATAACACTTTGTTACTTTATTCATAAGCAAAGGTTTCTCTACGTGTAGTACTTGATCTAATCTCGTATACACAAAGCTTAATCGATCTAAGTTTGGGATCAACAGCTTTAAGGTTAGGGCAAGTGGGAGGTGTTAGCCAACATACGTAAGGGTGTGAATATTCCTTTTAAAGAAACCATGGGTAGGTTTAAGTGGGCGTTTGACCTAAAGTTTTGAGACCTAAAAACTGGGACTGTTTTAGGTAAAATATGAACGGGTTAGTTATTAAACTTAACCAAGTTAAGGACTTGTTATGGAAGGGTAATGGGGTAATTAGAGCTTATTAATGAGGTAAATATGTGAGAATGGGTTAGATGTCCATCATAGGTTAATGAGCCATCTTAGTGATTGGTTTGTTTATTGATTTAGCTTGTTGCTAGTGCAAGGACGTGTGAAGGAGCTATCAGGTGAGTGTTCATAGTCCCATGTTTATTTTTGTTTTTGACTTCCAGATGGGATGGAAGAGACACTGTGTTGAGTTGTTTCTAAATTGTTGATGTGAATGTTTTATGGTTGTGATGGACTTGTGTGTACACTTATGTGATTAACTACTATGCGATTTTTGATATGTTATTGTGGTTTGACAAGGTAGTGGCCTTGTGGTTTGACAAGGTAGTGGCCTTGTGGTTTGACAAGGTAGTGGCCTTGTGTTTTGCCAAGGTAGTGGCCTTGGGATAGGTACATAGGGTGATCATCTAAGGTACCATGGTGTTGTTTGGCAAGGTAGGAGCCTTGGATTGGTTTGGTATGATTGGTCTTGATTGATAGTTGTTAATACATAATTGTAACACATTGTCCATATGTTATTGTATTGGTGTTTGTTATTCACAGCTTGTAACTGATTTAGCGTTGGAGTCTAAACCTATGACTCTCACCAACTTTATGTTGACGTGTTTTAGTGTCTCTTTCAGGTGAGAATGTGGTTAAGCATGAGAACATAAGTGGCTAGGATTGGAGAAGCTTAGGAATGCATATAGAAGGAGAATCCCCGTTCCTTCTTAGTTTACCTTTATGTATTTTTGATAAGTGATACATGTTGGCACCTATATGTTTGTTTGGTTTATGTTTATTGTTTGTCTTGGGTAAGTGGTAGGACTGTTATCTACTTACCTAGACTCCTGCATTGTTGAGATATTGTCATGACATTTGTGTCGCCATTTATGACATTATATTTGCATTTTAGTTTTCTCTATAGAGACACCGTTTGTTGTGATGATATCCATACGTCGCACCCCATATTCCGCCATGGTGGGGTGTTACAGAATGGTATCAGAGACAATGGTTATAGAGAATTAGGTTGCCTAGTCGCGTAGCCTAGTCTATAGCTTAAGGGTCCCTGCATATAGGCGTCATAGGAGTATGTGTGCATTTTATTATAATTGATGTGTTTGAATGTTATTTATTATGATGTTTTGACTGGTATGAATTGAACCATAGTAAGTTCATACTTAGCCACATGTTATTTTCTTTTCGAGTTGTGAGTAGTGCGGGTTTAACCATAATCGCCCACGCTAGTCATTGTCGTATTTTACTTATAATGTACATTATAGTACATAATTTGGTACATAGTAGTTTCTATCTTTTGTTGGGTTATTTTATGTACCTGAGGGGTATTATTTTCTTTTGATGTTTAAGTCATGTTCCCTAAGAATCATGTGGTGGTTCGAGTTATTAGGAGTAGGTGAATATGAAGGACCTTATGCTATTCCCACTCTTATGGGCGACATGACTTATAACTGATTATGTTTTCGTTTTCGATTTAGTCTAGGCTGTTTTAGCTAGACTATGGATTTCTGTATTCCAAGAGTTTTATTATGTTATTTTATAGATGGAGTTTTGGACCTTATTGGTTATGTGGTTATGAGCTTATGTGAGTAGATAGATTTATGTGTTATATGTTGTATTGATTCTTATAAGTGTCATCATAGGAGGGAGTGCATTGGGGAAAGGGTAATTGTATAAGTATGGTGGCCAACATAGTTATACAAGTACCACAACTTCAATGGGTTCTCAAGTATGGTTGCATGAAAGAGGGTTAGTACATGCGTGTATATGATGAGATGTAGAATTTGGGTATACGTATTATATATGGATTTATGTAATGGTTGCCTATGATATGGCTATTGTTCTTTTTGTGTTTTATGTTTTGGGTTATAGTTGTGGTGTGTGATTATGGGGTCACACGATATGGTTTGGTTTTGGAGGTGGGCATTATGCCTTGTTGTGGAACGGTGAGATGGTGATTAGTCATGTGGAAAAACGAGTGTATGACGTGATTGGTTGATCCGACATGTATGGTAACGAGTATGTTTTGGGTGATTTAATAGGTATATATATGCGGATGTATATATACTACTATGTGTTAAGTTATGGTATATGGTCGTTCACTAGTTATTATAACTTGAACGTACCTTGTGTTTGTTCGTGTTTTATGGTGCTGGAGTTGATGGAGTTTCAACAACGTTTCGAATTTTTTTTGAACTGTGTCTTGTAGCGTATTCTTTGAGTTCATATTTCACGTGTACGTTTTAAAATGTTGTTCTGGGTTTTAAGTCCGTTGAAATAAATGGAGATTTCTTTTGGGATAATGAAATCTTTTGGGTTGAGTCTTACATTTCTTTTGGTTGGTATATGGAAAAAGGGGGGACTTGGAAATCTACTATAGAGTTAGATAGTTGGTTGTATTCGGTAAAATAATGGTAAGGTGTTGGAGTCACGTTTGAAACAAGATGTAACATAAGTTTTTTTTTTTATCAACACTTATTTATTTCAAATTCTAAAAGACTTTCATTAAAATAAAGCGAAGTAAAATTTCTTTCTACTTACATAGTTCATATAATCGGATTTAACTGATTCATGCCATTTATAGTTATTGATACAAGGTTAAAAGGAGTTTATGAATATTTCACATACAATTATATCTTTCATTGAAAAGGATTGCATTGATCACTAAGTCTATTCTTTAGTTTTTAAAACAACTAGCATAAAATTGTTTTGGTCAAAACTTATTCGTTTTTAAAGCTTTTTGGGTGATTCAAAAGCCTAAAATTATGTACTCGGAACGTACTTTTCAAATATTCAGAATGTATAGTCATGGGAGGTCAGTGGACTGGTCGGAATTGTTTTACAAGTGTCGGGTTCAAGGTTGAGTTTGAATAGTAGTTTTATTTTTATGATTTGGGATGCACGGGATACCTAGTCTTTGAGTTGAGTTTTGAGATCGTCTAGAAGGTTGTTTGTAGATGGTTTGAGTCACATAGATGTGGGGAGGTAAGGAAAAAAAAATTAAATATATATATATATATATATATTCTTTTGGAAAGTCGATCTTTTGCACGGTTTAAATAATATGTCGCGGGGCGTAATATGTTTTGGTTGCCATTGGGTGTTTCTTGGATTATTTTTCGTTGTCATTGGTCATTTGGAATTGATACATGTTTTGGGTTTGAGTTTTCTTTGGAGTCTCGTGGTTTTTGATTTGTTTTAATTGGTGCACGTGAAATGTCGTTAGTTATCCGTGGGTTTAATTCGTCGATCGTATCTGGTGTATTCAGGATGTAGTTTTGGTTTTGTATGGTTTAGGAGCGTTGAGGTAGAACCATGAATAGAGCAAGTAGGAGAAGTGACATGAGTTGTAGTTAGTGTCATCCAAGGCAAATCGTTGATGGAGTGAATTAAGAACAAGAGCTGTTAGAAATTGCAAGGAATTTATTCGTATTGCCGCTAAGAGAGGGTGTGAGGAGGACATAGTTGAAATTGCTAAGGATGTTGTATGAACGCTTTAGGTTTACGGTTATGCATTTGGCTTCGCCAAAGCACTAGCGGTTTTCATGGAGTCAATGAACCGAGTGTGCATGAACGTCTATAAACGAGTTGTCATCGGGAGCATCGACGACATCTTGATCTACTCAAATCTTAGAAGGAGGATGAGGCGAATTATGTGTTGGTTTTGGAGTTGTTAGTAAAGGGAATGAAACGTGAGATTTTCAAGTGTGAGTTTTAGGATTTAGTTGGCCAGGACTAGTAGTCAGAGATGATGGCATATCGTGGAACCAGCAAGGGGCGAAGTGAAGAAGGACAAGGAAGCATTTTGGAGGCTGAAGAGGTGGATTAGATGATGAGCAGATCTTGGCATTATTGGAAGGACTGGATGAATTCGCGAAGCATGACGATACGTGGAGCAGGGATTTGGACGCGTACGAGGACGACAAAGAAAGGCGATCGCTTATACGTTGCAGGAACTGAAGATTTGGAAGAACTGGATAGACTTAGTTAGTGGAGCTGGACTGTTATATCTGCCTAGAATGCTAGAGGCATTTGGTGTACGAGACGTGGAGAATGATCTATACGGATCATGAACGTATCCAACACATATTCAATCATCTTGATTGAACATTTGGCAAAGGTGATGGGTGGAGTTAATTGATGAAAGAAAATTGCAAGGCCAAGTACCATCTGGGAAAGGCAAGCATGGTCGATGAGACATGGAATAAGAAGGATGAGGTGAAGCTGAGATGAACTTGAACTATAGGGATGATGTATTAGAGTGGTTTGGATGAAGGATGTGGGTTGCACGAGTTGAGTTGTCTAAAGCAGTGAACGCGTCAACATTTATGTTGCGTGGCTTGGACAATCGTAAGGAGGAAAGGGACGTAGACTATACTTCCTACATGGATAGGAGTAGTTTAGAAAGGGCGATGTAAGGACGAAGTTGGTGGAAGGGATACATAATGCGGTGGGGGATTAAGTACGATGAGAGTTGGGTGATAGTCGATAGGCTGACTAATTCATCACCTATTTCAAGAGGAATGAGAAGTCACGTAGTTGGGAAGTTGGAAGAATTAATGGATATGTGAAAGACCATCATAGGTCACTTTGTAAGGAAATTGGAATTTAAAGTAGTTTGGGATACGGACTGGAGGGAGTTGATGAACGTAATTGGACATGGGTGATTGATTTAGAGGTAGTTCGGAAACTCGTTAGCGATGGCTGAGTTTTCATATAATGATAGTTATCGTACTAGAAGTCGATAAATGCCATTTGAGGCACGATATGAAAGGATAGGGTGAGTTGTCTTCATTGTGGACTAGAATTGGTAAAAGAGGCTACTAATGTGGTAATGGTGTTTGTGGACAGAATGAGAGCAACAAGGGATGCTATGTAGAAAAGGAGGAAACCACTAGATTTAGTGACAAAGTTATGTATGGAGTTTCACCCATAGTAACGGGTGGTATGATTTGGAAAGATGTAAGTGTTGATGTAGAGTTTTGTAGGTCCATTTATGATCTTTGGGAAGATCAGACCATTAGCTTATGATCATAGAATTACCTGGGGGAAATGAGTTGTATACATGATACATTTCATGTATTGGGGTTGGTAAATGTTGTTTGAGGATGCATATTTGCATGACCGGTTATTCGGGTTTTGTGCTAATAAGAGTCTTTGTTTTATCGAAGAGTCATTTGCGAGATTTATTGACTGTGAGGTCAAGATTTTGGCAATGGGTTTAATTATTTTTGGTTTGTACATGTGGTATCTTGAAACTTGAACTGAAGTTCACGTGGAAATGAGAGGAGTTCATTTAGAACAAGTATCCTCGTGTGATTTGTTGTCTGTGTGTTGATCCTAAGGAGTAAATCTCGGGACGAGATTTCTATTAGGAGGGAGTGATGTGACAACCGTGGTTTTGAGGTTCGTCACTTGGTCTTACTTTTAGGTTATTTTATGTGTGACTACTTGATTTTTGTGCTTACGTGTATATTTTGTGTGAACGAGGTTGGTGTGGTTATCGTTTATTAGTATAGAGTACTCATAAGTAAATCGAGGAACGGTTATTTCATGTTCATGAGCTCACAAGTGGTGACTATGAAATGAAATAGTGATATTGTGGTGTTTACGTATACGTATAAGTATTATAGTAATAGTATTTTTTTTAGGATTTACGGTTTAGCATTTAGAGGTCTCGGGTGAGGAAATTATCCATATGGATATTTTTCGGGATGGTTTTAAGTCATTTAGGACTTAAATATAAAGTTTATTTCAAAATTTGAGATTTATTATAAAAGTGTATATTTTACGTCTTTTACGGTAAAACACGTAAATTTGACTAGTTTTACGGTTTTGAGGTTTTGGAAGTTTTAGGAGCTGAAATAAATTAAGGTAAATTAAGGTAATATTATTAATACATATATTAATAATAAAAACAAATAAAAAACGAATTTTGAGGGGTAGGGTCGGTTTAGAAGAGAAAAAAAGGAAGAAAAGGAAAAAAGAAGGGAAAGTGGGCTTTGGGTTGGACTAGGATTCACCCATACCCTATATAATGTATATACTAAACCAAATTCATTATTTTTCTCCTGGAAATGAAGGAAATTCGTGAGTCTTATAAAAAAATTAGGGTTCTTCATAAAATTTGGGGGTTTTCATAAATCCAAGGTAAATCTTCAAATCCCTTTTTAATTAAATTGTTTTTAGGTTTTCTTTAATAATCTTATGATGGATTTAGGTTAGGGTTTAATATAAAAACAGTAGATTAATGACGTATTAATCATAATATGATGATCACATAAATTAGGGCTTGTAATTAGAGGGGTTAGGGTTAATTAATGAGGTTGATTTTGTTAAACCCGTTTTTAAAAACTGGACAGAATTTTGAGTCAATTGTTTTGATCATATCTAGAGTTCTAGGAACATTCAAGATGCGATCAAACTAGCCCTGGATAGGTAATTGAGTTGGCTTTCTAAATCAAGAAACGAGAACTAAATTGGAGGTCGGGAAGTGGGTCAAAAGCAGGTTACAACAGTCGAAGGTCAAAGCAGTTTTGAATTCAGCCTGTTTTCTTTTTAAGTTTTGGGTTGTTTGGGGCACTTAGGGCTGCATTGGGATCTTCTCACGAACGTGAGAGATGGTTTATATATTGTAGCTAATATCTGCACATGGGCTCAGGTGGTGGTTTAGGGTAAGACCCCTTAATGGTAACAAACTTTTAGTACGTTTAAAATCACGAAATCTGGAAAGACGAAAGTAGATATATATATATATCGGGGCCTTAGCAGTAGATTTAAGGTTAGGGCAAGTGGGAGGTGTTAGCCAACATATGTAAGGGTGTGAATATTCCTTTTACAGAAACCATGGGTAGGTTTAAGTGGGCGTTTGACCTAAAGTTTTGAGACCTAAAAACTGGGACTGTTTTGGGTAAAATACGAACGGGTTAGTTATTAAACTTAACCAAGTTAAGGACTTGTTAAGGAAGGGTAATGGGGTAATTAGAGCTTATTAATGAGGTAAATATGTGAGAATGGGTTAGATGTCCATCATAGGTTAATGAGCCATCTTAGTGATTGGTTCGTTTATTGATTTCGTGTTTTTGGTTTGTTAGCTTGTTGCTAGTGCAAGGACGTGTGAAGGAGCTATCAGGTGAGTGTTCATAGTCCCATGTTTATTTTTGTTTTTGACTTCCAGATGGGATGGAAGAGACACTGTGTTGAGTTGTTTCTAAATTGTTGCTGTGAATGTTTTATGGTTGTGATGGACTTGTGTGTACACTTATGTGATTAACTGCTATGCGATTTTTGATATGTTATTGTGGTTTGACAAGGTAGTGGCCTTGTGGTTTGACAAGGTAGTGGCCTTGTGGTTTGACAAGGTAGTGGCCTTGTGGTTTTCCAAGGTAGTGGCCTTGGGATAGGTACAGAGAGTGATCATCTAAGGTACCATGTTGTTGTTTGGCAAGGTAGGAGCCTTGGATTGGTTTGGTATGATTGGTCTTGATTGATAGTTGTTAATACATAATTGTAACACATTGTCCATATGTTATTGTATTGGTGTTTGTTATTCACAGCTTGTAACTGATTTAGCGTTGGAGTCTAAACCTATGACTCTCACCAACTTTATGTTGACGTGTTTTAGTGTCTCTTTCAGGTGAGAATGTGGTTAAGCATGAGAACATAAGTGGCTAGGATTGGAGAAGCTTAGGAATGCATATAGAAGGAGAATCCCCGTTCTTTCTTAGTTTACCTTTATGTTTTTTTTGATAAGTGATACATGTTGGCACCTATATGTTTGTTTGGTTTATGTTTATTGTTTGTCTTGGGTAAGTGGTAGGACTGTTACCTACTTACCTAGACTCCTGCATTGTTGAGATATTGTCATGACATTTGTGTCGCCATTTATGACATTATATTTGCATTTTAGTTTTCTCTATAGAGACACCGTTTGTTGTGATGATATCCATACGTCGCACCCCATATTCCGCCATGGTGGGGTGTTACAGAATGGCAGTCTATGGTAGCATGATTATTGGATAGCCAATCCATGCCCAAAATCATGTTGAAGTCATTCATGTCTAGCGGAAGTGCGTCGACAGGTCGAACCTTATCATCAAATTCTAGGGGAAGACACTTGTATACATGGGTGATTAATACAGAGTCCCACAAAGGCGTGGAAATAGTAAGCCTATTTTCTAATGGCAAGGGAGGCATCCTAATGTTCTTAGCAAAAGCAGTAGAAATAACCGAGTGAGTAGCACCCGTATCGAAAAGAACACATGCAGCTTGACCGTACATATACAAGATTCCAGTGATGGTACCTGTAGACTTGTTGGCCTGCTCTCGAGATGTCGTGTAGACACGCCCGACAGTAGGAGGCGGCTTGGTATCAGCATGTCCCAATGTACCCTCCATCTCGCCCTTACGGCAATCCTTCATAATATGGCCAGGAAGACCACACTTGAAGCACGCATCAGTATTACAGCGACATGGTCCTGGGTGCCTACCATGGCAAGTAGAGCAAAGAGGATGAGTGTATCCTCCAGCAGGTGCTCTGGCTGGCTGAGAACCTGATAAAACATTTTACATAAGACATGATAGTTGGGTACAAAGGACAAAGCAGATAATCGTAAGATTGAATACCAGTGATAGCTGGACGGCTAGGCTGCAAACCTCTCTGGTTCTGGTCCCTACCGTTTCCATGGTTCCTGGTAGAAGTTTTGCTAAAGTGTTAGAATATGAGTTATAACATAAAACATAAGGAATTGCGTAAGTATTAGGACCTGCTGTTGTTGGAGTGCCCAGCGTTGTTACGGTAATTGTCATTACCGCCACGCCTATCCGTAGCAGAACGGTCGTTAGTCTGACCGTTTCCCTTGGGTTGATGAGGCTGCTGCTGAGTAGCCGGCTGAGACCGGTCCCCAGTTTTCTGCCTGGAAGATACATTTAAGAGATGAATAATTGACATATAGGGAAAGTATACGGATTGGTCACCGCTTGAATACGAATGCTTACCTCTTGTCGGGTCTTTCAGCTTCCCCGAACTCATCTCTCTCCTGCAGCATCTCCAGTTTCCGTGATGCATCGGCCACTTGTGCTACAGTGTTGAACGTAGCACACACCAGATTGTTTGCGACCGATGTGCGAAGAGCCCATCTAAAGTGATGTGCCTGCTCTTCAGGAGTACCTGCTGCCGCACCAAGGAAACCAGCCAAGCGAAGAAAGCGATGCATAAACTCGTTGATATTCTCCCCAGCTCTCTGTCGGATCCCATGGTACTCTCTCTTGAGCCAGCCTTGGGAAAGAACTGCTCCATCACCCTGTCCTTGAACTGAGCCCAAGTCAAACCAGCAACCCACTCATCCCCACCTTCAGATTGCATCAATGCTAACCACCAGTTGAGTACATCGCCTTCGAACCGATAGCATGCCAACCTCGCCTTGTATGCGGGGTCACAACCCATAGCGTTGAAAATCTTCTCGATGTGAGCCAACCAGCTTTCAGCATCACTGGGGCTATCTGTCTTCTCAAAAGCTCGAGGGCGGAGCTTGTTGAATCTCTCCAGCCATACTGATAATGTCACTGGAGGAGGAGGAGGAGGTGGCTGATTATGCTGCTGATTGTTGGCAGCTTGAACTTTAGCCCTGATGTCGTTCCTCGGTTGAGGAAGCAAGGCTTGCATGGCAGCCTGAATTGCAGCATTGAGCTGCTCCTGTTCGCGTGTGAGAACCATCTGACAGTATAACATAAAACATATGATTAACAGATCAAAACATAAAATATATATATATATATACATGAAAAAAAATTTATACTAAAATTTCACGAGAAAAATTTTACGCAAGAACATTTTGTGTATGAATGCATGATGTAGTTTTATGAAAACTTTTATATGCTCGAGACTGAACGCCTCTGGTCAGTTCACCCAAAACAAAAGACATAGTGAGGGGACGCCTATGGGTTGGTCCCAAATCTAAAAGTTTCGATAAAACACATGCGACTAAATAGGGCCAGTCCTGTACCAACCATTACTTTGTCAAAAACCCTGCAACAATGACATGTATATGTATGCTTAAAAATGATGAATGCATGAAAACAACTGTCAGTTCTAGGAAGACCGTAGTGACTACCCACTAATCACAGGTCATATTTGAGAGCCTACAGGTCGAAGCCTTGGCTCTGATACCATAATTGTAACACCCCATTTTGGAAATGGAAATATCACAGGAATTATGGCGTGTCATCAAAGCATACAAGGAAAAATGTCTAAACATTACTTGACCATAAAAGGAAAATACCGGAATCAAACATCGGTAGTCCAAAAGTAAAGCTCATCACACACAAACATAGTATAATAAAGGAAAGGACTAAACAATGTCCAAAGCATAAGTATCATAAGAAAGGAAATGCATAATGTAAAGAAGGCTAGACAGCTTCCAGTCCATATGCACGTACTCTTAGTGTCTACGAGCGTCCCTGAGTACCTTCCGTTTTGAGAACATAGAAAAGGAAAACGGCTGAGCAATACACTCAGTGCACGGATGTACAATAAAGCATGAATAGGATAAGCATATAACATAATAACAGCGGAAGAAAACTAAGTCCCGAGTAACCTGGTTAAGTCTTAAATAAACTGGTTTAATAGTTTGAAAGTCTTATGTTTGTCTTATAAAAACTGTTTGTCATATTTTACCATTAGCCAATATAGGTCATGAAAATCCACCGTGCATGAATACTTGGAGGGGTGACCTCATCATGCAAATTAGAGGGGCTGCCTCTAATTTAATATACTGGTTTTTGGGTAGGAGGGATCAGCTCCTTGTGAAGGATGCAAGGCACACACCACATTCACCATGTAATCCTGAATAAAAACATGTAACTAGGATGCACCCATACGCCCCACATGATAAATATAAAATATAGCCAAAAGCTGAAGGGACGCCACGAGCAATCACTCCGCCGTGGTGAAGTCATAACGTCAGTGCCTCTAATGTTATGGTTATGGTACCTCAATAACTAGGTGAAACTGGTCATGCATGTATATGGCTATAGGTATTCTAAATTAAACATAAGCAAATCAAACACATAACTTATACTACGGGAAAACATTTGGCTGCATACGGGGAATCCTAATAAGGAAAGAATGTCCATACTGAAAGGACGGGAATCCGTACCTTATGTCCAGTGAACGAAGAAGATGAACCGTGAGGAATCCTACTTCCGAATCACTAGTGCTACATAAATACGTACATGAATAAGTATCTGCTTACTAAATACGTAGCTGGTTTTATGTCATGTCTTAGCTTATTTTATGTGTTCTTACCATGTTTTATTGTTTCTAAGCCTTAAACGGTGTTTAATCTTATATTCTGTTTAATCTGATTAAGTATTTCTGGTATTTCATGTGTTATTATACTTACTGTGTAATAATAAGTAACTTTCCAAAAATAGCAGTTTCCTAAAATAGAAAGTTTCCAAAAATAGAAAGTTTCCAAAAATAGAAAGTTTCCAAAAATAGAAAGTTTCCAAAAATAGAAAGTTTCCAAAAATAGAAAGTTTCCAAAAATAGATTTACTGCTTAAAATAGATAAGTTTCTAAAAATAGAAAGTTTCCATAACTAGATTAGCTGCCTTATTTAATTAAGTTTCTAAAACTAGAAGTTTCCATAATTAGAAATAAGCTGGTTAAATAAGCTAAGTATATAAGTCTAAGTGTTTTCATGATTATTTTCTAAGTCATATGATATAATGTATAGTTTAATAATTATTTCATGTAATTAAATTAAACTATAGGTTAAAATATTTAATTAAAGTATAACATGTTTTTAATTAAATAATTTAAATACTTAGGTTAAAATATGTATTATTATATATTAATAATATAACCTAAGTCATGTTAATTAATTAATTATATCCATGGTTTTTAAATAATTAATTAATTATAAGTCTTAAATATATAAATACTTAGGTTAAAATAATTTCATGATCATTAATAATTAAATAACCTAAGTCATGTTATTAAATTAATCATATCATTTTATTAATTTAATTTTTAACCTAAGATCATAAACATAAAAAAAAACTAAACATACACCATGAACCGGATCTAGACTAAAATACATGAACCGGACATGAAATCGACACCGTACCCCGAACCAACTCGGGGTACCCCGTGTTTCACTGCTGCCGTGGGACCCACACGCACCAACCAAGACCATATGGTCTTGGTGGTGGTCGGCTTGGCAAACCGAAACCCATTCGGGTTCGGTGCAGCCTGCGGCCATAACAAACACCCCTTAAAAACACCCTTTTGATTTTATTTAACACCAAATCATGTTAGATCCATGTTTAATTATTGTGTTTTTATAAAAACAACACATGTTCTTGATTTATAAAAAGATTAAATCAAAAGAAAAGGTTTAAAAAGGTTTTACCGAATTCGTGGATCAAAAGGACGAAGCCAACAGGATCAATCACTAAAACTTCAAGATCTAAGATCAAAAATCACCTCTTATGGTGGTTGTAGGGTGGCGGCACAAAAGACAAGGAAGAGGAGGTTTTAGGGTTTTTCTAAAATCTTCTGTGAATGAGAAAATGAGTAGTGTAAAAAAATAATAACCCCCTTTAGTAAATTTGACAAATGGGCTTGGCCCATTTGCCCTTGTTGGCCGCGGGTAGGGACCCCACTTGGGGTGCCCGTACCTTTTTTCGTGTCTCGTTATTAAGTTAAACGTTTGTGATTATTTGTGTTCGTGTTTTAAATGTTCTCGTTACATAAATACCGTGATCTAATATATTTAATTACGCTCGTAATGTGACACCCTAGAATCGAGGTCATTAACGATACCCTAAATTACGCTAATTTTTGAAACTTTTGATAAATTTTAATTTCTATAATTATAAGTATTTTGGTTAGAGCCGATGTTCGAGGTTATAATTTTTACGGTTGACGTTTTGAGAAGGACGATGACGATTACGATCCCGAGGGATGCCCAATTTTATATAATTTTTGACGATTTATCGATAATGTAATTTTTCGAGAATTTTATTTACGGTTCGTGTTAAGTTGAGTCGTGTGAGTTTTATAGCCTTCCAAGTACATTTAAAGTATCCCAAAAATATTTTGGAGCATTCGGGAAGATTTCCGACTCCCGTAAAATTTTCAAAATTGACAAATGAGCCAAACCCGCAAAGTTTTGAGGTTGTTTTCTATTTAAGGACAAAAGAAACCCAATATTGCACTTAGGTCCCTCCTAACTAACAAAAGGGGGCAAAGTGAACAAACACACAAACACACACAAAAATTTACAAGAAAAATCAAACACACACTCTCCTTGTCTCTCTCAAACTCACGGCACACCTCAAACACACAAAAATCCACCTAAAATCTTTTCCACTTGATTTTTCAAAAATCTAAGGTTAGACCACGCTTAGTTTGGTCATTACCCACCTATTCATGTAATCAAATCCAACATGCATTGATAAAAAATTTTCAAGATTTTTCATATGATCCAAAATTCGTTTTTGTGGCTATTTGAGCTAATGCATGTTGATGTTTAGTGTTATGGAAGTATAAACACCATGAAAACCCACCAAAATTAATTTGGTTGTGGTGATTTGGTCACCCAAACCCCACGGCAAAGGGGTGTTTGGGGGAGCCATGGTGGTTGTTGATCATGCATGTTATTATAGTGTTTGGTTATTTGTTTTATGATGATTTACATAGGTGTTACTACTTGCATGTGTATTTTTCTTTGATTTTGATATTGAGATTGGTTGATCAATAGGGGTAGGATGGAAGTTTGATGTTAGGATATGTTTGGGAAGTCTTAGGATGATGTTTAGTGTTGGTTAGAAGTCTTGGAATCGAGTCTAAGCATGTTTTTGGTATGGTCATTTTTAGGCAGAAACATTTGGTCTGTTTTGGAAAAATGATTTTTGTTTCAAGTCTTGAAAACTAAATATAGTGATAGAGGGTTTTTCTAGCTTTAATTTGGTATAAGGTAGAGCCCGTGACTCAAAACGAGCTAAAAGTTATGACATTTTAAAGATCGGGTACCGGGAGACGAGGACTTTCACAATCCGGATTTGTGCAAAGTTTTAGTCAAATCCCGAGGGTCACAAGTATAATTTGGTGAATGATCAAGGGTCAAAACTTGGTCCCTAACCTGTACAAATGAGTCTATATGTTGACTTATGAGTCAAGGAAGTCAAAGGTATTTTTCATATAGGTCAAAGTGGTCAAAATTGGTCGAAGCGCAATTTCAGCCCGTAAAATGTAGTCGTGGAAATGAGTTGCGTGACGGGTCGTAAAAGTGAAAACTTTTGTTGGACTTAAAAACATGTTATCTACAGGTCATATAGGATTTTTTGGAAATTTTGTCAAATTTTATAAGCATGGTTTAATAAGGTAAAACAGCCCGTACTTTAGTCAAGTACCGGCGAGAACGTGTAAAAATGGATAACGTAGGTTATAAGAATGAATGGAATAAAATGAATGATACTTGTTGTTTTTGTTTTTGGCGTGAGTTATATTGGTCTTAAGTGACTTATATATATGTATTTTATACAGTACCGTAAGTATTTAAATGAGATTACTCATTACGCGTTATTTGTGATAGGTGTTGAATTACCCGGGCATCCGTAACATCGTCAGTGAACACTCCTCGAACTACCGACTACTTAATATCTAAGGTGTGAATTTATAGCCTCGCTTATATTATTTCAAATTGTTTTACCCGCGAGGGAAATGCATGCTAGTTTTTAAAAGGAACGTATATCATGAATGATTGTTAGACCCGAAAGTTGCCTTAGAAATTGTGTTGAGTACCAAAGTTGCAAAAGTCCCTAAATTCATGAACTATTAACTATTGTCTTGCCCTTGCGAAGGGGGAAATAGCCGCTTATGCAATTTGTAGTACTACGGGGTTAACGACCCAATGCTAGCCGAGAAGCTGTACTTATAGTAAGTTCTGCGGTAGATTATTTTGTATGAGAAATAAGGTATAATTGCAACTGATGCCTTTAGAGGGGCACTGGTTTCATCTGAATCATGCCGGTATATTTACGCGGGTGATTGAGTTAACGGATTAGTGTCATGAGCTTAAACACAATTGTCAGTATCCTGATTATAGTTTGTTTGATCGACAAGACTATAAATGATCACGAATGGTTTTTATTATATATACGTTCAAATGGATTGAAAAACCTATGAATTCCACTCAACGTTTTCGTTGACCAAATTTTGGCATGTATTTCAGGTAACCGCTGAGCAGTAGGATGGAGCATGCATGGGATGGATGTTGTGTGATCGGCTTGGTGTCCGCTTGTTTTTCCCTCCTTTTCTACTTAAACAATTTTTATGTTTAATGTCATGTGGTTGTAAAACTGAAGTTTTTGGGGTTGAGATTCATGGGGACCGAAACGCTAAACTCTGTGCACTATTTGGGGTTGGAAAAACTGTGGACTTGTATTATCTAAAAAAAAAAAATTTTAAATGTTGAATTTTTAAGATGACGTCTTTTTAGCGTCGTTTGATATCTCTTGTGTGCAATGAATACTGTGTAGCACCCATTGTTGTAGTTCCGCTGCGCATAACAATTGTGGGGGTGTTATAGATTGGTAATCAGAGCCACGAGTTATAGAGAACTAGGTCGTTTTTGAAAATCCTAAACTATAACTTTTGGTGTCGTAAGAAAAAGGGTCCAAGCACACACAACTATCCTGCATGGCTCCGGTAAGATTTATTGTTGTATTTATGGCATTTGACGTATACTTTTGAGTAAAGTATATATATGTGGGTAATTATTATATAAGTATGGAATTACTATATGTAGACGTTAAATTTTACGTGAAATATCCGACATCGTAATTTTCATATTTATCATGCATGAGCATCATATTATTACATTTCGGGCATATGTACCACCTTTGCATTGCATTTGCATGCATATATTTATAATTATCGTATAATTACTTATGTACCCTCCGAAATTCGCTGTTATTGCAGGAATGGCCGAGGTACCGCCCAACGATAACGGAAACGATTACGTCGTAGGTCACGAAGGGGGACCGTTACCTCCGAACCCGCCGGACAATAATAATGGATGGATCGCTCCAGAAGACGAAATAGGGCCGGAAAACGACAATGGCGAAAGTGAGGTGGATAATTTCAGCATGAGTAGTGACGACAATGAGGATTCCGAAGAAGAACCCGAGGAGCTATTGGATGATGGCATTCCCGAGGATGCCGTAGGCCAGACCGAACCCGATTTGTTTCAATCTCCGAATTCGCCGAAGGGTTATGAGGTACCACCGACTGGTCGTTTTGAGCAGCAACCCTTTGATCGCCCGATGGACAATAGTAATGGGAGCAGTGGAGAGTCATCCAAGTCGCCATCGATTCACGAGAATATTACGAGGGTCTATTTTCCGAGACCGAGTCACTACTGGGATCCCGCAGGTCGTTTGGGGAGGATGGAAAGGTTAATGTATGAGCGGTTTGTAGTTGAGACTAGGGTGATTAAGAAGTTTGATAAGACTGAGAGGGAGCATCAAAGACTGTTGGAAAGGACTTCAAGAATTGCGTATGATGGGATGATGAACACAAGTGCCATCAACAGTTTGAAATCAATGGTTGCGAATTTAAGTGCTAGTCTTGATCGTGTGAGGGAAGATCAGATGAGGTTGTCAAGGATGCAGAGTTGGGAGCATCGTGTGAGGGATTCATTGCCCCCGGATTGGAGATTCGTGGACGATGTGGAGATGGAGGCGAATGACTTCATGGTTCAGCCGCCTACTGGAGGTGCTTGTATTTCGGTGGGAAGTCAAGTAGCGATTGAGCATGGATCCACATCAGGGATGAGAAAGGAAACAGAATGTGGGCCAGATGAGAAAGGAAAGGGAAAAGTGGATGATATGGACGAGGACGTGAGTGATGAGGAAACCGAGGACGACGACGAGCCGCCATCCAAGAGGCCGTGTGGATCACCACATGCCTAGTTACTTGTTTTGTATTTTTCTTTGATCATTGTAATAGAACTATTTTAGACCTTTGTATGATGGTATTATGACGAGAAACTCAAGTACTTGATGTTTTGTGGTGAATGATTGTAGTGGCATTACTTGTCACGATTTTGGTTAATTATCAATACAATCTATGTTACCTTTCATGATCCGTGATATGTCTTAAATTTGATCTTTTGTGGTGTGAATTGATAAATATTAGTAACTCCGTAGTGATGTGTCGTTGTATGTATTTTATGTCTGGGAAACTTGATATGAATACTTACATTGTTTTTCTATATTTTCTTGTCTTGCAGAAAGAGATATTCGATAAAACAATGCCTCCAAAGTTGACTGCCGATCGTGTTAACAACATGATTCAGGAAGCGATAGCTAATGCGTTGGAAGCGGACCGAGCTGGGAGAAATCAGGATCCAGGAAGGAACGCGGGGAGACAACCAGCCCCGAGAGTGTGTACCTATTCTAGCTTTATGAAGTGCGGTCCCACGCAGTTCCGTGGAACGGGTGGAGCCCTAGAACTTAGGCGATGGTTGGAAAAAGTTGAGAGTACGTTTGAAATCAGTGGTTGTGCAGAGGCGGATAAAGTAAAGTTTGCAGCAGCTACATTTCTGGATGATGCGTTAAGCTGGTGGAACACCCAGGTAGCTACGGTGGGATTGGCTGTGGCAAATGCGAGAACGTGGAATGCGACCAAAGCTTTGTTGACAAAGAAGTTTTGCCCAGAGGAGGAATTGGGGCAATTGGAGGACGAACTGAGACATTTGACCTTAAGGAACAACGATATAGCTGCTTACACCAGGAGATTCAATGAGTTAAGTCTTTTGTGTCCGGACATATTTGCCAATGATGCCAAGAAAATGAAGCAGTATATTAAGGGTTTATCTAGCAACATCAAGGGTGAAACAACTTCGTCGAAACCTGGAACGTTTGACGAAGCGGTTCAAATGGCGCACGCTTTGATGGACGTTAAGCTTCAGGATAAGCAGAATTACATTGCTGAGGGTAACAAAAGAAAATGGGAGGCAGCACAAGGTAATCAATCCCAAGGCCAGAACCGAGGAGGAAACCGAAACAACCAAGGGCCGAACCGTAATCAGCAGTTTAATCAGAGAAGGAACGAAGGGATGAGGGCCGTGACAAACCCTAGAGGTGTGAAAGTGAATCCCCATTGTGGAAAGTGCAACTTGTATCATGTTGGAAACTGCCCGCAGGCATGCGGCAAGTGTGGAAAGGCAGGTCATAGGACTGCTAGTTGTCGAATGGGAGGAGTAGCCACTGGGGCTAATGCTATCAGGATGAGAGGATGTTATAGCTGTGGAGAAAGGGGGCATGTGCAAGCAAATTGCCCGAAGGCAGGGAACAGACGGGGAGGAAATAATGCGGCAGCTGTGTATCAAGTGGGAACTGCTGATAAACCACAAGGTCCCAATGTGGTTACCGGTACGTTTTTGCTAGACGCTTGTTATGCTAGTATTTTATTTGATTCTGGCTCCGACAAGAGTTTTGTAGACGTTAGATTTAGTCGTAATATCGATAGAGAACCGGTATTGTTAACGACTAGTTATAATGTTGAATTAGCCGATGGAAAAATTGTTAGTACGAATTCTATACTGAAAGGGTGTACCTTGAAGTTAGGAAACTACGCTTTTAAAATCGACTTGATGCCTATAGAGCTAGGATCGTTTGACGTGATTGTGGGAATGGATTGGCTAATGGCGCATAATGCTACAATCGTCTGTGGTGAGAGATTGGTGCAGATTCCGCTGAGGAATAGGGTTTTGACGGTAAAGGGAGACGAATGCACTTCTCGTTTGAAGGTGATTTCGTGTTTGAAGATGATGAAGTACGTAGAGAGCGGATGCGATGTGTTTTTGGCACAGGTTTCGAGCGATGGTGATGTAGAGGCGAGAATTGAAGAGGTACCAATTATTCGCGAGTATCCGGACGTTTTTCCATACGAGTTGCCAGGTTTACCGCCTAATCGTGAGGTCGAGTTTCGAATTGACTTAGTGCCAGGAGCTGCACCGGTTGCACGTGCACCTTATCGCTTAGCACCATCTGAGTTAAAGGAGTTATCGGATCAATTGAAGGAGTTGATGGACAAAGGATTTATTAGGCCGAGCTCATCACCTTGGGGAGCGCCAGTGTTGTTCGTAAAGAAGAAGGATGGTTCGTTTAGAATGTGTATTGACTATAGAGAACTCAATAAGCTGACGGTTAAGAATCGGTACCCATTACCGAGGATTGATGATTTGTTCGATCAATTACAAGGTTCCAGTGTATACTCAAAGATCGATTTAAGATCAGGGTATCATCAACTGCGTGTAAGAGAGGAGGATATTCCTGTAACTGCCTTTCGTACGCGGTATGGACACTTTGAATTTCGAGTGATGCCGTTTGGGTTGACTAACGCGCCTGCTGTATTCATGGATCTTATGAATCGCGTGTGCAAGCCGTATCTAGATAAGTTCGTTATTGTTTTCATCGACGACATACTTATTTACTCTAAGAGTAAGGAGGAGCACGAGAAGCACCTGAGAAAGATTTTGGAGTTGTTGAGGAAGGAGAAGCTGTATGCAAAATTCTCTAAGTGTGAGTTTTGGTTGGAATCAGTGCAGTTTCTAGGTCATGTGATTGATAAGGAAGGAGTTCGTGTAGATCCTGCTAAGATCGAAGCGATCAGGGAATGGTCAGCACCGACGACGCCGACTGAAGTTCGACAATTTTTGGGTTTAGCTGGGTACTATAGAAGGTTTATTGAAGGATTTTCGTTGATTGCGAAACCATTGACGCGGCTTACCGAAAAGAATAGGGTGTATGAATGGGGAAATGAGGAAGAGCTTGCTTTCGAAACGCTCAAGGATAAGTTATGTTCCGCGCCGATTTTATCATTGCCTGAAGGAACCGAAGACTTCATGGTGTATTGTGATGCGTCTCGTAAAGGTTATGGAGCAGTGTTAATGCAACGTGAAAAGGTGATAGCTTACGCGTCGAGGCAATTAAGGAAGAACGAGGAGAACTACACGACGCACGATTTGGAATTAGGAGCGGTAGTGTTTGCGTTGAAGCTGTGGAGACACTATCTGTATGGGACAAAGTGTGTTGTATTCACTGATCACAAGAGTTTGCAGCACATTTTAGATCAAAAGGAGTTGAATATGCGACAAAGACGATGGGTTGAACTATTGAGTGATTACGACTGTGAAATTCGCTATCACCCTGGGAAGGCGAATGTTGTAGCGGATGCATTAAGTAGGAAGGAACGGGAGAAACCTTTGAGGGTTAGAGCTTTAGTGATGAGGGAGAGCGTTGACTTAACCGAAACCATACTGAAGGCTCAGGAGAGAGGATTGATGAAAGGGAATGTTGAAGCCGAGAATTTGGGACGAATGTTGAAACCTATTTTCGTGATTAGGTCTGACGGACTAAGATATTTTGAGAATCGAATTTGGTTACCATTGTGTCCATCTGAGGAAGGAAAGCCTGGAGTTCGAGAATTGGTTATGAATGAGTCGCATAAGTCGAAGTATTCGATACATCCTGGATCGGATAAGATGTACCACGACCTGAAGAAAGTTTATTGGTGGCCGAATATGAAGGCAGATATTGCTCGTTACGTCAGTAAGTGTTTGACTTGCGCGAAGGTTCAGGCAGAACATAAGAAACCATCTGGATTGTTGGTACAACCGGAAATCCCAGAATGGAAATGGGAGAAAATCGCAATGGATTTTGTGACGGGTTTACCTAGGACTCCTAGTGGATGCGATATGATATGGGTAATTGTGGACAGGTTGACGAAATCTGCTCATTTCTTACCTATGAAGAAGACGGACAGCATGGAAAGACTCGCCAGCGTGTACGTGAAAGAGATCGTCTGTAGACATGGAGTGCCGTTATCGATCATTTCGGATCGCGACAGTAGATTTACGTCGGAATTTTGGAGATCGCTTCAACGTGCGATGGGCACTGAACTGAGTTTAAGCACGGCTTATCACCCGGAAACTGACGGCCAGAGTGAACGAACGATTCAAACGATGGAGGACATGCTCCGAGCATGCGTGATTGATTTTGGAGGAAGTTGGGAACGCCACTTGCCTCTAGTGGAATTTTCGTACAATAATAGTTATCATGCGAGTATCAAAGCAGCACCGTTCGAAGCATTGTATGGAAGGAAGTGTAGATCGCCCGTGTGTTGGAGTGAAGTAGGGGAAAGTCAATTGACTGGACCCGAAATGGTTTTAGAAACGACAGAGAAGATCGTGCAGATCAAAAACCGACTACTTGCTGCGAGAAGCCGACAGAAGAGTTATGCCGATAACCGAAGGAAACCGTTGGAGTTTGAAGTTGGAGATATGGTTATGCTCAAGGTATCGCCATGGAAGGGTGTAATTCGTTTTGGAAAGAAAGGAAAGTTGAGTCCGAGGTATATTGGACCGTTTAAGATCGTTGAACGAATTGGACCAGTAGCGTACAAGTTAGAATTGCCGACTGAACTTAGTGCTATTCATGACACGTTTCACGTATCGAACCTGAAGAAGAGTTTGGCGGACAAGGAATTGGTGATTCCTTTGGACGAGATTCGACTAGACGACAAAATGCACTTTGTGGAAGAACCTGTGGAAATCATGGACCGGGAGGTCAAGCGGTTGAAGCATAGTAGGATTCCCATTGTGAAGGTCCGATGGAATTCTAAGCGTGGACCGGAATACACCTGGGAACGTGAGGACTTTTTCAAGGAAAGGTATCCTCATTTGTTCCAGTAGACGAAATGTGAGCCCAAGAAGAGGCGAGCGCCGGGACGTCGCTCTCTTTAAGGAGGGGTGGATGTGACACCCTAGAATCGAGGTCATTAACGATACCCTAAATTACGCTAATTTTTGAAACTTTTGATAAATTTTAATTTCTATAATTATAAGTATTTTGGTTAGAGCCGATGTTCGAGGTTATAATTTTTACGGTTGACGTTTTGAGAAGGACGATGACGATTACGATCCCGAGGGATGCCCAATTTTATATAATTTTTGACGATTTATCGATAATGTAATTTTTCGAGAATTTTATTTACGGTTCGTGTTAAGTTGAGTCGTGTGAGTTTTATAGCCTTCCAAGTACATTTAAAGTATCCCAAAAATATTTTGGAGCATTCGGGAAGATTTCCGACTCCCGTAAAATTTTCAAAATTGACAAATGAGCCAAACCCGCAAAGTTTTGAGGTTGTTTTCTATTTAAGGACAAAAGAAACCCAATATTGCACTTAGGTCCCTCCTAACTAACAAAAGGGGGCAAAGTGAACAAACACACAAACACACACAAAAATTTACAAGAAAAATCAAACACACACTCTCCTTGTCTCTCTCAAACTCACGGCACACCTCAAACACACAAAAATCCACCTAAAATCTTTTCCACTTGATTTTTCAAAAATCTAAGGTTAGACCACGCTTAGTTTGGTCATTACCCACCTATTCATGTAATCAAATCCAACATGCATTGATAAAAATTTTTCAAGATTTTTCATATGATCCAAAATTCGTTTTTGTGGCTATTTGAGCTAATGCATGTTGATGTTTAGTGTTATGGAAGTATAAACACCATGAAAACCCACCAAAATTAATTTGGTTGTGGTGATTTGGTCACCCAAACCCCACGGCAAAGGGGTGTTTGGGGGAGCCATGGTGGTTGTTGATCATGCATGTTATTATAGTGTTTGGTTATTTGTTTTATGATGATTTACATAGGTGTTACTACTTGCATGTGTATTTTTCTTTGATTTTGATATTGAGATTGGTTGATCAATAGGGGTAGGATGGAAGTTTGATGTTAGGATATGTTTGGGAAGTCTTAGGATGATGTTTAGTGTTGGTTAGAAGTCTTGGAATCGAGTCTAAGCATGTTTTTGGTATGGTCATTTTTAGGCAGAAACATTTGGTCTGTTTTGGAAAAATGATTTTTGTTTCAAGTCTTGAAAACTAAATATAGTGATAGAGGGTTTTTCTAGCTTTAATTTGGTATAAGGTAGAGCCCGTGACTCAAAACGAGCTAAAAGTTATGACATTTTAAAGATCGGGTACCGGGAGACGAGGACTTTCACAATCCGGATTTGTGCAAAGTTTTAGTCAAATCCCGAGGGTCACAAGTATAATTTGGTGAATGATCAAGGGTCAAAACTTGGTCCCTAACCTGTACAAATGAGTCTATATGTTGACTTATGAGTCAAGGAAGTCAAAGGTATTTTTCATATAGGTCAAAGTGGTCAAAATTGGTCGAAGCGCAATTTCAGCCCGTAAAATGTAGTCGTGGAAATGAGTTGCGTGACGGGTCGTAAAAGTGAAAACTTTTGTTGGACTTAAAAACATGTTATCTACAGGTCATATAGGATTTTTTGGAAATTTTGTCAAATTTTATAAGCATGGTTTAATAAGGTAAAACAGCCCGTACTTTAGTCAAGTACCGGCGAGAACGTGTAAAAATGGATAACGTAGGTTATAAGAATGAATGGAATAAAATGAATGATACTTGTTGTTTTTGTTTTTGGCGTGAGTTATATTGGTCTTAAGTGACTTATATATATGTATTTTATACAGTACCGTAAGTATTTAAATGAGATTACTCATTACGCGTTATTTGTGATAGGTGTTGAATTACCCGGGCATCCGTAACATCGTCAGTGAACACTCCTCGAACTACCGACTACTTAATATCTAAGGTGTGAATTTATAGCCTCGCTTATATTATTTCAAATTGTTTTACCCGCGAGGGAAATGCATGCTAGTTTTTAAAAGGAACGTATATCATGAATGATTGTTAGACCCGAAAGTTGCCTTAGAAATTGTGTTGAGTACCAAAGTTGCAAAAGTCCCTAAATTCATGAACTATTAACTATTGTCTTGCCCTTGCGAAGGGGGAAATAGCCGCTTATGCAATTTGTAGTACTACGGGGTTAACGACCCAATGCTAGCCGAGAAGCTGTACTTATAGTAAGTTCTGCGGTAGATTATTTTGTATGAGAAATAAGGTATAATTGCAACTGATGCCTTTAGAGGGGCACTGGTTTCATCTGAATCATGCCGGTATATTTACGCGGGTGATTGAGTTAACGGATTAGTGTCATGAGCTTAAACACAATTGTCAGTATCCTGATTATAGTTTGTTTGATCGACAAGACTATAAATGATCACGAATGGTTTTTATTATATATACGTTCAAATGGATTGAAAAACCTATGAATTCCACTCAACGTTTTCGTTGACCAAATTTTGGCATGTATTTCAGGTAACCGCTGAGCAGTAGGATGGAGCATGCATGGGATGGATGTTGTGTGATCGGCTTGGTGTCCGCTTGTTTTTCCCTCCTTTTCTACTTAAACAATTTTTATGTTTAATGTCATGTGGTTGTAAAACTGAAGTTTTTGGGGTTGAGATTCATGGGGACCGAAACGCTAAACTCTGTGCACTATTTGGGGTTGGAAAAACTGTGGACTTGTATTATCTAAAAAAAAAAAATTTTAAATGTTGAATTTTTAAGATGACGTCTTTTTAGCGTCGTTTGATATCTCTTGTGTGCAATGAATACTGTGTAGCACCCATTGTTGTAGTTCCGCTGCGCATAACAATTGTGGGGGTGTTATACGTAATAAATATATATATACGTAATTAATAATAGTTCGTGTTTTAATTACGTTCATGATTTCATGATCGCATGTTCGTGATTAATTATCGTCAAATAATTATTACATGATCGTGCGTAGTAAATACTTATCGTGTTCTAACACGTACGTAATACGTAAACTCCTAACACGTACTCGTAATCATGCTATATTAGGAAAGTTTTAATTTAGTATGTACGATCCTAAGGGTACTATGCATGGTAAAAGCATGCGAGTTTTACAGCTATAACCTATAAATATACACTTTTCACTTGTTTCTTCTAACTTGTATCTTTTTTACTTTTGTATTTGAGAATAACAAACACACCCAAAATCTTTAAGAAGTCTTACCGACGGGTTTCTTTCGTTCCACGCTTCAAGTAGAGTCTTGTTATCGAGGGATTTTGTTGGACTTCGGTTAAGCAAACATTTTTCCGTGTAAACTGCTTCTATAAATATAAAAATGTTAAACCTTTCTCGTACATCATAGATTTCTCCATATCTACGACGGTCTGATTCTTTATCTCGACTATACCATTTTTTAGGCGTCTATCGAGTTGTAAGTTGTCTGTGCATGCCTTCATAGTCAAACAATTGTCAAACTCTTTTTGTTGTATTCATATCATTGATCACTTCTCAAAATTTTGATAAAACTCCCCGTTTGTTTCTTGACAAAATTTTCGAACTTTTTGATAATTCCAAAAACTTGAGATATTTCTTTCTTAAATAAACTCATGTCATTCCAAACCTTGATACAGAAGTTGTGTTCTGCACCAATTTTGGCTTTGCCCGATGGAGCTGAAGACTTTGTGGTATATTGTGATGCATCACGTAAGGGTTATGGTGTTGTGTTGATGCAAAGGGAGAAAGTGATCGCGTATGCATCTCGTCAATTGAGGAAGCATTAGGAGAATTATACTACACATGACTTGGAATTAGGAGCTGTTGTCTTTGCTCTTAGACTTTGGAGACACTATCTCTACGGTACAAGGAGTGTGGTATATACCGATCATAAAAGCCTGCAACATATTTTATATCAAAAGGAACTCAATATGAGGCAGAGAAGATGGGTAGAATTGTTGAGTGATTATGACATTAAAATTTGCTATCATCCCGGCAAGGCGAATGTAGTTGCCGATGCTCTTAGTAGGAAAGATAGAGAAATAACCAAAAGGGTTAGAGCTTTAGCCATGACAACTTATTCTGATTTATCCAATCGAATACTTAAAGCTCAAACAAAGGCGATGAAAGAGGAAAATATGAGAAATGAAGACTTGGGTAGAAGGATGACACCTATATTCGAAATTCGTGATGACGGAATATGGTATTTTGAGAATCGTGTATGGTTACCGGTGAATGGAGGACTAAGAGATTTAATTATGCACGAATCTCATAAGTCTAAATATTCGATTCACCCAGGATCGGATAAAATGTACCAAGACTTGAAGAAATGCTACTGGTAGTCGAACATGAAGGCTATCATTGCTACTTATGTTAGTAAATGCTTGACGTGTGCTAAGGTGAAGTTTGAGCACAAGAGACCTTCAGGTTTACTACAGCAACCCGAAATTCCAGAATGGAAATGGGAGAAGATTACTATGGACTTTTTTTCGGGACTTCCGAGAACTTCTAGTGGTTATGATACAATTTGGGTGATTGTTGATCGGTTGACTAAGTCGGCTCATTTCTTGCCGATAAAGAAAACTGATGACTTAGACAAACTTAGTCGGTTGTATTTGAAGGAAGTTGTTTGTAGACATGGAGTTCCTTTGTCAATTGTATCTGATCGAGACAGTCGGTTCACATCTGATTTTTCGAGATCGCTTCAATGAGCTTTGGGGACTCAGTTGGACATGAGCACTGCGTATCATCCGGAAACGGACGGACAAAGTGAAAGGACTATTCAGACTTTGGAGGATATGTTACGAGCGTGTGTAATATACTTTGGAGGTAGTTGGGATCGACACTTACCTTTGGTGGAGTTCTCATACAACAACAATTATCACGCAAGTATCAAGGTTGTGCCTTTTGAAGCACTTTACGAGCGAAAGTGTAGATCACCAGTTGGTTGGTGTGAAGTTGGAGAAAGTCAATTGACGGGTCCTGAATTGATTAGAGAAACGACTGAGAAGATCGTGCAAATCAAGAATCGTTTATTGACAACCCGTAGTAGGCAGAAGAGCTATGCGGATAAGAGAAGAAAACCATTGGAGTTTGATATTGGCGACATGGTTATGTTGAAAGTATCACCTTGGAAAGGAGTAATTCGATTTGGCAAGTGAGGAAAGCTTAGTCCATGCTATATTGGTCCATTCAAGATCATTGATCGAGTTGGCCCTGTGGCGTATAAGTTGGAATTGCCAGACAAATTAAGTGCTATTCACAACACTTTTCACGTTTCCAATCTTAAGAGATGTTTGGCGGACGAGAATTTGATAATTCCACTTGAGGAGGTTCAACTGGATGACAAGTTGCATTTTATTGAAGAACCGGTGTAGATTATGGATCGAGAGGTGAAACGACTTAAACAAAGTCGGATCCCGATAGTAAAAGTACGATGGAATTCCCGACGTGGACCCGAATACACTTGGGAGCGAGAGGACTACTTCAAGAGCAAGTATCCACATTTATTCATAGACAGACCTAAGGAGAAGTAAGCCCCGGGACGGTGCTCTCCTAAGGTGGTAGGATGTAAAACCAGTAAAAATAAGGTCATTGTTTAATTCTATCTTACTAATATTTTATTAGTATTTCATAACGTTAAATATTATATTGATTAATGGTTTAAGTTGAAACCGATATTGAATATTTCTTTTAATATTTTAACGAATAACGAGGACTACTATTGATCGCGATACCGACGGATGCCCAAATTTATATATTTTATTATCGATCGTTTCGATATTTAATATTTTTGACGATATCATTTTAATTATGTATCGAGTCATTATATTATTATTTTTCATGTGCGTTTAAACTTTTAAAAATTATTCCTATGAAACCCGAGCCTCGTAAATAATTTTAAATTGACTAATAGTCATTTTCTACCCTATAAAATAGTTAATTGTCTTTTAGTCCAAAAGAATGCTCAAATTGCAAGAATTACCCTTCACCCACCATATAAAAGGGATTTTTCTTTCATTTTTACACACACATACAACTCACCAACACAAAAACTCTCTCTCTCTTTTCTTTTCTTCTTTGAGCCGTGAACCCGAACCCACAAGGATTATCAAATTTTTGATTTTCTTGTTTGAATCTTCAAAAACAAATTAAAGACCCATCTTGGAAATCTCAAGATCTACACATTGGTATGAAAATCTCCTACATGCATTACACTTTCAAGATTTTATAATTTCCATGGTAGATCTATGTTTAAATCATCATGCATGTGATGATCTAGGTAAGATCATCATGTTTTAATGTTAAAAAGTTATATTTGATCTTTGGTCTTTGTTAAAATTTTAC
Organism: Glebionis coronaria; assembly: GCA_025667525.1. Classification (NCBI taxonomy): domain Eukaryota; kingdom Viridiplantae; phylum Streptophyta; class Magnoliopsida; order Asterales; family Asteraceae; genus Glebionis; species Glebionis coronaria. Next base: position 690,843,347 of record CM046874.1, on the reverse strand, counting down.
ATGCATTGCATTTCTTTTGATTTTATAAATTTTGATCAACTTCTACTAATTAAAACCATATAAAAACCACAAGCAAATTTTTTTTTTCTTCTCTCATTTCTTTTGTTTTTTATTCGTGACACCCTCAAACCAAAATACCCTTGGATTCAAATTTCTAGCTTGAATCCTTAAAAACTAAAGTAAGTCCCATGTTTGTAATATGATTTGGGTCATTTTGGTATAAAAGTTTACAACATGCATGAACTTTTTTCTTAAAATGATTTTTCTTGAAAGATCATCTTGTTTTGATCTATTTTATGGTTATAAATAAGTGTTATTTTTATTATGTTAAAAGTGGGGATGCTTGCATGTAAGATTTTTGATATGGATCTAGTGAGATTTGGACATGCAAGTGGTCTTGAGTTGATTAGAGTCATTTTAGGTGTTATTAGGATTATAAGAATGGTTAAAATGGGTTAAAATAATAATTTAATATGATTTTTAAATGGTCATTTTAGATCAGTAACTTTAAGGTTATATTCAGAAGTCTTAAGTCTGAGTATAGGTTGATATTATGGGATCATGTTGTAGATAATTTCGAGAGCTTTGCTTTGATACCAAGTAGAGCTTCTAACTCCAAACGAGCTAAAAGTTACGCATGTTTGAAATTCTGAAAATTTATCTAATTATTTCCCGCACACTATCTGATGCAGATCCGAAAAAGGGCAAAATCGTCCAGATCTGGTTCGTTTCAGCTCTCGTGTAAAACTAAAAAGTTGTTTAAAATGTCGTTTTACTTCTACCGCGAGGAAACCAGTTCTGAAAACGAATCTAGTCGGGTCAAAACTTAAAAATTAAATCTGCATTTTATAAAAACCGTCATCTTTAACAGATCTGATGCGAGGGGTAAATCTGTCATTTCTGCTCCGTTTCAGCCTTCGGTCGAAACACAAAAGTTGTTCAGAATGATGTTTTACCTTTACCGCGAAGAAATCAGACCTGGAAACGAGTGATATTAGGTTAAAAGTTAATAGTAAAATCTTAGATGTTTAAGGGTAAAATTGTAATTTTACACAGAACTTGCATGTGTATTTTGGACAATTTCTATTAAGTTTCACGTCACGGGTATAACTGGAAAGTTGTCTGAAACGTCATTTTGCATCAAAAAGCTTAAATCTCGAATCATGAATATGTCATTTAGTGGGTCAATTAATCGGGTCAGACCCGAATGTCAAAGTTGACCAAAAAGTCAAATTTGTCAAATTGTTCTAAGTATGCATTTTAATTGATTTTTGAGCATAGAAAAATAAATTGAATATATAGGATACTAAAATAGAATCACTTGTATCGTTTTCTCTCGATTTGTCGTGATTTTATACTTGAATTTGATTTTATTATGTATCATTTAATTCTCGAGTCTATTATTAACGTACGCACCTTATTTGCTAGGTTGCGATTATCATGTTTACCGGGCATCATCTATCGTCGGAGATCGTCTTCAACTACTATGAATACTAAGGTGAGTCTATAGCCTCGTTCGGCCTCATTTAAATATTTTAAAAACCCGCGAGGGGGAATACATGTTTTTATAAACTTAGAACACAATATTTTTATGGTATGCTTGTCCCTCTATGAATGGACCCGTGGTTGCCTTTAAATTGCATTAAGTGATTGCCATTATTAAAGCCTTAATTATGGACCGTTAATTAACCTATGATGGGTTAACCGCTAGTACAATTAATAGATCTATGGGGGAAGCCGCCCCGGTTCAGTTTGTGTGGACTTGTCACAGAAGCTTAGGCCAGACCTCCACACTGTTTGAATATATTGTATTGAGAAGTCAGGTATATGGCAATGTACCAATAATCTGGAGGTAATTGACAATTAATAAATCTCTTGTCTTATTAAACCTAACGGAGTGTCTAAGGGCCCAGTTCCATGAGCTTATTGCAATTTATGCTAAATACAATAATTATTGTTGATGCAAATTATTAGATGCTTGTTGCCTTCAAGTATGCCACAAACTTATAATCTTTCCTTGTGTTCAAAATGATTATATAAACCTATAGATTCACTCGGCATTTTTGCTGATGATTTTCTCACATGTATTTCAGGTAATCAAGAAGTGTGAAGCTTGGAGGTCACGGGAATGAAGTTGTGCACTGCTTTTGCAATATAAACTCTTTGAATAATTATCGTTCATTTGTTTAAAACAATTTAAATATTTTGTTTTAATTTTACTTTGGTTACGATGTCTTGGGACTACGCTACTCTGGCGAATGTTTTAGGAACGATAAAATTTAAAACGTCTATTTTCGAGTCGCTCTTTATAAATTATGTGTTTTTGTATCATCGTTTAGCACCCAAAGATATATTCCGCTGCGTGTAAATTTGGGGGTGTTAAAATTTCCGTCTTCCTTTCATGAATCAAATGCTCGAGCGCTTAGCGGGTAATGACTATTATTTCTTCTTAGACGGTTTCTCCGGGTATTTTCAAATTCCCATCGATCCTAAAGACCAAGAGAAAACCACATTCACTTGTCCTTATGGAACATTTGCTTATAAAAGAATGCCTTTCGGCTTATGAAATGCTCCTGGGACTTTTCAAAGGTGTATGATGGCTATATTCCATGACATGGTTGAAGAAACCATGGAAATCTTTATGGATGATTTCTCGGTCTATGGTGATTCTTTCTCTACTTGGCTTGCCAATTTAGAACGTATGCTCAAACGGTTTGAAGACACTCCTCTCGTTCTTAATTGGGAAAAATGCCATTTCATGGTAAAAGAAGGTATTGTTCTTGGTCATAAAATCTCCAAAGCCGGTCTTAAAGTCGACCGTGCTAAAGTTGAAGTGATTGCTAAATTACCTCCACCTTCAACCGTGAAGGGTGTGAGAAGTTTCCTTGGTCATGCGGGCTTCTATCGTCATTTCATTCAAGATTTTTCTAAGATCGCTCGCCCAATGACCCACCTCTTGGAAAAAGATACTTCTTTTATATTTTCTAAAGAGTGTATTGACTCTTTCAATCTTCTTAAGGATAAATTAACTAAGGCGCCGGTCTTGGTTACCCCTAATTGGGAGTTACCTTTTGAAGTGATGTGTGATGCTAGCGATTTTGCTATTGGAGCGGTTTTGGGACAAAGAGTGAACAAACACTTCCAACCAGTCCATTATGCTAGCAAGAGAATGACGGGGGCTCAATTGCATTATACCACTACCGAAAAATAGCTTTTAGCTGTAGTGTATGCTTTTGAGAAGTTACGCCCCTATCTTGTCCTTTCCACCACCATTGTCTATACCGACCATTCCGCGTTGAAGTAATTGTTAACAAAACAAGATTCCAAGCCAAGACTTCTTCGTTGGGTTTTACTCCTTCAAGAATTCAAAATTGAAATTCGTGATAAAAAGGGAGCGGAAAACCTAGCCGCGGATCATCTTAGTAGACTCGAGGATCCTTATCAAGGGGAGCTCCCAAATCAAGAGATTAATGACTCTTTTCCCCTTTAGGCCTTGATGTCTATTAACTCCAATCTTGATGAAACCACATGGTTTGCGGACATTGCAAACTATTTGGCGGGTGGAATTCTCATGGAAGGGTTAACGCCCCAACAAAAGAAAAAGTTCTTTAAAGACATTAAGCACTATTTTTGGGACGACCCTTACCTTTTCAAGCAATGTGCGGATCTTGTTATTCGTAGGTGTGTTGATGGGACGGCAGCTTTACTAATCCTAGAAGCTTGTCACAAAGGACCCGCCGGTGGTCACTTTGGTCCTAACTACACTGCGAAGAAAGTTTTCGACTTTGGATTTTATTGGCCCACCATCTATCATGACGCTCATGAAATGGTTAAACGTTGTGATGCTTGCCAAAGACAAGGCAAGATCACACATAAAGATGAAATGCCTCAAAATTTTATCCAAGAATGTGAAATCTTTGACATATGGGGCATCGACTTTATGGGGCCATTTCCATCATCTAAAGGGAACAAATACATCCTCGTAGCCGTTGACTACGTATCTAAATGGGTTGAAGTAAAGGCTTTACCTACGAATGATGCGAGGGTGGTTGTGAACTTTCTAAAGCAACTTTTTGCTCGATTCGGTGTTCCTCGTGCTATCATCAGTGACCGCGGGACTCATTTTTGCAATGATCAATTTGCTCGAGTCATGGCTAAGTATGGTGTCAATCACCGTCTTTCCACCGCTTATCATCCCCAAACAAATGGTCAAGCCGAGATTTCTAACCGTGGACTGAAGAGAATCTTAGAGCGTACTGTGGAGAGCATCGTGCCTCGTGGGCCGATAAGTTAGATGATACTTTGTGGGCTTTCCGTACCGCATATAAGACACCTATTGGTTGCACTCCATATCGTCTTGTGTACGGGAAGGCATGCCACCTACCTATTGAGTTGGAGCATAAGGCGTATTGGGCCTTGAAGTGGGCCAACTTTGATATCAACAAAGCCGGTGATCTTTGGAAGATTCAACTCAACGAGCTTAATGAACTAAGGAATGGAGCTTATGAGAATTCATTGATATACAAGGAGAAAACCAAGCTCATGCATGATTCTAAGATTAAGAACCGAGAGTTTCACATAGGTGATCAAGTTTTACTCTTTAACTCTCGGTTGAAGATCTTTTCGGGCAATCTTAAGAGTCGTTGGTCTGGTTCATTCACCGTCTCCAAACTCTTCCCCTATGTCACCATTGAGCTTTCTCAACCAAATGGGCCTAATTTTAAAGTGAATGGCCAGCGTGTGAAGTTGTACTTTGGTGAGGACATCTCTCATGAGATGATTCCATCCCTCACCACGTTTCCCTTGAATTAGTTCTGGGTCGAGTCAGGCTCGTGACTCGGTTAACAAAAACAAGCGCTTCTTGGGAGGCAACCCGTTGATCTATCCTTTACCGTTTTCATAATAAGTGTAGGGGAGCCACGTAGGTGTTTGTTGTCTTGTTTCTTATGATGTGCAGGGATTAAAGCTTCAAAGAGCACTTTTGATGACATTTGACGACCCGTGATCCCGGGTACCCGTCTTCCTGGTTCTATCCTAAACTGTCGTGATTCAATATTTCATATCTTATATGTTCACATTGAAATCACTATAGTTGTCTCTTCCTTAGCAAGATTTAAACAACGTGCACAATGTCCTAAGTGTAGGGGAGTTTACTCCCACATGCTTAAACATTGAGGACAATGTTTATATCAAGTGTATGGGGGACTTCTATCGAAGTAAGCGGGCTTTTCCATTCATTTGTCCTCATTTTAACCGGAAAATTTGATTTTTCGACATTTTTCAAAAATTTTAATCTATTTTAGCCTAGTAGTATAGTAGTATTTTCCTTTGTTATCGTTATTTACTTTCTTTGCTAGAATAAATTTTTAATAAAGTGGTTTTAAATTTTCAAGCGTCATGAATCTTTTGACTCAACCCGAGTTTACTTATCTAAGTTTACTCTAGCTAGTATCCTTAACGTGTTTAAGTCAAGTTTTGCTAGGCTTTTATATAGGGAACTTTAAAACGCGAAAGTCTTAACTCTTACGGGTTAAGAACAAGAACTTTTCGCAAGTTCCTATAATTGATCCTAGAAATTCGTTTATCAAGGGAACTTTAAAATGCGAATTCTAAACTTGAAAGAGTCTAAGAAGTTGCAAGATCTTATAGATGAATTAAAAACCCATAACTTTGATTTAATTGGCTAAGCATCCACGAGTCTCATTCCTTGAGATTTTAAATTATGGAGAACAAGAGATGATAGAGTCAATTATATGTTTGGTATTCTTTCATGAATTTATGTTTGTTGATTATAAGCTTTTTTCCCATCACTTGTTAATAAATATATTTGCAATAAATAAGGTTGTACGATTTGAAAAGTTACTTAGCTTCTAGTACAAGATCGTTTAAAAGTTGCTCGGTATTAATTAGAGTTCGTAGCCAAGGCATAACTTATTGAAGCGGGATGCGAAGATTCGCGAGTCCGAAAAGGCCCTAACAAGGCATGAGGGCTACATTTTGTTGCTAAAGATCCCAAGTGATGTGACGAATCATTAATCAAAAATCAATATGAAGGATCAAGACACACGACGAAAAGCAAATCCTCCCCTAAAGATCATGGAGAAGTCTATCCAAAAAGACCCTAACAAGGTATGAGGATAAATAGATCCAAGTCCTAAAAGGAGGCGGATCGTTGGATATCAAAATCCAAAATAAAGATTGGAGAAAAATGAAGAAGTCGTGGTCCAAGTATGAAGAATCTCTCAAAAACATCAAGTGAGGAAATTCCTATTATGAAGAGAAGACCATAATTTCAAGAACGTCTCTCAAGATTCGAAGTATGAAGTCGCTGCCAAATATCAGTCTGAGAATGGTCTCAAATCGTGAAGTGAGTTATGCCAAGATATGAACTTTAAGAGGACCCGAGAAGCAGTTTTAAAAGATTTTGTCCTTTAGCTAACTATTGATTAAATCGTCCTACTTTATTTTCAGCCTAATAAACTATCGAAATAAGTCAAACAATGCATCCTCGTCATCATTTAAGACAATCATAAAATATAAGAGATACGCCTAGGAATAAGGGAGTCTAAGTGAATAATTGGGTCTCATGAGTTAGTTTACTAACTTATAATAACAATGATCTCGTTTATAAGCTTGGTGTGGGGAACGTGAAACTTGACAGTGATAAACATTCATGACATGCCAAAGCCTAATGTAAGTCGTTGATTTCTTTACTTTTTTGTATATTTCTATCTTTTTAGTTTCCTTAGTGTTTAGTATTTAATAAAGGCCAAGATGGGTTGATTATGATGAAAAATGTAAAACTGTGCTTTGAAATTAATGCATTGCATGAGGGCATTGCAATGGTCAAGTGTAGGGGATTTAATAAGTGTGAAAACACTTATCCTTTTACCACTTATTTCAAATAATAACAAGACCAAAACGTGTATTTTATGTCGTAAAAGTCGGAATTATGCGTGGTTTGTGTTTTTATTGTGTTTCAGGATAAAAATATGAAAAAGGAAGAAAACACAGATTATCACGGGCTTTTATCGAAGAAAAATACAAAAGACAAGTCAAAAGATCAAAAGTGCAAGAAGAACGGAAGTCAAAGGCCTATTCTGAAGATTTATCGAAGAAAAAGTCTAAAGACGGAAGTTTAACGAAGTCGAAGAACCAAGTCTATTAAAAGAAGAAAAATAGAAGACGAGTTCAAGTAATCATTCGACTAATCCCGAGCCTAAGTCGAGAAAGACGAGGAGAAAAGAAGAAACAAGCACTTTCCACCTCCCCTATATATAGTTAGAAAATAGTCATTAAGGGGGAGTCTTAATTTTAGTTTTTAATTTTAGTAGGTAATTAAGTGTGTTTTATTTTTCTTCTCTCTAGTTTTCTTTCAAGCTTATCAAACCTTAATCTTAATCTTGTAATCTTTGATCTTAATCTTCAATTTAATCAAGTTTATTTCATAATTCTCATTCTACCTTTCTTAATAATCTATTATTTTGCTAAATTAATCATGTAGTTGGTTTAATTCTGTTGATGATGTGATTGTTTTGCTTATTTGAGTGTGCTTATTGAGTTGGTGTGTTTAGAGTTTTGAGATTTAGGTGCTTATTTGCTTAATTTTTATGTTTGATTCGTTTTTAAATAACTTGATTTGGATAGTTTAATATTTTTATAAAAAAGTTAATTTTAAATTCTTGCTTATTAAGTGTTTTTAAAAGTTTTTAAATTGTGTCTTATTAGCTTTTTCTAAAAATTGATTTGGTAAAAGTTTTGGTAAGTGCTTATTGTGATTTGGATTATTTTGATTAAGTTCGGATACTTAAAAACCCTCTTTTCCCAAACTACCAAAACCCTTCTATTCCGAACTGTGCACCTCAGCTTTTCCCGAATTAAGTCCATCATTGTTTTTCCCGAATTAAGTGTGGGATTGTGTTTCCCAAATTAAGTACATTGTTTGTTATTCCGAGTTAGATCTGTGATTGATATTCCGAATTAGGTACAGGTTGGGTTCCGAACTGGGTCAAAACAACAGCATTCCGAATTACTTCAACATTCTGCATTCCGAGTTAGGTTTAGGATCGTTGTATTCCGAATTACGTACGAAGGTGACATTCCGAACTAGGTTGTCTTCATGGATTCCGAACTACATAAAGAATTGGGATTCTGAACTAAGTGAAGGACACAACTTCCCGAATTACATGTGGGTTAGTGTATTCCGAACTAGATACGGCACTCCATTCCGAATTAGGTCCTTGTTGGGTATTCCGAATTATGTTGAAGATGTGGATTCTGAACTATATCTAAAGTGAGGATTCCGAAATAGATTGTGTTGTCAGATTCTGAATTAGGTTCACTTTTTGCATTCCGAATTAGGTGAGAACTTCAGATCCCGAATTAGGTTGGGTTTACGGATTCCAAATTAGGTTTGAATTTTGGGATTCCTACTTATGTTCAGTTTTTGTTTCCCTAATTATTTTTAGATACTTATTTTTCCCGCTAATTTTATTAAGTGTTATTTTATTTGTTTTAACTTAGATTTATTTTAAAAGTTTTCATTTTTATTATGTTTTCAAATTTTACTTTTTAAAGTTTTAAGTTTCTCATTTATTTTTGAATCTTAATTTTTAGTTTATCTTTTTAAGCTTTCATTTTTACTAAACGACATTTACATTTTCAATTTTTACTTTTAGTTTAAAATAGATAATCACACCACTTTATTTTTCCACCAAGAACGACTGAGTCGCACTTTAAACTGGTAATCAATTCGAAAAGACTGGTTCAACGAACTAAATTTTCATACTAGGTGAAAACCTGGTATTAATGGCGTCAGCAGATTTTGCACGATCACACGGTGGTGACGATGGTGGTGAGGATGAACCTCCTACGCCAAACATCCGCAGTGGTTGCTAGGCCTTATTTAGAAATAAAGGTAAGAATATTTGGATTATTGTAACACAATCATAAATTTGGTGCGTATATGTTGCTTGCCTTGAATTTTTATGACTTTGTCACTTACTTGATTTTTGTAGGAAAAGGCAAAAGGAACAAAAATTTGGGCGGCAGACAGGCCGGTAGGTTAAAGACTCAGCCCATTAACCGAAATCTTGATTTATTGAGCGTCTTTGAGATGCATGGCCCTGTCCCAATAAGTTTTGAGGGGCGGCCACCCTCTTTCCGGCCTCTCAGCGACCATGCTCAGCATTTCTCTAATTTCATCGGGGAGTCTCTCATGAGGCTCATGTCAATGTACTACCCAAGTTGGAATGACATCCCTAAAGAGCTGCAGGCGAACATTTGGGCTGAAATAGAGGTCATTTATCATTTTTATGGTTACGACATTATTGTGTTTATTTATTTAATGGTGTATATATTTAAATAAATTTGTTTATTTTTTATATCATATAACTAAATAACAAATTTAAATAAATATACAAATTATATCTTATTTATTTATATCATATAAATAAATAAAAAATTTAAATAAATATATATTTGATGAGAATAAGGTAATAACCTTTTTTGGATAAGCTGTTTTCAAACAGCTTATCCTGATAAGCTTATCAGAACCAGCTATTTGAATACAGCTTAGCCTGATAAGCTTATCAAAACAAGCTGTTTGAAAACAGCTTATCCTGATAAGCTTATCAGGATAAGCTGTTTTCAAATAGCTTGTTCTGATAAGCTTATCAGGACAAGCTGTTTTCAAACAGCTTGTCCTGATAAGCGTATCAGAACAAGCTATTTTCTAAAAGCTTATGCTTATCAAGATAAGTTGTTTTTATTATAAAAACTTAAATAAATATATAAGCCATTAAATAAATAAACAAAATAATGTATAAATTATATCTCTAACTCTAACTCTGTGTTTGTTTTATTTGTTGTATATGAATGTAGTCTAAGTTTAATCTGACACCCCACAAGCGTGATGATAAAACATGGGAGGATGTAAGTTGCGACATCAAATTTATGATTCAAAAGACTTATAATTCCAACAAATCTTTGTTCAAGCAAGATCATTGGCGCCGAGACCTCGATACCGGTAGGTTTGACATAGACAGAATCCACAGGGAGCGTCCTTAGAAAATTATTGTCGATGAGTGGAAAAAGCATATCGAATTTTGGAGTGATCTGGATAACGAAAAAAGATCCCTGACAAACTCGCAAAATCGGGCTAAGATGAAGACACCGAGTCGGCAAGGATCCCGATCGCTAGCACTCCTTCGAGACAAAGTGGTGAGAAATTTTGTAATTAATTTACATACATATATGTATTTGATTATATGTTTTGGTGTGTTGTGATTTTTTGTCTTGAATTTGTTTCATTCTATATATGCGTGTCTATGTATGTATAGACGCAAGATGCAACTGCAGGTGATGAGCCTCCCCCGTCTGTCATTGATCACTTCTTCTTGACGCACACCGACAAGGATGGGAATTTTGTTTTCGAGGCGGACCGCGTCATGCATGTAAGAATTTTTTTATTTTTTTAAAATTAATTAATTTAGTTTTTTTATATACCTTGGTTTTCGACTATTCTCTGCCAAGAAATAATTTAGCAACTCGACTAATAAATAATATATTAACTATCGTCTGTTTTTGTCAGTTCATTAGGAGGAGATGCTTGAGATGAAGGCTACAAGAAAATATACGGAAGACGAGATCAACCGTATAGTCAAAGGCGGAAAGCAGCGCGGTCACATGCCAGGTGTCGGTCAGATAGTGCCGAGAAAGCGTCAAAATATCCCATATACTCCTCCCCCACCTGCCGTCGACCCACGATTGGATCGAGTGTATAATTTTTTAAGAAGTGACTTTAGGTTCGCCGATGCGTTCGCAACATTCGAATCGGGTGGTGCTAGCGGGAGTGGCACGGGAGGCAGCGAGATTTGACCGGGCGGGAGTGACACGGGAGGCAGCGAGATTTGACCGGGCGGGAGTGGCACGGGAGGCAGCGAGATTTGACCGGGCAGGAGTGGCACGGGAGGCAGCGAGATTGGACAGGGCGGAAGTGGAGCCAATGGGAGTGGCGGTAGTGGTAATTAGAATACCGACGAGTAGAATGGAAATAATGGTTAGGATGTCTTGTTTTTCCTACCTTAGCATGCAAGTTTAATAATTGTAACCTCTGAATTGCAAGTTTAATAAGTGTAACTAAGAACCAATGTATTTGTACTCAAGTTGTGGCATATGTATTTGTATTGAGTTAATCGATCGAGAGGTTTCATGTTATTGTGTTTTGGTACTAGATTTGTGGTAGATTTTTGGTATTTGTGTTTCCAGGTTTTGGTAGATTTTTCCGGAAAAAATATGGAAATAGCCTGCTGTGCAGGCTGACAAAAAAAATGACAAAGTTTCCCCGGCGACATTTCGCCAGAGAAAACTTTGGCGCATTTGACCTTTTTGAAAAGTCAGCATAGTTTCCCTGGCGACATGTAGCCGGGGAAACTTTGCCGTAAATTTGACTTGTCAACGTAAGGGAAGGTTTCCCTGGCGACACATGTCGCCGGGAAAAGTCGAGATTAATTATCATGTTAATTAACTGTGGCTAATCACTCATGTTAATTAACTGTGGCTATTCACTCAGGTTTTCCTGGCGACATATGTCGCCAGGGAAACCTTCCCTTACAAAAGTCAGTGTGTCACCAATTTTATGACCAAAATGCAGTGGGGTCCATTTAGTCGCCAGGGAAACCTTTATTTGTCGCCAAGGAAACTTTCCTTTACGGCTGATCCCTGGTGACTTTTTCTTGGCGACTTATCGCAGGGATTGGGTTTCCCTGGCGACATGTCGCCGGAGAAAGGCTCGAAAATTAGCCGAGCAAGAGCTCGAATTTTGTAGTGAAAATGTTGCTAAACTTGCCACACTATGCAACAATTACTTTTCTTTGAGGAAGCTTCTGAAATTTTTCTGTTTAATTAATTTTATTTTGATTTTTATATTTAAATTTCAATATGAAACATATACAGTATGTTTTCTGAGCCCATTTAATGATTTATATTATTGATGTATAGTTTAAGTTCTTTATTGGTATATAACACAAATTATTGCGGACATTACAAGAAACATTTACCAAATTATCACGTATCGTAAATGGGAGGTGATTTGCACACTCCATAAAATGATTGACACACTCAAAATGTGTGTGTTAACATTTTTACCCTTAATACTTGTGTTAAAAGTTGTTCACACTACTTAATGGAAGGGTACAAATGTCAACACACGCATATTTTGAGTGAGCCAATCATTTTATAGAGTGTGCAAATCACCTCTCATCGTAAATTAACTATCACTAGGAGTTTTCGCCGCTATGCGCGGGTACTCGTCTAGTAATTTTAACAAGCAATATTTGTATCATGCATATATCATGTTCATCAAGCAATGTGACTATATGTATCACATGTCTATGACTGTGTATGTATTGATATTTGATGCAACATGATGCGTCATGTTGAAAATTTGAAATATTTTGGCTACAAAAGGTTTCGGCTAGCATTCTTTAATTTGGGTTTTTAATATATTTCTTTTGATATTTCTACAAATTATAGAGAGATGAAAAACAAATGCCCCAAGGCCGCCTAAATGCGTCATTGTGTATTGGATTGATAGCGAAGTTTGTTGAAAGACCTATGTCGACCAAGCAACTAAATCTTCAGTCCCGTCTGTAAAAGTTGTCATCTTCTCTAAGATTGATACCATTTTTGATTCTGAATCCACTTCATTGCATTTTTCAAAGCAAAACTTTGCTATATCATCCAATGACTTCTTTTGATCATACTTGAAAAAGCGATGAATCTTCTTCCACAGGTCAGTTGAATTCGAGATGCGTTGCCCAGTTAATATCTCTGCGAATAACACTATAAATCCGGAGAGATTGCTCTGTGGACGTAAGGGCACTGAAAGTAGGATGTCTATTTAATTAGATGGATGTAGGCAATTGCGCCAAAACAACCCAAATTACGATAAGAATTGGGATGGGGGATGAATTGAAGAGGAAGGAACGTGTGAGAGGGATATTAAGTAACTTACAGCGCCCAGGATAATAGTAATCTGGATCAAAAGAGTCATCAAGATCGTGGTAGGGATACCAACCGTATACCAATTTAGTAAGGTCGTAATCAGCAAGCTTTGCTGTAAAGTCCTGCAAATTGTTTCATGGATGTATTTAAAGTAGCAAAGGGCGTTAGAAATGTAATTGAGAAATTAAGAGAAGCGAACTTGAACCAAATTAAAGAAGAAGAGTTCATGTTTTACCTCATCCAGCAATATCTTACGTCTCTCAAGCAAAGACTCGTTGACTCGTTGTGTGTTGTGCAAGAAAACAATCCCTCGGGCAATTCCAACTGCCATTTTCACCTTGGTAGCCAAAGGAAGTCGTGCTACACCTCCTAGAAACAAATAGAATAATAATATATCGTGAAATTAGTACATTATTTCCAGAAAGTCGATCAACGTTGTTTCATATATGAGTTATTCCATTTATGCTGCTTACCATTACGCAGAAGATCCTCAAAATTTCCGTTGGGTACGAATTCATAAACTAGGAATAGCTGTTCACCTTCTAAGCAGTATCCTATAAGCTTAACTAGGTTGGGATGACGAAATTCGCTCAACATTTCCAGATCAAACTGCACATATGAAGGAGTTTGTCAAGTTTCAAAACATGCGAAAGACCTATATGCTTCAGTGACATATGAGTTACACACATTAAAGGTAAAAGTTTTGATACTTTACTCGGGTTTTTCAGGACTTACTTTGTCGTAGCGATGAAGTTTATTAACCGCAACGGGAATTCCAATACTATGCTTATTAGGAAAGTATGTCTTCTTATCGAGCCAACCTTTGTAAACCTTTCCATAACTGCCCTCACCCAAGAACCTGTCATTCCCAAAGTCCCTCGTAGCAACTTTTAGTTCACGATATGTGAATATTTTTACATCTCTAGCCACCAACTCCTCATCTTGATTCATGTTCTTATCATGGCTCTTTGCTTCATTGGTACTATTCTGGTCTAAGAAAATGGAATTAAAAAAGAGAGTGAGTACTATAAAATCATGTAAACTTAGAAAACAAAAATCACTAGAAGATGGCAAGTAAATATATATCTGCCCCAGTGACACTTGAACATTCTTTTATGTGATTTTTAACTTTATAATAACAACTTAAAGGTTGCACGAATTAAATGGGTAATGTCTAGAGTGCAAATGCGTGCGAGCATTGAACACATACACGATAATCCATTGCATACCAGAGTTTTGTAATTTGGTTGTAGACAAAAGATATTCAAAAATCTTCCAAGGGAAAGCCATTATACTCGGTGACTCTGGAGAAAGGTCAAATTTCTTCTGTAGTTCCAGTAAAGCCTGAAGTGAGGCCACAACGTCGGTCATGGTAGGCCGTTTTTTTGGATCACTGTGTAGACAGCAATACGCAGTTTGAGCAAACCTTCTTAAACATTTAGAAGCAATTGTTCCTGCTATACTAGAATCAACCAATTGATCTACTTTTCGTTCTTTCATACATTTTTGAGCCCACCTTACCAAGCTACATTGATCTTCACCATGTCGTAAGTCAACTGGCAGCCTTCCGGATAGCAATTCAAACAAGACGACCCCAAATGCAAAAACATCTGTTTTTCTTGTCAGTTTTCTGGTATAGAAATACTCTGGATCAAGATACCCGAATGTTCCCTTAACACTAGCATCAATGTATGTCACTGATTGATTAGTTGGTCCTATTTTGGACAACCCAAAATCTGAAATCATAGCTTCCCAATTCTCATTCAAAAGAATGTTAGAAGTTTTCACATCACGATGTATGACTCCGTGTTGGGTTCCTACACCTGTGTGTAGGTAGTCTATTCCACGTGCAGCACCTATCGCTATCTTCAATCGTTGCACCCAACTTAAAGGAGTGTCGGTTTTGTGTAGATGATCATATAGGGTTCCATGGGGCATATACTCATAAACAAGGATCATTTCCCTGTTTTCCTCACAAAAACCAATCAAAGATACCAAGTGACAGTGGCGCAATGTAGAAAGCATCTCAATCTCTGCTTTGAATTCAGGTGCCCCTTGATTGGACATAGAATCCAACCGTTTGACAGCCACAGCATGCCTAATTTTCTCAATAAAAATATAACACTTGTAAACCTTCCCAAACCCTCCTTGTCCAATGACCATTTTATCACTAAAGTGGCTGGTTGCAAAATGAATCTGTGAAAGAGAAAAACGGATACATGGTTGTGCTGATGTTGATGAAGACATTTTGTCACCCTCGTCAGTATATTCAGGTATATACTGATTTTTTTGAGAAGAAATGTAATATGAAACAGATGGATCAGATAATAATCATAGAATTTCTTGTCATCATAGATAAGATTCAGAACAAGCACGTAGACACGTTCATTAAGGTTATATTAAAAGCTAAATTTCAACTTCATTTGCTGCTACGTCATCAGTTAGTTAAAAGTCAATGGAGTTATAGTCAATGGAATCTTTGCTGATAAACAGCTTAGCTGTGCCTTTTTCATTTTTAAATGAAACTCAATAATCTTGCGCCTAAAGTTTGTTACGTTTAAATGTCTGTCACGATTTGAACTAATAATTAAAAAATTCAAAGCAATAAGAGAAATTACGAAACGGAGAAATAATATATAAGATCAATAGGAGGAGATGTACTAGCCTATTTACTCTATTGTTATTTAGTTGCGATTATGTTTCATGTGCAACGTATAGTTATTACTGTATAGTGGTTATAATATCGACAAGCCCGTCTTTGTTCTCAATCCTTGCCCTATGTCTTTTAAATATCAACTACCACCTTCGCGACTAGCTAAGTATGAAGTTGACATTGAACCACAACTACCCTTATAACCTAATTACTTAAACCCTACCACTATGTTTCTTGCATTATTGAAGTATATAATTTATTAGACGTTGTGATCCTGAAGACCTCTACACGAAGAACAGTTAACCCGCACCTAGTAAATTCATTCTCGAATTTTTTAACGATGAGTTCCTATACACCGATCAGGCCAAGAGAAATCTTAAAAAAAATCAAACTACCAAACTACAAGCATTGCATAACGATATCCTATAAAGATAATAACATCAACTAAGAAACTATCACAACATTAATACACAGTCATAACTAGGCCAACATGTAAATGCTTAGCAAAATCGAACTATGTGACCGGTAGAAAAAAGTTAAAATTGACTTCATTTTAGTTAAAATAAAAAAATTTGGTGGAGGAATTTGATAAAAACACACAAAGATATATGTGTCAAATTTGTGAAAGAAAAACTTAAATAAAGAGGAGGGAATTGATAAAACTTTAGTGGTTAAGTCCTAAATAAATTAGATAAACTTAATTATAAACTTTTAATTTTTCATATTTTTAGTAACTTGATAAAATATACAAAATACCTCCTTAAACATTATATCATCTACACTTTATATTGTAAAAAAACAACACGTTTTATTAAAAAAACAACAAAGCACGCAATTATAAATATTCAAATAAAAAAACAAACTATTGTCCATTTTTATTTTGACACTTAACAAAGTCTTGCAATGCAATCTACGTAAATTATTATTAACATAAATATAAATATCAAAATGAATGTAGGATCTCAGACATTGGTGTGTGATGAAAATAAATATACGAGATTCTACATATTACAACAACATATATTTTTAAAGTCATTATGTGTTACTAAGCACATAATGTCCAGAAAAACATAGCTAACATTTCAGTTAAATAAAATTAAATCCTTTGTGCAACAAATATTTATACAAAATATCAATTAATATTATCACATAATGAAAAACATGTAAAATTTATGTGCCCACGAGTATTGTAACTATTTAAGTATTAAAAATTTAATAATGTTTTATAAGATAATATTAAGCATTACAAAATCATGAATTTATAAATCATGTACGGGTAAGGTTGTGTAAGATTGATGTAAATGGTTGTTGATTAATAATTAAAATATAACTATTTAGAATAAAAATATTGAAAGTAAAAAGAGTATGAAATTCAAACAATAGAAATTAAGATGAATTTATATTAATTTACACGATACACAGTAAAACAACAACATAATCAAACATATAAACATTAAATGTTTTTAATAAAAATATATATATAATATACATAAAATCAAAATAACGAATTATTATTTAATTTATCCTTTATTTTCAAGTCTCGTGCGTGCACGGGCATTAAAACTAGTACAATTAGAGTAGAATACAATATCTCCATTCTATGGTGGAACCTTGGTCGAATTCAGACCCTTGGAACCCCCCCCCCCCCACCAAAATCGACCTACTATCTGTTGTGATGTGATGAAAAGAAGTGTATGCGGGTTTGGAGAGATGAGGCCTCTATTTATAGTTTTCAAACAATTTACGGTGTAGAAAATATTATGGTCAGCGTCGTAGAGAGATAATAGCTTACTTCCCTTCCGAGACGAGATACCTACGGCATAGAGGGGACAAGTAACTACATCGTAGGTCTTCATTAAATGCACTTTCCTTTTATATTCTAAAGGATCTACGGTGTAGAGAGAACGCGTACCTACGTTGTAGATAAAGTTTCTTCATATAGCCTTGATCTTGTTGCATAATGTATAGTGTCAGAGATTCAACTCCTACGACATAAAAGATAACATGGTTTACGACACAGAGCATTCAAATATGGAAACTTCTTACATCGTTTTGTCTATGACATAGGTATGAAATCCATTTACGTTATAGACCCCTTAGAAATCTTGTACTTGGCGCCTTTTTATGCCAATCTCCAAAATACAAAATACAAAATAGCGGTTTCTTTACAATATTGGATGTTATTAGTACCAAAATCGAACACGATTGAAAGAATATTGTGGTAAAAAAATATTTAAATATCCGATGCTATCAGACTCCTTTAGTCTTTATAGTCAATAAACAATACACCACACAATCAATATAATAACAAAGTATTTAACTTTTTAAACTTGTAGTCAGGAATGGCTCATAAGTAATCCTCCATTAAGAATTTTGTTTATTATTCATTTATTCTTACTAGTGTACTAATGAAAGAGGGCATGATGTTTTCCAGTTAGCAATATTAAATCATTCGGAAAAAATATACAACGGTTTGTACCTCGGGTTTAAGCGCAGTGAATCTCTTAGACAAACCACGAATGGTTTAAGGAATTGTCTAACACACTTGGTTGCAAACCTAGCATCTTCATGTGCATCACTACAATTACAATGAGAGCTACAATGACATGAGTTACGACACTATTAAGTTTTGAATCATCTGTTTTGTGGCTCTCTAGTTACATTAAGTTAAACTAGCTAGTTGAATTCTACAGGAAGTGAAGAAGGTCATGCTCCCTATGGAACTTATGGAGAAGAATATCGATAATGGGACATCAGATATGGTCTTTACAAGGAAACATGCAGAAAACTTAAGGAAGGAGAGCAGTGGATGAAAACCACTACCGAATCATGCAACATCAATATTCTTTTATTGTTACAACTTTATTTGCAGCAGTAATAACTGCACTAGGGAAAGCAACCAGGAAACGAGAATCCCATTGTTTAAGTAAGATATCGTATTCACTATAGTATGTGATGCGCTCTCACTTTTTACAAGGGCTACTGCATCGTTAATATTTTTATCAATCTATACTACACGATTTGTGGAAAAGGATTTTATGGTCAGTTTGCTGAGACGTGTGACTTTTGGTCTCTATGCGTTATTCATCTCTAAAGCTGTAGTCCTGGTAGCCTTTGGTGAAATCTTGTTCCTTTTTTGTGATCAAAGATCTTCGATGCTAGCACTAACAGGACTGTTGAAAGTTGTGCTGTGATTTGGCAAGTCCTTAAGTCTTGAGGGACTTAATGTGTAACTTAATCCTTTATTTGTAGCCGTTGGGCCTTGTTTGCTTGTTTGTTTATTGTGTAGGGACCAATTGTGGCGCTTTTGGAACTCATTGTTGACTGGAGCGTATTGGTGTTGACTAGTGCTATATCTTGGGTTAGGAAGCCACAAACATACACAACATTGTCATCACTCTCTCTCTCTTATCTCTCTCAAAAACCTTTCTTCTCAGATCTATTCACCAGCTACTCATCAATCATCTATTATTACATAAAGTATAACCAAACGTTTAAGATGTAAACGTTTGGTTGTTAGTTTAGATTAGGTTAGTGTAAGTTGTTTTTGTTCTTGATGTATTCCAGATAGCATCCATTTGGGGACTATCTTTTCTCTTGTAGAACAACATCCATTTTGGGGACTGTTCAAGTTGTTTTTTATTATTAAAAGGTTTGGGAAAACTTCTGGTGTTTGATTTCATATTTTTTACATGGTATCAGAGCGATTGGCTCTGTTCTTGGGATAAATCTTTTCAAATATAGTGTTTTTTGGTCGTCTTATCATAGATCTTTACTTAATTAATTTTTTAAAAATTTTAGGGTTTCAAATAATTTTGGGGGTTTTCTCAAATCTTGGCTTGGGTACTAATTTTTGGTGGTTAATCGTTGATTGACTATACTTTCTTTACTATTCTTTGATTAATTTCGAAAAACCCTAAAATCAGAAATTAGGGTTTCTCGATTGGTAAGTTTTAATTCGTTATCTATTGTGTTTCTAACCTTTTGCAGCGAGTTCTTGCTCTTTGGAGGTGGATTTGCTGTTTGTCCTGAAATTTTAAATTAGGGTTTGTGAAACCCTAATTTAAATATTTTGGGCCTTTTTGTTCTGGTGATTTTTTTGGCGTTTGACTACCTTGGATTAGGGTTTGTGTAACCCTAATTGCTGTTTATTGAGTTTTCTTGATTCTTGTTGGGTTCTTTTTGTGTCTCTTGACTAAGTGAATCAAGAGCACAAATTGTTCTTTCTTTTGCTCAGCCTATTAAGCACTGTAAGTTGCTTGTTCTCTCTTTCTCATTGATCTAGTTAAGTGGGTGCAAACGGGTTCGGTTAACACCTTGACCCTCCAGCTTGACTGGTGTGGATACCTGCTCTGGCCAACCCCATTCCACTAGCTAGTATTGGTGTGTTGAGGTTCAAGTCTCTCTTTCGTCTCTTACTTATTTGTTGAGTTTTTTTGTTGTTGTTGTTTGTGTTTATATGTTCTGTGCTTATCTGTTTGATATCATGACTACTCCTAGTCTTGATTTAATTAACTCTTTAGATGCTGGTAATCCGTTACACTTGCAACCTAATGATAACAATATCACTGCTTTAGTTAATATCAAACTTACTGGTTGTGAAAACTATAGACTCTGGGCTAATGCTGTTATGATTTCTTTGCAAGCTTGAAATAAAATAGGATTTGTTTATGGTACTTGTGTTAAGGCCACGTATGCTAGCAGTGTACCTCTTTCCAATCAATGGGATAGGTGCAATGCCGTTTTGTTATCTTGGTTGTTAGGTTGTATTTCTAAGGATCTTTATTCGAGTCAAGTGTATTCTGAAAATGCTGTCGAAGTTTGGAATGAACTTAAGGACACTTATGACAAACTTGATGGTTCTATTTTGTTTAATCTCATACAAAAAATCAACAATTTCAAGCAAAATGGCTTACCGTTTCTGAATATTACCACAAGTTGAATTCTCTATGGAGAGAATTTGACATTCTCACAAAATTTTCACCTTGTACTTGTGATGCTAGGGCTGAGTCTAGTAAACATCAACAGCTTATGAAATTAATGCAATTTTTGATGGGTTTAGATGAAGTTAATCACCTTATAAGAAGTTCTTTGTTGACTCAACCTATTTTGCCTGATGTTAAGGATGCGTTTGTCATTGTGTGTAGAGAAGAGTCTCATAGGGGACTTGGTTCCACTCCTGGGGTGTCAAAACCCCATGTTAGCTCATTCGTTGCTAAAACTAATGATTTTCCAAAAGGTCAAAACAGAAGTTTTAACAAGAACAACAGTGGTTTTAACAATAACAACAGGAATCAAAACTCTGGTTTTAATGGTTACAATGGTGGAAACAGAAATCAATCAAACCAGCTTTTTAATAGCAACAATGGGGGTGGAAACAGAAATCAATATAATTCTTTGCTTTGTACTAATTGCAATATGAAAGGCCACACCATTGATAGATGTTTTGAGTTGATTGGGTACCCTCCGGGTTATAAAAAGAACTCCAATACTGGTAACAGTAGAGTTCCTTTTAAGGCGAACAATAGGGCTGGTTCCAGTAATAGTGATGATGTTCAGACTTCAAGTGTTCAGACTTCTAACACCAATTTACCTTTTTCAAATGATCAAATTGCTAAACTTATGAGTTTAATTGGTGAAAAAGAAAATTTTGGTGCTCAAGATAATATGACAGGTAATCATTTCAGTTTTTTTAATGGAAATGTTTTTTCAACAATCATTTCTATAAGTTTTTTGTTGCCAAAGTAAAAGTTGATGGGTTCAACTTTAACTTTGGCTGGATTATTGATTCTGGTGCCAATCAACACATTACTAATTCTACCAAAAACATGACTAATGTGGTTGATATCTCTGAATTAAATATCACTGTTGGGCATCCTAATGGTACTTCCGCTAAAATTAATTATGTTGGAAATTTGAAACTTACTAATAATGTGGTTCTGTTTGATGTGCTTGTGATACCTGAGTACACTGTTAGTCTTTTATCTGTTAACAAGCTAATCAAAGATAGTAAACTTCATGTTGGTTTCAATGAACATAATTGTATTATTCAGGATTTGAAAAGGGAAAGTACTCTGGGGATTGGTAATGAGTGTGATGGCCTGTATTTGTTTGATTCTGAATGTAAGTTACCTCTGATTAGAAGTAACCTATCTGTTATATGCTTTTACGCTTCTAAAGGGGTTTGGCACAATCGTTTAGGTCACCCATCTGATAATGTGTTAAAAGTTTTAAAAGGGTCCCTTGGTATTAATAAACCTGAACATATTAGTCCTTGTGAAATTTGTCACTTCTCTAAACAAACCAGAGAACCTTTTCCCTTGAGTAATCACAAGTCGAAAAAGGTTGGCGATCTTGTCCATCTAGACTTGTTGGGACCCTATAGGGTTACCTCTAAGGAAGGTTTAGATATTTTCTCACCATTGTAGATGACTTCTCTAGGGCTGTTTGGCTTTACTTGATAAAAACCAAGGATGAGGTGTTTAATTACTTTGTGGATTTTGTGAATCTCATTTCTAATTAGTTCCAAACCAGAGTTAAAGTTGTCAGATTCGATAATGAAACTGAATTTATAAATAACAAAATGGATAACTAATTAAGGGATAATGGGATTGTGCACCAAACCTCCTGTGCTTATACTCCTCAGCAAAATGGCATTGCTGAGAGAAAGCACAGACATCTTTTGAATGTGGCCAGAACCCTTTTGTTTAAAAGTGGTGTTCCTTTGTGTTTTTGGACTGATCGTGTCTTATCTGCTGCCTATCTGATTAACAGGCTTCTGTCATCTGTCCTTGCTGGTCATTCCCCCTTTTTTATGCTTTACCGTAGAGAACCATCCCTTTCCCATTTACGATGTTTTGGGTGTTTGTGTTTTGCAACAATTTTAAATATTAGTGATAAATTTTATCATAAATTTGAAAAGTGTGTTTTGATTGGGTACTCTAGTACAAAAAAGGCTTACAAGCTCTTGAGTTTAGAAAACAGAAGTTATTTATTTTCTAGAGATATTAAATTTTATGAAAATGTTTTTCCTTATAAAATGAGTTCTAACAATAACGTTTTAAATAAAGAAGTTAATAATAAAACCTTTTTTGATTTTTTTGACCCTCAACACCAAAATGTCGTAAGACCCGATGATGATGGAAGGGGATCATCTGGTGATGCAGGACCAGTAATTGTGGATCAATCCTTGACTTATACTGCAGAGGAGCAGTCGGTTGGGAATGATGACCATACTGCATCATCAATAGATGACACTATACACATATCTGAGGGCAATGTCCCAAACAATGACAACGTTCCTACGTTCAATTCCAACAATGGGACAGATGATGAAAGTCCTCCGCTTATCCCCAGAAGGTCTGGTAGAGTTCTTAAGTTACCTGAAAAATTGAACGACTTTGTTTTGGACAACAAAGTTAAGTATGGTCTGCATAGGTATGCTAATCACACTAAGTTATCTGATTTTAATAGATGCTTTATATCTAATTTGAATAGAACTTCTGAACCTTCATGTTTCTATGATGCTGTTAAGAATGTTAATTGGATTCATGCTATGAACAATGAGATGGAAGCTTTATAACTTAATGATACTTGGACTCTTACCACTCTGCCCATCAACAGAAAAGCTATACCTTCCAAATGGGTTTATAAAATAAAATATAAACCTGATGGGGAAATTGAAAGATATAAAGCTAGGTTAGTGGCTAAGGGTTGTGGACAGAGAGAGGGGTTTTATTATGATGAAATCTTTAGTCCTGTTGTTAAAATGAGCACTATTAGATGTGTTATTAATTTGGTTGTGCAAAATAGTTGGAGTATTTTTCAAATGGACATTAACAATGCATTTTTGTATGGGGAGTTAAGTGAAGATGTTTACATGCTTCCCCCTCCTGGTTTTTTTTTATAAGAATGAAAAAAGGGTGTGCAAACTGAAAAAGGCTATTTATGGTTTAAAACAAGCACCCAGACAATGGAATATAAAACTCGTTATCTTTCTCACCAAAGCTGATTTTTTGCAAAGTAAAAATGATCACTCCTTGTTTACAAAGAGCAAAGGTGGGGTTTTTCTTGTGCTTCTTGTTTATGTTGATGACATAATTGTTACGGGTAACAATGATAATGAGATTAACAAGTTCAAATACTTGATTAATCAAAGTTTTAAAATCAAAGACTTAGGTGAGTTGAAATATTTTCTGGGAATTGAAGTTCTAAGACTTAACAATGGCATTTGTCTTAATCAAAGGAAATACTGCATTGAGCTTCTCCACGAATATGGGATGCTTGGATGCAAACCTGTTTGCACCCCTATGACTGAAAATGGGATTTTGGCTCACAAGGAAAGCTTAAGTGATAAGTATTTGGCTAATATTACTAATTATCAAAAGATTGTGGGAAATTGATCTATTTGTGTAATACTAGGCCTGATATCTCCTATTTTGTTCACTACTTAAGCCAACATATGCATGCTCCCTTTCAATCTCACCTTGATGTTGCCTTTAAGGTTCTTAGATACCTCAAAAGTGCACCTGGTGCTGGCATCACTTACATTAAGACCCAATCCAATACTATTAAAGTATTTTCTGATTCTGATTGGGCTAAATGTAAGATGACCAGAAGGTTTGTTTCTGGTTATTGTGTTTTCATACACAACAATCTTGTGTCTTGAAAAGTAAAAAGCAGGACACCTTATCCAGATCCTCTGCTGAGGCTGAACATAGGTCTATGGCTTCTGCTGTGTGTGAAGTTATGTGGCTCAACAAAGTTTTAAAGGACTTAAATGTTCCTGCTTGTATCCCTGCTTCTCTATTTTGTGACAATAGCTCTGCTATTCAGATAGCAGCTAACCCTGTTATGCATGAAAAAACCAAGCATTTTGACATTGATGTTCACTTGGTAAGAGAAAAGGTTGCTTCTGGCCTTGTGAAAACTGTGAAAGTTTGTTCTGAAAATCAAGTTGCTGACATCCTGACCAAAGGTCTTGGAAGTTATCAGCATAATGAGCTATGTTCCAGATTGGGTTTGAGAAATTGTTTTGGCTTAAGTCCTTGAGGAAGGGTGTTGAAAGTTGTGATGTGATTTGGCAAGTCCTTAAGTCTTGAGGGACTTAATGTGTAACTTAATCCTTTATTTGTAGCCATTGGGCCTTGTTTGCTTGTTTGTTTATTGTGTAGGGACCAAATGTGGCGCTTTTGGAACTCATTGTTGACTAGAGCGTATTGGTGTTGACTAGTGCTATATCTTGGGTTAGGAAGCCACAAACACACACAACGTTATCATCACTCTCTCTCTTATCTCTCTAAAAAACCTTTCTTCTCAGATCCATTCACCAGCTACTCATCAATCATCTATTATTACATAAAGTATAACCAAACGTTTAAGATGTAAACGTTTGGTTGTTAGTTTAGATTAGGTTAGTGTAAGTTGTTTTTGTTCTTGATGTATTCCAGATAGCATCCATTTGGGGACTATCTTTTCTCTTGTAGAACAGCATCCATTTTGGGGACTATTCAAGTTGTTTTTGATTATTAAAAGGTTTGGGAAAACTTCTGGTGTTTGATTTCATATTTTTTACAATGACTATTTACTTTCTTTCTGATTTTGTTTGATTATGATTTGCTTGCTTGTATATTCACTCCAAAACTATATATAGTTACAATAAGAATATTCTAGATAATGGGATAGGCTTATCTAACTTATGACTAACAAGAGCTCGAAGGCTTAATCCATATGTTAACTAATACTCCCCCGCGGTTTGAGTGGGATGAGATCGAACCAGTGGCGGACCCATCGAGTAAACTAAGGTGGTTCCTTGTTTTGTTGACATTAAAATTTTCAACGAGTTATTTAATTAACATGTCGGGTCGATTTGGATTCGCTTATTTTAGCACTAGTACATGAATGAAATGAAAGATTAGATATAAACCTTAACTAATAACACGTCCAGTCAAGTGTTCTATAAACTTACTTTTACTTTCGTAGCTTGAAATATTGTCAGTGTCGTTTTAACACACTTTTTACGTATTAAAAAAAATATGTATGTAGTCATCATAAAATTCTATACACAAATCACAATTTGTGGTTTTCGTTATAGTTTAATGTAAAGATAATCATTTATCATTACTCATGAGTAACCACAAAAGAAAAGTTTCCAATATCAATATCTTCGAAAAAATCAATGCATTTCATTTTTATCCAACTTGAAAAAATCATTAAGCAGTAGAAACGTAAATAAAAAAATTTGAAAGTTTACTTTCACGTGGCTTTTGACCCGACAAGTTTGACCAACTTATAATATTCTACTCTCATGCTTGGGACCTACAAGAGTTCTATTTCTTAAAATATTGTCATCTTCTTCATGAGTTGTACTATAACTATGTCCGGATACATTTCCGGCTACTCTTTTACCATTTTTTCTTCTTTTTCTCATCTATCAAACGGATCTAAGGTGGTTCCTCGTATTTTTCTAAGGTAGGTCCCGAAATTTTGTATACACTTGTTCTTAACAAATTTCGTTTCGTTCCCAGGAACCGCCTACAATAGCTATAGGTCCGCCCCTAGATCGAACACTCAAACTTGTACGAAATTCCTCAAACAAAGCAAAAGGAAACCCTTTGGTGAAGATGTCAGATAATATGAAGGCACATGGAGAACATGAATTTGTCCCCGAGTGACCATGTCACGAACGAAATGAATATCAGTCTCAATATGTTTCATCCGTTGATGTGGCACATGCTTAGAAGTCAAATAAATAGCGCTAAAATTGTTACAATAGACAAGAGTAGCAGAAAATATATGAGAATGGAGTTCTCGAAGAAGATTACGAATCCAAGCAGTCATAGCAACGACGTTAGCAACACCCATGTACTCGGCCTCTACACTAGACCGTGAAATAGTGTGCTGACATTTAGAAGATCAAGCACTACTACAAAAGGAGCATTTGGACCGGTTACAAACATCTTTTAGACAGGTTACTGGGGGGGTCTGTATTGGGGGAGGTCCAAAAAGTTATCAGGCATAAAAATCGGTGGGTGCACCAGTCTAAAAAATAGATTATTTAGACTGGTGTTATAACCGGTCTAAAAGACCTATTTTTAGTAGGTCCAAAAGACGCATTTGCCGAAATAATGATTGTTTAGACCTGGGAACAAACTGGTCTAAAAGCCCTGTTTTTAGAGGGTCTAAAAGCTAGAATAATTAAAACAACCATTTTTTCCATAAAGAACAGCTAATTCAGAAAGTTGCTATTTAAATAGAAATATATACATGATCTAATTCAAACAGACCTCACATTAATTTAAACTAAACAAACCAAAGAATCCAAATATAACTACACTTGTCCTAATTCCAAAAAAGGCACTTCTTTCATAATTAAATAGGACACATGCTATGCATGTGCTCCTCGTTCAATCGATATCTTTTCCAGGATGTTGGTGCTGATAAGTCTATGCCATCTGCATGTTAAAAGATACTGAAATACATAAATATTACATGTAAAAAGTTTTAAACGAGATCAAGTCAAAAATTAGCTAATGGATACATATTGTTGTAGGAAAGTGAAGCTGCTGAGTTTTCACAAAATCATACATCCATCTCGTGACATAATAACCAGAATTTGTGTCATCATGACATGATACAATGAGAATAAGCAAACGAAATGACCTATACATTATTTAACATTAAAAACAAAAGGGAGTCAGTATTTGCAAGTGATGAACACGATTAATTATCAAAGACATTATTGTAAGCAATAATCGCCTAGTGGTGCCATATAAGATTGCCTAACAGTCTAATATCTAAAATATTTCTCAAATTTGAATGCTATATATCTTACTTGTAACTTGGAAAGTCTTAGTTTAATCAACTGCCATCCATCAGATGTAAAAACACATATGTGGCTAAGTTAGCCAAACAAGCTTAAGCAGGGGCGGAACCAAGAATATAAGTTAAGGAGGGACGAATTTTTTTATCACTCATGACATATTTCGAAGAGATACAACAAAAAATTGTTAAAACTAGAACTTAACAAATAACAAGCAATAACAAATAAGCATACAAGAGAATAGCAATGATCTACTACATACATACATCATACATACATACATACATACATACATACATACATACATACATACATACATACATACATACATACATACATACATACATACATACATACATACATACATACATACATACATACATACATACATACATACATACATACATACATACATACATACATACATACATACATACATACATACATACATACATACATACATACATACATACATACATACATACATACATACATACATACATACATACATACATACATACATACATACATACATACATACATACATACATACATACATACATACATACATACATACATACATACATACATACATACATACATACATACATACATACATACATACATACATACATACATACATACATACATACATACATACATACATACATACATACATACATACCAGTGGGCCTGTGATCAATGATCATACATGCTGTCATGCCACGCATACACATCTTCATACAAAGAACACAATTTGTATATATAGCATGCACGCTAAATTAACACGTACACTGAAGCCGCCTTTGTTGCCAAATTTATAACGGCAAAGCACGACATTCGACCTCTTATAACAATATATCAGACCAATAAATCACAGAACAGTGTTTAAAACATTGGACAGAAAACTTAATACAGAATGTCATCTCTTTCCTTGTTTGTCATTATAAGTATTGGTGGCCAAGACTCTTGATCAAGATTGGTACCTTAATAAGTTGAATTTTAAGTATCAAACCAAGAAAAATAATCTTGTTTAGAAAAATTAAACCATCATCATGTCAGTATAATAAAATTCATAAATAATAGAATTGAACATCTTTACCTACTTCAGTACACATAAGGTTACTATCCACCCTTTTCCTGTTCAGCTATGTTCTCTAACTTTATCATTTGACAAAGTCA
Organism: Glebionis coronaria; assembly: GCA_025667525.1. Lineage (NCBI taxonomy): Eukaryota > Viridiplantae > Streptophyta > Magnoliopsida > Asterales > Asteraceae > Glebionis > Glebionis coronaria. The sequence goes on along the minus strand of CM046874.1, from coordinate 690,814,686 downwards.
TGATAAATAGTTTAACCATAAACATCAACCCTTAACAATCATAGTGGGTCTACCGTCTACCTCATATCACCAAACAGTCTAACACAACTAAATGCCAATTATACCTGATACAACCATAAAATGACAGCAATGAAAAAATACCTTTATATCTTTTTGTTTTTCTTTGTATTGGTAGGAAACGGTGTTTAACTCACATCTACTTTGCTTGTGTCTCTTCTGTAATCTTCCGACATTACTAGCTTCTCGGTCTACTTCTATTTCAACCTGTATTTTAGCATCTTTTCAGCGTCTTTTGCGGGATCTCTTGCAACCAGGGGCGGATCTAGCTTTCACAAATGGTATGCACGCGCATACCCTGTGTAAAATTGTAGTGTACAAAAAATTGGTAAACTTGTTACTCAATATCAAATCAGGATTGACTGCAAGCAAATATACAAATAAATTTGTACCTTTGCACTTTCCAAATCATCCTAAAGATGAAGAATCATTCCAACAGTATATAAGAGACCAAAGATCAGACAACCACTTTGCAAGTTAACCCCCACCCATATGCTATGATCCATAGCGCACTTCCTTCTTCCTGTCAATTAATACAAGGTTTAAATTAACAAAACAACATATGTCAGTAATTACCTGCAACTGCCCATGGCTATTGAACATTACAGATTCACCTATGATCTTCTACTTTGTTCATCCCTCTCTTCTGTTACTGACTCATAAACTCTTACTGTCAATATTATTGTCATAAACTAGACTATTAGTTTTGACCCAAAAATTAATGAACTTTAAAACCTTTTTAATTTTAAGACTAATTATTGTCATAAACAAAGCAAGTAAGTGATTAAACAGCAAGTACTTAAACAACTTTAACCCAATTACTTTACTATCATAAACATATATATGAACAAGCAACAAGTCATGTCACTTTCTAGAATACATTTACTAATACATTTACTAATAGAGTAAAACGATCAACCCCTAAAAAATAAAACGATGAAACAAAGGCAAGTTGTGCAATATTGGTAGAAGGCCCATGAATTAAAGCTATAGAACATCAAATTTTAATTTACCTTGCTTAATCAGTGATGGTAAATGGATAGGATTTGTTTGTGAGAGTTGTAAGGCGGTGTGTGTGATTTTGGGGAAATGATATTTGGAGTAAAATATTACTGGGTTTTGTCATTTGTGTGTTCAAATTTTGGTAAAATTGGTGAAGCGGCAAATCAAAACTTGTGGCCCGCTAAAACATTTCTTGTTATCTACATTGGAAATGTTGTTTTTTTAACCGGTCAAGAAGCAGTCCACCGGTCTACATAATACTCGTTTAAACCGGTTGGTCCATTATACACCGATCTAAATAATCAAAACCTATTGAGACCGGTGGTTCTAAAAGGAACCGGTCTAAATAACTTCTTTTAGGGAAAAATACACATTTAGACCTGTGTTTTTCTTAGCAGGTCTAAATAAAGGGGTCTAAAATACAGTTTTTGTAGTAGTGTTAGTGACAAGACTAGTTAGCCCCGACACCAAGTATCTCCATGCAATAATTAAACTTCGGACCTGAAACCGCCTTTGTAAACGCGTCAACTTCATTATCCTCTGTGCCTATCTTTGCCACTTCGATCTCTTTAGATTCTACGATCTCCCTGATGAAGTGATACCTCACGTTGATGTTGATATGCTTCGTCCACTCATGAAACATTGCATTTCTTGAGAGATGAATTGCCCCTTGATTATCACAATTCACAACCACTGACCTTAGGATTATTCCCAGCTCGATTAGTAGACCTTTAAGCCAAATGCTTTCCTTAAAAGCTTCCGTAAGCGCCATATACTCCGCCTCTATAGTAGAAAATGCAACAACATGCTGCAGAGTTGCTTTCCAACTCACAACACAGCCATGTACCATAAACACGTACCCGGTTATTGACCTACCCTTGTCAGGGTCTTTAGCATAGTCGCTATCCACGAAACCGTCAACATCCACGTGCTTCCGTTGATCTCTACCATACACTATACCTACATCAGCAGTGCCCTTCAAATACTTCAAAATCCACTTCACCGCTTCCCAGTGAATTTTAGCAAGATTCGCCAAATACCTGCTCACAATGCTAACAGCATAAGCAATATCCGGTCTATTGTAAACCATCAAGTACATTAAACTACCTACAACATTCGCATATGGGACCTTACTCATTCTTTCCACATCCCAGTCACTCGACGGACAATCCTTCAAAGATACCTTGAAGTGTGCTCCCAATGGCACAGAGACTGACTTGCCATTATCCACTCTGTAGTTATTCAGAATTTTTCGCACATATTCTGACTGAGACACCTTCAGGGTTCGGTTACCCCTATCCCTGACAATCTCCATACCAAGTATCTTCCTAGCTGGACCAAGTTCCTTCATATCAAACTCTTTACGCAGTAGTCCCTTGGTATATTCAATCTCAGACTTCCTTTTACAAGCAATCAACATATCATCTACATACAACAGTAGATATATGTACATACCTGGTGCAAACTCCTTGATGTAAATACAGCTATCATAGCTGCTACGACTAAACCCATTGCTCTAACACCCCCAATTTACATTGCGCAGCGCAAAATACACAATTGGGTGTTATTCACAAACTTCATTTCACAACTCTTTAAATGACCCAAAAACAGTATGTTTAAGAATAAATATAGAAATAATTTAAATCAATGTCTAAAACCTTCAATCCCAAGTAAAATCAGTTTAAAATATATCAGAGTAGCGTACAGGTTCCCCTAGGATCTTAATCAAGACAACAAACCTTTTACCAATGTTGGATATACGTTTGACGTATATAGAAAGTCTCGGTCACTCCAACAATGTAGTTATAGGCTCGTAGTAATGTTAATTGTCATTTATTAAATAGCCCGACCCATGAACATGTTCATGGGCCGAAAGCCCAAGTCCATTAATTACTTGGGGTATTTAAGCCTCTTTCCACCATGGAAAGAGGTGTTGGTTGTTTTCATTTTACATGTTCAATATAGAAAAGTTCTCTCGTTTCTCTCTCTAAGTTTCTCTCTCTAGAAAACATCAACCCCCATTGTCTCACAAAGATTATCAATATTCTTCAATTGGTATCAAGAGCATGGGATGAGATATAGGTTTGTTTTTGTGTTGCGTATTGTTTTCTAAACATTTCGTAGAGTGTTGGTTTGTTATTGCCGAAATCTTCAAATTTTTTTTGTGTTTGATCGTAGTTTAAAGTAGTGTAACATAGGGATTCGTGTTTAAAGTGTTCTTGGTATCTTGGTTTTCGTTAAAACATCATCTTTCTTGGATCAAAAGTGCAAAAAAGTCTTGTGTTCTTCATTCCGAAATTCAAGCAGAAATCTCCATCGGAAAGTACAAGTGAAAAGTGGGCTTCCATCGCAATAACCATCACCATCAGAAAGGGTTTTGGTTCTACATTGCGATACGTAGATTTCATTACTTATTCCGATCTGGACATTCCGATCGTACTTTGCGATCTGGGATTCCGACGGGTATAAGGAAGTTTTTTAAGTCGTTACTCTGCTTAAATTTTGTCAGCTACTTTACGATCTGCGCATTCCGATCTGAATCATTCCGATAGGCTTTGCGATCTGAATCATTCCGACAGTCTTTGCGATCTGAACATTTCGACAGCATTGCATTACGATCTAAGCATTCCGATACCATCATCATTCCGACAAAGTTACATTGCGATTTGAGCTTTGCGATCTGAAATCATTCCGATAGCCTTGCATTACGATCTAAGCATTTCGATAGTGAGATATTCCGATCTGGGTATTCTGACAAATAGAACATTTCGATAGAACATGTTTTTAGATACTTAGGGGATTTCTTCTATTTGGCAATTAATTTGGTAATTTGGTAAATTTTAAAAGCAAACACAACAACAAGATAACAACACAAAAAACTCATAACCTTATTTCATTGTTCGATCATCTTTGATAATCTTTTGTGATCAAAATGAATCCGAGTTCATTAATGCCTCAAATGACATCACTTACGGATATTTCCGTCATTACGGGAACAGATAATCGCCCTCCAATGCTCATTAAAGAAGTCTTTGAAGCATGGCAAGGCCGTATGATGTCATACATTAAGGGAAAACCGACATATGGGAGGCTTATGGTCAAGTCAATTCTAAATGGTCCACTTGATTATGGTACCATCGTTGTTAACAATGTGACTCGACCACGGGAGTTTGAAGAACTTACACCAGCTCAACAACTTATTGCTGATGCAGACGAAAAGGCTCTTCAAACCATTCTCCAAGCTCTTCCAAATGACATCTATCGAATGGTGAGTCAGTATACGGTTGCAAAGGATTTGTGGGAACGTCTAAAGGTTTTGCTACAAGGTACGTCTCTTACAAAACAGGAACGGGAATTTCAGTTGTATGATCTGTTTGATAGGTTCACGTATAGCCCAGGGGAAACGCTTCACGACTATTACTTCAGATTCACTACTCTAATGAACGATTTGAATGTATACAATCTCGTGATTGCTCCATTCCAGGTTAACACCAAGTTTTTGAATACTCTACCTCAAGCTGAATGGGGTGAGTATATTACCGATGTTAAGTTAACCAGGGATTTGCATAAGTGCAATTTGGATCAACTCTATGCTTTTCTTCAGCATCATGAGAAACACGTGATCATGCACCGTTCACCTCGAGGTATGTACCCTGATTCTCTGGCATTGATGGCTAATCAACAAAGCTTGTCATATAACAACACTCCTTATATCATGGGACACCAAGCTTATCATCCATCACCGTACCTGACTCCAAGCTTCCCCCAATACTCGATTCTACCTCAACCACCCACCTCACATCAGCAACAATATCGGTTTAATGCACCTTCATCTCAGAGAGAACCACAAGCATCACAATATGGCTCACAACCTCACCCATATTCACCAGCAAGCATTGCATCTTATGCTCAGTCATCATACCCTTCTTATCAAGAGAATGCAGCATATCCATCAAGCTATTCTGACCACATGAGTAATCCTTCTAGTGCTTATGCTGCTCAACAAGACCAAGCATTGTATTGTGATAATGATGAAGTTCCCATTCCTGAATTCAAACAAGGAACTGACCTAGTTGAAGTGTTAGCCACTATGTCTGCTTATCTCACAAGGACATTGAGCAAATGAGGATTTAGAGGACCAGCTCCTACTAACAATCAGCTGAGGAATTCATCCAATTCTAGACAACAAGCTACCATTGAGAATGGAAGGGTAATGGTTCAACCCATACAACCTAATCAGGGGAGACCCAATACATCAACCAATGCACGCATGGGCAATCCTGCTCCAATGGTCAAAACTCCTCCGTGGGCTAATTCCACAGGTAAGTTGAGAATGATTACATGCTACAACTGTAAGGAAGAGGGTCACATGTCTAGGGATTGCACAAAACCCAAGAGGAGAAGGGATGGTCAATGGTTTGCAGAGAATATTTATTTGGTAAATGCTCAGGCACAAGGACAGGAACTTGATGAAGAGGAGCTTGTATTTCTTGCTGATCCAGGGATTGCGGAACAAGAAGTTGTCACTACAAAGAATGCAGCATACCGAGCAGATGATCTGGATGCTTATGATTCAGACTGTGATGATCTTCAATCTGCTCAGGTAGCTCTTATGGCAACTATCTCTAGCTTTGGGCCAGATAAAATATCTGAGGTACCTACTAATACCACTGATACTAGTATTCAACCACATCAAGTTTGGCAAGAGGGTGCTGATTCGAATGAGTCTTCGGTGGTGAATCTTTCAAACGAGGAGACAATCAATGATAACAATATCAATGCAAGTCCCCAGACTTTGAGTGAATCACAACCGGGAGTCATTTCGCATACGCATACTCCTGCTCAACAAGATTTGGTCATGGTTCCTGCATTTACTTAGCCAAATGAATACTGCACTCTTAGAAACCCTAGCTAAGAATAAGAATTTGTCTGCTAAGCTTGCCCTGTGCAACGAAAAAGTTCAAACTTTGGAATTAGTTCTTTCGTCCAATGTTCTAACAAATCCCGAATATGATCATTTTCGAAACAAACAAATGGGTCATTTGAAAGAAATTGAAACCTTAAGAGCAGATCTTTCCAACGAACTTAAAGAAAAAGAATTAGTGGTCACTAATTTTCATAAACTTCAAACGGATTTTGAGTTACTCGAGTCTAAAAAGAATGAAATGGAAATTAATGCAGCTAATAAGATTAGAAGTTTAGATTATTTGCTTTTAAGACAATACGCTGCCTCTCAACTAGTGCACTTATTTGATGCCTCGTTTAGAGAATTTAACTTATCGCGTCAAAAAAGCCTTCCCCCTAACCCACGGTATGCAAGACAAGCTCTTATCCATAGTCCAAGACTTTATAATGCAACCCAATTAGGATTGGTCTTAGATCTGATTGTTACTTTCGAGGATCGCACAAATAAGGATCTAGTTGATGAGAATCGGTCATACAATTTTGCAAAATATCCCGAGTGTGATTATTTTAAAATGAATCAGGAGCTTGCAAAAACAGACTTTAGAATTCGCTTCCATATGGATAAAGATCTCATTACAGCACCAACCTACATGCTAAATGAAGAAAACCCTAGTACACTTCCTACACTTGTCAAAATGGAAGGACCTAAGGAAATTCCAAAGGATCTTCCACCTGTTAGCATTGTATGGTTAAACTTGCAAGAGATTAATCAATACTTTGCTAGTTTTGACAAGGTCATTCTGGAATGTACGACTTCAAATGGCCTAAACGCCGGAGAATGGGCTTTCGAACACATGAATGAGGTGTTTAAGAATGAGATCAATCCGTTTGTCGAAAGTCTAAAAGGAAAGTTTGCATCTCTTTCGGAAAATCTGGAGTTTGAAATTGCAGAAGTTCAAAAAGTGTTTTATGAAATGGACACCGCTTACGAACTACAATTAATTGAGAAGGAAAAGATTTTATCCGAATATGACCGATTCTTGTCCCAAGTAATTTCGTGTGATGTGCTTACTACTGTGAATGTTAATTATTCGAATGAGCTTACATCCGCTATGATTAAATGTGATGCTGTGAATATATGTGATGATGTGTGTGATCTCTCTGTAAATGTTGCTGATACTGTAAATGAGGTAGATAATCATTCTTGTCACGAGTCTAATGCTGAATTTTTAAAGCTTCAAGATTCATACAATTTACTTACAAAACATTTTAATCAACTTGAACAACATTGTATATCTTTAGAATTAAAACAACAAACACAAAACGAGGATCTTTTGATAACAAATGGTTGTGAAAACAGTCTTGAGACGAGTGACAAGATGATTGAGATTGTTAAGACATTAGAGGAAGAGATTATGAGATTAAAGAGAGATGAATCATCAAATGAAACACTAAAATTGGAACTAGAGGCTGCAGAGTCTAAAAACCAGGTCTTAGAAATTAGACTTTCGTCTATTCTAGGGGAGATGGATCGGGCAAGACAGGGACTATCCGCTCTTTATGGTTCAATAGAAGAACGTTTCGCTTTTAATGCAGCACAGCAACAATCTTATGTTGAACAACTGAACCAAAAGTGTGAGGAAATCTCTGACTTAAATATCCAGCTCATTGACAAAAACATGGTTTTGGCTGAGTTAAAGGAGACACTTCTTCTCACCCGACAAGAAGTTGTTGATAACTTAGCTACCAACTCTGCACCGTTCTCTAGTGCTCCAACAACTAATTCAGTAGTGCTTTATAAGAACCCGCTCCATAAGAAAAACCTGATTACCTACGATGATTATATAAGGAATGCAATTAAGCATGTAGATCTAGTTAGGGATATCTTAGATGATTTGTATGCGTTAGATCCCTCAAGCAGCTACTATTATTCAGCTCATGAATATATTCAGCGAGTTCAATATTGCTTAGCATACTTGCAATACATAGGAAAACCGGGTTCTGCACTACTCACTAATCAACCCATTGCTGTAACTCCATTCAACAAGACCCCAGGAGCAAAACCGTCTTTGGCACCATCAACTAAGGCACCGTTAAAATCTGTTGCTAATATTCCCACTTTGCCTTCTACAGGAGTAAAAGAGTCTACTAGGGCTAAAGGATCGCCACTCAAGAAAGATAAGATCAAACCCTCCACTAGTAGTACCATCAAGAAGAAAGTAGAAGCTCACTCTAGGAATGTTATTTCAAATTTAAATAAAAAGAATCATGTTGCTAGGACTAAAAGCTCTGCGCCTGTGCAGAAGTCTAAACCATTTGTGAATTCTAATTTGAAATGTTGGAATTGTAATGAATGCATGTTTTCCCAACGTCATGATTTGTGTCTTATTGATCATGTGAATGAAATGAATGCCATTAGGAATGATCTTGAATGGAAGCCAACTGGTAGAACTCGTGCCCAAGTTGGATGGCAATGGCGTCCCACTGGTAGGACCTTTACTTTAGATGGAAAAATGTGCCCTTTAACTAGGAATGCATCCATTAAAGTTAGGTCTCAGTGTCCTTTAGTTAGGCACACTAGCACTAAAGTATGGAAACTGCGCCCTTTAATTAGGTCAGCCCCCACTATAGTGCCTATCAGTGAAGAAATACCTCAGGATTTAAGCCAACTTGAATCTACACCACCAACTAGGAAGAAGGCTAGGAAATCTAAGAAACCTAAAGTTAGCAAATCTAAGATTATTAAATCTGTACCTGCTAATAACAAGGAACACTCAGATTCCGAAACCTATACAGTGTCTTCGTCTGGTGATATTTTTAGGTGGTCCAAATCATCCTCTGGTATTTGGACTCCGGTTGCTCAAAGCATATGACCGGAGATCGCTCGATGCTCCGAAATTTCGTCAGCAAGTTTCTTGGAACGGTAAAATTCGGTAATGATCATATTGCAAAGATAATGGGGTATGGTGAATATCAGATTGGAAATGTCACGATTTCAAGGGTATACTATGTAGAAGGTCTTGGTCATAATTTATTCTCAGTAGGACAGTTCTGTGATTCCAACCTAGAGGTTGCTTTTCGACAACACACTTGTTTCATCCGCAATTTGGAAGGAAAAGACTTGTTGAAGGGGTCTCGTGGTACAAATCTTTATACTTTGTCCTTACAAGACATGATGGCCGTCTCACCAGTATGTCTTCTCTCTAAAGCATCTAAGACCAAGTCATGGTTATGGCATCGCAGATTATCTCATCTCAACTTTGATGCTATTAATCATTTGGCTAAAAACGAATTAGTTCGTGGTCTTCCAAAGCTCAAATTTCACAAGGACCATTTATGTTCCGCGTGCTCAAGGGGGAAAAGTACCAAGAAATCATACAAGCCCAAAGCTGAAGACACCAATCAAGAAAAACTTCATCTTTTGCATATGGATCTTTGTGGGCCAATGCGAACCGAAAGTGTGAGCGGTAAGAAATTCATCCTTGTTATTGTGGATGATTTCTCCAGGTTTACATGGGTTAGATTTCTACGTACAAAGGATGAAGCACCAAAGGCTATCATCACTTTTCTGAAATTCATTTAGGTACGTTTAAATACTACTATCCGCCGAATTCGTACAGATAATGGAACAGAGTTCGTCAACCAGACTCTTCGTGATTACTATGAAGAAGTTGGTATTTCACATGAAACATCCGTTGCACGTACTCCACAACAAAACGGTGTCGTTGAAAGACGGAATCGTACGCTTATGGAAGCTGCTAGGACTATGCTGATTTATGCGAACGCTCCATTATTCTTGTGGGCAGAAGCTGTATCTACTGCATGTTTCACCCAAAACCGCTCTATCATTCGGATGTTGGGAATAAAATTAGCTAAGTCACTTGAACGCTGACAAGAGGAAATTGGACGCTGACAAGAGTAAACGAGACGCTGACAGATGAGACGCTGATACGAATTATTAAGGCGTTGACAAGAAGAATCTTAAAGACAAAGACAAGGACTAAATCTGCCAATGATGAATTCTTCAAGCTGGTGGACAAAGTATGAAGATAAGAATTCAGAATATATTCTTAATGTTTAAAAAGATTTAGTCAATATGTTATTTATGTATGTTTATCTTGTGTCTCTTCCTAAAATAATTGATCTTAGCTTTTTGTACAAGGCTCCTTAAACCTATAAAAGGAGGCCTTAGGGTTAGACATAAGACACATCTCACATACATCTTTTCACATATCTCATAACACTTTCATTGTAATATTTCATTGTTATTATTAATCAAAGTGAAAGTTTGGTATTCATATATTCTGTTTGTTCTTCGTTCTGAGTATTAGTTTCCGCATAATACTTAGATTGTTGAATACACAAAGTTTCTCTACGTGTATTACTTGATCTAATCTCATATACACAAAGCTTAATCGATCTAAGTTTGGGAGCTTCTCACATTTGGCCTATAATTGTGTGAGTGGATATAATTCATTCGCTGACAATAGGTCATCCAATGTCAACCCTAAACCTTTTGTCCACACTAGACCAGCTCCTTTCTTCTCTAAGGCAGCTAATATCCATGGACAAAGGCCCTTTCAAAAGACCAACACTTGGTCAAACAGGCAGTATGTTTCTGTAGCAAACCCTAATTTGGGCGCTGATAGGAACAAATTCAGCGCTGACAAGAAAAAATTCAGCGCTGACAAGAACAAATTCAGCGCTGACAAGAAAAAATTCAGCGCTGACAAGAACAAATTCAGCGCTGACAAGAAAAAATTCAGCGCTGACAGGAACAAGTTCAACGCTGACAGACACAAATGCAGCGCTGACAGCTCCATGTTTGGTATGAGACCTTATTTTAGACCATATAAACAAAGATACTTGGTTAATAAGGGTCAAGGGTCTGACGCATCATCCCACTTAACATGGAAACCTAAACAAGAACAAAACTCCGATTTTAATGGTATCTCAATGAGTTGCGATAGACTTAAATATCTTGAGAAGGTCATTACTAGACTCATTGGAACAAATTGGGTGATTAGGTCCCAAAGGGATGAACAGGGATTTGGGGTAAAGAATAAGACCACTCTTGTTGAACAACTAGACAGATCCAAGTCTGATAAGGCTGGGATCTCCAAAGAAAACTAATTTGTTTTCTTTTTGAGCAGCCTATCCAACAATAGGTTAATGATCAAGGAACATGCATTGTTGGTCTTTCCACTAATATTATTTTTATCCATTAACATGTTATCTCTACCCATTGTTATGGGAAAGGGTAGCCTTTGTTGGTGTGTTTTTGTGGTTTTTGTCTAACTATGCAGGAAAATGGAGCTACATTAGGATGGATACAGAATTGCAAACTTTTATTTATGATGGTTGGAGTGTTTACATTCCTATCTTGAGATAAAATTTTGCTTCTTCACATATAATGATTTGTATGCTTCTGTTAAGGGGAGGTAAACCTTCAGGTTTTTGGGTACTCTTAGAGCACTCTTGCACGATTCTAGATTGTGTCCACTGGTGAGTGGGGGTTAGAAATAGTGAAGGCTCTTTCATTATGAAATTGTTGGAATTTCTAAACCTCGAGGCACTGTAGCATGCACGTAATTTATTTTGCATGCATGCTACCAAGACTTTTGACCTAGAATTGGGTGTGGTCGTATGGGTGACTTGGGGTAGATATATTTTTGGGCTTACTTGGGGAGTTGCAAAGGTTTTATATGAGTTAACTTTCTCTTTGGGGCATTTGTGAACAAAGGACTCTAGAGTTCATGTGTGTCTATCATGCTTTTGCATGAGTGTATGCATGAACAGTGTTTGTCATTCTTGCTTATTAGAGACTAGTTAATTTCCTTAGGATTATTACCTTTGTTTGTGTTTTAACTGAGGTTTTATGCATTCTCAAGTACATTTTATGCTATGACATCTTAGCTGGTGTGATTTATAAACTTCTTTATAGTCCCAAAACGTTTCATCACCCTTACAGTTTTCAAATTTTTGGATATCTGGAAGCCTAATGATCATTGAGATGTTTTTCCTAGTGATTGACATCTAGTAGCAGCAGAGATCACTTTCACAAGGGTGTATAGTGTTATGGAGATGGCTAAGACTATTGGCACTAGCTTTAATGCAGGTCAAGTCAGTCTTATCATCAGTAAGTCCATCCCCATGTCCTATGAATCAACATTGAGGATTCATTTCCCGAATGTGGATGAGGACAGTATGAAACCTTTGACATTAATGGAATTGGCGAAAATATGTATTAGCTTGTAAAAGCATAATACATAAATGGTACAAATTGTCAAGGATTGTTATTTTGGAAGCTGATGCAAGGAGGATGTTCTTGGTTCTGTCCTTGTATATTGATCTTGGAGAGGAGTCTTAAAAAGGGGAGGAGCAATCAAATTTGAGTGACAAAAGTAATAAAGAAAGCTCCAAAGACTCTACAGGTGTTGAAGATAATTAAGACCAAGTGAAGGCTGACTATACAAGTGATTTGAGTGATTGACTTTTCGAGATTTATTATTACTCAAATTCAGGGATAAGTATATTTGTAAGAATCCTCTCTGTATGTTTTATTTTATTCAGAAACTTGATTACTAGAGTATATATCAAGTTTAGGGGAGGATTGTTGGGAATAAAATTAGCTAAGTCACTTGAACGCTGACAAGAGTAAATTGGACGCTGACAAGAGTAAACGAGACGCTGACAGATGAGACGCTGATACGAATTATTAAGGCGTTGACAAGAAGAATCTTAAAGACAAAGACAAGGACTAAATCTGCCAATGATGAATTCTTCAAGCTGGTGGACAAAGTATGAAGATAAGAATTCAGAATATATTCTTAATGTTTAAAAAGATTTAGTCAATATGTTATTTATGTATGTTTATCTTGTGTCTCTTCCTAAAATAATTGATCTTAGCTTTTTGTACAAGGCTCCTTAAACTTATAAAAGGAGGCCTTAGGGTTAGACATAAGACACATCTCACATACATCTTTTCACATATCTCATAACACTTTCATTGTAATCTTTCATTGTTATTATTAATCAAAGTGAAAGTTTGGTATTCATATATTCTGTTTGTTCTTCGTTCTAAGTATTAGTTTCCGCATAATACTTAGATTGTTGAATACACAAAGTTTCTCTACGTGTATTACTTGATCTAATCTCGTATACACAAAGCTTAATCGATCTAAGTTTGGGATCAACATCGGAAACGCCATGGAAAAACACCTTACCAGCTTCTACATGATCGTAAACCCGATGTTTCCTTCTTTCATGTGTTTGGTGCTCTTTGTTATCCAAACATTAATAGTGAGAACTTGGGAAAACTTCAACCAAAAGCCGATATAGGTATTTTCATTGGTTACTCACCCTCCAAGAAAGCATACCGAATTTACAACCGTCGTCTTGGTAAGATAGTAGAAACTATGGACGCAGATTTCGATGAGCTGACAACGATGGCTTCTGAGCAACGCAGCTCTGAACCCGCGCTTCATGAGATGGGAACCGGTGCTATTAGTTCCGGTTTAGTTCCCAATAATCCTACTTCTACATCATTCTTACCACCTACACGGCCCGAGTGGGATAAATTATTTCAACCGTTGTTTGATGAATTCTTTGATCCCCCAAATGATGAAGTTCCAGCACCTGTAGTGATAGCTCCAATCCCTGAAGTTGTTGCTCAAGCTAATGAAGCTTTATCTAATGCATCTTCAATTAACATTGAACCGGATGCACCTCTACCAAGTGATTCTCAAACTACACCTGAATCTTCACCCTTACTTGTGCCTACTGATGTGGAAGAGGATTCTACTGATCACGATTTGGAATATGCTCACCTACAAGAGCTTCCTTTCTTTGGTATACCGATACCTGAAAACCCTTCAGCCGCGTCTACCTCAGAAGAAGCTCCTACAATTGTTCACTCCAGACCACCACGGATTGAAAAACACAGCACCAAATGGACAAAAGATGACCTAATTAGGAATATTATTGGAGGTCTCGATCGACCAGTCTCTACACGACATCAATTACAAGAGAGTGCACTCTATTGCTATTTTGATGCATTTCTCTCCGAAGTTGAACCTAAAAACTGGCAACATGTTATGACTCAATCATCTTGGATTGAAGCCATGCAAGAGGAACTAAATGAATTCCAAAGACTTGAAGTATGGGAATTAGTTCCTCTCCCTGACAAGGTTAACATCCTTACTTTGTTGTGGGTTTACAAGGTTAAACTCGATGAGATGGGTGGAGTCTTAAAGAATAAGGCTAGATTGGTTGCTAGAGGATATAAACAAGCCTTGGGTATCGACTTTGAAGAATCTTTTGCTCCTGTTGCAAGATTGGAGGATGTTAGACTATTCCTTGCGTATGCTGCTCATATGAACATGATCGTCTATCAAATGGATGTGAAGACGGCATTTTTGAACGGTGAACTAAGGGAAGAAGTCTATGTTAGTCAGCCGGATGGGTTCGTTAGCACGGAGTTCCCTAATCATGTGTACAAGCTTAAGAAGGCTCTCTATGGGTTGAAACAAGCTCCACGCGCGTGGTATGATCTCCTTTCAACATATCTCATTTCAGAAGGCTTCTCCAAAGGCAAGGTGGACCCCACTCTATTCACTCTCAAGGAGGACAACGACATGATTCTGGTACAAATTTATGTTGATGATATAATATTTGCTGCCTCTAACATAGAATTGTCAAAACGCTTTGAGAAGATAATGTCCACACGCTTTCAGATGTCAATGATGGGAAAATTTTCATTTTTCTTAGGATTACAAATTTCTCAGAATCCCAGAGGCATCTTTATTAATCAATCCAAATATGCTCTAGAATCTTTAAAGAAATATAACTTCGAAAATTGTGACCCCGTGGACACTCCAATGGTGGAGAAATCCAAGTTAGATGAAGATAGGAATAGGATTATTGTCGATCCAAAACTCTACCGTGGGATGATCGGCACCCTTCTCTATCTGACTGCTAGCAGGCCTGATTTGCAATTTGATGTATGCATGTGTGCCCGGTATTAGGCTCGGCCTACCAAAAAGCACCTACATGTTGTTAAAAGGATCTTTCAGTATCTCAAAGGAACACTTCATCGTGGTCTATGGTATCCGAAAGATTCCTCTATTGCTTTAATATCATACGCAGATGCCGATCATGCTGGGTGTTAAGACACGAGGCGTAGCACTTCTGGGTCTGTACAACTCCTTGGAGATAGATTGATTAGTTGGTCTTCAAAAAGGCAGAAAAGCGCTGCAATTTCAAACACGGAGGCTGAATACATTGCCATGTCTGGTTGTTGTGCTCAAGTCCTTTGGATGAGATCACAACTAACTGACTACGGTCTTGGATTTAATAAAATCCCTATGTATTGTGACAACAAGAGCGCCATTGCCCTTTGCTGCAACTACGTTCAACACTCCCGGGCAAAGCACATCAACATTCGCTACCATTTCATTAAAGAGCAGGTGGAGAACGGAGTGATCGAGTTGTATTTTGTCACCACTGAGTATCAACTGGCAGATATGTTCACCAAAGCCTTAGATCGAGGACGAATCGAGTTTTTGATCGACAAGCTTGGCATGAAATCTTTTTCTCCAGCGACTCTCAAAGAGTTGGCAGAAGAATCAGCAGAATAGTGGTGGTAAACTATTCATGTGTATCCTTTGTTCGTAATCATGTATATTATTGTATATATATAAACCACAAAAAGAAAAATATAAAAATATAAATCCAAGAAAAACCATAAAAAATATAAAACCAAGAAAAACCATAAAAACTATAAAACCAAGAAAACCCAAAAATATTTTTCTTTTTAAATCGGGCATGTCTTTTAGTACGGTAATATTTACGGCCTTAGAAATGTCGATCAAAAGTGACACGGCGCCATAAATAGAGTCCGTATAAAAGTTGTAAATTTTTAAAACATGCCCATTATGGCTTGTAGTTATTTCTGACTGCAACCCGCTTTTCGCGTTAAAGTCACGTATTTCTTTTGAAAACGTTGGCTCACAACGGGAATTAATTTTCTCGGGCAAGGTTTACTGTTCAACCTTGTAAGGGACTAAGTTTACTTTATAACTTGGTCTAACACAAATTTGTGTACGTTTCAGTGCACTTATCTTGTATAAATAAGAGAAATCTTATTTCCACCAGAATCGTTCTATAAAATCACTTTACCGGCAACTGTCCTCATTAATAATTGTGTCCTTTAAATCTTTGACTACTGATCTTTAAATAGAAAACGGGTCAGGGATTAAGGGGGAGCAAATATTAACTCTTCGTGGAAACAAATCTGGTCGTTAAAAAGGATTGTCAGAAAATATTAGCTATTCTTCATCATCGGTTATGCTATGTGTGCCTTGTGTGATATAGTCTCTCTAGCATGGGTCTTTAAAATTTTGGCGTTAAGTATTTGTGTTCGTGTTTGGGAGCGGGTTTATTGTTTGTTAAGTTAATTTTAACTTTAACTAACTTTCTAAAACAGGGGGACCATTATTGCATTTTTTTGCAAAATGGTGGGTGTTTGACCAAATTGACCAAGTCAAAACCACACCCCCCCCCTCTTTGCCCGTCTTTACTGGAAACACACAACACACACATTTTTCCGCCATTATTACGACCTTGAAGCTCCAGTTGATGTTTTTGATTCTTGACTTATCACTTGTTGCTTAATATCTAGGTATTATATCGTGTTTAATTGCTTTCATTTAATCCGTATCATCTCAACACATCTAAACAGTAACGTTAGATCATATCCAAGATTTAGGGTTTCATGTTTTTTGCTATGAATATGGTATTTAAGTGGTGGGATTTGTTAAGGATGCATAGATACTCATTGGTTTTGCCCAGAATCTCTTAAAACATTGCCTACGTTCCAGATCGAGAAGTCAACGTTTGAGATCGAATCCCTGTCACGGATTTCGATGTACATTTCGATACCATCATTGCGATGCCTGTCATTGTGATGAGTTATTCCGATGACTCATTGCGATGGGCTATTGTGATGAGTCATTTCGATGGCTCATTGCGATGGCTCATTGCGATGTGTCATTGCGATGGTTCATTGCGATGGGTCGTTGCGATGGGTCATTCCGATGGCTCGTTGTGATGGCTCATTGCGATGGCCATTACGATGGCTCATTGCGATGGCGTGTTGCGATGGCGCATTCCGATGTGTCATTGCGATGGCCTCGCACTAGGTATTGCGATGGGTTATATTGCGATGAATTTTCATTTATTGCGATGGATATCAATATTGCGATAGGATGTTACTCCATTAGGATTCCGATGCTTGATTCATTGCGATGGTTTGGTTAGGATTCCGATGGTTTGCTACATTGCGATCGAATTAGGATTCTTATGTTTATGCACTTGCCTTAGAATATCTAATGAGTTCGTCCTAGCTTGCACTATTTCCTCCTTAGGTTTAAGTACTTTAGGGCCACTTAAACGAAACCAAGTGTTATTGAAACAAGTTAATTTTTATCTCATAAGAATACTTGAATGGTTTCTTATTACAGAAGTTCATCTTATTTAATAAGTTGATTCCGATGTAAACAAAAGAGATACAAATTGCTTAGTCAATGTCTTGTGTTTTGTTTCCAGGCCATGGAAGACAAAGCTTCATCTTTGTTCAAGCCCACTTTAGTTTGGGTTGAGGATAATCCTACAATTCCTGACGTAGTGGTTGAAACTAAACCAAAACCCACTGAAGTTTTGGTTGAAATCAAACCAAGACCTACTGAGGTGTTAGTAGAAATCAAACCTAAACCTACTGAGGTTTTGGTCATGACCACCAAGAAATCCAAATATTTTAAGAACTAATGTTAGGTCGGTATCTCTTTAGAATAAAAATGTATTTGGCAGTTATGTCATTATCCTAAGTGTATTGCTAAATGTAAGGACCTTGTTCGTCTGATGTATGTGTGAATGTTGTGGTAATAATTGTAATGATATTTTCCCTATGTTTCAACTGGGCATAGACTTAAGACATCTACATATTTTGTGTATATCATTTGTGCTTATGTCATCAAAGCAGGAAAATGTCAATCACCGAGGAACAACAACGACTTCGTGATCTTGAACTTGTTTCGCTCAGTAATAGGCTTCCATATGCTGAGAACAACTCTCGATTACAAGATGATTTTGATCCGGCTTTACCAGCTTTCAAAATAGCCACGGATATTCTAGACATATCACCCATCAGAGACACACTCAGACGTACTGCATCTGTTCCCAAAGTCTACAAGCATAAATTCTGGAACACTGAATCTTTCTCCAAAAAGACTATCTCTTTTGAACTGAACAAAACACCAAGGGTACTCAACTTGAGCATTTTTCGGAAATTGTTTAAACTTCCTAGGTTGGCACAAGGAGAACAATTTGTGGCTAACCCAAATAATGATGAAATGCTTCGAGTCATTCGTGCCATGAATTATGAGGGTGAAATCAACAACCTATCACAATTTAACACCTCACACATAGGGCAACCCTGGAAAGCACTTATCACTATCATCGTAAAGTGTCTGACTAGAAAAACTAGGGGCACCGATGCAATGAGACAACCACAGGCTCATTTATTTTGGGGATTGTATACTACATCCAAAGTCGACTATGCACTTCTTCTCTGGCAAGAATTTTGTTATCAGTTTACTGGAACGAAGAAGAAATCCGTGCATCTTCCATTCCCGAGATTCACCAAGCTCATTATCCACCATTTTATGAAGAATGACCCAACCATTGACACTCGCGGGAATTTCTTCTATCACACCAAAGATGATGATTATGTGATTCTCTCAATGAATGCAGACACTAATTCCACAAAGTATGCATTACTTCCTGCACTCGTACCCGACACAATGCTTAATGATGGAATTAAGGAGAGTGATAAATACCAAGAGATGCTTAATGATATTGACGCACAATTCAAGCGGGAAAATTTACATCCTTCAGAGAAGTAAAAAGGTAAACGCAAGAAACGAGTTTCAAAGCGCCAATCAGCTGCTTCTAAAGATAAAGGCCCAGGAAAAATGCAAATTGTTGATGAAGATGATGAAGATGAGCTGATCCAAACTGAAGAAGAACAGGAAGAAGTACCACTCCGCAGGCCTAAGAAAGCAAGGAAAGCTAAAGGCAAAGAGGCAAGTGTTGCTCCAAATGAACCTGCTCAACAACAAATTTCTGAAGCCAAAAGACTTCGTATTATTCTTCAACAAAGCCGACAGGAAGCCTTTGGCGGATCAGGCTCAAGATTATTTGAAGACTTAGCAGATTTTGGTAATCCTGATGGTGATACGGAATTTTTCGACGATCCTACTGAGGAAGATACTTATGAAGATGAGTATGAAGATGCTGCTAACTTTCATCTTGAAAGTCGGGAGCCAAGTGAAGAACGTGAGAGCAGTGCTGACACTGATACAAGTATGATGTATCGAGATGCAAATATCACCACATCTTTGCCTGAACCGACTCACATGGTACTAAATGAAGATGCTCATGCAACTTTCATACCAGACACGCAACTTCAAAGTAAGTCTACTTCAAACTCTGATGATGGTTTGAGATATCTCAATTTAGAAGGAGAGGGTGTTGAGGTCACCAACACTGATCCGTCAACAAATGAACAAATGGTGGATGTCCCTATAACCACTATTACATCGACCACCACTTCACTACTATCAACACCAGTCATCAGTGAGGTCACAACCACCACCATCACACCCGCAATTGTTGAGCAACCAGTATCAACCACCACCATCACCACTGAATCTACACCGTTATCCACAGCTGAACAACCTGTATCAACCACCGTCCTAACCACTGTATCTACATCAACACCTATCCCGGTACAACCAGTATCATCCACGACCACCTTAACGGTTTTGGTTACACCTCCACCAATAGAACCACAAGTATCATCCACATCAAATCCTTTTCTCACAGTCAATGATCCGTTGATCCAGTCTCTTCAACAACAGCTAGAGGCTCAAGCTACACAAATAGCTACGTTGACTGAAAGGTTTTCTACTCCTCCCAAGGAACCGCAACCTGATGAGCCTACTCTTCAAAAACTAACAGACAGAGTGTCAAAGCTTAAAGAACAACATAAATCATTTCTTAAAGAGAAGAAAACTCGGGATAAAGAAAATGCTGCTTTTCTCGGGTCAATTGACGAGCAGATGACCGCGATCATTCGACGCGAAGTCAAGTCTTATGTTGATCAACAACTACCACATCTTGTCGGTAATGGTCTATCTACTCTTCAACTAATGACATTGCTACAGACACGTCTGCAAGATTTGGGAGCTCATAAATCGAAATACAAACGCAAAGTTCTGCAATATCTCAACAAAGCAATTGATGAAGAGAATCCTGCAGACACTACCGACTCTGAGTCTGACAATGAAAATGAGTTAGAAGAGGAAGATGACGAGGAAAACGGTGATGATGGTAATGAGGATAAGGATAAGGAGGGAGATGAGGAGGAAGAAGAGGATTCTAAAACCCGCATGCTTTTACCATGAATAGTGCCCTTAAGATCGTACGTCCTAGATTAAAACTTACCCTATTTAGTATTGATCACATTCATGTGCTAATAATCAAGCAAGTGCATACTGTATGACAGGAAAAGTATCGATTACGTACAAACTCATGATAAACAGTTAATAGATATTTCACGTGAATATAATTAAATCATGATCACCATTTTAAAACACGAACTAAAATAATTACGTAAGTACTTAATTATGAGTGTAAATAATACGATAAACTACATGATAAAATAAACAGAAACACTTTATTCACGAACACGTTTAACCACGAACAAACATGAAACATCGGGACACGAGAAAAGGTACGGGAACCCCATGTGGGGCCCCATACCCACAGCACACATAACCAAATGGGCTAAGCCCATTGACTTTTTACATGAAAGGGGGGGTTATGGTAAATATTCATTTCATTTCCACATTTCAAGAAAGATATTCATTTAACCTAAAAAGTTTTCTCTCCTCCTCCTTGGTTCCTCTTTGTGCCGCCACCTTTAACACCTCCATAGGAGGGTGTTGGTTGATTTTGATCATAAAAATAAGTGCAATAACCCGTGTTTGTTCATCATCTTCCAAGCTACGTATTGGTATATCTTTTCTAAACCTTTCTTTTTCATTTCTTTAATCTTTGATTATTCTCATGAACATGTTGTAATTATTTTTGTTAAAACATAATAATTAAACATAGATCTAACATGTTTTGGTATTAATTAAAATCAAAAGACGTTATAGGGGTGTTTGTTTTTTTGGCCGCATGGTACAACCGACCCCGAGGGGGGTTCGGTTTGTTTTTAGCCGACCACCACCAAGACCCTTTTGGTCTTGGTTGGTGCGTGTGGGACCCACGGCAGCAAGGGGACACGAGTACCCCGAGTTGGTTTGGGGTACGGTGTCGAGTTCATGCCCGATTCATGGTTCGTTGGTTAAATCATGATTTATGCTACATGTTAATATTATGAATTATGAACTTAGGATATAAATTAATTAATAACATGAGATATTAATTAAACCATGACTTAGGTTATTTCTTAATTATTAATTTAGCATGATATTAATTTAACCTAAGTATTTTTCATGTTATAAGTTATAATTAATTAATTATTTAAAACATGCTTATAATTAATTAATTTAGACATGACTTAGGTTATATTATTAATACATATTAATATACATTTTAACCTAAGTAATTTATTCCATTTTAATTAAAACATGTTATACTTTAATTAAAATGCTTAACCTATAGTTTAATTAAATGCATGAAATAATAATTAAACTATACACTATATCATATGACTTAAGAAATAAGCATCTAAACACTTAGACTTATATTTTTTTTTGCTTATGTAACCAGCTTAATTCTAATTATGGAAACTTCTATTTATAGAAACTTAATTAAATAAGGCAACTAATCTAATTATGGAAACATTCTATACATGGAAACTTATTTATTTCAGGCAGCTAAGCTAATTATGGAAACCTTCTACATATGGAAACTTATTTAATTAAGGCAGTCGGTCTATTTTTGGAAACTTTCTATTTTTAGAAAGTAATCTATTTTAAGCAGTAAATTCTATTTTAGAAAACTTTCTATTTTTGGAAACTTTCTATTTTTGGAAACTTCTATTTTTGGTAACTTTCTATTTTTGGAAACTTTTTATTTTTGGAAACTTTCTATTTTTGGAAACTTTCTATTTTTGGAAACCTGCTATTTTTGGAAAGTTACTTAATATTGCACCATGAGTATATAACACATGAAATACCAGTGATACATTATCAGATTAATCAGAGTACAAGGTAAACACAGATAGGGTTTTAAACAGTAAACCATGACCTAAAACATGCAAAGTAAGCTAAGATGAGACATAAAACCCAGTACGTAATCAGTGATTCGATACTTATACACGTGTGTATTCATGTAGCGTTAGTGATCCAGAAGTAGGAGTCTTTCTTCCGTTCATTCACTGGACTTGAGGTACGGATTCCCGTCCTTTCAGTATGGACATTCTTTCCTTATTAGGATTTCCCCGTATGCAGCCAACTGTTTTCCCCAGTATTTGTTTTATTGTTTTGAACTGCTTATGTTTAATTAGCATAATCTATAGCCATATACAAGCATGACCAGTTTCACCTAGTTATGGAGGTACCATAACCATAACATTGGAGGCACCAATGTTATGACTTCCCCACGGCGGAGTGATTGCTCGTGGCGTCCCTTTCAGTTTTGGCCATATTATTATATCATGTGGGGCGTATGGGTGCATCCTAGTTACATGTTTATTCAGTATTTCATGGTGAATGTGGTGTGTGCCTGGCATCCTTCACAAGGAGTTGACCCCTCCTACCCAGACCAGTATATTAATTAGAGGCATCCCCTCTAATCAGCATGATGAGGTCACCCCTCCAAGTATTCATGCACGTGACCTTTTCATGACCTATATGGGCTATGGTATATATATGTTAAAACAGTTTTCATAAGATAAACATAAGGCTTTTCAAACTATAAAACCAGTTTTCTCAATACTTAACCAGTCTACTCAGAACTTAGTCTTCCGCTGTTATATGTTACATGCTTATCCTATTTCATGCTATATTGTATATCCGTGCACTGAGCGTTTTGCTCAGTCGTTACTTTCCTTTCCATGTCCCAAAACGGCAGGTACCCAAGACTCAAGCATTTGGAGGACATGCATAGGATGGAAGCTGCCATAGACTTCTTCTCCTGTTTCCTTCATATATTTATGCTTGTTTAGTCTTTCATTCAGTTCATTTACTTTGTTATGTTTTGGGCTTATGTTTGGGAACCGATGTTTGATTCCGGTTTTCCCTATGGTCATGTATGTTTTACTACATATTACCTTGCATGCTTTGATGACACGCCATAATTACGCGTGACATTCCATTTATCAAAATGGGGTGTTACAATTATGGTATCAGAGCCAAGGCTTCGACCTGTAGGCTCTAAAACTCGACCTGTGACTAGTGGGTAGTCACCAGGAGCTTCCTAAGCCAACGTTTGTTATTCCACGTATTGATGTTTTTAGCACATTGTTGTTTTAACCATGATGTTTTCAGCACCTTGAGGTTTTAACCTTGACGTTTTCATCGATATTGTTTTACTAATATGGATGGACAACCGTCATTCATATTTAGTTATGTGTCATTGTTTCATGCATAATGTTCCTCGTGAACTGTGGCTATGTGGACTGAACCCCAGTAGTTCATAATTAGTCACATAAAATTTTTTTCCGATAAGTTTTGACAGATAAGTTTCATTTATTCATGTTTCATGTATCATTGTTGCAGGGATTATGACTAAGTAATGGTTGGTACAGGACTGGCCCTATTTAGTCGCATGTGCTTTTATCGAAACTTTTAACTTTGGGACCGACCCATAGGCGTCCCCTCGCTATGTCTTTTGTTTTGGGACCGACCCATAGGCGTCCCCTCGCACATATAAAGGTTTTTATAAACTACATTATACATTCATGCACTGTTTTTATTGGCATAAATTTTTTTTCATGTCCCCTCATAAGTTACTATGTTTTTATGTCAAGTATGTTTTCATACTGTCATGGTTAAACTCAGTTTCATGCTGATTGTGTTATACACTCCTTCATGTTAAATCGTTTCATGTTTCTTCATGATAATTCTGTCTTCATGTTGATTACGTCTTACGCCTCTTTTGTTATTTATGTTTTCATGCAAGGCATTGTTGGATTTCATTGAATCCTGCTTTCATGATAGTCATGGTTGGTTTTCACTGATCATACTGTCAAGCAAATTATCGTTGAATTTTGTGTAAACACAATTTGACGTTTTTCGGTACAACCAGAATGATGTCTATGCTAATACTGCCAGGTTATCATGATGGTTTTCATAACCATTTAACCGATATACTTTCCTTAAATCATGACAAATGATCGACCCCAATACCGATCATTTCATGAACATTCCATGTGTACTCCATGTACCGTATTCCATGTGTATTAACGTACCTAAATCCATGTGTATTTCACTTGCAATACTTCACGAGTATTCGTTAGTCGATTCTGAATCACCTCAGGCGTATTTTCAATTGCTGATATTCTAAAAGATTGCTGATGCCGCTCATAACTTGGAGATGTCACTAAAGGTTGATGCTGCTGACGTTCGGAGACGCTACGAGATGCGGATGCTGTTCAACCTGAAGATCCTACGAGACGAAGACAAAGGCGTCAGAGCAAAGCAATTGGACGAGAAGATGCTTCACCATCAGACGATTTCCATCAATCTTTATCCCTAATTCTTAGTTACATGTCACACGTCATTCGGCTGTCATTTCAGCCATATGAGTGCAAACCGGTACCAGCCGGCCACTCAGCTGAATAGTTACATGAATCACGGTCATGAGAATGATCGTCATGGAACTGACAGACAGGACGATAGTAACCACTACTATGACAGAAACTATCCTAGAAATCGCAACCGAGGCTCCGGCCGCGGACGTGATCAGACATACAAAGGGTCAGTAGTCCAACCAATCCGCCAAGTCTAGCATAATAGCCAAATATTGTAGTTCTATTTGTTTCATATCTCGAGACACATGTCAAGACATCAGTCAAGACACATGTCTCACGTATACCTCCTGAAGACACATGTCAAGACACCGGTCAAGACATATGTCATGCTTATAGTTCCAAGAAACGAGTCAAGACACATGACTCACGTCCAACTATGGAACATTTCTAAGAAATTCAGGGTACCCTCCAAGGGTACATCTATTTTGTTGTGCCATGTATTAATCAGGCCACAAGAATTTCAATACCATTATCAGCGCATCAGTGAGAACTGTCACGTTGCCGATGTCACTTTCATTTCTTTCACCATGGTTCATATATTCATGACCATGAAGGACGCCTTTCGTATTCCCACGTATACGAAGGTTTTCCTTCAGCTTAATGATGAGATCCAAGATGCTAATGCATTTCCTCGGACAGACACGAGATGAATTTTATCCTAATTATGTGCTATGAACAGCACACCATGCTACGATTCATAATTATGTACAGTAATGCTCAGGCTCCTGAATACATTCAGCTTGATTTTCCATCGGGAAAATCTATACAAGTTATCTATGCTTACAAGCATGTGCGTTGTTAGCCATGGTCGCTAAAATTTTCTAGCTGTCAGTAAGACAAAACCACTAAATTCTTTTACGCATAGCCAGTTGATTATTCCAAAGTCTTCCTATACATTCCAGAAGAATCTACAAGGAGAAGGATGGTACCACGAGATTATGTGTCGACTACCGTTGACTTAAACAAATCACCATTCATGACCGTTGTTCTCCTCCACGTATTGACGACATATCCAATCAACCGTATAGTGTTAATCACTTTCCCAAGATCGAACTCATGATCATGCTGCCAACAGTGACGAGTGGAAAAGCAGGACATGTCCATGACGGCTATTCGTACACGACTCGGTCATGCTAGATTTGTGACTTTGATTTGGTCTCATCAATGCCCCAATGGCATTATAAGAATGAGTTTCCATGAACTCATAGCAAATTCATCAGTGTTTTCAATAAGGATAACCTGATTTCCTCTAAGCCTAGAGAAGAACAGGAATACCATATCTGCACTATGTTACAAATTCTATGACAAGAGAAATTCTACCCTAAAAATTTTTCCAATATCAATTTTGTTTGATTACAGTGACACGTTGAATCACATGGATTTCTATGGTTAATCTTACCATGACTCAGCTTATGCGTAAAGGAGAGAACCCTACACTACATTAGGTGTTCAAAAAAAAATCCTACGCTAGGAGAAGTCTAGATTCAGAGACTCAGAGTTTCGCAAACTCCTATGTATCAAGTTCTACGAAGCAAGATACAGTTACGTTCATATCTAGGTACCTGACATACCAACAGGTTAAGATAGGACACCAACAAACTGGGATGTTTTCATCATCTGAAATTGTGAATTGAAATGGGACAAGATCTCCACGGATTTTGGTTACCAGATTAACGCAAACTCAGAAGAAGCATGATGCTATCTGGGTTATTGCAAACAGTTTGATCAAGTCTGCAGAATCCTTACATCCGCAAGGATTTCAGAACCAACAGATTGATCGGACATGTTCCAGCCAAGGCTCATCCGATCACTTGGCAATTCCTCATTATCAGGTCAGACAAATATTCATAATTATGCTCCTTATTTACTTCGCGTCTTCATTCTAATTCCACGACTTGCTTTCGCGCTCACGTTCATGACACTATTCACGTTCATGATCATATCTGGGCTTATGATTTTACGTTCATTTCGTTCTGGGAAGTTTTGCAAGAACTTGAGAGACCAGACCCAAGTTTAGTATAACTCTCCATCATCAGATAGACGTTTCACGTCATATTCCACGTCCCACCTTGTAGCATTTGGCGTTACCGCCATTATATTCTATGATCACGATATGTCTCACATGTCATGTTCATTCCACGTTCCTCATATCATGATCAAGATATGTTACACGTATCATGGATCACGATATGTTTACTCATACTACACTCGCCATATCTCCACGTAGCACGTTCAGAATTTTTCACGTATCACGTTCAAAAATTTTCACGTACTACGTTTCTTTATGTCTCGCGCATCGTTTCTAATTATCAGTTAAGTCAGATTGTCTTGCATCGTAACGTTTCAGTTACCCTTGCACGTTAACTCTTATTTTCCTCGATCGAATTTAAGGGATCTACCTTCCGTTGATAACCAAGAATTTCTTCGTATTCCAAGTCAAGGTCAGGAGGACCAAGATTTATCATTAGTGTCAGGATCTTCTGAAGGAACCGTTCCAAGAGGGAGGCCATTTGGAAACGGACAAGTTCATCCGGACTTCTTATCCATTTTTCTCTTATCGATTAGATATGTCCTTTCAGTCACGTCACGTTCCATGTCTTTTCAAGACATGTCACGTTCCACGTTCCCTTCTACCATGTCACCTTCATTTCCGTTATTTTGCATACCTTTCCAGTTTGATTCGGGTATGTTTCGCTTCCAGTTACCTTATCTATAATTCGGGGACGAATTATTCTTTTTAGGGGGGAAGAATTGTAAAACCCGCATGCTTTTACCATGAATAGTGCCCTTAAGATCGTACGTCCTAGATTAAAACTTACCCTATTTAGTATTGATCACATTCATGTGGTAATAATCAAGCAAATGCATACGTGTATGACAGGATAAGTATCGATTACGTACAAACTCATGATAAACAGTTAATAGATATTTCACGTGAACATAATTAAATCATGATCACCATTTTAAAACACGAACTAAAATAATTACGTAAGTACTTAATTACGAGTGTAAATAATACGATAAACTACATGATAAAATAAACAGAAACACTTTAAACACGAACACGTTTAACCACGAACGAACACGAAACATCGGGACACGAGAATAGGTACGGGAACCCCATGTGGGGCCCCATACCCATGGCACACATAACCAAATGGGCTAAGCCCATTGACTTTTTACATGAAAGGGTGGGTTATGGTAAATATTCATTTCATTTCCACATTTCAAGAAAGATATTCATTTAACCTAAAAAGTTTTCTCTCCTCCTCCTTGGCTCCTCTTTGTGCCGCCACCTTTAACACCTCCATAGGAGGGTGTTGGTTGATTTTGATCATAAAAATAAGTGCAATAACCCGTGTTTGTTCATCATCTTCCAAGCTACGTATTGGTATATCTTTTCTAAACCTTTCTTTTTCATTTCTTTAATCTTTGATTATTCTCATGAACATGTTGTAATTATTTTTGTTAAAACATAATAATTAAACATAGATCTAACATGTTTTCGTATTAATTAAAATCAAAAGACGTTATAGGGGTGTTTGTTTTTTTGGCCGCATGGTACAACCGACCCCGAGGGGGGTTCGGTTTGTTTTTAGCCGACCACCACCAAGACCCTTTTGGTCTTGGTTGGTGCGTGTGGGGCCCACGACAGCAAGGGGACACGAGTACCCCGAGTTGGTTCGGGGTACGGTGTCGAGTTCATGCCCGATTCATGGTTCGTTGGTTAAATCATGATTTATGCTACATGTTAATATTATGAATTATGAACTTAGGATATAAATTAATTAATAACATGAGATATTAATTAAACCATGACTTAGGTTATTTCTTAATTATTAATTTAGCATGATATTAATTTAACCTAAGTATTTTTCATGTTATAAGTTATAATTAATTAATTATTTAAAACATGCTTATAATTAATTAATTTAGACATGACTTAGGTTATATTATTAATACATATTAATATACATTTTAACCTAAGTAATTTATTCCATTTTAATTAAAACATGTTATACTTTAATTAAAATGCTTAACCTATAGTTTAATTAAATGCATGAAATAATAATTAAACTATACACTATATCATATGACTTAAGAAATAAGCATATAAACACTTAGACTTATATTTTTTTTTGGCTTATGTAACCAGCTTAATTCTAATTATGGAAACTTCTATTTATAGAAACTTAATTAAATAAGGCAACTAATCTAATTATGGAAACATTCTATACATGGAAACTTGTTTATTTCAGGCAGCTAAGCTAATTATGGAAACCTTCTACATATGGAAACTTATTTAATTAAGGCAGCCGGTCTATTTTTGGAAACTTTCTATTTTTAGAAACTAATCTATTTTAAGCAGTAAATTCTATTTTAGAAAACTTTCTATTTTTGGAAACTTTCTATTTTTGGAAACTTCTATTTTTGGTAACTTTCTATTTTTGGAAACTTTCTATTTTTGGAAACTTTCTATTTTTAGAAACTTTCTATTTTTGGAAACCTGCTATTTTTGGAAAGTTACTTAATATTGCACCATGAGTATATTACACATGAAATACCAGTGATACTTTATCAGATTAATCAGAGTACAAGGTAAACACAGATAGGGTTTTAAACAGTAAACCATGACCTAAAACATGCAAAGTAAGCTAAGATGAGACATAAAACCCAGTACGTAATCACTGATTCGATACTTATACACGTGTGTATTCATGTAGCGTTAGTGATCCAGAAGTAGGAGTCTTTCTTCTGTTCATTCACTGGACTTGAGGTACGGATTCCCGTCCTTTCAGTATGGACATTCTTTCCTTATTAGGATTTCCCCGTATGCAGCCAACTGTTTTCCCCAGTATTTGTTTTATTGTTTTGAACTGCTTATGTTTAATTAGCATAATCTATAGCCATATACAAGCATGACCAGTTTCACCTAGTTATGGAGGTACCATAACCATAACATTGGAGGCACCAATGTTATGACTTCCCCACGGCGGAGTGATTGCTCGTGGCGTCCCTATCAGTTTTGGCCATATTATTATATCATGTGGGGCGTATGGGTGCATCCTAGTTACATGTTTATTCAGTATTTCATGGTGAATGTGGTGTGTGCCTGGCATCCTTCACAAGGAGTTGATCCCTCCTACCCAGACCATTATATTAATTAGAGGCATCCCCTCTAATCAGCATGATGAGGTCACCCCTCCAAGTATTCATGCACGTGACCTTTTCATGACCTATATGGGCTATGGTATATATATATGTTAAAACAGTTTTCATAAGATAAACATAAGGCTTTTCAAACTATAAAACCAGTTTTCTCAATACTTAACCAGTCTACTCAGAACTTAGTCTTCCGCTGTTATATGTTACATGCTTATCCTATTTCATGCTATATTGTATATCCGTGCACTGAGCGTTTTGCTCAGCCGTTACTTTCCTTTCCATGTCCCAAAACGGCAGGTACCCAAGACTCGAGCATTTGGAGGACATGCATAGGATGGAAGTTGCCATAGACTTCTTCTCCTGTTTCCTTCATATATTTATGCTTGTTTAGTCTTTCATTCACTTCATTTACTTTGTTATGTTTTGGGCTTATGTTTGGGAACCGATGTTTGATTCCGGTTTTCCCTATGGTCATGTATGTTTTACTACATATTACCTTGCATGCTTTGATGACACGCCATAATTACGCGTGACATTCCATTTATCAAAATGGGGTGTTACAAGGATGAACAAGGAAAGGATAAGAATGAAGATGAAGATGAGGACGAGGACGAGGATACAGATGATGATCAGGATGACGATGATGATAATGAAAAGGGTAATGAATTCAACAAGGGTGATAAGAATGACGACACCGGTACAAATGCCGAAGAGTCAAACAAGGATACGGCTACTGAGAAAGGTTTAGAGGAAACTGCAGAAAAGATTGTTGACACCACAGAAAAGACACTGGAATCGACAGTCCCAGAAACGCAGCAGGTTGCTACAGGTATATCTACTGCACCAGAATTCACTACTGATTCTCACATTGAGTCTGTGGAATACATGCAAGAAGAAGAACCGACCGAGACAATGCTTGAATAAGACCATCATGATGATATACCGGTGATGCAAACTCAACCTTCAGCATCATCTGCAGTTCAGCATGACGATGATATTGAAGTTGAAGATTTAAATGTTCCAGAACCGACATTTGCTGAATCACTTATCATTGATGATACTGTACAAGAGCAACTTTGGCTAACAAATGCAGCACCGCAGCATCCATTTGACACTGCAACTGAAATGGAGCTGACTCAATTCCTCAACAACCCTATCGACTTCTCAGCTTTTCTAAGGTATTCTCATGGGAAACCGACGATGACCCCGGATTTGATCAAAATGGCAGCTGCAAATGTGGACTTCTTTGACACGTTAAAGATCAGCCATAATGAAGCAGAATATCACCTGAATGAGCTTACAAAAGCAATGAGGGCGACAACTACAGGAATTCAGACTCCCGTGTTGCGACCTCTTACACCAACGGTCATCACCGGTTCAGCCACTATCCCAATAGAGCATTTTGTCTCTCACGATCTTGAATACCTTGAAAATGGAGCAAAGAAATATGCCACGTCATTAACAATGCTCAAGGCCGTTAACTTGGAGAATGTTCCATGGATAGAGGATAAAGTGCCTGTTTCAATATGGAGAAAGAAGCTACTCAAGTTTTATGATACATATGCTTCACTTGGCATATCTCACTGGAATCAAAAGAAGAAGTTAGCTTACAACCACTTTCATCGTCCCAAGAGAGGTGCCTCTATTATCTCAGCTCACACAATCAAAAGCATCCAAGGAGCAACCACTCAGACTGTTTTCGGTTATGATTACTTAAACGTAATCATGTTCAAACGTACCGATGAGAAAGAATACCGCATTGACGAAAGTGATCTCCAGTACCTTTAACTTGAAGACATCGAAGATCTTTTGTTGTTCTTGGCTCAAGAAAAAGTTGACCATCTATCACCTGATATTGTCATAGCCTTGAGTTTAAACTTTCGTCAATATGCCAGGAAAATTGTCATTCATAACCGGGTGGAAGACTTTCAACTTGGAGTAGAAAGCTATCAGAAGAAGCTAAATCTGGAACGTCCCCATACGACTCCACTTAGTAATTTCCATAAGAACAAGAAGGTCTACATGGGGACAACAACGCCAGAAGCAGGGATTTTTTATCCAAATGAGACCGGGGTCATGCAATACATGCGATTCTCCGAACTTCACAAATTCAGTGATGGAACGTGATGAGATGGCATTTATATATGATCTCATCGTTCTTTTCGGGCTTTAAATGCATAAAATTGTCATAAAATACCATATATATGCTTGTGTTTGTTTACTTATGTATTTTAGGTATGGATATCGTGAAAAAGACAAAAGATCACAAGATACAAGGAAAAACGGACACGAGAAACGAAGCCGTACAAAGAACCGGGCCCTAATCATGGAAAATTCAACAAATACCCTTAAAGACTTGAAGACAAACAAGATTGATCCTCATTCATTGAAGAAATGACACTTAAAACCCTTGTATATTAATAATTACAAGTTTGGTCCCTTAAGTTTTTCAAAATTACACAAAAGGTCCCTCAACTTTGAAGAAATGGCAAGATAAGTCCCTCAACAATTTCAAATTGTCAATTATGGTCCCTCATAAAGCCAAAGAAACATTGAAGACCTTTGAAGATCAAAAATGTCCAAGATCAGTCCTTCAAATATGCAAAAGTTCCAAAAATAACCCTTGATACACCTTTTGGAAAGTTTTGTGCAAAAAATGACAAGATGTGAAAGTTGTTACAAGTATAAATGGGCGCTGATGGACTTTTGAACACAAATGCAAAAAGAAAGGAAATATAAGGACTAAAGGTGTGCATTGAAACTTTCAAACACACAAACACGCGCCAAACAAAACCAATCCCCCAAAATCAGATCAAAAGTTACTACTGTTCACCCCAAGAACCCAGTAACTATCTTCATTAAAACAAAGGGTAAAATGAAATTACCCTTTCCCACACTTGATTCACACGCCTATAATCTCATCCCAACCTTAAAACACTCACTCCCACTCACCAAGAGGCCCCACCATTCAAACCGTTTCACCCATCACATGAGTACTTACCCTCCAAGTCATGCCACGTGTCAAGATCAACAGCCCACATCATTTGCTTCATATCAAAGCTACTATAAACGGTTTGGATGCATTTGGACAGCTCACACCAAGAAAACGTCTAGAAGGACTTAGGGCATTTAGGGAATTTCACTTCTAGGGTTTGTGAATAGTGTTTAGCCAGGCATTTGCCTATAAAAGGAGACCTCAACATGTGAGAGTCCCTTTGTTCCAGATTTTAGCTTTAAATCTTTGTAATTCCTTTTTATGAAATAAAGTTTGAATTTCTTAAAATTTTGAGTTCTAATATGTTATTTATAAAAGTTTGGTGTTTGATAAGCTAAAATCTGAGTTCCATTATCTTGTTTGAAGGTTTTTGAGGCAAGGTTTTAAGTGATAAAGCTTGTGCATCAAAAATCAGAAAGTTGGCATTATTTTGATCTCGCCTTGTGGTTTGTTCTTCTTAGCAGCTTGGAAGCTGGTACTTGTTCTGCTAGTACCTAAGCTCAAACAATCCAGGGCCTGGATGTAGGTCTTGGAGGTTTGCATCCTTCTCCCTTTTCATTTTCTCTTTTATTTTTCTGAATTTCGTGATTATTGCATGTTTATGCTTGAATCTGTGTTATTGTGGTTGATTATTGTTGATTTGGCTTGGTTTGATGTTATTGGGGTGTTATTGATCTGATTTGTGGGTTAAATCTTCATGAGCCTTTGAAAATTTGTGGAATCAAGTTTTAAAAGGGTGTTTGGGTTTACTGAATAAGTTAGGATTGTTGTTTGTTAAGTGCTTGTTTTGTGTAAGCAAGAGTTGTTATCTGTTGTTTGGGTGATATTGTTCATCTGTTTGCAGGTTTTGTGGGTTTGATCACATAGATTCATTATTTGGCTATAAAATCTTCAAAACTTGGTTAAATTGGCTAGGATTTTGAGGACACCTAGATCTAGGCTTAGGCTAGGGTTAACAAGTGCTAAATGTTAGTTAATCACATCAGGGAAGCAGGATTTGAGGCTTGAAATTGGATCAAGTGTCAAGTATATCAGCAAACTTGTTTCTGCATATGTTCATTGTTCATCAGTAACTTCTAGTGCTTTGATCTTGTTATTTACTTTGATTTAGTGTTTGATTCTTGTTGCTTTGTGTTTGTTCTTAGTTTATATAGCTTGTGTATGCATCCTGTTAAGTTTGGTTGGCTTATTGTGGCTAAATCTGCTTATTAAGTGCTTAACTGCTTATTTCCATATCTGGTGCATATCTGGTGACTTTTTGGCTTATTGTGGCTTATTGTGTGAACCAATTTGTTATTTTATTGTTGCTATTAACTCTTTGTGATTCACTGATCACAAGGGTGCCTTTGTTTCCAATTGAATCAAACCCGAACTCTCGTATAAGCTTGGTCAAATAGTCAAAGCAGTGGGAACTCCTTTCCCCTACTGGTTGCCACTGATAGTGTAAAACTGGTGTCAGCTTATCATTAAGCTATAATAGCTTATTCCAACCAGCAACAACTTTGTTTTTGTAATAGGTGCTCATATTTTGACCCATTTGTTCATACTGGAGCATTTGGGTGTTTGACTTTAGGGTTTGACTAGAAAACCAACTCCTTTGACTTTTACATAAGTTCATTTGTGCTTATTCTGGCTTATTGGTTGTACTTATTGGATTTTTGTTGATTGATTTTGCTTATTGAGTCCATTTGAAAGCTTTTGCAAGTTCAATCAAGTCCTGAGGTGCCCTAAATCTCTAAAACAACTATTTTGTCTTTTAGTGAAATTTTTCTTTGCTTATTTCTGGCTTATTGAGTGAGCTTTTTCAAAAATTCTTTTTACATATCTCATAAGCATCCCAAAAGAAGGTTGTGTGTCAAATTAGAGCTTATGGCATTAGCTTATGGCTTAATGGGCTGAAAAGCCCAATAAGAATAAGCTTTGTGTTCAATAAGTTGTGATAAGCTCATATTCAGCTTTTGGGCCTTTAGAGTTTTGTTCTTAGAATTGAATTTTGAGTCAGATAGGGTTTTTCCAAGTCAATTGGGCCAAGTTTGACTTTTTAGGCCCAAAAGCCCAATTTGGTTGACTGTTTTTGGTTTTGGCCCATTTGAGGGCCCAATAGGGGTATTTTGGTAATTTCACTTTGATTTTATGATTATTTAGGTTAAAATAAACTAGTTTGCAAGTTTTTAGAATTTTTTATAATTTTTGGATTTTTAATATTATTTTATTATTATTTTATTATTATTTTTAAAATTTCACATTTTCCAACTTTTTACATTTTTCTTAGGCTTAATACATTAAAATAGGAATTTAGCAATTTTTAGAATAATTTTATCTCTTTTAGATTAATTTTTATAATTGTTTTAAGTTTTAATAGTTTTTAAATCATTTTAAATAGTTTTTATTAGTTTAAAAATTTCTAAAAATAGTTTTTAATCTTTTTAGGTCATCTTAGAGGTTTACCAATTGAAAAATCTTTATTTGGTCTTTTTGATAATTTATTCGATTTTTAGGGCTTTAATTAGCATTTAAAAATTGAATATTTAATTATTTAAAAGGTTTGAAAAAGTTTTGATCATTGGTAAACTCTTAGTTTATTTATTTTGATTTTTGGTGAATTTTTGGTAATTTTTAGAATTAATTTTTATTTTTGTGATTTTTTAAGGTTCTACGTTTTAACTTTCTAGTAGTGTTTATTTTTATTTTTACGTCTTCGTCATCTTCTTTTCTCATCCCCTTCTAAACCAAATATTAATCTCAAATCTTGTACATCTTAGTCACACACATATACCTCCTTGGGAAACGAACTTGGAATTCATAAGGGTCATTAGTGCTTGATTTTCCTAAATCATCACTCGATACTTACCCTATTTACGCTCTTTTCCTAAAGGTGTGGTAAAACACTACAACCAGAACGCTAAAGCATGTTAGAGATGATCTGTCAGTTCTCAATGCCAACTTACCACTTCCGGAAGTCACATACACATGGACAACCCAGTGCAGAAAGGGAGCATCGTATGCAATCAGGAAGATTGAGGAACTTCTAAGGAAGCGCCGGTTGCTACGAAGCATAGAACGATTCGTCGGTGGACGACCATATGGAGCTCACCATCGGTTCACGGAACGAACCAATTAATTTTGGTTCGTCTTATATCAGGTCAACTCCATATGTCTATATTTGTGAATATGTTATCTTTTTGCTTTATCAGCTTTTGTGGCTTGTTGTAGTGTAAAAGTATGATATTTTTTCAAGAATTTCTCTCGAGATTCTAAATCTTTCAAAACAAATCATACTCAAGCACTACAACTTACCCTCATTAATTTGAGGGGGAGCATTAATATGTTCTTTGGCCAACATCTAATTTCATTTTATTACCCAAAGACCGGTTAATCCATTAATATCCAAAATATTGATGGTTAACATTTTGGAAAGGGGAGAAAATGGGATTAAGGAGACTTAATGATATTTGGCTAAAACAATGAAAAAGACTTAAAAGAAAAACCAACTTAACATGTGTAATGCACAAGTTAAGGGGGAGCGTTTTTGATGATCAAAACACTTAAAGCACAAAATCTTTGATTTTAATATCACAAGTGCTTTAAGTGATTTTCAAGGATTTTTCATGGTGACTATATCAACCCAAAACACACTTAACTCATGACGGATGTGGTGACAAAAGGGTGGTAGGTATAGGTATTAGTCCAATGATTCATCAGAACCGATGGAATCTTCCCAAGGACAACCCCCTAGATAGAACTAGAAGTCCTAGGAAAGATGGAGAATGAATGTGAACGTAGCTGAATGCCGACCAAGTACTTAAGCTAGCACTGGAACAATCACAACAAGGTGCTAGTGATGACGTATTGGTAAGCATTGAAGGGGTTGAAGAATGAAAAAGAATTGTAAAGATAAAGGGTGTAAAGAAAGAAGCCCTCCTTACAATTTTAGGCAGAAACCGGGTCAATACATATGCTATTGAGATCATTAGTTAATGATTCTCGATATTGAAGAAAGCCATCATGGACCCAGTGATGCAATGCACAACCCTCACCAGCTAACTCAAATATCTCTCAAAAGGTATTTGTTTTAATCACATGGAGGTCAACACGTTATCTATTGGTTTATTCACTCCGAATAGACTGATATTGAATAGGTGGCACTCCTCTCCAGCCATCGATCACTAAATCAAAACGCACTATCGAGTCTAGAGCCACGAGATCATCAAAAGTCTCATTAGGACACTCTCCATTTATTCCTTGCTTCTTCACACACTGTGAAAAGTAAGAGATCTTTTATGAGTCCTACGCAATATTCTTGTAATATTGCCAGAACATCCGAGTAATACGCAAGTATTACAGTGAAGATGGAAATCCTGCTTGAGCCAACATCAAACAAGCTCATAGTAGGTGACACGTGCGGTTCTTTACGTACTAATCTTGTGACAACTGGAAAGAAACAGTAGTTTAATTCTTAATTGAACTTAAACTCGTTCCAGGCCTCTACGCATTATCGTATGATCTTGCCAGAACACTCAGAGTAACACTCTTTAGTGTTCACAGTGACGAGTGGAAATCCTTCTAGTGTTAACATCAAACAACACTTGGTAGGTAACAAGCAAGATTCAATTTAAATCAAGTTTGTGACAACTGGAAATCAACGATGGCGAATATCTTAATTGAAATTCACTTGTTCCAGGTTTCATGAATTGACGGCTTCAATCATAAGGATTTTTAATCCAAATGATTCACTCTTTATGTTCGCAGTCAGCTTTGGACGGTCGAATAAAGAGAACGGGTTTACCCGCGAAATCCTGTCAGGAAGTTACTTAATTGAAACTATCCGTCACGGGTACGATATCTAATATCGTCCAACGGTCTTCACCGACCGGAGGTAAAATGCTACCGAATTAGAATAAAATGTCAAAGCCATTTTATTCGTGTCGTTGCTGTGTACCTGTTGAAGACGGTGGCGTTGCTGTGTACCTGTTGAAGACGGTGGCGTTGCTGTGTACTAGTTGAAGACGGTGGCGTTGTGGTGTACCTGTTAAAGACGTCCTCACATGCTTATTCCTTCTGCATCAAACACTCCTGCAAAATTCAAGAAAGTATGACCTGAAAGTCTTCCGCTGTATCGACTCTGAAACTTTCAAGAATTCAACAAAGGATAAGTGTGTGGGACATGAAGTCACAAAGAGGCGAACCTGACAAGAAAATAAAGACTGCACGTGAAAGGCCAAAAGAACGTGTTACAAGCAAATGGCTGATATTATTCAACACATATTAACAAAAGAAAGAAAAAGAAAGAAAAGAAGACTACGAGCTCAAGAACTAGATCTAACAT
Source organism: Glebionis coronaria (assembly GCA_025667525.1). Lineage (NCBI taxonomy): Eukaryota > Viridiplantae > Streptophyta > Magnoliopsida > Asterales > Asteraceae > Glebionis > Glebionis coronaria. The sequence continues at coordinate 690,776,349 of CM046874.1, read as the reverse complement.
GCTAGATTAGGACTTTGTAAATTTGGAGTGACCTCCCTTTAGGGGGAGATTGTTGGAAATACGTTTGACGTATATAGAAAGTCTCGGTCACTCCAACAATGTAGTTATAGGCTCGTAGTAATGTTAATTGTCATTTATTAAATAGCCCGACCCATGAGCATGTTCATGGGCCGGAAGCCCAAGTCCATTAAGGACTTGGGGTATTTAAGCCTCTTTCCACCATGGAAAGAGGTGTTGGTTGTTTTCATTTTACATGTTCAATATAGAAAAGTTCTCTCATTTCCCTCTCTAAGTTTCTCTCTCTAGAAAACATCAACCCCCATTGTCTCACAAAGATTATCAATATTCTTCAACCAAAATACTTGACCATTTACTATATGTTTATGACAATAGGGAAAGAAATATGTTTTAGACCAAATTACTACAAAAGCAATCCCGCAATCCTTATCCAGCAAGCTCCGCAATTCAACAACTTCAAGTACCTGAAATACATGCTTAAAATCATCTACACAAAGGTTGAGCAAGTCTATAGGTTTAACAAAACATAATCGAACACATCGTAAAAAAATCATTCACAATTGTTTAATAGAATTGTGGCCATACAATCTATTAATTAGGTATATCATATTATTGCAGTAGCTATTGAATTGTATTAAGCTCATGACACCGACCCCTTAACTTAGTCACCCACGCCAAATGCCAGCATGACTAGAAAATTACCAATGCCCCTACTAGGGTATTAATTGCAAGAATACCAATTCTCATTCACGTAAAATTATCCTTCCCAGCGGGTTACTCAGCCTAAAGCCCTGGTCTCAGATAGGGTTGTCAGCCCAATAGTACTATTATTAGAATAAGCGGCTATTCCCAACTCGCAACATCAAGTCAGAAGATAGTTAACGGCTCATGAATTTAGGGTCTTTTGCAATTAGGTACTTATACAATTCATTTCATCAAATGCAACAAAGGCAACATCGGGTCCAACAATTACTCATGACATGTGTTCATTTTACTTCAAATAGCATGTATCCCCCTCGCGGGTTTTAAAATCATTAAAACAAGTAGAAAACGAGGCTATAGACTCACCTGAAGTAATAGCAGTAGTAAGACGATCTTCGACGATAGTTGATGCCCGATAACACAAAAAACCGCAACCTATCAAATAAGGCGCGTTCATCAATAAAAACTCGAGTAAAATCCATACTTAGTAATATCAAACTCAAAATCATAAAATCACAATCAATCCAAAATAAAAACAATACAAGTGACCTTTTATTTCATTCTATATATTTGTTCTATTAGTTAATTCCTTCGATAAAAATCTGTCGGTACATACCAAATGTACAAGCTCATTTACCCCACTTAAACACGTAAAATTTTTATGATACTAATCAGAAACTTCACTTACTGTATATAGAAAGTCCTGTTAAAAAATCATCAAAATATTTTACATTTAAAGTTCACTGCCCGACACATCTTTGAACTACAAAAACCGGACAGTTTTACGTCAACAATTCATATAGTCTTTTAACACATTTATTTTACTCCGTTTATGAAACCGACACTCAACTTTGAAAATAAACTCGACATCCTCATACTTAACATTCAAAATCAGTCCATGACGTATTTAAAAATCCATTTTATAGTCCCTGAGATTCGATCCAAATATCGACAACAATTATATATTGTGTCGATACTCGTCTCCCAGTACACGAAATAATCAAACTAACGTAACTTTTCGCTCGTTTGGAGCTAGAAGCCCAACCTTATACCAAAACGAAGCTAAAAACATCCTCTACAACAGTAACTAATTAGTTCATCTCAAACTCGAACTCATATTTTCAGAAAATTAACTTTAATAATCTTTTTAAAAATATATATTTAAATATCCTTCAAAACTAATTTTTCACCACATTTTAACCCCATTTTTACCACTATAATCATTCTTACACTACTACTTTCAATCATAACACACTAAGTCATACTAGATGATCAATTCATAAAAACCCAACTCAAAAATATCAACATGCAATTATCAAAACTAATGTATAAACACATAAGCACCTACATACAACAACAATTTAAGATCAAAACATATGATTTTCATCCAAAATGGGTTTTTCAAAAATGTCAATGCATGTAAGAAATTTTTATACCAATGTGTAGAGATTGATGAAACTAAGATGGGTCTTTGATTAGAATTAAGAGATTCAAGTTAAATTTTGAAAATCAATGGTGTTTGTGGGTGGTGAGGGTGACAGAAATAATGAGGGTGGGAGAGAGATGAGAGAAATTTTGGTTACTGGTGGTTGTTGTGTGTTTATTTGGTTTTAATTTTCCTTTTATATGGAAAACGTTTAGGGTAGTTTGATTATTTCGTGTACCGGGAGACGATTATCGACACAATATATAATTGTTGTCGATATTTGGATCGAATCTCGGGGACTATAAAATAGATTTTTAAATATGTCATGGAATGATTTTGAATGTTAAGTATGAGTATGTCGAGTTTATTTTCAAAGTTGAGTGTCGGTTTCATAAACGGAGAAAAATAAATGTGTTAAAAGACTATATGAATTGTTGACGTAAAACTGTCCGGTTTTTGTAGTTCAAAGATGTGTCGGGCAGGGAACTTTAAATGTAAAATCTTTTGATGAGTTTTTAACAGGCCTTTCTATAAATAGTAAGTGAAGTTTCTAATAAGTATCATAAAAATTTGACGTGATTAAGTGGGGTAAATGAGCATGTACATTTGGTATGTACCGGCAGATTTTTATCGAAGGAATTAACTAATAGAACAAATATATAGAATGAAATAAAAGGTCACTTGTATTGTTTTTTTTGGATTGATTGTGATTTTATGATTTTGAGTTTGTTATTACTAATTATGGATTTTACTCGAGTTATTATTGATGAACGCGCCTTATTTGATAGGTTGCGGTTTTTGTGTTATCGGGCATCAACTATCGTCGAAGATCGTCTTACTACTGCTATTACTTCAGGTGAGTCTATAGCCTCGTTTTCTACTTGTTTTAATAATTTTAAAACCCGCGAGGGGGATACATGCTATTTGAAGTAAAATGAACACATGTCATGAGTAATTCTTGGACCCGATGTTGCCTTCGGTGCATTTGATGAAATGAATTGTATAAGTACCTAATTGCAAAAGACCCTAAATTCATGAGCCGTTAACTATCTTCTGACTTGATGTTGCGAGTTGGGAATAGCCGCTTATTCTAGTAATAGTACTATTGGGCTGACAACCCTATGTGAGACCAGGGCTTTACGCTGAGTAACCCGCTGGGAAGGATAACTTTACGTGAATGAGAATTGGTATTCTTGCAATTAATACCCTACTATGGGCATTGGTAATTTTCTAGTCATGCTGGCATTTCGCGTGGGTGACTAAGTTAAGGGGTCGGTGTCATGAGCTTAATACAATTCAATAGCTACTGCTATAATATGATATACCTGATTAATAGATTGTATGGCCACAATTCTATTAAACAATTGTGAATGATTTTTTTACGATGTGTTCAATTATGTTTTGTTAAACCTATAGACTTGCTCAACCTTTGTGTTGATGATTTTAAGCATGTATTTCAGGTACTTGATGTTGTTGAATTGCGGAGCTTGCTGGAGAAGGATTGCGGGATTGCTTTTGTAGTAATTTGGTCTAAAACAGATTTCTTTCCCTATTGTCATAAACATATAGTAAATGGTCAAGTATTTTGGTAAAATGTTTGTTGTCTTGATTAAGATCCTAGGGGAACCTGTACGCTACTCTGATATATTTTAAACTGGTTTTACTTGGGATTGAAGGTTTTAGACATTGATTTAAATTATTTCTATATTTATTCTTAAATATACTGTTTTTGGGTCATTTAAAGAGTTGTGAAATGAAGTTTGTGAATAACACCCAATTGTGTATTTTCCGCTGCGCAATGTAAATTGGGGGTGTTAGAGATTGGTAACCAGAGCTTTTTAGTTATAGCGAATTAGGTCGATTTTTGAAAATGTCCTAAACTATAACTTTGGTGTCAAAAATATTTTATAAAAGTAACGCAACTTCTCTACAAGGCTCCGGTAAGATTATTTATTTTTGTCATGCTTTGTTATTACAGATGTATCCCTTAAAATTATTCTGAATTCTTGAGTATTTATTAAGTAAATACTACGATGATGTATTTGTTATTAATGAAAGGACGTGGAGTGCTTTCATCATAATTTCATCATAATTTCATTTTTATGAGTATTGTATAATTATCATTTGCGTTGCGTTGCATTGCATCGCATACATATATATTTTGCATACGTAATTCATTTGCATTTTCATGACTATGCATTGCATATATATTTTTTAATAATGACCTTATGTACTTTTTAATTTTCTGTGATTTCAGAAAATGTCTGACATACCATATTACGTCAAGAATGGGGGATTTGATGTAGGTCAATGGAAATTGCAGAATCAGCAAGTAGGTGATCATAAGAATTCAGGAGGATGGTTAGATTATGAGGATGATACGAATAATAAGAAAATTTTTGTAGAATCTGATAGTGATAATTATATGAATGAGAGTGAGGTTGGAGGAACTGAGGTTAGAGCTGAAGTGAAAAGTTATGGGACTGATTTTGAGAAATATCAGAAAGAGATAGATAGGCTTCGCAGGTTAAGTGAATATGTAGCTCATCTTGGGCCGTATCTTGAACCACATTGGAAGTTTCAGGATAGTGAGGTGTATGCTGATTCTCATTATATGATAGATCCATCGTGTCAAGGAGGGCATTTGAGGTATGGATTTAGGAATCCATCGTGTTTAGATCCAAAAGGGAGGTGCTGCAAGTTAGGACCAGATGAAGATGAAGCAAGAACGAGCCAAGTTGGAGAAAGTGATGGACCACATCCTATGGAGTGATGGAGTGATGTAGTGAGGAATTGTGTTGTATTTGGATTATTTAGATGTTGTGAGGTAGTATTGTGATGGATTATTATTGTTGTTGTTTAGGATGATAAAGGTAAGTGACATTAGTGACAAGGTTTTGTTGCGATTTTCTCGGATTTATGGATGAAATCTACTATTACCCTTTAGTATTTTGATGTGTCTTTGTTATCTTCTCTCTTTTGTAAGATGATTGTGAAATTTAGGTAGTAATGTGTTGTTGGCGTATGCAGTATTCATGTTATATCTTGATGAAAAGATCCTATTATTTCTATCTCGATGTGTATGCTTATTAAGTTTCTTTTTACTGTTATCACATGGAATGAGTTGAGTGAGATATGTTTTTGTCATTAGCAGGGATCCTATGTGACTGAGTATCTTGAAATATGTCTCCAAAGGTTGCCAACCATTAGGGTAGATTATATGATTGTGGGAATAGTTGTTAGATTGTTTGAAGCTGAAAGTGCTGAGTGGAGACGAGATGCTACTGAGAATGAAGATCCTGCTGTTTCAGTTGAAGATGCTGATGAGACTGAAGATGTTGTTGAGATTGAAGATGTTGTTGTTCCAATTAGAGATGTTGTTATTCTCCAAGATTTTAAAAGGATGTCTGTATATTGGATTATTAGGAATGAGAAGAGATGCGGTGAAGAGTGTCGTACGACTATTGATGGTAATTGGAAAGGTGCAACTATATGGATAAGTTTGAGTAACTGATGGATGTTTAATATATCGATAGTCATTTGGGAATGTTCAACTCGACGAAAAGAGATAGTAATTTAAAGATTGATCCTAATTCGAAATTAAGTGTGGCAGAAAAGGGTAAAGGAACGGTATTGTTGTGAATGACAACAAGGAATAGGAATTTATTTCCTCTAAGAGAAAGTAAACTTGGAATTTAATAGTCTAAGATAAGAAGATTTGGTATTCAAGCAGTTATTATGAATCGAGTAAACAGGAGGAAGTATGATGTGTAGATCACATATATTTTATACCACTTAAGTAATTATCTATTTACTTGATGTAAGTACGGACTAGCTGGAGGTCGAGCTGTTGAAGGAATAACAAGGAATGTGGTATAAAAATTGGTATTTCTGTGGTAATGAAATTTTTTCATTACGGTAAAGGAGATTAAATAAAGGAATTATTCAGATAATGGAAGATCAATATGAAGGGAATGTTGCTGCTATTACAGCCTATATTTTGGAAATGCTGATAAGATTTGAGATTTAGATGCAGTAAATTGTGTGTTCTTATCTGGTAATCATTGAGTTAGAATTTTATTGAAATACTGAAAGTGTTATTGATGGTGTATTAAATTCTGAAGGTGTTATTGAGGATATATTTAGATTTGAATATGTTAGATTTTAGCAGAACTGGGGACGAGAAATAAATGAGAATTTGCGATTGGTTGAAATCAGAAATTCACCGACGAAAGAATAATATATATATATATATATATATATATATATATATATATATATATATATATATATATATATATATATATATATATATATATATATATATATATATATATATATATATATATATATATATATATATATATATATATATATATATATATATATATATATATATATATATATATATATATATATATATATATATATATATATGTTGGGTCCACTAGATGTGGATCTTGCAGCCTATTAGAACGGTGAACTACTTCTGTAATCACAAGTCTATTCATAGAGAGACTCTATATAAATCACACAGTATAAGTGCGGAATACAAATACTATAAACAAGAAGAACAGAATAACTATAACCACTTGATCCTTTACTAAGGATTTCTAATATTAATATGAACTAGAATTATATTTGATGAAGGTGTATTGAACCCTTCTGCCTAAGGTTCCTTTTATATTACAAGGAAACCCTAATACATCATTAACCAAAACGTGTAAAACTGATATGCATGTCCTTTCCTAACATATCTCATGCATATCCTAACAGAATAATCTTTAAATAATAAAGTTTGACTTTCTATAAGACCAGGAGCATGGCTTGCTCCTACTACTACTAGGACCAGGAGGAACTACATACCTCCTAGTCTACCTATTACAAATAACTATTCCAATGGTCCTAACAATCCTCCCCTAAACTTGAATTTGACCTGTTGAGTTCAAGTTTCCTGGTAAATCGTGCAATAGCTTGAGGATTGGAACATCAAAAGAAACAGCAGCATCACAAACATCAGCATAAAGAACATAATGACTGCTGCAACAACGAACACCTAGAAGCTTCTTGAAAGCTTGAAACAAATCTGCATCTTGTTGAATCTTCACAGCAACATGAGCAGATTTTATGAGCCTTTATCAAGTAGCTGTTTGCTCTTGGGCTAGCCAGTCTTTATGGTGGAATAAGCATCACCCTGGGAGACCAAAACCCATCCCAACTCTTAGAACGTGAATCAATGGTGAGTGGGGGTACCCTGATGATTTTAGGCAAACCATCACAGCCGTCAACGGATTTGATATGTCTTTACCAGAAGCCGTACCCTTCTGGACTCGCCAACTCTTAGCAATGAAGCATCGGTGAGTTGAAAACCCTATAGCTTTGAGCAAGCTATTACAGCTATCAACGGATTTGATAAAATCTTTACCAAGAGCCGTACCCCCTTGGATTAGCCACTTTTCAGTCTAGGACCATGGCAAGTGAAAACCATCCAGTTTTGGGTAACCTGGCAACCATCAATGGATTTGACAATCACACCAGAGCCGTACCCTCATGGTGAACCAACTCTTTCTTGTCTGTGAGACATGGTGAGTTGAACACCATTTGTTGTGTGGACCAGGTCCAACACCGGATGTAACTCCAAACCAGCACAAGTGTGAAACAGTCAAATGAACCCCAATGTATGATGGAAAAGTATAAGCAGATATTATATTATGTACAAGTGTGAAATCCATCATTTGTTTAAAGTATAAGCAGATATTATATAAAAAGTATATATATTTTTTAACTAGAATGTAAGTCACCAATCACTGTACAGAGTGGTGAAAAGAATGTCAGTATAAACACAAAAACATAAAAACATACCCATCACATACCAGACGCTGCCACCTTGTCAGCTTGCAACCGAGCTTGGATCCCTTCCACCAAAGTAGTAGCCATGGAGGTTTCATTTCCGGAAGGGGCATTGGAGATCTGCAAATGACACTCTAGCATGGCCTCCATAGTAGCAATAGTCAACGGATAGTCCATATCCGTAAGCATGAACACTATGGCACTAGACTCCAACTCCAAGATATGAACCCCACAGCCAGCATAAAGCTTCCATCTCCTGATTACCCAGCGTGGCTGGTCTTTCCAGACACCAGAAATGTGGAGCATTAGGAGGAGAGTCAAGCATCATCTTCAAGTCATCCCACATTGTCAGACCAGGCCAGTTGGCCAACTCACTAGGATGTTTAGGAATACCAGCATCCACAAACCCATACAACGACATAAGATCCCGACGATCCGCCCAAGTCAAAACACCTTGCAAACCCGAGACATAACGAACATAACCATCATTGATGGAAATCCTATGGGTGAGTGTACCAGCAACACTCGTGGATGGCTTAACCGTCCAAGCAGTAATAAAACCCGTACCCATTGGCAACTCTGTATCACTGTCCGAAGCTGCATCAATAAGGTTTTCAGGAGCACGCTTCTCATATGGAACAGACTTACCACGTCTAGCCTTCTTCTTTCGAATGGAACGTAGAGGTGTAGGAACACTAGAAGAGGTTTCAACCTTTACTTTTCCAGCAGCAATAGGATCAGCAGGAGTAGAATCAACACCTTGACCAACCAAAGGATCAAAGGCGGCTGCATCAGGAGAAGGGGTAGGGTGTGGTTCAGTCACTGGTGGTGAGGATTGTTCCATAGAAGGGGTAGCAGGAGTGGTAGTAGTAGCATTGGTGGTGGTAGGACCCGAAGATGAAACAGGATGAGTAACCGAAGGTGTGGGTGTGGAACCAGCAGTAGAAGTATCAACAATAGATGGTATACTAGTAGAAACAGGAGGAACACCAGATGAAGAACCAGGAGCAACAACAGGTTGAGAAGTGGAAACCACTCTTGGAGGAGGACGATAGATGAAGCGCTCAGGAACCGGTGTGTTTTGACGCTTTATCATCCTCTGATATAGATCCTTAAGCTCGTCAAAAGACAATCCCTAAACGCGATCCCATGTCCAACCAACAGTAAAGTGAGCACCCGACTGATATTTGACATACCGCTGCATTAATTTCCTCTCCTTGGTTCTTGTCAAAGGTTTGTTTCGACGCTTTTCACGGAGTTGAGCAGCAAGAGACAATTGTTGTTTGCGCATTAATGCTATTTCCCGAGGGATACAATTCTGTTCATTCACGTCAGCACCCAAAAGATCAGTAAACTGCGAGTACTCAGATGTAAGAACTGTAAGCACCCGCATCCAATCATTATCATCCCAATGCATAGCATCATGCTGCAACTGTTCACGCCTCTGCTTTTGAAGAGCTTCTTCCTCAGCCCTAACAGCTTGATCAATCTTCACCTGCATTCGCTGTGCAGCCTCCTCCCCCAACCTGTCTTCCTCAAGTTGTCTGCGAGTGCGCTTCCTAGGGGGTGAGGGTGCATCAGTCATATGGGCTTTCCCCTTAGGATCATGAGACGACCCAGCAGGTGGACCAGCAGTAGTACCAGCAGAAGACCAAGCAATATCCTCCTTTGGTCTAGGACTAGCAGCAGTAGGAGGGATGCTTGATGGACTAGGAGGAACAAGTAAATCATCATATGACTTATCAGCAAATGCAGCCTTCGCCAACAAAGTCAACCCATCCTCCACAAGATCCTCAACATCCTCATCAGAATCAGAATGAACAACATACTTCTTCCTCCTCCTCTGCTGTGTCTCCAAAACCTTAATCCGGTCCGCCATTGGAAGAACAAATTCCTTGGTAAGCTTGCGATGCTGATTCAAATCTGCCTCCAAAGACACAATCCTTGCATGGTACCTGTGCATGAGATCAAGCAAAGAAGTTAGTGTAGCAGGTTCCTCTGCTTCCCCACCAAGAGGACTTGGATCAGGGAAAGCTTCATTGGAGCCAGAAGCAATAAAGGGGTCAAGATTATGAGCACGAGAACTCGAGGGCATCTCAGCAGAATGAGGTGCTGGACTAGAAGGGGGAGTATCCACAAATGGGGACTTATGTGGCAGAGAAGAGGGGGCAGCCTAGGAAGTGGATAGCATTTCAACCACCACTTCTTTAGCTAGCTCTTCCACCACCACATGAGGCTCACCACCAGCAGGATGCTCCTCCTCCATAGGATCATCTTCTAATGGAATGTCCTCCTCGGCTTCAGCAGACAGAGGAATAACATTAGGAGGATGTTGGGCAAGGCCTAGCATAGCATCAGTAAGGGGCCTCCAATCCCCCTTAAACCCAGGTTCCATATTGGAGTAAACTTTAGAACTAAGCTTGGGGGTCTCATACTCCTCCCTATCATGAGGTATGCACATAAGTATCTGCTACAAGAACCTAGGATACATTAAAAATTTCTTCCTAGATCCAGTACTAATAAGATTGCAAACCATCCCATCAAACAAGTAGCGAGAAAAATTAGACACACGACCCTGTGCTATGCAGATCAAACCGGTAGCCAAAGGAATGGGAAATGCATCCCAACTCCTAGACTTTGGGCTTAAGCAGTGAATCAAAAACTGCACTAGAAGCTTCCGCTGGGGGGGTAAACCTATTCTTTTGGAAGTTAAACTTCCCCCCATAGTTATAACCAAGATCAGCCATCCCATCCAACACCTCAGAATTGGGGATGGAAACAACACCACCTTCATCTTGAAGATGAAGTGCACTCCTAATAGAAGCTTCAGACACCACATAAGAACGTCCATCTATGGTAGCATGGAGTTCAAGTGGGCGTCCCAAAACATCCACAAGATGAGCAGTGTCCCAAACTGGCGAATGACACTATCATAGACAGTCGGGCAAACAGTAAAAGCATACCTGAGGTTAGAAGCCTCAATAAACTCGATGATGTCTGTGAACTCGTCACGTTTAGGACCATCTCCCAGATACGCCACCTTATTATGATCAGGTTTGTAGAACAGAGCAGCCATGGATGATGATTGGAAGTGATGGAAGGTGATTGATTAGTGATTGAAAGAGTAGGAGCATGTGTGTGTGTTATGGTTGGGATGAATGAGTCAAGGAGGGTATTTGACCATAAATAATGGTCTTGTAACTGTTCATTGACCCCTAATAATGTGGGTTGCCCTTTCAAATTAGGCAGTTAATGCAAAAGTAACCACTTGCCCTTATTAACTTGATTTGCAAATCCCAGTTACCAAAGTAAAATAATATCATATATACCAGAAGTAACCTGCGTTGACTAAAAGTCAAAACGCATAAGGGTCAACACTAGAAGCACAATGTGGTCAATGAAAGTCAACAAAGTGAACAGTGACCCAAACCAAGACTAGAAGCCAACCATCAATGACAAAGAGGGATTTTTATCCACTAGAAGCTGAAGACTTCCACCAGAAGTGACCAAATCCTCCACTAGAAGTAGCACACACCACAAATACCTATAAAACAAGTTAACAAATCTGTTGTTAAAAACTACCAATATGTTAGTCTGTGCAAGTAAATATGTACACTAAGCCTCACCTTAGGCTTAGCCTCCCCTCAATCCTAGGTCTCAAGGATTGATCATTCCAATGTGAACCACCAAGTGGTTGAACCGAGGACCATCAAAGGCTTTAGTCAATAAATCAGCAACATCATCATCCGTATGAACCTTAAGAACCTGTATCAACTTCTTCTCATTGGCATCCCTGATAAAGTGGTGCCTAATTTCAATATGTTTTGTACGTTGATGAAAAACAGGATTGTTCACGATGCAAATAGTTCTTTGATTGTCAATGAAAATTTTGGTGTTCATAAAGTTGAACCCATAATCAAGCATCTGATTTTGTATCCACAAAACTTGTCCACAACAACTAGCAGCAGCTACGTATTCAGCTTCTGTTGAAGAAGTAGCTACTATCGTTTGTTTCTTACATTACCATAAGATAAGTCTTCGACCCAAAAACTGACAACCACCGGTAGTAGACTTTTTGTCATTATTAGCACCTGCATAGTCACTATCACTATATGCTTCAAGAACAAAAGGTGATTCTCTAGGATACCACAAGCCTAACTTGGGTTGAGCCTTGATGTACTTGAAAATCTTCTTGAGTGCATTCAAGTTAGAAACCGTTGGAGCCACCAGATGTCTAGAACAAGCACTTACTGCAAACACAATATCCGGACGTGATGCAGTCAAATACATGAGTGAGCCAATCATTGACCTGTACATGTGAACATTTACCGGCGGATCTGGCTCATTCTTGAGTTTGACTTTAGCTACTTCATAAGGTGTTGTTGCTGGTCTAAGAGGATCCATATCAAACTTCTGAAGGATCTCATGAACATATTTATCTTGACTTATGAAGATTCCATCTGACTGTTGCTTGACTTGAAGACCAAGGAAAAATGTAAGCTCTCCCATAGCACTCATCTGAAATTCGCCCTTCATCAGTTATTCAAACTCATCACACCATTCCTTCTTAGTAGAACCGATGATAATATCATCCACATAAACCTGAACTAGGATAATGTCCTTGGTATTCCTCTTAAGAAATAGTGTTTTGTCAATCGTGCCTCTTCTATAGCCGTTTTCAACAAGAAAGTGGAAAGACGCTCATACCAAGCTCTAGGAGCTTGATGAAGTCCATAGAGAGCTTTGACCACCTTGTAAACTTTCTTGGGATGAAGTGGATCCACAAATCCCTTAGGTTGAGTGACATAAACTTCCTCATCAATCTTTCCATAGAGAAATGCACTCTTGACATCCATCTGAAAAACCGTAAAGCCCACATAAGAAGCAAAAGCCAAAAACAGGCGAATGGCCTCAATCCTAGCAACAGGAGCAAAAACTTCAGTGTAGTCAATGCCTTCAAGTTGTGTGTGACCTTGTGCAACCAACCTCACCTTATTTCTCACCACAATACCCCTTGCATCTTTCTTATTTTTAAGAATCCATTTGGTACCAATTGTTGTCTTTCCATCTGGCAAGTCAACTAGGATCCAAACATTCTGAACCAAGAACTGCCGCATCTCCTCCTGCATAGCCTTCACCCAACTTTAATCCTCAAGAGCATGAGAGACTGATCTAGGTTCCACCTGTGAAAGAAAACAAGCAAACAAACAGTGTTGAAAGTCCGTATGATTATTACGCTTTTGGTCCTCAATATAGCTCACAAGAGCATGATGATCAGACGTTGCTTTCTTATGCATTCTGCGAGTCTTGACAGTAGAACCAGGATCTCCAATGATTTGAGTAGTAGGATGGTCTTTGTGTGACTGCAGAACTTGATTGGAAGCTACTTCCACTTCTGGTGCCAAGTTATTAAGATCCCCAACAAAGTCATCATCATATGAAGTAGAGTCGAAAATGCCATATATTGGTTGCATATGAATATCATCCAGCTTGGTAGAAGACTTCTTTTGATAGTTTCCCAGGTCAGAAGGACTAGAGAATCTAGTAGAGGAAGTGGAATCACTAGCCAGACTACCAATAGGTGTGAACCTAGCACTAGGAGTAACAGTTGGAGGACTAGGAGTAGCTTTGTCAGCAGAAGTATTCAAAGGAAACTCAAAGCCACCTTGAGCAGCTACTGTAGTAGCATCTAGTTGTTGCTTGAGCAATGTGTCAAGGGCTCCTTGTAAGTCCAAGATGTCTGATGGACTAGCATTGCTAGGAGTAGTATTGGAAGTAGGAGAGACTATGGTGGTATAGGATGGAACAACAAAAATATCATCCTCCTCATCTGAGTCTGAAAAACTAGAATGACCACCTGCACTAGAAGTTGCAAACACTTGTGGACCTGCATCATGGTTAGTTTTGAAACGAAAATATCCAATGAATCACTAAGATAATCAAGATCAAAATACCATTCAGGACCCTTGCCTTGTATGTTTGACTTCTCCTCAAAATACCTGAGATTAATAGTTTCAATTACTCGCTTGGCTTGGAGATTGTAGACACGATAAGCCCGAGAGTGAGCTGAATATCTCATAATGTATCCTTCATCTGCCTTGCCATCAAATTTCCCCAAATAGTCACTAGTATTCAGAATGGTGACAGGACACCCAAATGGCTTCAAATGAGCAATGTTTGGTACTTTAGCTGTGAGTAGCTCATAGGGAGTCTTCTTGTGAGGATTAGTAATAGAAACTCTATTCAAGACATAACTTGTAGTATTGACAGCTTCTGTACAGAACATGGTTGGAAGCTTGGAATCGGCAAGCATTGTTCTCGTAGCTTCTATTAGAGTCATGTTCTTTCTTTCTGCCATGCCATTCTGTTGAGGGGTTCTTGTTGTACTATAATCTCTTTTGATACCTTTAGAATTACAAAGTGCTATTAGGTCTACATTTTTGAATTCTGTTCCATTATCACATCAGATACCTTTAACCTTCTTGGACAATTGGTTCTCAATTAGTGTAATAAAGTCCTTGAGAATTGAGTAGGTCTCACTCTTGGCAGCCATGAAGAAAACCCACGTGAACCTGCTATACCCATCAGTTACCACAAGGCAGAACTGTTTGTGGTCAATGCTCCTAATAGAGGTAGGACCAAATAAATCCATGTGTAGTAGCTGCAATGGTTCAGTTATAAGGTTGAGAGCAGTAATGGCCTTGAAGGATGCTTTATGTTGTTTGCCTTTGCTGCATGCAAGGCAATTGATATCATTTCTGAAAGTTTTAGGAGGTAAACCAGAGACCAAGTTCAGATTTGCTAATTTGTGAATGGTCTTGAAGTTCACATGTCCCATCCTTCTGTGCCATTTAGTGGCTTCATCTTCTGAGGCTTTAGCAACCAAACATGCTAGTTGACCAGTAGGATTGACTTCATTCAGCTTGATACTATAGAGGTTGTGTCTTCTAGGGATTTTGAGTAGAACCTGTGAGTCATCCAGGAGTTTAAAGTCTTTGGATAACATTAGTGCATCAGTATCCGTAAAGAGGACAAACTGCTTCTTGTCACAAATCTGAGAGACAGAGATCAAGTTGAAGTGTTGAAGTGCTTCCACATAGTAGATCTGCTCAAAGTTAAGATTGGGCGTCTGAATCGTTCCTTTTTCGGTGATCCTTCCTTCACCACCTCCAAAATAGACCTTTCCGCCTTGAAATGGTACAAAGTTAGATAGAAGACTTTTATTTCCTGTCATGCTCCTAGAGCATCCACTATCAACAATCCCAAGAGTCGGATCTTGGTATGGAGTAACCTACAACAACAAGAAAAGATATATAAAAAAGTTAGTGTCTTAAGGAGACCCAAACCTTTTCAGGTTTGAGCCTGCCTTGTGGATCTTTAGTAGATAGCCAAGAAGATTGATGAGATCCACTGTTGTTCTTTGGTTGCCTATTCATCATACGGGTGTTATTGTAAGACCAAGAACAACCTGCTGAGGGCTTAACAACAGTACCCAGATTTCCCAACCCA
Organism: Glebionis coronaria; assembly: GCA_025667525.1. Lineage (NCBI taxonomy): Eukaryota > Viridiplantae > Streptophyta > Magnoliopsida > Asterales > Asteraceae > Glebionis > Glebionis coronaria. The sequence goes on along the minus strand of CM046874.1, from coordinate 690,760,844 downwards.
AAATACATTTGGTCTGAATTAAATGAATAATTCGGATTAAAGTTCTGAAAATAGTTGCTGGTTGGTCTATTTGGTAATAATCTAGTGTTTCTCCAATGATCATAAGCTAATGGAGTGGTCCTTCTAGAAGAAGAAAAAGATTGGGCACATGGGTTTAGTCTTCTAGAAGAATATGGAGTCACTCTTGGTGGACCAGGAGTAGGAAATGCTTGATAAACAAAAGGATGTTGGTCATAAAAATCACAATCTTTAATCAAATGAAATTTACTCCCACAAACAAAACATGTTTTAAACGACCTTTTATTAGAATGACATTGTTTCATACTGTTAGCTTTATTACACACAAATCTAGGAGAAACATTATTCCTAGGACACAATAAACCAGAACTAGACACAGTTGAAGTAGAAGCAACTCTCTCTTCACTCTTCCTAGCACTAGTAGATGCATGATCATTTGACTTGGAGCTTGTAGGTCTTGACTCTTCACTTGAACCACATGATGCAGAGTCACTGGCTTTGTCACTGAAAGTACACGAGACAAAGTCATTAGTATTAGTAGGACTTTTTTTGGACTCATGCATCTATAATCCATCCAAGTCATTATGCCTAGTAATGGGCATGAAAGTTCCTGAAAGAGGTGGAGTGACAGCATGCATTGCTGCAGCTGGTTTAAACCTATTGTAGCTAGGTGTTCCCTCTTCCTCCTTGTCAGGATCAAAGACACTTGAAAAAGATAAATCAAACACATCTTCTGAACCAATATATTTATCAAATCCTAACCCTCTTTTAGTCCTACCAGACATACTACTATCAATTAATTTTGGAAGATTCTTAGGTGCCTTTTGCCATTTTTCAAATCTTAAAAGTGTAGCATCTAATTTTTCCTGCATGTCTTGTTTATCTTTGATGCTGTCATTTTTTACCTTTTCAGTGTATTTATGCATATTTGTTGTGTTCTCTAAATCAATGTTCAGAATTCTAATTTTATCCTCATACTCTCGTTGAGTATCTTGAAGCCACCTCTTTTGTTGTTCCAATGTTTTTAAAGAAGTTTTATATGCTTGAACCTCTAAAAAATACTTATCATTCTGATCATTTAAGTCATTACATTGAGACAACAATTCTGAATATTTATCATGACAACCAAGAGGAAAATGTTATACCTGAGGTGAGATGACCATAAGAGGAAACTCTTCTGCTTCCTTGGTATCAGACAGATTCCCAGCAATCATTGCAAACACGTCAGTAGAAGGTTCAGCTGTTTCCAGGTCAGCATTCTGATGATCATTCCAGTTGACCATAGAGTCAACAAACACCAACGCCTTCTTGTCATCCTTCACCTCCTGAATCTTGAAAGTTGAATACCTGCTCTTCTCCTGGTCATGCTTGTTAGAGCATTCCCTATAAAAGTGACCTTGCTGCTGGCAGTTATAGCATCTAACCTTGCTTTTGTCAAACCTTGCTGGCTCTCTTGGGTTGTAGTTAAATTTTCGACCGGCTTTCTTCTCAAACTTGTGAACCCTAAGAGTGAGCATGGCCATCTGCCATTTGAGATCCATTTCATCCAGGTCAAGTTTATCAACCTGTTTGAAGTCATCAAAAGCAAGTTGCTGTTGAGCATCAACGTCAGCAACAAAAGAGTGAAGAACAGCTTCTACCATGCTACCAGACTTGGCTTTTGGTTCAGGAGTAGAAGTATGCTGGGAAGTATGCTGAGAAGACACACTATAGCTTGGGCTACTAGTATAAGACATGGGACTAGATCCCATGGAGCTCATAAAGGTAGAGTTAGCAGGAGTAAGAAAAGAATCACTTGAGTATCCCCTCACATGAGGCTCAAAGGTTTTGAGCTTATGAAACAAATCATCAAAATTAAGATAGTCAAGCCCACCTTTTGCTTTGAGAGAGATTACCACCTGATTCCATAAGTAGGGTAAGGCTCTAAGAAACCTTGCATTGATATCACCATTGTCAGGTTTCGATCGGAGTTGATTCAACTGGCTTAGTATCTTTTGGAACCTGTCATACCCTTGATGGATACCTTCAGTTTCTGAGATCTTGAAGTCTGTAAATTCATCTCTCAACATGGATCTTTTCATTTTCTTTGACTCCTCATTCCCACCAAACCTTTCTTTTATTCCATTCCAGATTTCTCTAGCATCGTCCAGATGATAAAAGTCACCCATGTGATCATCAGGAAGAGACTGAAGCAAAATAGTTTTTGCTTTGATCTCCTTCTGAACAGCTGTGATTTCTTTATGAGTTTTAGGGTCAAGAAGAATAATACTACCATTCTTGTCTCTTCCAGACAATTTCTTGCTGTTTCCATTCAGAATAATCTTCCAAAGATCTTGATCAGTGTTGGTGATCCTGCATTCCATCTTCATTGCCCAGTTATCATACTCATCCTTTTTCAGAAGAGGAAACTTACCATTTGTGTTGGAAACCGTAGCAATGATCTGCTGAGGTTGCTGTGTTTTAGTGGTACTATCTTCTCCTGTTTGAGTAGAACTTGAGGCAAACATAATTAAACAAAAATGTTAGTAATAAGAAAAATTAGTGTTAGTAACAAGTTCTGCAGTCACACCGTTTCTAATTGATTCTTCTCAAATTGTTGGGACTCATATACCTTGAGTTGATATGACAAAAGAAGATGAATGACTTAATAATAAATAGGTAGCTTTGTAAGTAAGCTAGGGTTGTGATGTGTAATGTAGTAAACCGAACTTTAAAATCGACATTTAGACAGAGTTCTAATACTATTTCTAATATTCGGATCAATATTTAATAATCGACTTTTATTTTTCATGTTCGTTCGACGAATAATATTGAATTCTCGGCTAATGGGCAAAGTTAGGGCTTTAACGTATTTGTACGTGTCATTTATTAATTATCGAAAAAGTCTATGTCCGTCATCGACCGTAAATATCCTCTTTATGACATAGAAATATTTTCTATTATCGTCATTTTAATTTTTTATTTTTACGAGCATTATTTGTAATTTACGTAAAATCTTTAGGCGTCATTCGTTTAGACGACGGGTTAACATTTATTAAATCATAAGCCCTCATTTATATATCGAAATATAAATGTTCTCCGAATGTCGACAATTTTATATTATATTGAAAGTTTATTTTCCATGTTTAACGCGTACCTTTCAAAACGTGTAATTTTTAAAATATTAGGATTCAATTATACCCGCTTTACAATGTTTAACCAATATAAACACCATTTTTTTTGTATTATTACGCCACTAGACATATAAGAGATGACACTTATATTTAAAAATGAAGAACGGGAGTTTTGTAGTAGCTTTACACGTTTCATCATTAGCGACACGTATATACATAAAAGAAAGACACGTTAATATCAATTTGGTTAAATATCGTAGGAACAAAAAGACGAGTTTGCGTCTTTCTCCCTTATGGTACTTCCTTTTCATGATGATCTGAACACACGGTTTCTTTGTGGTCAAGTGCACGCAAGATCTTGATGTTTATTTTTCTTAAAGTTGTCATTTGGCTTAATGAGGATAATACTACACGCTTCAAAATTTTGAGTATACAATAGCTGACTTTACAAACCATATGATAACAAATAATCTAACACCTTTCTTTGTTCACTTTTCCAAAATGAATAGCTTCTCTATGCATTGTTATTTTGGAGATGACCACCTGGGATAATTAAGACGAGCATGAGAGTAGAAAAAAAGGGGCGATTAACATGTTTGCAGCGTAGACATGCATGGTTGCTAAAACCTAGCAGCTCATATATTGAAAGTAACGACACAGCACTTTGGAAGACATCTCGCACTCACGCTCATGCACCGGCGCCATCCACCAAAAGATATATCTTTTCATACTGAAAGGAGTCTTGGTGAAGGTGACAACAAAGGGTAGCGTGCCATGACTTACATAATAGAGAGCACGTAAACCGTTTGAATACGCAGCTTCGATATGATGATCGCTTCCTAATTGTTCTAGTTAGTTTACGCCCCTGTTATTGACTATGCGTTGATCATTAAAGTCTAAGACTTATCTGGTTCAGGTTCATGTCATGACCATGATAAAGTCGATATGGTTCGAGCTTTGGTTCTCTAATCATTCGTATGCGGGTAGGAGTTTCTAATTCGTGAGCGGTGGGTTTGATTTCATGTCTTGGTTCGAGTATCGGGCAGACTTAAATCTTTGAGTATTTGTGTTCCTATCGGCATTTATACTCGTGCATTGCAATTTCGAATCATTCGTAATTCCGAGCGGAGCTGAGGTATCACTCTATTCGACTAAAATGTTATAATTTGTTAATAGTTGTTCGATATACGAATGAAAATCTTAAACGAAAAGTGAAATCTAGCAACTTTCAAATGAAGTATATAGAGAATGAAGATGGAACACTTCACGTCATCAACATGCAATTCAATTGCATATTTTGTTTTCTAGTCCTTGAATTATTAAGCTATATACAAGTACATATTATAGATTTCTAAAATAATACTTTTGGTCCTTGTTCATTTTATGATATTACAAACTAGTCCGAAACTATAATCAAGTTATCTTTCCTTTTAACATTATAATAAAGTTTACAAGATGTATGACTAAAATATTTTGATCAATCTAATCATCTAAAGATATATATCGACACCGATAACAGTTACAAATATTATAGTATCAACGTCTAAGAAAAATTACATATTTAAAAGGGGCGACCTAACTAGTTGTCGTTTCTTTTTCCGATTTCTTTATAAGTATTATTTTAACTCATCTTAGGTCCCGTATAAATGAGGTGTACACTCGATGTCCGCCTATGGGAATCTATCGGTTGGATCATTGCTTCATTTTTTTCATCGCTTGTTATCGCGTTGCTTCAAGGTGAGTTCATAGCCTCGCTTTTACTGCTTTATACGTATTTATAAACCTGCGAGGGGGAATACATGCTCTTGGTATAAAAATATATGATGTTTATATATATGGATTTAAAAGAATATATGTTTATGAATAAACATGTGGTTTGCTATATGCATTGAACGAATACATGTTGTTGTAAATGAATGTAAGATGGTTGATTAAATGCTTTTGATAGATGAACACAAGTGTTGATTTTATTGATTGTGAACCGCTATTTGCTAAGTGCTGTATTGCCAAAATTTGAAAGTCCCTAAAACCCATGAACCGTTAACTACCCTTGATGGGTAGGCGCTGGTACAGACGGATGGATCCATCGGGGATGGCCCCCACCTGGGCAGGTCGCACCTGTGGGTTGGAGGCTCAGCCAGGTGTGTTGTATTAGAAGTAAGGGGGTATTCGGCAAAATACCTGACTAGGGCATTATTATACTTAAGGCTTCGGTGTCATGGCTTAGTAGAATAGCGTGGACTTTGGGTATTGCATGTGTTGCACTATCGACAGTGGATGAAATTCTTGTGTTCAAAAGATTTATGGTTTATTTAAAACCCATTATTGTTTATTTAAAAACCTATGAATTCACTCAACCGTTGTGTTGACATTTTTAGCATGTATTCTGAAGTGTATAGGTTTAAGAGCAGCTGGAGCATGGAGCCGCGCGAGATAAGTAAAGGCAAAACAAACAATTTCCATTCGATAAGATTTGACAAATCTTTATGTTTTCTTAAGGTTTGTATAAATTGGTGGGACCTCTTTTTTAGTTAACTCTGATTTAATAAAATTATCGAATGGTTTATTTTATAAAACGTCTCATTTGAGGTCGTTTTCTATGACTGTGTGTGATGTGCTATGAAGTAACGCCCAATGTTGATATTCCGCTGCCTTGTGAAATTGGGGGTGTTACATGATGTAACCCTAGTACCTCTATTATATAAAGAGGGTTAGGCACACATGATTATTCACTCATTCATATACAATGTAAACTAAAGGTCTGTATGCGTTCTCCTGGTGTCAAGTCTATTAGGCACCAGGAGGTAGTAGTAGCTTATTAGTATTTTATGAATAAGAAAGCCTTGTTCATAACTTTGATTGTGTTCTTTATGTTCCGATGTGCTTATTACAATCATTGTTATATATCCCAGATGAGTCTAGATCCTAAGACTCAACAAGTGGTATCAGATCTTGTTGGCTCTCGATCTGGTTGATCTACAAGGTTTATGTTAGTATTTTCTGTTTTATATAAATAAAGTTGCTGATCTAGGGTTTTTCCCAACAAACCCTAGATGATTCGTTGTTGTGTTGCTGCTGTTATTTGTTGCTGCTATTACTGCTGGTCATACTAGCTTTGGTGAGTTGACTATTGGATCAACGATGAACCCTAGTATGATCTAAGGTGAATGATGAGTGTTGCTTCTGTGATTTGTAGAAGAAATTCGTTTTAGGGTTTTATGTGATTATGAAACCCTAGATCGACTTTTTGTTTTTGTTGTTTCTGATCAAGAAAGAATTGGAAGGCAGCAGGAGTTGTGATTCAGAAACATTATCACGAAACATTAATGGTTGCTGATGATAGTACGGTTTTCTTTCAAAACCTAAATACAGGTGGTTATGGCTTCGTTGAACACAAATGAACAGCAGAAAGTATGATCGTATTTCGTGTTCTTTCATGGTATTCTGTTGTTTGATCTGGTTCGTGGTTATCAAAGACCAATATGACAGATTTGGTGTTGTTGCTTGTGTTCATTCCTTGTAAACTGCATATTCTATTCGATGGAATTGAGGTATCTTTTTTCTGCTTAAACTATATTTTATGTTCTTTACGTAAAGACAAAGAAAAAGGATTTGGTCATAACGTGATATGGATGTGCATTTTTGGACGAGATTTTTGGGAAGACACATTCCATTATTCCAATTGTGTATGGATTGCTTGCTTTTGGGCGTGTATATCCTAAAAATAAGGATATTAAAGAAGTTGTTATGTTCAACGTGGCATGATATTTGGACAAATATGGTATGCATATGTTTTTCTCCACTTTTCATTATTTGACAGGCTTAACAATTATAATCGTGGGATTACATGGAATATGTATATTATACGTGATTTATGGAAGGTACAGTGCGAGATTTTGGGGAAAACATGTTTTTCCCTGATTTTATGGGATATGATATGTGGTTTGATAAGGTCAACAAGAAAAAGAAAAAAAAAACGTGTGATCATATTATTGCTAAAATATTGGATTACATTTATCATTCTTTCCTAGTTTGTTTGATCTATGACGTGGATATCATATGACGTGGGATGTATGTATATGCATGCTACTTTCGTGGGATTTGAATTGTTCCGGGAGAGTTTGGTAATCACGTTTGAGGTTTTAAAGTGTTATGGGTCGGATGTGTATACTTAGACGGGCTTAAGACACAAGTCCTGTTTATATTATTTTGCCCATCGTTTTTCACAGCAACAGTAGTAGTGACAGACGCAGTGACACTAAAAGTATGGGAGGAAGATATGTTTCATACCAGCGACATCTTTGGCGACAGTTTGGTGACAGTTGGTTAAAAAAAAGAAGAAGGGTTTTTGAGATGCTCCTGGTTGGTTATTTCTTGCTACTGGTCGGTTCCTCCTGGACAGTTTCTACTGGTCGGTTCCTCCTAGTCGGTTCCTACTAGTCGTTTTCTCCTGGTCGTTCCTACTGGTGATCTTGAACAATGAAGAGGTATATGGTTCGTTTCGAAAATTCAGTTTATGTTATAATTCTTGATTGGAACAGTTACACGCTCTTTTACAAATATTTGGGGGGGCATATGATACCATACAGTTCATGATATGATCATCACAAAATTAGCATGATCATAAGCATCGAGTGGTTTCTGGTTGATCTGTCAGAGCTCACTGAGACTATCGGCCATTGCATGTGATCGCCATGAATATATTGATTACAAGAATTATACAAAGACATTTTATTACATGTTATTGTAATAAACATGTCTTTTTCACACTGAAGGAGTGGATGATCTATACTACTGAGTTCATGATTCAAGAGATGGTTAGCCTAGGGTTCCTACTGGTGAGTTATGGTTCCTTGACGAACATAATTGATAATTGCTTATTTGATGTTGGAGTTGATTTTCACAAACTTGTGTTCTTCTTATATCTCAATTAGGTGAGCAATACACCTTGTCTTTGGACTGAATATATTGTTACAGCTTACAACTGGCTAATAGTTGTGAAGGTTACCAGTTCCCATGTACCAAAAACTGTTGGTGAGCAATACACCTTGTCATTTTGACTAAATATATTGTTATAGCTAACAGCTGGCTCATAGTTGTGGAGGTTACCAGTACCGTATGTAATAAAAACTGATAGGTGAGCAATACACCTTTTCATTGGATTAAATATATTGTTATAGCTAACAACTGGCTTATAGTTGTGGGGGTTCTCAGTCCCATGTAATAAAAACTGTGATGATATAAGACACAAGTTTGGGATATTTCACTTCTTCATAAAATTTGTTATACTTGATTTTCTTCATCAATGATCTCTCCATGGAACCTACTGCATTCGACATGCACTTCTTAAGGGGAAGGCGACCCTTTTGAGTTGATGTGACAAAAAGGGGAATAATGCATGGATCGAGGGGAAGCTTAGCCTTCATCTATATTAGCTTCAGGGGAAGCTTGTGCTTACTGGTTTTGTCAAATCAACTAGGGGAAGATTGTTGGGACTTATATATCTTGAGTTGATATGACAAAACAAGATGAAGGACTTAATAATAAATAGGTAGCTTTGTAAGTAAGCTAGGGTTGTGATGTAACCCTAGTACCTATATTATATAAAGAGGGTTAGACACACATGATTATTCACTCATCCATATACAATGTAAACTAACGCTCTGTTCTCGAGTTTTATTTTAAAATAATGGAAAGGGAAGGAATGGGAAGGGATGAGGAAAGGATCATATTAGGAAGGGAGCATGTGCACTAATCCATGTTCTCGAGTTTACTTTTTTAGTGAGTGGAAGAGAAAGGAAACCAAACATAATTACTAACTTACCCTCATTTTCTATGGCTAGATACTCATATTATTACGTACCTTAGTTAATGCTCGTAAATCTCGTCTACAATAACATGTGTAACACCCTTTAAGTTAACATGGATGTACAAAATAGTAGACGTCTACGATGCAAAATAGTAGACGTGTATCATATAAGATCGATGTACAAATAGATCGAAGATAAACAGCTAGTACAGTACATGACTTGCTAACACTACATCACTTGCATATTTCATCACAGGCATAAACAAAACTTATTCACCTTTACGCTGTTCTTGATTGCTACCTTTTGATGTTTTTGTGATTTTGTCCTACCTAATCATTGGATATCCGTCAAATGCACTAAACAAATTACTTTCTATGTACCAACATAAACAAAAGTCAATTTAACAATCTCTCAAATGAAAAAAATACGTACATTGATAATATTGGTTGAAAAACTGCAGGTTGTGTGGTGTCGTCGTTATGTAGAGCTAGGTTAATGATGACATAAAAAATAAGGGTATATTGGTAATTTACCAAAATCCCATGATATTAGTCACTTGCTTCCCTTCCTGATCATCCCAAATTTGGAGTGATCAAGATTACACATAAAAGCCCATGCTTTCCCTTCCTCTTCTATTCCTGTCCTCTTCCATCCCATTTTAAAAAAAACTTGAGAACACAAAATTTTTGTTATTTCCCTTCCCTTCCTCTTCCATTCTTTTAAAAAGAACTCGAGAACACAGCGTAAAGGTCTGTGTGCGTTCTCCTGGTGTCAAGCCTATTAGGCACCAGGAGGTAGTAGTAGCTTATTAGTATTTTATGAATAAGAAAGCCTTGTTCATAACTTTGATTGTGTTCTTTATGTTCCTCTGTGCTTATTACAATCATTGTTATATATCCCAGATGAGTCTAGATCCTAAGACTCAACAATATATATTAAGGAAATATTTTCTGAGCTTATGGAATTAAGAAGTATAGTGCAATTAATTGAACTAGAGTTGTGAGAAAGTTAACCAGGGTAAGGATGAATATCATAGGATATGATAAATAAAGGTGGAAAGAATTAAATTGGAATGTTGTTGAACATTGAGTACTGATTTCGGGGAGTAATCAGTGGAATTTCTATTTGACGATTTTATTGGTCAATGATGAGAAGGTATGTAGTAGGAAACTACAATAAGTTAATTTTTCTGTGCGCTTTACTACTAGTAGTCGGAAAACAATGAGAAGATGAGTTAGTACTTGAGGATACTATGTGATTGTTCAGCGGAATCGTAGAGTTCACTGTCGTCATGGGAAAAAGGAAGCTTTATGTTAGCTTGGTGATAGGGGTTATGCAATCTGATTGTATATTTTATTATATGGCATTGTCAGGAAGTTGAGGATGGTAAAATGATTGATTGTAAGGACTGGCAGATGAGACAATAAGGATAATCTGATTTGACTGGAAGGGTAAGTCATCAAAGAAGTAATAATGGAAGTAAGGATAGAAGCTGGATGTTTTGTGAATAAGATGATTTATGTGGGGCTGAACAAACTGAGCACCAGGAATCGGTGTCCATTATTGATTGTGAATGTTTAGTGTGATGAATAGATGATTGAAGGAGAGAAAAGTATTCCCTAACAATTGGAGTATTGTTATTAAAAGGAGGAACGGTGAGTAAAAATCTTTGGATAAGAATTTTAGTTGGAGTAATATAGATGTTTTAGAATGTGCAATCTATGGCTGAAGTGATCGTAAAAATCTGACTAGATTGAAACGATTGAGGCTTTGTCGATACCGACGAAACCGACTGAAGCTTGTCAATTCCTTTGTGTAAGCTGAGTATTATCGGAGGTTTATCAGGAGGTTTTCACTGATTGTTGAACCATCGATAAGGTTGACAAAGAAGAACTAAATGTGTGAAATCCATTCATATATTTAAGTTGTGATTTTAAGATCTGATTTTGTAGTGGAAGAAGTTGTGTATGAGCGCTGAGGATAGATTGAAGTTTTGTGCCTGTATAATTAGTATTGGAGGAATCTGAAGGAATTATAGAGCTGCGATGATGATATTTGGATAATATCAAGTGGAAAGGAAAGCAATAGTAGTGTGTTGACTTGAATAAAGAAATGTAACGGGGTTTATATGATCATGAGATTGGACATTGTGGTATTTGTTTTGGGATTGAAAGTATTACTTGTATAGAATCAAGTATGGAAAAAAATATAAGAATAAGAAGGACTTGTGTATAAATGCCATTCGGGGATTTTAAAGGAAGGAATTAAGGATTACTTAATGATGACGGGGAAATAATAATCGGTAAATTTTAGAGGTGATATGTTATAGTTCTGTATTATGAAGTATGTTTCAGATTATGAAGGATGAGTGTGGATAGTGTCACTATCAACTAGTGAGTACTTAGTAAGGAGGAGAAGGAAAAAGAGTTTATAAAGTTTCTGAAGTAATTGAGAATTGACTCTTGAGTTTTGAGATAATTGGAATATTGGTCGCAACAAGTAAAATGGATGGAATGGAAAGAACCTTAGAATTGAATTGATAAACTAATGGAAAAGGAATATCAAAGAAAGGAGATCAACAGATTGTTGGAAATTTTGAAATATAATGGTAATAGAAATGAAAGAGTTGAGATGTATGTTTTTGTGGGACAAAAACGGTTTTTGTGTTATCGGGCATCAACTATCGTCGAAGATCGTCTTGCTACTGCTATTACTTCAGGTGATTCTATAGCCTCGCTTTCTACTTGTTTTAATGATTTTAAAACCCGCGAGGGGGATACATGCTATTTGAAGTAAAATGAACACATGTCATGAGTAATTGTTGGACCCGATGTTGCCTTTGTTGCATTTGATGAAATGAATTGTATAAGTACCTAATTGTAAAAGACCCTAAATTCATGAGTCGTTAACTATCTTCTGACTTGATGTTGTGAGTTGGGAATAGCCATTTATTCTAATAATAGTACTATTGGGTTGACAACCCTATCTGAGACCAGGGCATTACGCTGAGTAACCTCTAGGAAGGATAATTTTACGAGAATAAGAATTGGTATTCTTGCAATTGATACCCTAGTATGGGCACTGGTAATTTTTCTAGTCATGCTGGCATTTGGCGTGGGTGAATAAGTTAAGGGGTCGGTGTCATGAGCTTAATACAATTCATTAGCTATTGCTATAAGATGGAATGTCTGATTAATAGATTGTATGACCACAATTCTATTAAACAATTGTGAATGATTTTTACGATGTGTTCAATTATGTTTTGTTAAACCTATAGACTTGCTCAACCTTTGTGTTAGTAATTTTAAGCATGTATCAAGTACTTGAAGTTGTTGAATTGCGGAGCTTGCTGGAGAAGGATTGCGGATTGCTTTTTGGTGGTGTTTGGTCTAAAACAGATTTCTTTCCCTATTGTCATAAACATATAGTAAATGGCCAAATATTTTGGTAAAAGGTTTGTTGTTTTGATTAAGATCTTAGGGAAACCTGTACGCTACTCTGATATATTTTAAACTGATTTTACTTGGGATTGAAGGTTTTAGACATTGATTTAAATTATTTCCGTATTTATTCCTAAATATACCGTTTTTGGGTCGTTTAAAGAGTTGTGAAATGAAGTTTGTGAATAACACCCAACTGTGTATTTTCCGCTGCGCAATGTAAATTGGGGGTGTTAAAATTGCTGACCATATACACATCAAACCGTTTGTACCACTGACATGGAGACTGCTTAAGACCATAAAGGGATTTCTTCAACAAACATACCTTGTTGCCCGTTCCTTCTTCAAAACCAAGCGGTTGCCTCATATAAATGGTTTCTTCAAGATTACCATTCAAAAACGCCGTCTTCACATCAAGTTGTTCCAACTCGTAATCTTCACAAGCAGTTAATGAGAGAATCAACCTAATAGATGTATGTCGAACTACGGGTGAGAATACCTCATTATAGTCAATCCCTGCTCGTTGTGTGAACCCCCGAGCTACCAGCCTTGCTTTATACTTTGGTTTCTGAACACCTTCAATCCCTTCTTTAATCTTATACAACCACTTGCAGCTTACCAGCTTCTGACCACGTGGTTGATGGACCAGCTCCCAAGTATGATTCTTCTTTAAAGAACTCATCTCTTTCCTCCATAGCACGAACCCACTCATCCCTTTCAGATAAATTAATCGCCTCCTGGAATGTGATTGGTTCATGTGTATCTTCTTCCTTAGCAATTGTAAACGCATAAGCCGTAATATCATCATCTTCCCTACATCTTGATGATCTAGACAATGATACATTACCTTAAGGTCAGAATCATGTGTAGTTTTTGTTCAGATTGACATAGAACCGAGAAGGTTTTCGGTCAATAGTCGAAAGTCGCAAACTTAAATGACTTTTTTTACTAGTTGTATCGTCCATTGTGTTGGAATTAAGCCTCGTTTTGTTCAAGATGTGAAATTTTTGCATCAACTCTAGTGGCTAGAATGAATTATATTTAGAATATATTTAAGTGCCTTGATGACCTCTTGGATCATAAATTTACACGGGTTTAATCCTTGATATTGGAATTCTCGTGTAAGTACCATTTATAAAGTTACTGCTAATTGTAGCATATGCTCAGAATGGATAAATTGCATTTTTCTAGAACAAATAGTTGTTGCCTTAGTTTGGCGCTGCTTGTCTTTCTAGCCTTTTACAAGGTGTACGTAAAAAACTGGCAAAAACATAAAAAGTTGACGAAAAATAAAAGATGACCAAAAACTAAAAAAAAGCGAAAACGTAAAAAAAAAATGCCAAAAACATTTAAAATGACATAACGTAAAATAAAGGGATAAAACATAAAGAAATTTGATAAAACCGACAAAAACGTTTAAAAAAAGGCCAAAATGTAAAAATTACTAAGAAACAAAAAACGGGCGAAAATATAAAAATGCTACAAATGAATAATATAATAGGTTGACCCGATTCAAACCGCCTGACTCATAACCCATTTAACCTATTTTTAAATTATGACTTATTTGACCTATGATATATTTAGCAATGTTTTCAGACCCGGGTCGACCCGGTCGGGTCAACCGGTTGAACCGATTACGGCCGAAAAAACGGGTCATATTGACTCGGGTTTCATATTTTCGAAACCCGGCTTGACCCGGCGGGTTTGGGGTGACCCGGGTCAACCCGGTTCTCATGACCCGGCCGGGTTTCGAATTTTTCGGGTTTTTTTGAATTTTTTTTTTAATTTTACGTATTTGTGACGAAATTTTATTTTTACATATTATATTGGTTGATAAACAATTTATATTTTCAATATACGTAAGTTTTATGGTTTTTATAACAAAAGAAAAATTATAAAAATAAAAGAAAAATTAAAAAAAAATGTAAAAACAGAGGGTATATATAGGAGTTTAGGGGGTTATTTATAACCTCACCCTTAACTAGGTCGATTCATTCTTGTAACTTGGTGTTTAACCAGTAATACTAGACCCACAAATTCATCTTCACAATATATTTTACAAAGTGATGTCATATAATTAGTGGGTGAAGATTGCCTATGACTCTATTTTTATATTTTTAGGTCAAGATTGCCACCTACCATTGACTATGACTCAGTTAACTTTTTACATAAGTGATATTTGCTGGTTCTCTTAGCTTTTCCTTTCACTTGCTGAGTCTTTTTGTTGCACCTAACCCCCTTGAACACAGAACGCGTCTTATACTTTTCTTGTTATAGGTGTATAATTCAAACTTGTATAAGTTTCTTCATAAATAAACAAGTATAGACCTGAATAACTTATTAGCTAGGATTATGTATTCTTTAACCGGAGAAGGTAAAAGTTTGTCTTCATCCACGTCTGCACAACCATGTTTCCGTTTTTCTCTTGCAGAGATTCAATCTGCAACCAGAGATTTTGATGATGAAATGTGATCGGAGAAGGAGGGTTTGGAAAGGTTTACAAGGGTTGTATTTTTGTTGAAGAAACTAGTCATGTCGTCTCTATCAAACGGTTAGATTCTATGTCCAATCAAGGAGCGCCTGAGTTTAGAGCAGAGATCAAAATGCTTTCTAAGTTGCGCCATTGCCACTTGGTATCTCTGATTGGTTATTGTGATAATAACAAGGAAATGATGCTTGTTTATGAGTATATGCCTCACGGAACCCTATATGATCATTTACACAAAACCGATAGTCCTTTAAGTTGGGTGCAACGATTGACGATAGCCATAGGTGCTGCACGTGGATTGGACTACCTACACACAGGTGTAGGAACCCAACACGGAGTCATACACCGTGATGTGAAGAGTTCTAACATTCTTTTAAATGAAAATTTGGACGCTAAAATTTCAGATTTTGGGTTGTCCAAAATAGGACCAACTAATCAATCGGTGACATACATCGATTCTAGTGTTTAGGGAACATTCGGGTACCTTGATCCAGAGTATTTCTATACCAGAAAAGTGACAAGAAAAACAGATGTTTTTGCATTTGGGGTCGTCTTGTTTGAATTGCTATCCGGAAGGCTGGCAGTTGACTTACGACATGGTGAAGATCATTGTAGCTTGGTAAGGTGGGCTCAAAAATGTGTGAAAGAACGAAAAATAGATCAACTGGTTGATACTAGTATAGCAGGAACAATTGCTTCTACATGTTTACGAAGGTTTGCTCAAACTGCCTATTGCTGTCTAAATAGTGATCCCAAAAAACGGCCTACCATGACCGAGTTTGTGGCCTCACTTCAGCCTCTACTGGAACTACAGAAGAAATTTGACCTTTCTCCAGAGTCACCAAGTATATTGGGTTTCCCTTGGAAGATTCATGGGTATCTGGTTTATACAACCAAATTACAAACCTCTGGTATGTAATGCATTATCGTATAGGTGTTCTATATATATGCTCGTACATATCTACCCATTTAATGGTACAACCTTTACGTTGTTATTATAAAGTTCAAAATAATTCATTATTGGATTTCACATAATAAAAAAGGTTCACTGGCATACACTACAAAACCAAGATTGGGCGGCGAGCTTTTCCCCGACGACACATGTCGCTGGAGAAAGCCCGCTAAACGATAAAAAGTCGTCCGACGTGGCACAAAGTCCGGGCGAATTTTGATTCAAACTTTGACCAAGGATTCCGGCGACATATTGCCGGCGAAAAGTGAGGCTATCGTTGACCAGAAAAGTCTACCAAAAAAAGAGTGGGTAGTTTTTCCCGCCACGTTTTGCCGGCGACACGTGCCTGGATACTCTGGTCAAAGTTATTAGCTTTTGATAAATACTAACCTGGTTTTTAATGCTAACTAAAAATATTTATGTTTTTAATTATATATATTTATTTGAATTAAGTTCATTTGGATATCAAACTTATCTAATATATGAGGGACTCATCTCCACCTTCCATCTCTCTTTCATCTAATGGCTGGGATTAAATTCCTATTTTACACTGCAAGGGTATATCGGTCATTTAACCGCTTACTATATAAGCCTTTTTTTTACTCCTCCCCTCATAATAAACACGCACATCGTCTCATCTTTTCTCTCTCTACCCCCGATCTATTTTCTATCTCTATAAATCCATCATTACAGATCCATAAACATATCACGAATCCACCATCACGAATCCATTACGAAGCGATCATCACGAATCCATCACGAATTGATCACCACGAATTGATTGATCTATCACCAGGTTAGATCCTTATTTTAGCTTATTTCATTTGAATAAGCTTATTAATTTATTATCATTCGAATTTATAAGTTTTTAGCTAGCTTATTTTGAATAAACTTTCTGAATCTATTGTTTTTAATTATAAACTAGCTTATTAGTTGATTCATGGGAGTAATTAAATTATTGTGAATAAGCTCATTCATGTGAATATGAGAGGTATGAATAAGCTTATTTTGGTTAATTATCTTATTTTGGTTAATTATCAGGTTTTATAAGTATGAGATGTATGAATAAGCTTATGTTAGTGTGAATTATTAGGCTTTTTAATTAAGTTGCTGATGTAAGCTGTAAGTTTGATGTATGATATATGATACCTCATATATCATATATGATAGTTATATGATATGTGATATATGATAGATTTATCATATATGATACATGAAGTATCATATATGATGTATTTAACAAACCACAGAAAAATCAGACTTTGTAACTAATTTTGCAAAAAATCTATTTAAGCTCTTCAAACCTGCCTTATATCATATATGATACAGTTGCTGATAACAAGGTGCCTAATATGTTCTCTTCTTCCTTTATAATTACACACTGTGCTAACAAAAACAATGAAGGGATGTTTCAATTGCCCGGGTTGAAGCAAAATCAAGAGGACGCGCACACGTATGTGTGGAGCTGCGGTTAACAACATGTAGGGATGAAGAAACATTTGATGGTTTTTATTGAAGAAGTTTTGTGATTTATGTTTTTTTAGAAACCATGTATGTTTTAGTGATTTAGCATATATATATTTGTAATTGAAATTTTTACTTAATGTATCATATATGATATGTTGTACACATCAAATATGATGTATTATGTACTTGCTACATGTATATATGACACATGTTTTAGTTATATCAAATATGATGTATTATGTACTTGCTACATGTATATATGATAATCTATGAACCTTTCTTTTGAGTAACATATATGATAACACATTATCATATATGATAGTTCAATGTCATATATGACAGAATTTTAGAGTTACATGGATTATCATATATGATATTTCATTATCATATATGATACTAAATAAAAGGTAAAAAAACAACTATGCTTCAAATGATAAAAATATCAACAAAATAGGCATTTATCCAAAAGGTACATCCGTAGATGTTTCACCATTTTCATATTCAACAAAAAAACTCAATGATTTTGTAGCATTACAAAGTTAAAGCATGACAACGTTATACACAAATTACTAAAAGATAAACAAGTCAAATGGCTAAAACAATGGATCTTGATTTCATGCATCAACACTTTGGTTGCAAACTCGACACTCGTCTTTTGTCATCTCATGCACATGTCGTCATTTGTTCTTTTGTCACTTGTCTTATGTTCACTTCTTTTGCCCTTGAGATCCTTGAGTTCTTCAAAATGCATCGAAAACAACCTTTACTACACAAATAAAAAGATTTGCTTTTAGTTTCAAACAGATTATCAAATATGATATTTTACATAAGCTGAATTTCAATCAGGTTATCAAATATGATAAATTAAACAAGTTGAATTTCAACCAGATTATCAAATATGATATATTACAAAAGCCGACTTTCAACCAGATTATCATATATGGTAAAATATACACAACTAACTTTAAATTACCCACCAGTAGATCGTAGACTTGGTTGTATTTGTTTTCAAGCACATTAGCATATTATCATATATGATACATCCATATATCATATATGATATATTTATCATATATGATGTATGGAAGTATCATATATGATACATCTGTTAAGTGTAGCCTACAGTTTCAGCATAAGTATACTAATAAGCTTATTCACAAAACTCACCTTATTCTTATCCTATAGCTTCAACAAACTATATATAAGCTTATTCACATAACTCGATTCTAGTTCATATGCTTATTCATATAACTCTCCTAATAAGATTATTCAGATTAAACTAAATTATAACACATCAAATAAGCTAACACATCAAAATAAGCTGAAAAAAAGAATAAATTCATAAGCTAAAAAAGCTATCATCTTATTCACATCAAATCTAAACTAGTATATAAATTCGAATCAAATAAGCTTAAAAATATTATTTACATCAAATAATCAAAAAAAATATAGATCTTGATGATATTACCTAATATTAATAGATTATAGATGGGGATGATTCAGTTACGAAAGAGATTATGATATAATAGATCGATGATGAATCAATTCGTGATTTAAATCGAGGATTTGATCGAGTATGTGTTTGTGTGTGTTTTCTATGTGTGTTTTACAGAGAAGAAGAAAAAGACGATGTATGATAATGTGAGGTGGGAGGTGGTGTTAGGTGGGAGGGGTGAAATTACTAAATTGCCCCTCCGTTTTTTTTATTAATAAAAATGGGGTTTCATCTCAGCCCTTGATTTATATTGGATGAAAGGTGAGGATTGGTCCCCTTGTCTCCAAAGGATACAATGTATCCAAAATAACCGGACTCTATTTATTTTACTAAAAAACTATCTAATTACTATTTATCACGATTAGCTTTCCAATCAAGTGCACGCAGTATGCACACGCTGAAGAGCTTGGAGAAAAAATTGGATTCGTTGAAGGTTTCGAAGAAGAGCTTGGAGAAGAAATTGGAGTCGTTGAAGGTCTTAGAGAAGGTCTCGGACAAGAGCTTGCACACACTAAAGAGCTTGGAGAAGAAATTGGAATTGTTGCAAGGTCCCACCAACGATTAGTTAACATTCATCACGATTAGTTAACATTCATAAACGATTAGTTAACATTCATCACGATTAGTTAACATTCATAATGATTAGTTAACATTCATCACGATTAGTTAACATCCATAACGAATGAGTCGGTATGTTATGGTTGTACATTAGATGTTTAACGAATGAGTCGGTATGTTATGGTTGTATATTAGATGTTCAATGGATGAGTCGATATGTTATGGTTGTACGTTAGATGTTTAAACGACGAGTCAATATGTTATGCTTGTACCTTAGATGCTTAAATGGTGATTCGATATGTTATGGTTGTACGGTTAGATGTTTAAACGATATGTTGATATGTTATGGTTGTACTTTAGGTGTTTAAACGATGAGTCGATATGTTATGGTTATACATTAGATGTTCAACGAATGAGTCGGTATGTTATGGTTGTACGTTAGATGTTCAATGATTAAGTCGATATATTATGGTTGTACGTACGATGTTTAAACAATGAGTCGATATGTGATGGTTGTACCTTAGATGTTTAAATGATGAGTGGATATGTTATGGTTGTAAGTTAGATGTTCAATGATGAGTCGGTTGTATGCACTACTACACAAAAGGCCATAAACCAGTTTTATAATTAACCCTTTCCTATTTTAGAAAAAGAAAAAGGATAACAAATATAAATACCGGGTTTTGAAAAGAAAAAAAACAGTTTTTGAAGCCTAAGACGTATAGACACATGTTTAATTATAGAAAACTTGTTTTTCTGTGTAGTCACAAAACTGGTTTCTTTTTTAAAAGACCGGTCCTATTTCTTTAAACCTTTTTCATAGTTTTACCTCAAAAAAATTTATTTCCTTTCCCTTAAAAATTGACAAACACGAACTTTCCCTCCATGTTTTTTCACGAAAAAATTATTACCACCTTCTACACTTTACAAAAATATTAAAACCCACTATCATCATTTGTAAAAAAAACTGCATCAAATTACTCTTTCAAAACAACCATTGTACCAACATCATCGTCCTCCCATTACTTGCATATCTACTTGCATATTTACCTGTGCCTAGATCTACATGAAACCAACACCTCTACTCTTATTACATGTTACCAATTTATCTTTCTGGTATGATTACGTGTTTCGTAATGGTTTGTTATATGTACTGTTTACCATATATCATCATCTACATAAACCAACACTCCATTAAGTTATGTGCAACGATTGAAGATAGCCATAGGTGCTGCACATAGAATAAACTACCTTCACACACATGTAGGAACCCAAAACGGAGTCATACATCGTGATGTGAAGAGTTTTAACATCCTTTTGAATGATAATTGGGTACCTATGATTTCAAATTTTAGGTTGTCCATAATAGGACGAACTAATCAATCAGTGAGAAACATTGATGTTATTATTAAAGGCTTGTGCTTTGGCTTGTCTTTTTTATTCTCGCCCTTCTTGTTATCTCCTCCTTCCCTTCATTCTTTTATGAGGTGATTCAGTTTGCCCGTCTTAACCAAACTTTCAATGTGCCTTTTCAACTATATTCATTCGTCGGTTCCATGTCCCTTATCGCCATGATATTTGATGTTGTATATTTATACTTATTTTAGGAAAAAGAAATATATGGAAAGTATTAAACATTCACGTATTAGGAAAAACCCGAATTCTCGACAAATGAGTTCGTTCCTCTCGTGGGAGTTGTGTTATGTGCCAAAAATATAAATACGTAGTTTGGATTAGTTCGCTTTTGAAAGAGAAAAGGTTGAAAAGTAAAGGACGGTTACGCTACGAATTAAAACTACGACGAAAAATAAAACGTAAAACGTAAAAACGTGACGAAAATAAAAATTAAAACTAAAAAATTATTAAATATCAAAATTAAATCCTAAATAATATAAATGAGAATAAAAATTCAACAAAACCTTTTGAAAACGTATTATTAAATTATTATCTAATTTTAAATGCAAATTAAAGCCCTAAATAAAAAATAATCAACAAAAACTCTAAAATTAAGATTTTATCAAATATAAACCTCACTTATATTATTTTAAAACTAAAAATATTTTTCCAAAAATTTTAAATAATTAAACCTATTTTTTAACGGCTAAAATCAATTTTAAAATTAAAGAAATCATAAAAAAATAAAATAAAAGGAGGAAAAATCTCAAACTTTTTCTAAAATTCTATTTTACTTAAAACTACTTGGGAAAAATGAAAAGGCTAAAAAAAAGTTACTGAATAAGCTAAAACAGCTTAAGGATAAGTTGATTGGCCAAAACACATTAACAGTGGCTAGTTTGTGAAGTCAGTGGGAATAACTGGCTTCCCACTAATAGTGCAATCTTCACAGAGAAAAGTTGTGGCCGTTTGGAGCTTGATTAAGCTTTGTTTTGACGTTTTTGTTGGAAGCAAAGGAACAAAGGGCACCCCCACAAGCATGGGATTGTGGGGAGTCAGTATAATACAAGAAACACAAACTCAACATGAATCATTACACAAATAGCCACATATCAGGTCTCATAAACACTTGTAGAAAAGAAAAAAAAAGTGTAGACAGTTTGCTATTGCTGGTGTGTTTGATAGAAAAGTTAATTTCAAATCACCCAAACTTGCAAATAAGCAGGCCAAACCACAAATCACAGATATACAAACCTAAACTAATACCAGATCTATCTACTAACAAGATTTTAAAAACCTCAAACTCAAAATCCAAGGTCCTAGAACCTACTGGTTGTTTTACTTTCTATGACAGTAAGTGGTGAAATTCTTTGAGCACAATTGGTTCACAAACCTACAGTCAATTCCAATAAACAAATTAACCTCACTTAAACTACAAATAGATAGCAAACAAAATGAATCCAAAAATTACTCTAGAACTTAAGCTATACAGAGAAATCCAAAACAATAGAAATCCTATTAATGACTATAAATTCAAAACCAATATCAGATCCGAAATGAATTAACCTAAAAGCAAGTGTGCAGGCCAATTCTAGTGAATCGTGTGTCACCCACAACCCAATATACACAGACCCAAACACCCTTTATAAAACTGGAATCAATGATTTTACAAGGCTTTTTGCTACAAATCAAACTTAAACAACTTCCAATCAACAACACATAACAAAATCATAACAAAGACATTATTTAGACTAAAGTAATTACATAATTGATCAAACAAAAGCAAGCACCTAATACCATAGTTAATAAGAAAATAGAAAAGAGTAGTTACCACCTATGGGCTTGTTCAGCCCATAGACACTCCAAACATCTTTCCATCACCATCTTTCTGAGCTAAAGGGAGGCTTGTGATTCTTTGAATGATGAAGCTCCTTTGTTGGGTTTCTACTACAGAACCAAAGGGTACAAAAGTATGGGGGATGGAATGAAGATAGGGAATTTTGCTCCTGCTCAACACAACACACCTCTACGTAGCATGAGTTACACACAAGCTTGGTGTCAACAAACTTGTGGTAGCTTATGCTACAGTAAGTACACAAATAAAATGAAAAAAAATCAAAGAGTTTTGTAAAAATCTAGAAAAACACCAAAGTTTGGAATACCAAGTACCAAACATAAAATTGAAAAATGTGGTACCAACTAGGAAAATAACACAGCTTATACTACTTGAATGATTCTTGACTTGTCAGTTCAAAAACCTTCAAGCCCTATAAAATAGTGGGTCTCAGAAAGATTGTTTTATCAAATTTGCTTTGAAAGAAAACTAACCCATTTGATAATTATACAACTACTTTGCCAGAAAATTAAATAAGTTACACTAAAACTGATAAGTAAAGGGGAACTCAGCTCTTGTAGAATTTAGAAAAAACAATTTAATTATTCATTAGTTAAAAAATACAAAAGCTGGAACACAATACAATGCCACAATTCGGCTTGTATTTATACTAGGAATAAGAAAATAATTGAAGAACAATAAAAATACTAAGCCCTAGCTATCTAAATTCCTAAAAAGCCCTCTTGGTTCTTGATATTCAAAGTGGGTCAAAGTACCCCATGTGACTGCCTTTGAGATGCCAGCTATGTAGAGATGATCTTGAACATCGAAAAAAGCCTTAGGGAACACGAAAATCCCATGGTTCATTGATCTTCTTAGAATTCTTTGGTTTAGAGGTGTAGGGGACACATGGGGGAGCAGTGGGTGATGTGGAGTTCGTTAGGCAAAGTATTTGAGCCCTCCAGATGTGGTAGTTATATGGGCCTGAAAGCTTCTCGGTAACAAAGTTAGAGATGTTAACATTTGACACCTGAATGTATTCCAACTCTTCTATTCTTGTATCATCAATAACCACATTCGCCATCTCCTTACTTTTCACTTTATGGGGTAACAAATATAGTGGGGTAGATGAAAGACTAATTCTTTGCACATCTTGAAAATGGTTTATTAGTGTCTTAAATAGAAAATCATTGCCCATTGGTGAGCTTAATCAGATTCAACCCCTGACCTTATCAAAAGGCATTAACATGGACGCATAATTAAAAACTAATGGCAGGAAATGTATGTAATTACAAAAAGGAAAAACAAGACGCGTCAGCTGATGCACTTTGCTTGAACAAGCAATATTTATGTCATCTTACATTGATTATATAATAGTTAGTTTTGACGCTGTAAACCCAACAGTCCAGGCATATGAAAGACCAATTTTTGTTAGTCAGTGCTCGCCCAATGAGTTCTTTAGTTTTAAGTGAAGGGTGGCGGTTAGGTAAGAAATACAGCTCAATTAATCAGCCCAAAATAAGTCTAGTCGGTTGCATGGTTTGGGAAAAACCGTTCCTAATAAATTTCTTACGTATGCTATGACGTCGTACACTGGTTCAGGTTCACTATTCGCAACGTCCAATTCTGATCCGGTCCATATTGTTAAAGCTAGTAAACCCCTAGAACAAGACTTTTAGAGGCCGAATTCCATCTTTGATAACACATGATACATGCCTCTTGAACAAGTCCCACTATCTCCCTATTTGTCGCTCAAAGTTTGACTCTTTTTTTTATTAATGATCTTTAAATGAGTGTGAAGCTTCTTCCTTCAATTCATAGGTAAAACAAAGCCACATGAAATAATTTAACCATGTTTTGGTTATCAAGTAATCATGGTAAATTATTTCATTAAATAGTCTATCCTATGAAGTACGGGACTTGAGATACTACCACAAGTCGCCATTTGGTTTCTCTGGTTTCTTACTGGACGTGAGATGATAATAAGGAGGGAAAAAACGAATTTCCAAATGATAAATTGATATAGAATTAAGGTTTTAATAAAACAGATAAGCCCTAGCTATGTTCATAGAAGTCTTAAGTGTTATTGATGATTCTTGGTTAGGAATCAAGGATGTTTGATGCTTTGTCGTTGAGGATAGATATAGATACAAGGTAAGTTAATTCAAGTGACTTTGCTTTTATGATACTAGACGAGTACCCGCGCATAACGGCGGAATTTTTTGCGACACATATTTAACCATATGGTATATTATAGTAAGTCTTTTTTAAGTTAAAACAGAATGTGAAAAGATCGAAATGTAAATTACAAATAATTGTAATATACGATAATTCACCTCTAGCATCAAACAACATATTGCATTAAAACATTTAATGTAACTTAAACTAAAACACTACATCAATCAGTATAAGATAAAAAGTAATAAACCATGATCCTCTCCTTTATTAACCAACATTGTATACAACAAAATAGACACAGAATTTGAAAGTTACAAATTTAAAATTACATCATATTTTATAGAGGCATATACATCAATGGCTAAATATTTATTTCAGCCATCTCTTCTTTGTGCAGTTTCATTAGCATCACCCTTTCTTCCTTGGTTTCTCTTATGTCTTTTGTTTGATACTTCTCATCCTTTCCAACTTTCTCATTCCTATATGAGTTCATTAAAAACAAGAACTACTGTACACTAAACTTTATTTATACAAGTTTAAATATTCCAAAAATACATGCTACAAACAAAATATTTAATTTTACAATTTAGCAACATGTTGTCACAAATCTTTGCCTTAAAAAACATAGTGTCACAGAACGAATCCAAACAACACATCATATAGCAAGACATGGACTTTCACTCTAGTACTCGCTAACCAATAATTCTGGTACCAATATGGAACTTCTTAGTCAGGGCCATTGTAAGTTAATATGGCGATTACAACTACATGCTTAGTACAATTGAGCCTTACACCAAAAGGCGACGTGCCTATATTCATCCTTTTGGTGGACCATAATGTGAATACCAAAACTTGGTAGTAGGCCTACGTGTATGATAATTCACTTGCATTTTCTAATAGGCAATACAAACATCAAATAGAATATATTTATATAAACCTTAATCACGAACTAATTTCCATTAAATGCTGATTAACAATTAGAAATCATGAAAAGAATTATTACCTTCAATTTATGCCGTTTCTCTAAAATGTAGATTTTGAGCATCCAACTTCTTGGTTGTTCTAAGTTGCATACACTCTCTGATATTTCAATTATATTATATCATATCATCTATTAACCAATAATCAAACATCAATAAACAATTAGGTACTCATAAACAATCGTATTAGTATCACATTCTATTATATAAAAATATTGAAAATTATTGATAAATGCTAACCATAAACCATCATATTAGTGTCACATTCAAAAAACATAATAACAAATTTACTAAAGTTTATAAAAATATTAACTTTTAAATAGATCATACATATTAAAAGATCAATGAGGGTCGCCAGTCACTGGGCTACTCGATGGCGGCAGTAGTCTTTTCGGTGGCTTACGACGACACCAACTGATTTTATATTTTATAGGGACTATGCCATGATACTCGCTTTTTCTGGCGATTTGGTGTCTTTTTTCAGCACCTGTAGTTAGAAGAACATTATAAATTATATAAAAATTTAGATCTAAATTATTCAAAGATCTATTATAAAACTCAAAAAGTACATCAAATATTAAAAACCTGTTTCCGTTCGTCTTGGTGGTCTCGAAACTGTGGTGGTTGGGCTCTCGAGTGGTGGCTTGGGTGGGCGGGGTGGTGGTTAGGAGTGGTTTAGGGTCGGCGATGTGGTGAGGCTCGATGGTGGAGGAGAGTTCCAGAGGTGGAATAAAAGTTGATTTTGCAATTGAATATAACTTGTATTTATTATGTTATGGAGATAACTATGCAAAGCTTCTACAATACGAAGCATTAAAATTTTCAGATTCCTATTTCCAACTATTCCCGTGTTTCCTAACATAGACATTCCAAAGTTAGATTATGAATTGAAACGTAACATGAGCTGGAAAACAACCTTCCAAGATTACAAATATGGCTGGCCATCACAGGTTTTTGCAAGTTTAAGTTTTCAACATTTCAACATTTCCTTAATTATTGTGGTTTTCAACATTTCCTTAAATAAGAGTTTTTCAACATTCAAGGAATTGGGGAATTCTCTTTATATGTAGTAGAGATATGTGTTATGTTAGGGATTAGTATAAATGGTTTAAAAGGAATTGGCTTAATGCGCTTGCATTAAGGTTAGAATAAGGGCTAGTTTGGCATAACTAGCGAAAGATGTTGTTTGACTAATTGTCGAGCTAAAGTTTGTGACGATTATGTTTGCTATAAATAAGGTTGGTTCAAGTGTTCTATGTATGTAATGGCCGGTGCAGACAAGTATTGGGGATTAATGTTAAATGTATATAATGCTAATGATACGACCCGGTTAGGGTGTATCGGGATAGATAGCACCACTTCAAGCGAGTGCTTGCTCCATAAGAACTTTAGACAAGAAGACCAGAGAGTTACTTTACTTTTAACTTGATTGATTATGATAATATGATTACAGGAAACCTTAAATACTAGTTAAGGGATAAACACTAGAATAAACGATAAACATAAAATATAGTAAACATATATCCTAAATAAATAAAAGATATCTTGGTTGTATCATTCCTCACTCCTTCGAATTCACCTTGCCCTCAAGGTGATATCTTGAAAAGCTCGTGATTCCGGGATCCCATAATCTTCTTTGAACCACATCGCACTCCATTCTTTCACTCATGTAGTTCTTCACCCATATAGTTCCCCAACCTAGATAATTCTCCAACACATTTAGTACTCGAACGTAAATAGTTTTCCAAGACAATTTATTCTCCACCAAAATTTGTTCTCCATCATCCATGAGTTCGTGAAAATAAACATCATTAACAACCTCATTAACATTCGATTCTGTCGCCGACTCCTCAAACACACTAAACCCTTTTGTCCCATTATCATCGTCATCATTCACATTAGGATTTTTCATAACTTCTTGATGACAAACAATATTAACGACTTCCTCCTCTTTAATGGCCTGTACATTCTCCTCGATTGACTCAAAACGAGCCTCCATTATACGGGCACGAAAGAAGGTTTCTCCTAAAGTGGCAGGATTCGACCTCAATAGTTCTGAGAGTTCTAGGTTCGTGAATCGTGCTTGTGCTTCACGGGCTAATGAAAAAGCTTCGTCTAATGTTGTGGGCTTTGACCTCAAGAGTAAACATTGTAGAGCCGGTTTAAGTCCAAAAATATAGTAACATTTAAGTAAACTTTCTGAGATCCCCGTTATTCGATTTGAAAGTGTTATAAAGTCACTTTCATACTCGGCCACCTTACCCTTGTGCAAGAGCTTAGATAGCGCGTCTCGATCATAGTCGCTAGATACCATAGCAAATCGAAAATAAAAACAAAAAAATAAATATTTTTTTATTCGGATGAACAGTGTTTTCGATGAACAGTAACTTTTGATGAACAGTGTCGGTGAACAGTAACTCCTCCTGATGAACAGTAACTTCCGATATGAAAAGTAACACGTTTTTTTTTTTGATGATTGGAATCTTAGATCAAAAATCCCCCAACGAATTGAGGACTCTCAATGAAAGCGCAAATTGATACGACCCGGTTAGGGTGTATCGGGATAGATAGCACCACTTCAAGCGAGTGCTTGCTCCATAAGAACTTTAGACAAGAAGACCAGAGAGTTACTTTACTTTTAACTTGATTGATTATGATAATATGATTACAGGAAACCTTAAATACTAGTTAAGGGATAAACACTAGAATAAACGATAAACATAAAATATAGTAAACATATATCCTAAATAAATAAAAGATATCTTGGTTGTATGAAAGTTTACGGTTTAGTTGACCACTTTTTTGTACTTATGCGATGCAAGTAAGGTTTTTTATTTGTGAAAAGGCGAATTAATCTCAAAATTATAATCAGCATACAAGTTTAATAATTAAAGCTTGTCGGACATGCCCAATAAGCTTAACAAACATCAAAAGAAAACATACAACTTGAGCATTCGTGAACAAGTAAGGTATTGGTTAAAGCCTAGGAATGAAAGCAAAATAATGAAAGTGCATTCCGTTATGCATATGCAAATAATCGTAGACTACCAAGCTTGAACAAGTTAAACCCCATATATCGTTAAAGTTTTAGTCATTTGTGTTGTACGATAGCGACAATAAACTCGAAGTTTGATAAGGCAGAACTATTAGATCGTGAGTTGTATCGAGTACAAGTAGCGAACACGAGAGATTACAAAGAACTGACAAACATATATGCACACGGTATACCCTCAAGCACCTCTTTATTGAATAACCCTAATAAAAACTACATTGAGGAAGAAGAATACAATGAATTAGGATCTCTCATCCTTATTTATATAGATGAGGGGTAGACACATCCTTAAGTCAAATAGGAAACTTAATATAAACCAACTTAAGGAGTTTAGCCTAAATACTTCCTAATACAAGTCTATTCCTAATATATACATACAAAGTACACTTAAATCTCTAACCTATGTTTAATATTACTCCTAATATTCTAACAATTTCCATCTTAGGAGTAACATAACTGATACTCAACACCTTTTACCGGTGTTGGAACCTCGAACCGGGGACCACCATGTTAACCAGACATTGTACTTCTGTAATGTCCCTAGATTAGCTTCCATAGACCCCTTCACGTTCTTCTTCTCAACAACATTACCTTCCGCATCCTCTTGAACAGGTACTTCGGTAACCGTAATGTTTGCCCCCACCTTTATACCAAGGTGTACCTTTTCTTGCTCATTTATCAAGAAACCCGTGTTTGTCTTTTCTTCAGGTTGTTTGTCCTCCAACCGTCTTTGAGCCAATGTATCATGATTATTATTAACCTGAAAAACCTTAGCTTTACGATCCTCTTGAGTTCCCTGCAGTTCTACCTCAAACCGTATTTGAGCCACTGCAACATGATCGTTACTAACCTGAAAAACCTCAGCTTCACGACCCCCTTTAGCTCCATACTGTTGCACCTCAAACTAAACACGTTTATAAACATGTACTCCATGGACTCCTGTTTTAACACCAGGACAAAGTTTTTTGAACCCAACTTGTTTAAAACCTCCATGCTTATGTACATTAAACCCATCAAAATTTTCGATGTTAAACCTAGTTATCGAACTAGCCATTCTTTTTTTAGCATTTGTTGTTTGCTAAACCTTATGAAAAACCTCACAATCACAAACCGACAAAGTCCTTTCGGTAATTCGTTAAACCTTGTGATATATTAAACCTCACAATCACAAATTACGAAGTCCCCTTGTGTAAAGGAAAACCCTTGCTTTATCGATATAACCCTAAGAGAAACCTTCTTAGAAATCGATCAAACCAAGAAACCCTTCAAAAGAAAAAATCCTTTCTTACTCAAATATCGATTGAGCCTTGGAAATCAACCTATCCAACAAATCGACAACTCTTGAATCAAGAAAGTACCCGACTCCTTTTGAAGTAATCCTTGTCCTACTTTTAATTTTGCAAAACCGATTTCTAATAACCTAAAAAATCTTGCAACCTTGATAAGTCTTGAATCTTCTTTAACCTTGCTACAAACCTTGTCTAGTTGTTTCTTAACCAACTTTACCGACAAGCCTCGCAGGTCGTGTGCAATATACCATTTGTTGCTAAAACCCCTTCTTGCAAATCGAATTTATTAGAAAACCTCTAAACCCTCGATCATGAACAAGCAACCCGATCGTAAACTTGAATACCCAAGCGAACCATGATCAAACTTGAACCACAAGAAAAACACTTCTTGCAAATCGAATTTATTAGAGAACCCTAGACCCTTGATTCCGAACAAGCAAACACGACCGTTAACTTGAAACCCAATCAAACTACGATTAAAACTTGAACCACAAGAAAAATACCCTTCTTACAAATTGAATTTATTAGAAACCTTAAAGCCTCGATTTCCAACAAGTCAACCTGATCGCTAGCTTGAAACCCAAGCGAACCACGATCTAAACTTTAACCACAAGAAAAAAAACAAAACCCGCACCAGCGACCTTCAGTATCATCGTTATTTTTTATAAATTTAAAAACAACGCACTAAAGTAAACTTTTAAAAAAGTTATTATCTTTGACGTAAGAAAACCTTCACATCACATGCATGCATGTACATGTATGTACAAAGGATGTAACCTTTTTTCTTCACGTGAGGGAATAAGGAAAAACAATCGCTTTTATCACCAAAGGACTTTTAATTTATTCTACCTCTCGTCAGTCGTCGACGATCGCTACTCCAAACAACGAATTCGAAACCCAAACTTCGAACACTCGTATTAACTCGGAAAATTTGATCCTCGATCTAGCACTCGAACTTCGATGAGCAGAATAACCGTAGCTCTTATACCACTTGTTGTACGATACCGACAACAAACCCGAAGTTCAATAACACGGAACCGTTTGATCGCGAGTTGTATCGAGTACAAGTAGCGAACACGAGAGATTACAAAGAATCGACAAACATATATGCACACGGTGTTGGAATTTATAAAAACCTTTTACCATATTAACACATTAGTAATCACGAGTACGCAGCGGACAATAGGATCACGTATAGGCAAGTAATTAACAAAAACGATAAAGAAACGCGTACCTTTTAGCGATAGATTAAACACCTTTATCGAATCACCAATAAAGATCAAAGTATTAATACTCTAAGAATATGCACACAATACGTTCTAGAAAACAATTAAGTATGCTAGTACTAATAGTGATAAAGCTAACTAGACTTGATTTCTTAAACCAAGCTATCACAAAACCAACCAACTGTTTTATAGTTGATCGCACCAAAACCAATCGATTCATAAATCGTAAATTCCCTTTTGTTTTTGTCGTATTGAATAATACCATAAAAGCATGCATTATTTATATATGCTTGTATGTCGGTTGGCTATTACATACCAACTACAAAACTATTCTCCTTACGTTAATAAACAAAAGATATTTATTCTTATTTTGACTTTTATTAGATTTTACATATAAGTCCCTATAGTTAACATTTATCTACCGTTTGTAAAATCTCGTTAACTGACTAATTAGTTAACGTTCGTAATAGCTTATCACTAATTAATATATTACGATAATATGTTAACGTATAATTGTTTTACGTATTAACGCGTGCGTCTCCTTAGGCTCGGGACGACTTCCGGACATATATTATTTACGTGGACATATTCCTTCAGCTCCCACTTGGACATGTACAATAATATAATATAATAACATTGGTTAGCGTCTAGCAACACGCCAATGCTCCCCGAAAATCTCGAGTGTAGTTTTCTATAAAATACAATTAAATGACTTAAATATTTACAATCCCTTTGTTTCTTAAATGCCTAATAATGGATATGGATCAATGTCATTGCATTTTAACTATTCTATTTCTCGCATTACATAATTAATATAGATTACCAATCTAATCGAGACAAACCTAGATTACGATTGGGTATGGCCATACAAACATCTAATTAATTAACGAGGGGCCCAGTAGCATTATTCTTCAAACCTAATTGAATGAACAAATTATATCTTGACTACACGTGCCTCAAACATGTTTCAAGATACAAATGATTATAGTCTTTATTACTACCTTATTCAGGACAGCGTTAAAACTATAGCAAAAAGTAATATCCACATATATAAGACCTGCTTGCATCTCAAGTCAAAGGATTTAATAATGTAAATCATTTACAAGTTTCACTTAAAGAAGCAGATCCATAAAGTGATTGACTTGTTAGTAGGAGATGTCCAATATACAACTTTTGGATATCGTATGAGTTGGTGAACCGTTCTTACATATTCTACGAATATTACCATCTCTCATATATGTCTTAATTCAATTATATTCCCATATAATCTATCGACATAGACAATTTAGAATAACATATTATTCAAGGATTTAAACATGCAAAAATAGGACCAATAAATATTAAAGAAAACGAATATATCAAATACTTCAATTCATAAAATAAATATTGTTTAACAATATCCTTTATTCAAATGCTAAAACCAATGTTTTCATACCCGGGTCGACCCGGCTGGGTCAACCGGTTGAACCGGTTCCGGCCAAAAAACGGGTCATATTGACCCGGGTTTCATATTTTCGAAACCCGGATTGACCCGGCGGGTTTGGGGTGACCCGGGTCAACCCGGTTCTCAAGACCCGGTCGGGTTTCAAATTTTTCGGATTTTTTTTAAATTTTACGTATTTGCGACAAAATTTTATTTTTACATATTATATTGGTTGGTAAAAAATTTATATTTTCAATATACCTAAGTTTTTATGGTTTTTATAGGTATAATTTTGTTAATTATTAAAAATATAAAAAAAAAAATTAGAAAACCGGGTTGACCCGGACCCGGCGACTCGACCGGGTCGATTTAAGACCCGGGATTTAAAACATTGGCTAAAACAGATTACATGAAACTACTAGCAGGACGAAGTCCCATGCTCCTAGCATGTTGAGTAAGCTTTTTACCAGGTAAAGCCTTCGTAAAAGGATCTGCTAGATTATTATTTGTATGAACTTTAACTAGATCAATCTCACCCAATTCGATACATTCTCGAACATAGTGATATCTCCTTTGTAGTGTCTGGCGCCTCTCTGAACTCCCGGTTCGTTAGCTATGATGATTGCACTTGAATTGTCACAATACATCTTTATAGGTTCTTCATTGGTAGGAACTACACCAAGTTCTCCAATAAACTTCCTCATCCAAACAGCTTCCTTTGCGGCTTCAAAAGCAGCAATATATTCGAATTATGTGGCAGATTGTGCATTAGTACTTTGTTTAGAGCTCTTCCATACTACCGCGCCTCCGTTCAAAACGAAAACATACCCAGGTTGAGATTTAGTGTCATCTCTATAGGTTTCAAATCCAGCATCACAATAACAATTAACTTGAAGCTCAGTAGCTTCAGGATTTCCACCATAAACCAAAAACGTATCCTTAGTATGTCTTAAAAGCTTAAGAATATTTTTCACAGCAGTCCAGTTACTTTCACCTGGATTTTGCTGAAATCGACTTGTAATATTTTGCGCAAACGCAACATCAGGTCTTGTGCACCTCACAACATACATAATAGATCCTACAGCCAAAGCATAAGGAACATTCTGCATACGCTTCATCTCTTCAGATGTAGTAGCACCTTATGTTTTATTTAAATCACAATGCACTTGCATAGGAATGAGACCACGCTTGGAATTATCCATTCTATACTTTTTCAAGATCTTATCAAGATATGCATTTTGACTTAGTCCAATTAACCGCTTCGATCTATCTCTATAGATTTTGATTCCAAGAATAAATGCCGCTTCCCCTAAATCTTTCATAGAAAAACACTTCCCAATATAGGTCTTTACCTCTTGTAAACTTGAAATATGATTTCCCATAATGATTATGTCATCAACATACAAGATTAGAAAAACAACATTACTCCCACTAGCTTTTTGATATACACATGGATCATCTAGATTTTGATCAAAACAATACTTTTTGATTTCTTCATCAAATCTTTTATTCCAGCTTCTTGATGCTTGCTTAAGTCCATAATTGGATCTTTAAAGCCTACATACTTTTCTGGGATGCTTAGGATCAACAAAACCTTCCGGTTGTTCCATATAGATTTCTTCTTCTAAGAAACCATTTAAGAACATGGTTTTTACATCCATTTACCATATCTCATAGTCATAGTACGCTGCTATAGCTATGAGAACCCTAATAGCTCTCACATCTGCAATAGGAGAAAAGGTTTCCTCATAGTCGACACCAAAAGTTTGTGTAAACCCTTTTGCTACAAATCGAGCTTTATATGTGTGTACAATGCCATTCATGTCCGTCTTCTTCTTGTAAATCCACTTACCCTTTACGACATTCGCATTTGGTGGTAAATCTACATGTCTCTAGACATGATTATCATACATAGATTGCATATCCGCATTCATAGCAACGATCCACTTATCGGATTCAGAATCCAATATTACATCTTTATAGTTATTGGGTTCATTAAGATCCCCTAAACTATGTTCCTCGACTTCTACATTTAGACATAGTCGTTCATGTGCTTTGATTGTTCTTTTTAATTTACGAACGGGGACAACATCCTCTTCTTGAGTTACATAAGGTGCAAGACTTTCTTCCTCAATTGGATGTTCGCTAGTAGTTTTAGAAGGTAAAATATCTTCATCCTCTAGTTCTACAATCCTCCCACTCTCTTTTTGAACTATGAGATATTTTTCAAAGAAATCTGAATACCTCTCAACAACTATTTTGTTTTCAGGTGGGTAGTAAAAATAGTAACCCATAGTTTCCTTAGGGTAACCTATGAAGACACATTTAACCGATCTTGATTGAAGTTTTTCAGGCGTGTAACATTTTACATGTGCCTTACAACCCCAGACCTTTAAGCAATACAAGTTAGGAACTTTTCCATGCCATAGTTCATATGGAGTCTTATCAACCTTCTTGGTTGGAACCATATTGAGAATGCGTACAGCAGTCTCCAGAGCATAATCCCAAAAGGATAATGGAAAAGTAGAAAGACTCATCATTGATCGAACCATGTTTAGCAAAGTTCAATTTCTCCTCTCAGAACACCATTGTGTTGTGGCGTGTAAGGAGGAGTCAGATGTTGGACAATTCCACTAGTCTTTAGATAATCTTTAAATTCTTGACTAATTTATTCACCTCCACGATCCGATCGAATGGCTTTAATAGTCTTCCTGGGTTGATTTTCTACTTTGTTTTTGAATACCTTGAATGTTTCAAAGACTTCATGTTTATGTTTAAGCAAATAAACATAACCATATCGACTATAATCATCAGTAAAGGTAATAAAGTATGTAGCACTCTGCTTTGACACATGTCTAAGTGGACCACATACATCGGTATGGATTAATCCAAGTAGATCTTTCACCTTTTCCGTTTTATGCGAAAATGATTTCCTTGTCATCTTGTCCGATATACAAGAAACACATTGATCAAATGGTTCATTATCCGTTAGTTTAAAAGTCCATCATGTTGCAACTTTTCAATTCGCTTCTTGCTAATATGAGCAAGTCGACAATGCCAAAGATAAGTTGAATCTAAACTTGCTTTAGATTACTTATTGCTAATCGAATACATTGAATTCACAATTTGCAAAGTAGGATCATGCATATCAATTTCATAAATACCATTAACACGGATACAATTAAAATAAATCATATCATTAAAAGAAACGGTCATACCAGAATCCGTAAATTTATGAATAAATCCTTTATCATGCAAACAAGAAACTAAAACAACACCTCTAGTTATAGTAGGTTCATAATGACAATCATCCAAAACAAGAATTAAACCATTAGGTAAAACTAAGTCAAAACTTCCAATAGCTTCTACTTCAACGTCGTTTCCAACATACAAGTAGACAGCACCTTGCTTCAGTTTCTTTGCTCCTCTAAGTCCCTGTTTTGTGTTTCAAATGTTAGTACCACAATCAGTGTCATACACCCAGGAATTTGAACAATCAAATTATTCAATAGTATAAATACCTAAAGAAGTGGACGATCCAACTTGCTTCTTATTTTTCATCAACTCAGCTAGATAAACAGGACAATTCCTCTTCCAATGTCCAACCTCTTTGCAGTGGTGACATGTGGAATCTTTCGTCAGATGCTCTTTCTTATAAGGTTGAGGATTTTTAGGTTTAGGAGGATAAGAATTTTTAGGAATCTTATCCTTACCTTTACCTTTAGCCTTACCTCCTTGCGGTTTGTACTTCTGGATCCTACCACCTTGGATCGCCATCACTTGTGGTGTAGAAGAAGATGAAACATTTGACTTCTTGTTCTTCTTAAATCCTTTCTCAAATTCAATAAGCAAAGAATGAACTTCACTAATTGTCTTCCCCATGCTTTGCATATTGTAATTTTGCACAAAGCCCTCAAAATCACTTGAAAGTGAATTGAGAATCAAGCTGACAGAGACACCTTCTGGAAGAACATAGTTGAGAGTTGCCAAATGATCCAAATAGCTTTTCATCAATAGAACATAATCGCTAACGGATTGACCCTCTTCCTGCTTGCATGAATGGAAAGTGTATACTAACTCTTGTAGTTCGACACCAGAAGGCTTTCCATACATCTTTTGGAGCTCAGTTATCATGTCCTTGGGATTTTTGTGTTCAAATTGCTGATAAAGCGATGGAGACATAGTTCTAAGCATTAAACAAGCAACTTCATTATGACGATCATAAAGAGCATTCCATTCTACTAATTGTTCATTAGTAGCAGTAGCACCAGGATGGTCAGGCAAAGGATTGTCATACACATCCTGTAGTTTCTCCACACGCACAACTAGCTTGAGCGCGCGTAACCACTCATTGAAGTTAGGACCAGTAAGTTGTTGCTTCTCAAGCATCGACCTGAAAGCCGAACTGTTTTGTTTGGTTTGGGCATTGTTCGTTTCCATCTATAAATAAACAAAGTTCAATAATTTAGTATTTTCGATAATACTTCCTTTTTAGAAAATTAAATACCCATGTCTATATATAAATAATTAATTTTCTAAAAGCTAGAATCCACCAAGACATACCACCACCGAATCAGTTGATGTGCTAGTAATGATGATATTCAAGGGGTAATTGATGTTCAATAATTGCATCCAATACAACTTCTAGAATTATGGGACTCAACTTTATATACATCACTTGTGACAATTCAAAAGTGATAAAGCGAGCATGTTTATCCCATCTATTGCCACGAGTTAAGGTCTCACCTATCTTACCTTGTTTAAGACGTCTAACCAAAAACCGTGATTATATAGCACCGACGTCTCACAATCGAGTGTATTATATCACCTTAGGTTACAAAATCACCACAGTCTCACGTATGGTGAAAGAGTAAGTGCAAGTGCTTTTACACGTTGGATGGCAAATAAACTTATTTCAAAGGGTATAAATTTTGACAATTCAAAAACATGTACAAAGAAGCATGCAACATATTTGTATCATGGTAATTTATAAAATTTACTCAATTCGTTAATTATAGACATCACTTTTTTAACTTACAATTCAATTGAATATTTAGTGATATCATAAAAATTGACGATTCAACATGTATTCTATTTAAAGAAGTTTAATTTTATCACGGGAAAAGATTAAAGAATGATTAAAATCATTCAAACCCTAGACCATTTGTGACTTCCTAAATAGTATGCAAGATAAGGAGACTACAAATAGTCAGGTATTATAGGGCAATGGTGTCTACAAGACCGAAGTCTTGATGAGTCTTCCCGAACCTTATCCTTGCAACTAGATAGTACTTTTACGAATTACGTCATTAATAAAATTTTACAACTTTAAAGTAGAAACAAATTATAAACTTGATTCTTGCTAATCACGGCGTGAGTTAGATTTAAAACCATGTAAGGGCGACTCTTTTGTTTCCACATATGATCGTGCAAGAACAAGATTATAATAAATCAAATTTCATATAGTTTTAGTCCGGTTTATTTTTATTTTTCGAAAAATCCTTTGCTTGAACAATGACATATAACAATTATAATCAAAAGCAAAACAAATAAACATTAACCTAAAACATATATCCGATTAACAATTAATCACATATTTCATGCATACCACATCAATCATGACTTCAATTAAAACAATTAATCAAGAACACATGATCCATGGTAAACTTGCATGATTCCCATGGATCGAACTATAAATTTAACAATTAACAACGTGATAAATAACGACTAATTAACAATTAACAACATATTTATTAACAAAAATTGCATACAACTTAGGGTTTGTCTAATTAATTTTATTAACCCTAATTAGGGTTTATGAAAAACTAATCATCAAGTAAAATAATTCAAACGCCATCATAGTAAATTTACACAATTTTATATCTTTTGTTATTTTTAATGTAATTAAAAGCTATACGAACGGCTCGTGATGCCGCTGTTGGAATTTATAAAAACCTTTTACCATATTAACACATTAATAATCACGAGTACGCAGCGAAAAATAGGATCACGTATAGGCAAGTAATTAACATAAACGATAAAGAAACGCGTACCTTTTAGCGATGGATTAAACACCTTTATCGAACCACCAATAAAGATCAAAGTATGATCTCTCTAAGAATACGCACACAATACGTTATAACAAACATTTGATTTCTTAAACCAAGCTATCACAAAACCAACCAACTGTTTTATAGTTGATCGCACCAAAACCAATCGATTCACAAATCGTAAATTTTCTTTTGTTTTTGTCGTATTGAATAATCCCATAAAAGCATGCATTATTTATATATGCTTGTATGTCGGTTGGCTATTATAAACCAACTACAAAACTATTCCCTTTACGTCAATAAACAAAAGATATTTATTCTTATTTTGACTTTTATTAGATTTTACATATAAGTCCCTATAGTTAACATTAAAATACCGTTTGTAAAATCTCGTTAACTAACTAATTAGTTAACGTTCATAATAGCTTATCACTAATTAATATATTACGATAATATGTTAACGTATAATTGTTTTACATATTAACGCGTGCGTCTCCTTAGGCTCGGGACGACTTCCGGACATATATTATTTACGTGGACATATTCCTTCACACGGTATACCCTCAACCAACTCTTTATTAAAGAACCCTAATAAAGACTAAATTGAAAAAGAAGAATACAATGAATTAGGATCCTCTCATCCCTATTTATAGAGATGAGGGGTAGGCACCACTTTAAGTCAAATAGTAAACTTCCTATAAAACTTAAGAAGGTTAACCTAAATACTTCCTAATACAAGTCTATTCCTAATATATATTACAAAGTACACTTAAGTCCCTAACCGATGTTTAATATTACTCCTAATATTCTAACAATTTAAAGTGAAGAGTAATGTTGAGTTTTATTATGGTTTTAAAGTTATGTTTGCAGAAAATTTTAATGTGCTTAAGTGAATAAGTGTTATGTACAAGTAGAGTAAAGTGCAAAAGGGGTGTTTGGCAAAACATCCATATTTTAGCAAAGTGCGTTTCCGAGTGTCGTTACGACCCAAGTTCTACATATTATTAGAATATATGATCTTTAGACATATAATGCATGTTGTGTCAAATTGTGAAAGTCCGTTTTCCGAAAAAATACAACAACTGCAGAAAATTTAGTTCTTAAAATGTGCGGGTCATGACAATGCGCCATACGGCATATGTGCATACGATCACGACCGTAGGCTTGAAAAGTTATTTTGGCTCAATCTGTGAAAGGACCATACGGCCGTATGCTATATTGCTATTTTAGCATACATGTAGCCGTATGCTCCAAAAATGACGTATGCTATCTTAACATATAGCTCTATGCTCCAAATAAAAAAGTTTTGTCAAATTTGGTTTGAGGCCTTTCACTTTGGTTGCATAAGGTATAATACAACAGACGCAATGACCAGGTTTTTAACTTAACACATGCCCATATGTGTCAGTAACGTGACATTACATTCCTCAGACCGTAGCAGCTGTTTGCACACTATTTGGTATAGCACGGTAGATTATTGGCGAATTTAAAGGTTAACCAAGAACTTACTAGTTTAACTAGTTATGTACCTTACATATATGGACTCAGGTCTCTATATATAATAGCAAACCAGACATGTCATGCCTACTTGCAGCACAACCTACTCTTGAAAACATAATCAGTGTTCCAACATAGAAAGCATCATTTTTGAATTTTATATAAAAATGGATAAGACACAGCTAAGCTGTTCATCAGCAAAAATTCCATATTGACTATAATTAAGTTGACTTTTCATATAATTGATGTTTATTTGTTCTTTTGGCCTTTCCTTCACTTGGTGAGTCTTTCTTTGCACCTAACTAGGTTGAGTTTTATCTTTTGAATATAATAACCTCCTTGAACGTGTCTTCGTGCTTGTTCTTGTCTAAAGAATTTCTATAATATCTGATCCAATGGTCCATGTTACATTTCTTCTCAAATAAATCAGTATACACCTAAACACATAACTATCCTTCACTACGACGAGGGTGACAAAATGTCATCATCAACGTTAGCACAACCATGTTTCAAATTTTCTCTTGCAGAGATTTGATCTGCAACCAGAGATTTTAATGATAAAATGGTCATTGGAGGAGGAGGGTTTGGAAAGGTTTACAAGGGTTGTATTTGTATTGAAGAAACTATTCATGTCGTGGCTA
This sequence comes from Glebionis coronaria, assembly GCA_025667525.1. Lineage (NCBI taxonomy): Eukaryota > Viridiplantae > Streptophyta > Magnoliopsida > Asterales > Asteraceae > Glebionis > Glebionis coronaria. Next base: position 690,719,938 of record CM046874.1, on the reverse strand, counting down.
TCAAACGGTTGGATTCTATGTCCAATCAAGGGGCACCTGAATTCAGAGCAGAGATCGAGATGCTCTCTTTTGGGTTTAATCTTGAAGTAGTAAGTATTTTAGTATTATTAGAATAATAATATGACTTGGTAAATGGGTATGACTGATTCAAAGGATATGCACGTTGGAGTATTGGATACAGAAATTTGGGTTTATAATGGTCATGTACCAGGTCTTTAGGTAGTAGTGGGTTGCTATTTTCATTTAAGGTAGTTAGTTAATTTTGAGGGTTTATATAGTGCCTTTCCTTCTCATTAATAAACAACAAGTTCTGTGTGTACTTTAAGCTTACACTCTTTATACAGAAGTGTTCCAACATTAGTGAGTTACTGAGTTGTACAAGTTGAAAACTTCATTTGGTATCAGAGCTTAGGGCTTGTACCGGGGAAGTCTCCGCCGCCGGCGGGTGTGTTGGTCGGTGGAGGGCAGGTGTTGAGAAGGTTCGGACAGCGGGGCTGTTTCAGGACTTTTTAAACAGCCGTAAACGGAGGCTAAATTTATGGTGTTTTCGGTTGCCCGTTGTCGCGAAGGAGTGCCAAATAAGATGATGGAGCTGAGGTTGATCGAAGGTGGGTTTGAAGTTGGTTCAAGAAAAAAGAGTGTAGACCTTGGTTGCATGGCAGAAATAGAAAGGGGCCGATTGCAACCCTATGCACTCACGTCGAGTAGAGGAAAGAAGCACCATGTTGGTCCCATGGTAGCAAACAAACAACGACGAAAGCAAGCAACAACTTTTGATCACGGCGGGTAACCAAAAGAACGCAGCAAGGTAGCAAGAAATAACAAGAAGAATGAGAAAGAAAGCAAACAGTAAGGTTGATCACTTGGTGATCAAAATCAAGAAAGCATGCAACAGTTGATCACTTGGTGATCAAAGAAAGAACACAACAACAAGGAATAAATGTTAGAAAGCAGGATTTTAGCAAGATAAGAAGAGCATGTAGCAAGAGAAAGATAGCAAGACCATTTAGCAAGATAGAAAGAGCATGAAGCAAGCAAGAACGTAGCAAGAAATCGCAGCAAGTTTTCGCAAGTTAGCAAGCAAGAAGATTGCCGCATAGTCTGTAGCAAGTAGCAGGCAAGGCAACGATAGCAAGCAGAATGTTTTGTGTTTGTAGCAAGTAGCAAACAAGAAAATAGTCGACAAGCAAGGGTCGACAAGCAAGGATCGACAAGCAAGGGTCGATAAGCAAGGGTTTATAAGCAAGGATCGACAAGCAAGGGTCGACTAACAAAAATCGATTAGCGTAGCAAGAACGAGAAAGAGTCCGTGTTCGTGGCTATGAACATAAGAGCCAAGAACGCGAAAGATTCAAGATTAAGGGGGTAAATGTTGGGTTTAATCTTGAAGTACTAAGTATTTTAGTATTATTAGAATAATAATATGACTTGGTAAATGAGTATGACTGATTCAAAGGATATGCACGTTGGAGTATTGGATACAGAAAGTTGGGTTTATAATGGTCATGTACCAGGTATTTAGGTAGTAGTGGGTTGCTATTTTCATGTAAGGTAGTTAGTTACTTTTGAGGGCTTTATATAGTGTCTTTCCTTCTCATTAATAAACAACAAGTTCTGTGTGTAATTTAAGCTTACACTCTTTTCATATACAGAAGTGTACCAACATCAGTGAGTTATTGAGTTGTGCAAGTTGAAAACTTCACTCTCTACGTTGCGCCACTGTCACTTAGTGTCTCTGATTGGTTTTTGTGAGGATAACAAGGAGATGATCCTTGTTTATGAGTATATGCCCCACGGAACCCTATATGATCATCTACACAAAACCGACACTCCTTTAAGTTGGGTGCAATGATTGAAGATAGCCATAGGTGATGCACGTGGATTGGACTACCTACACACAGGTGTAGGAACCCAACACGGAGTCATACATCGTGACGTGAAAACTTGTAACATTCTTTTGAATGAGAATTGGGAAGCTATGATTTCAGATTTTGGGTTGTCCAAAATAGGACCAACTAATCAATCAGTGACATACATTGATGCTAGTGTTAAGGGAACATTCGGGTATCTTGATCCAGAGTATTTCTATACAAGAAAACTGACAAGAAAAACAGATGTTTTTGCATTTGGGGTCGTCTTGTTTGAATTGCTATCCGGAAGGATGCCAGTTGACTTACAACTTGTTGAGGAGGAATGTAGTTTAGTAAGGTGGGCTCAAAAATGTGTGAAAGAACCAAAATTTGGTCAATTGGTTGATTCTAGTATAGCAGGAACAATTGCTTCTAAATGTTTAAGAAGGTTTGCTCAAACTGCATATTGTTGTCTAAATAGTGATCCAAAAAAACGGCCTACCATGACCGAGGTTGTGGCCTCACTTCAGGCTTTACTGGAACTACAGAAGAAATATGACCTGTCTCCAGAGTCACCAAGTATATTGGGTTTTCCTTGGAAGATTCATGGTTATCTGTTTTCTACAACCCAATTACAAAACTCTGGTATGTAATCGATTATCGTGTACGTGTTCTATGCTCATACATATTAGCACTATAGACTCTACCCATTAATATGTGCAACTTTACATTGTTATTATAAAGCTCATAATATTCGATTTTAAATAAAGAAAAGTTCATTCGCATTGTCACATGGGAAGATATATTTGCTTGCCATTTTTTAGTGGTTTTCTTTTCTAAGTCTACATGATTTTGTACGTTTTTTTTTTCATTTTCTTAGACCAGATTATTACCAATGAAGCGAAGAGCGATGATAAGAACATGAATCAAGATGAGGAGTTAGTGACTAACAATGTAAAAAAATTCACGTATTCTGAACTGAGAATTGCTACGAGGGACTTTGGGGATGGCAGTTTCTTGGGTAAGGGCAGTTATGGAAACAGGGACGAAGCCAGGACCTAACATGACCGGGTGCACAAATGTTTTTACAAAGGTTTGGTCAATGAAAAGACATACTTACCCAATAAGCATAGTATTGGATTGCCCATTGCAGTTAATAAACTTCATCGTTACAAACATGTTAGTCCTGAAAAACCCGAGTAAAGAGTCCAAACTTTTATCTTTTATGTAAGTGAACTGACATGTTACTGGTGTATATTGGTCTTTCACATCTTAATTGAAACTTGACAAACTCCTAAATATATGCAGTTTGATCTGGAAATGTTGAAAGAATTTTGTCATCCCAATCTAGTTAAGCTTATAGGATACTGCTTAGAAGGTGAACAACTATTCCTAGTGTATGAATTCGTACCAAATGGAAATTTTGAGGATCTTCTACGTAGTGGTAAGCAGCATATGCAACTCCAGATATGAATCTAACATTTACTTTCTAGAAATATTGCACTATTTTAACGATATAATTTAATTCTATTTGTTTGTAGAAGGTGTAGCAGGACTTCCTTTGGCTACCAAGGTGAAAATGTCAGTAGGAATTGCCCGAGGGGTTGTTTTCTTGCACAACGCGCAACTAGACAAGGAATTAGGTAAGGCAAATGAGTATGTGCCGACATACCAGGTCGACGAGTCTTTGCTTGAGAGACATAAGATATTGTTGGATGAGGTAAACATGAACTCTTCTATGGTTCAAGTTTACTTCTCTTAATTTCTTTATTACATTTTAACGCCTTTTGCTACTTTAAATCCATCTGTGACATAATTTGCAGGATTTTACAGCAAAGCTTTCTGATTACGACATTACTAAGGTGGTACATGGTCAGTATCCCGGCCACTATGACTCTAATGAGAGTGGTTACTATTATCCTGGGCGGGGTAAGTTACTTAATATCTCTCTCACACCTTCTTTCCCATTCATCCCCCATCCCACTTCATGTTGTAATTTGGCTTATGTGGACGCAATACATCTGAATACTCATCCTTCTTTCAGATCCCGTGTATCCAAAAAGCAATCTCTCTGGATTTGAAGTGGTATTCGCAGAGATCTTAACCGGGACGCGTATCGATTATTCAAGTGATCAGTGGAGGATTGTATATAAATTTAGTGATATTAATAAAAAGTCGATGGATGATATAGCAGAATTATGTTCATTACAAGTTCTGGATGTAGTTATTGGAATAGATAATCTTTTTCGCGGACGCGAAGTTGATGATAACCATGTCGTGGATCAAATTTTTGAATATACGGTAGAACTTTGTAAATGATCGAACAAATCATCCTTCTTGAGTAATGGATATGAATTTTGATCGTCAATTTACTTAATTCACGGTAATCAATAACCATCAAACTCACAAGCACCTTAACTCTCTTTCTTATAGATTTTTACACACCAAAAGCTTCCAAGCTTTTATCACCAGCTTATTCACTAAAGACATAATTAAGAACTTGAAATGATCTTTAAGGTAATCAGCAACTAAAATATAAGCTTCCAACATCTTAAACAAGTTGATTAAACAAGTTGATTGTCAGATAGCTTATACAAGTAGCTTATGCTACAGTGAAACGAATTTGGATTTTTTTATGAAAACGGAAATTGAAGGACAAGGTAAAGTAAAGTTGCAATGAAATGGAAATTAACAGGAAATTAAACTTGAAAATGTATTTAAATTGCATAAAATGTAAATTGCATTAATATTAAATTTTGGAACTCAAAATATCATTACAATAATTTTGGAACAAAAACTAACAAATCCTAATACAATCTATTTATAGAGCTAGCAGAATCATTATAGAATTTGAGCTTTTCGACAATCTCATTGCATAATCATGCCAAAACATATTAGTTGTAAAGAGACAACTGAGGTTCTTTTTCGACAATCTCATTGCATTATATATCATGCCAAAACATATTAAAGCCCCACAAGGCCGAAAAATCTATGCAAAATTAAAAGTGAATCAAGCCTTAATCTTTGAAGCTTTAAAGATCCAAAATTCGCCTTAGCGTGAGGATATACGTCTTTGGCTAATAAAACTACCGATAAGGTGGATAATAATCGTAAGTCCTAATCTCTTCTCGTAAATTTGTGAGTTAATGAACCAACACAAATTTAAAATTAGATTTCAGTTTTAAAAAGGGTGTTTGGGATTGTATGTTTTATGGGTGTTAATAGAAACTGAGTAGGTATTTAAGGCTACTCTTGTGTTTGGTGCTGAATTGGTGTGTCTAGTGTTGAAAATTGCTTAACTTGTAACTTTAAACACGTGAACTAAATCTTTGCTTAAAACAAGTTAGTTATAGGTTTTTATGAACTGAAACTTGGTCATCACTTAGATATCATGCTTAACTAGGTATGTATGCCTTTGAGACCTGATCTTCAATTTGCTATATGTATGTGTGCTCGGTATCAAACTCGGCCTACTGAGTTACACTTAGCTACTATTAAACGGATCTTTTTGTATATTAAAGGAACCGTTAATCGGGAACTTTGGTATTCGAAGGATTCAGAATAATGGTCTTGATCCGGAATGTTCTGCTGATCGGGAATGTTGAAGATTCCGGATGAAGGCTTTGATCCGGAATAATTAATTATTCCGAATAAAACTCTTTGATCCGGAATGTTGAAGATTCCGGATGAAACTCCTTGATCCGGAATATCTTCCTTGATCCAGAATAAAGCTTTGATCCGGCCTCCTTTTATAGTTTTAAGGAGCCTTGTACAAAAAGCTAAGATCAACTATTTTAGGAAGAGACATAAGATAAACATACTCAAATAACTTATTGACTAAATCTTTTAAACACTTAAGAATATATTCTGAATTCTTATCTTCATATTTTGTTCACTTGGGATCTTTAGCAACAAAATGTAGCCCTCATGCCTTGTTAGGGCCTTTCGGACTCGCCAATCTTCGCATCCCGCTTCAATAAGTTATGCCTTGGCTTCGTCCTCACAAACTCTATTGAAATCACCCCATTCGTGGTCAGTTCACGAATCATGCTATGTCTAACACCTAGGTGTCTAGACTTACCATTGTACATCTGGCTATATGCCTTAGCCAATGTAGCTGCAAAAACATAAAACCCACTTACTTTTTAAGATCAAACTCAATAAAATGAAATTTAGAACTTTGAATCAATAAGAGAAGAAAGAAAGATTAAATGGAAACTTGTATTAATGAATAAGATTCAAACAAACAAAATGGAAAGATTAACTTACAAGATTCTTGAATTAAAAGGACAAATGAAAAATCACCAAACACCCCAATAGTGTTGGTGATGCTACGAAATAGGAGAAAACCAAACAGAAAGAAAATTGGTCCAAAAATGTGAATGGGGGGAGTGTTTTGAAAAATGCAACGAAGTGAATTCAGAGTCAAAGATGGTATCGATCTTAAAGAAATATGACCACTTATTACAAACGAGATTTTGGCGTGATCGACGACATAAGTAGGTATGTCATCGAACTTGCATCAATACAATACACAATGACACAATTAGGCGCCCTGGATCAATTTTTTTCATCTCTGTATAACTTGTACATTTGTCAAATAAGGGATTATATATATCAAAAGCCCAGTTTAAAGATGCGACCCAAAGTCATTTGGAGCCAAATCTACCACTTAATTATATGACGATTCATGACATGTAAGTTAAACATATTGTCAGTTTGTCGCATAGCTTGATGAACATGATACTAACTAGTATATGCATGATACAAAATCATATTGGTTGTTATAATTATTAACATGCTTCATATAGCATATTTTCTCAAATAAATCAGTATATACCTGAAAAATAACTACCAATTTACACGCTTGACTAATGAGGGTGACAAAATGTGGTCAGCACAACCATGTTGCCCGTTTGTTTTTTTTTTTTTTTTAAAGCCTCTTCTAGCCTCTTTTGTCTGCAAACCTCTGGAGGCGCGCAGAGGTATTTGTTTGTTTTTTCAGACATAAATGCCATGAAGCACTTCTCCCCTCTTCAACCATGAATACATCTCCTTTCCTCTTCTTCTCACTTCTTCCCACTTATTCAACACTCACATCCCACCATCACCTTTAATATTTGTTTGCGTTTTTTTATATTTTTATATTTTTATACCGAAATGATTCACTTCGTATTTTTTCACGTTTTTATATGTTTTATGCTTTTTTCATTTTTTTTCGTGTTTTACTTTTTTGTCAATTTTGCACGCTTTTGTACGTTTTTCTATATTTTCGTGCATTTTTACGCTTCCGTTCATTTTCGTTCTATTTTTTCACGTGTTCATACGTTTTCGTTTGTTTCGTAAGTTTTTAAGTTTTATACATTTTCGTATATTTTAATTTATTTTTTACGTGTTTGTATACTTTTATATGTTTTTTTTAGGTATTAGCGTTTTCAGCGCTACAAAATACGAACACAATGTATGAAAACGTAAAAATCATACAAAATGTACAAAAACGTAAAAATTGACAAAACGTACGAAAACATACAAAATAACTAATGAAAAATATAAAAAGAAAAAGAGTGGGAAAGAAGTACTTCAAGATTATAAAAAACAAACGGTCTTTTTTGTGTAGATGAGTACTTTAAATGCACCTCTTCTTCCTGTAGACATGCTTTGTAGATGAAGAGGTAAAACCGCGGAAAAAAACAAACGAAGCCTAAGTTTTTCTCTTGATTCTGTCTACAACCGGAGATTTTAATGTAAGAAAGAGATTATATATTATTAAATATATTATTATTATTTGATGCAAATGTAGAAGTGATAATTGTCTGTTTATTATTGAGACTAATATGCATTACATATATAGCCTAAGGGATAACTATCAACCCTTGTTTACAGCTCATCTAAATGTACATATAAGGAAAGTCTAATCAATTACTATGTGTACAACTAATCATAAGATAATCACAGCTAACACTCCCCGCAGTTGGAGCGGGTGGACACCAAACGCTCAAACTGGAACAAAACTCCTCAAACAATGCAGAAGGCAGACCTTTAGTGAAAATGTCTACGTACTGATAGCGGGAAGGAACATGAAGAACACGGACCTGACCAGCAGCAACCAAATCACGAACAAAATGTATGTCAATCTCAATATGCTTTGTACGCTGATGTTGAACCGGATTGCAAGAAAGATACACTAGACAAGCGTAGCGAAAGATAAAGGAGTATGCAGTTCACGGAGTAAATTCCGTAACCAACAAGTCTCAGCAACGGCATTGGCAACACCGCGATACTCTGCCTCTGCACTTGAACGAGAAAGTGTTGGTTGACGTTTAGAGGACCATGAGAGTAAGTTGTTGCCAAGAAACACACAGTAACCAGAAGTGGACCGCCTAGTAGTAGGACAACCATCCCAATCCGCGTCTAAATAAGCAATCAAAGATGTAGTCGAAGAAGCAAACAACTATAACCCATAATCCAAAGTACCCTGAGTATAAAGGAGTATACAGTTCACGGAGTAAATTCCGTAACCAACAAGTCTCAGCAACGTCATTGGCAACTCCGCGATACTCTGCCTCTGCACTTGAACGAGAAAGTGTTGGTTGACGTTTAGAGGACCATGAGAGTAAGTTGTTGCCAAGAAACACACAGTAACCAGAAGTGGACCGCCTAGAAGTAGGACAACCAGCCCAATCCGCGTCTGAATAAGAAATCAAAGATGTAGTCGAAGAAGCAAACAACTGTAACCCATAATCAAAGTACCCTGAATATATCTCAAGATCCTTTTAAGAGCCAAAAAATGAGGCTCTCGAGGATCATGCATGTAAAGACAAACCTGCTGAACGGCATAAGAGATATCTGGTCTTGTAAATGTTAGATACTGGAGACTGGAGAGAACCTGCAAGACTCCGGTATAAAGTTGGATCGGACACCGGATCTCCATCACTACCTATCTTAGAGTCAGTATCAACAGGAGTCCAACTAGGATTACAAGTAGTCATGTGTGCCCTCTTAAGAATCTCGACAGCATATTTCCGCTGAGATAAGAATAACCCAGCAGAATCCCGTGTCACAGAAATACCCATAAAATAACTAACAGAACCCAGATCCGTCATAGAGAACTCCTGATGTAAAGAAGTAATGATCTGTTGTAAGAAATTCTCAGAAGAAGCTGTGAGTACGATATCGTCAACATATAACAACAAGTAAGCTGTATTCATCCCGTTCCTGTAATAAATAAAGATGAGTCACAACGACTATGATGAAACCCAACACGAGTAATAAATGATGCAAATCGCTGAAACCAAGCTCGAGGTGCCTGCTTAAGCCCATAAGATCTCTGTAATAAACACACATAATTAGGATTCTCAGAATCGCAAAACCCTGGAGGCTGATGCATATAAACTGTCTCAGATAAATCTCCATGTAAAAAGGCACTCTTGACATCTAGTTGATGAATTGCGCAATGTCTAGAAGCCGCCAAACTAAGAACAGTCTGTATCGTCCCGGGTTTAACAATCGGACTAAAAGTCTCATCAATATCAGCTCCCTCTATCTGTGTACTACCATTTTCCACAAGACGAGCCTTGTAGCGACTAAGGGTACCATCTGCCAAATACTTGTGACGAAAAAGCCACATACAACGAACAATGTTGGTGTCCGTAGGCCAACGTACCAAAGTTCAAGTGTTATTTTTAATAAGCGCATTATATTCATCACGCATAGCATTTTGCCAATTTGGATCATGAAAAGCATCTCGATAAGACTTTGGTAACGGTGAGATAGTAGACACACGACAATTATACTTTGGATTAGGATGATTAGTCCCGACACGAAAACGTGTGACCATGGGATGAACTGAGACAGGGTTAGGGTTTTGAGGTGGATCAGGTATGATAATAGGTGATTGAGCCACATGTTCGGTTTGGGTCATGACAGATTGAGTTAGGGTAGGCGTTTCTTGTTGGACCACGGACGTGGATGGGAGTGGTGAGTAGGCTTGATTGTCGGTGGTTTGAACTTGGGTTGATGATACTGGTTTGGGTGTTGTAGGTAATGGGGTTGCATTAGTGTGGTGTTGGATCGGGGCGAGTGATGGGTTCAGGTGGGAGTTGGACAGCGGGAGTGACGGGAATTGATGGTAAGATCATATCGGGTATGTCATCTAAAAAGGTATATGTAGGTGGTAAGGCGGGTTGAGTCGACCCATAAGGAAAAACGGTCTCATCAAATGTAACATGACGAGAAATGATGATCTTATTTGTTTTTAAATCAAGACAACGATACCCACGATGATTAGAAGCTTGTCCTAGATAGATTGAAGGTGTGGCGTGTGGCTCAAGCTTGTGGTCGGTGTGAATGTGAGGGTAACATAAACACCCAAAGGTACGTAAAAGGCTATAGTCGGGATTTGTTCCAAACAAGCGGGTTTAAGGTATTTCATTTTTAATGGCACTAAAGGGTAAAAAGTCTAATAGGTGAGTGGCCACATTGAGGGCTTCTACCCAAAAAGTAGGTGGAAGATTGGCTTGAAAAAGTAAGGTTCGAATGAGGTTATTGATTGTGTGAACCATGCGTTCAGACTTACCATTTTGTTGGTATGTTTTTGGACATGAAAATCAAAATTGAATGTCGTCTGCAAAAAGTTTATGAAGGTTACGGTTGTCGAATTCACCACCATGATCACACTGAAATGAACGAATTTCACACCTAAATTGCGTACGAACATAGGTATGAAACAATACAAACTTAGACACAACATCGGATTTATTAAGTAAAGGATAAACCTACACAAACTGCGAATAGTGATCTAAAAACAAAACATAGTATTTAAACCCTGAAGACTCGGTATGGGTGAAGTCCACACATCCGAGTGAATAATATCAAAACAAGAAGCAACGACAGTATTAGAACTGACAAACGGAAGCCTCAAAACTGTACGAATGGTAGCCGGTTTAACCACCAGACTAAATGTCTCATCACAATCAATACCCTGCTGTTGACTTCGTCCGTTGGCAACAAGACGAGCCTTATACCTGCTTAATGAGCCATCTGCATGAAACTTATGTTTGAAAAGCCACATAGAACGAACAACGTTAACGTTAGCTGGTCGAGGCATTATACATGCTTTTGGTCAGGTAAAAAGATTCGTTGACGTATGTCTAATCGAATTGATCTGGTTTAACTATGCGACTCAGTCGTTCTTTGGTGGAAACAAAAGTTGTGTCGTTGTAGTATATTAAAAATGTGCAAAGACTCAAAAGTAAATGGCGGTAAATTAAATCTAAACTAATTAAAAGTAAGGTTGCAATATTAAAAACTTTGAAAAGTAAATTGATTAAATGACTTAAAATTAAAGCGTGACGAGAATTAAAATTTGACAAAGTATTAAAATGTGAACTTAAAAATTAAACAAGACAAAATACTAAAACAAACCTACCATCGGAATACATTGCGATCGGAAACCTAATCGGAATGTACCTTACCTTTCTGATCGGAAATTGGCCTCGTCGGAATATACTAACCTTCCAATCAGAATGTGGTGAGAATCCCCTTGGTCGGAATATACTCTCGTCGGAATAACAAATCGGAATAAGGAGTGGACTCCTGGTCGGAATGCTGTCACCACCTGACCTGATCAGAATACCACTAGACACCCCTGATCGGAATACCAATAAACACCCTAGATCGGAATATGGTGGGAATCCCTTTGGTCGGAATGCCCAATCGGAATCCTAGTAGGAATCCTAAACCCTTTTCCGACCAAGCAACAAGAGCGCTGGTCGGAACAATAAACCCTTTTCCGATTACGTAGATCGGAATACAGTAGAAATAACACAAAATAAGCACAACTAATAAGCTATTAATCAAATAAGCACACAACGAAAAACTTAATGAAAACCGTATGAGAAAAAGCTAATAAGCTAAAATTTAAAGACTTTTAAATACACGAAATGAAAAAGGCGTACGAAATCAAACTTTTATATAAAAATAACTTTTATAAAAACTTTAGAAACTTAAAGATAAACACAAATAAGCTATAAAAATCAATAATCCAAAACAATCAAAAGCATAAAAACATAACCTTTAATCAAATAAGCAACACAAAAAGCATGTAAACAATGAGATTAAAGCATGGAAAGAAAGGTAGATGAGAGATTAAACAAGAAAAGTAAGAATTCAATAAAGATAAAAGTAACTTACTTGGAAATTAAAGTGAAAGACAAGGTAATTAAAGTGCAATAAGGTAAATGTGCAAGTAAATAAAATGGAAGAAATAGTGTGTCAAACTATCCAACAAAAACTAACTAATGAAATCTTAATCTATATATAGGGGAGGTTAAGGAATGCTTAGGAAGCTTCCTCCCTCTTTCATTTCTTCTTAATTGCAAGCTTAGGTCCTTCTCTTCTTAATCTTTTGTTAATTGCACCATTAGTCCTTAAACCTTTTAATCTTCTTAAATCTTGGACTTTAATGACTTTTGGCTCGGGATTTCTTTGGACTCGTCTTTTAATTCTTCAATAAATAAGACTTGAGTTCTTCGGCTTTTAGTAAACTTCCGTCTTTTGACTTTTTCTTCGATAAATCTTCAGAATTGGTCTTGGACTTCCGTTCTTTTTGCACTCTTGACTTCCTGACTTCATCTTTCATCTTTTTCTTCAATAAAAGCCCGTAAATGCCCGCATTTTCTCCCCTTTTCACAATTTCGTCCTAATCACAACAAAAACACAAACCACGCATAATTCTGACATAAAAGACATAAATACACGTTTTGGCTCGGTTATTATTGTAATTAAGTGGTAAAAATGATGGGTGTTTACACACCTATCAAATCCCCTACACTTGACCATTGCAATGTCCTCATGCAATGCATTAGTTACAAAGCACGTTTACACTTTTCATCATAATTAATCCATGTTGGCCTTTATTAAAGAGATATAAAATTACGAACATTCGAAGTAAAGAAATCAAAAGCATACCTTGGGTTTCGGAAATGTCATGAATAATCATCATTCTCAAGTTTTCACTTTCTCCAAACCAAGCTTAAAAACGAGACCATTGTTATTATAAGTTAGCAAACCAACACGAAATCATGTGGGCCAATTATTCACTTAGACTCCCTTATTCCTAGGGGTATCTCTTATATTTTATTGTTGTCTTGAATGATCACGAGGATGCATTGTTGACTTATTTCGATAGTTTATTAGGCCGAAAATAAAGTGAACGATTTAATCAATAGTTAGCTGAAGGACAAAATCTTTTAAAACTGCTTCTCGGGACCTCATAAAGTTCATATCTTGGCATAACTCGCTTCGCGATCTGAGACCTTTCTCGGACCGATATTTGGCAGCGACTTCATACTTCAAACCTTGAGAGACGTTCATATAGGAATTTCTTCACTTGAAGTTTTGAGAGATTCATACTTGGACCACGACTTCTTCATTTTTCTCCAATCTTTATTTTGGATTTTGATATACAACGATCCGCCTCCTTTTTGGACTTGGCTTTATTTATCCTCATACCTTGTTAGGGCCTTTTTGGATAGACTTCTCCATGACTTTTGGTGAGTATTTTGCTTTTCGTCGTGTGTCTCGATCCTTCATATTGATTTTCGATAAATGATTCTTCACATCACTTTGGATCTTTAGCAACAAAATGTAGCCCTCATGTCTTGTTAGGACCTTTTTGGACTCGTCAATCTTCGCATCCCGCTTCCATAAGTTATGCCTTGGCTATGAACTCTAATCCATACCGAGCAACTTTAAACGATCTTGGGCTAGAAGCTAAGCAACTTTTCAAATCGTACAACCTTATTTATTGCAAATAAATTTATTAGCAAGCGATGGGAGAATAGGCTTATAATTAACTCACATAAATTCACGAAAGAATACCGAACTTATAATTGACTCTATCATCTCTCTTTCTCCACAGTTTAAAATCTCAAGGAATGAGACTCGTGGATGCTTAGCCTATTAAATCAAAGTTTTGGGTTTTCGAGTCGCCTATAGGATCTTGCAAATTCTTGGACATTTTCAAGTTTAGAAATCACATTTTAAAGTTCCCTTGATAAACGACTCTCTAGGATCAATTATAGGAACTTGCGAAAAGTTCTTGTTCTTAACCCGTGAGAGTTAAGACTTTCGCGTTTTATAGCTCCCTATATAAAAGCCTAGCAAAACTTGACTTAAACATGTTAAGGATACTAGCTAGAGTAACTTAAGATAAGTAAACTCGGGTTGAGTCAAAAGATTCACAACGTTTGAAAATTAAAACCACTTTATTGAAATTTATTCTAGCAAAGAAAGAAAATAACTATACAAAGGGAAAAACTAATAGGCCAAAATAGATCAAAAATTTTGAAAAATGTCGAAAAATTGATTTTCCGGTTAAAATGAAGACAAATACAAGGAAAAGGCCACTTAACTTTGATAGAAGTCCCCCCTACACTTATTATAAACATTGTCCTCAATGTTTAAGCATGTGGGAGTAAACTCCCCTACACTTAGGACATTGTGCACGTTGTTTAAATCTCGCTAAGGAAATGACAACTAAAGAGATTCCTATTTTAATATTGAGAAATATAAAATAGTGAATCGAAAAGAGTTTAGGATAGAACCGGGAAGAAGGGAACACGGAATCATGGGTCGTCAAGAATCATCAAGAGTGGATCATTGAGCGCTCGAATCCCTGAATAGTAGAAGAGAGGAAATAGCAAACACCAACGGGTCTCCCCTACACTTAGGATAAAGAAAGCGAAAAGATAGATACATGGGTTGCCTCCCAAGAAGCGCTTGATTTTTGATTACCGAGTCGTGAGCCTGACTCGAACTTGATTAGCATAGGACGAAGCATGAAACATATCCACCGGGATAAAAGACATAGTTTTCGTCCATCAAATAGCACAAGCTTAAGGCGAACAAGGCAAGCCAAAGAAGAGTAGGCAAGGTTCCCTTAAGCAAAGACGGAGCACGGTGGAAGCAAGGGTGAAGTGGTGCAAGCAGATTTCCATAAGTTCCAAAGATACTTCCTTTTATTTCATCAGACGGATACTGAGATGGCTGAAGAATATTGTACCGGGGTCGAACACGTTTTCCTTTAAGGGAAAATAGCACTCAGGCTCAGCAGAGTTTGAAGATGATCCGCGAAGAAGATGCACAACCTCGTCCTCAGAAGGTGGACAAAGAGGTGTTAAATCATACGTGCTGCGGATGTTGGTGTCGACCGGTTGCTTCTCCTTTGAAATAATTTTCTTCAAATCCAAAGTAGGATCAAGACGATAATCATCAAAGTCCAAAGAAGGTGCATCACTTTCATGAGGGAAGTAAGTATTAAGAAAAGTTGAAAAGTCTTCCTCAAATGAGTAATTGTCCAAAGTAGGATCAAGTGATGGCGGAGGATCTTCATCATGTGAATAATCACTCGAAAGAGTATCGGCCTCATCAAAATCATCATAAGTGGGCAGGTCGGGATACTCAGAAGTAAGGTCATCAAAATCATCCGAATCTGAGCTAGAATCATCATCATAAGCATCAAATATCGGTGGAGAATCATAAATAGGAGAAGGTTCCAAATTGGATAGAGAATGATCCACATCATCTTGAAAAAGTGGATTATCAATGCAAGATTCGAATAGAGGATTGTTGTAGACGACAAAATCATCAAGCACATTAATCATATTCATGGATTCTCTTACATAGGTTTTGCTTGTAAGCTTCCCCATTTTGAACACTTGTTGTTCATTCCCGACCCTTAAGCTTAACTCACCTTCGGCAACATCAACTAGAGCTCGTCCGGTTCTCAAGAATGGCCGACCAAGTATTAAAGGAATACGAGGGTCCATTTCATAATCAACAACGACAAAGTCGACCAGGAAAGTAAAGGTGCCAACTTTAATGAACACGTCTTCGGCAATACCAACGGGGTAAGCGAGAGTGCGATTAGCAAGTTCAAGAGTCATCCTTGTTTGAGTATGGTCGGGTAATGATAGTGTTTTCCAAACACTTAATGGCATAAGATTAATACTGGCCCCGAGATCAGCTAGGGTAGTAAATTCTTCGGTTTTGTTAAAGAGGCAAGGCAACACAAAACGACCGGGATCTCCAAGATTTTCTGGAAGTTCTTTAAGAATAACTGCAGAACAGTTTTCATTTAAGCGTGTGTTGGCGAGCTCAATCAACTTATCCTTCTTGTTAAGCAATTCCTTGAATGCTTTCACGAATTTCGGCATGTGGACAAGTGCTTCAACAAGGCTAATGTTGATGTTCATTTGAGAGAGCATCTTCACATAGCTCGACACTTGACAGTCATTCTTGGTTAGCTCGTTGGTCTTGCCTAAGCGAGAAGGATAAGGGATATTGGGTTTGGGTGGTGAAGGTGTAGGTGTAGGTAAAGGTTGAGATGTTGAAGGGTCCTTCCTAGGTACATTTTCATGACGAGGCGGAGACGGTAATGGTGCACTAATACTAGGTGTAGGAGGAGTAGGGATAAATGGTGGTGGAGGAGGTGTAGATGATGGGGGCGGGATAGGTGGTCCTACTATGGTAACTCCACTACGGGTAGTAATAGCACTCACATTTGCTCGCGGATTTGTGACGGTGTTTGAAGGTAGAGAACTCGATGTAGAAGGTTGAGCGGCGGGCAAGAAACTAGCAAGCATATTCTTCAAATCATTGGTTTGATTGCTGAAGGAGGTATGAATATTATCTCGAAGCTCGGATCTAATGTCATTTCCTTGCTTGGTGATATCTCCTTTTAAATTGATAATTTGGCTCTGCGGATTCTTGATTTTCTCTCCTCGGGTTCTCATCAAAGCTTCAACATCGGGGTTAATGGGTGGGGCTTGTTGAGTGGGTGGGTGATAAGGATTAGAAGCTCTTGGTGGGATTTGGTTGCTTCTATTGTAGTTGTTGGCGGGGTTTTGGTTTTGAGGAGAAAAACCGGGTGAAAGGTAGTTGTTGGACCGGTAACTCAGCAAATTTCGATCCCCTTGTGGTCGAGCTTGGTAATTTTCCGGTGAATAATTACCATAAGCTACATACACATTTTCCGGATTTCCTTGAGTAGAAGGACAATCGGTGTATGCGTGAGGACCGCCACATGTTTTACAAGAATTAGCAACCGCTTTAACTTGTTGTTGTTGGTTTGTAGCGAGAAGCAAGATATTTTTGTTCATTTCAGTCATCATGCGGGTGAATTCGGTCATATCAGGGCTTGCTAAAGTAGAGGAAACATTGACTCTCGGGTTGTTCCTTGAAGAAGCGGAGGAATCCCAGTTTTTGTGGTGAGTAGTCATGTTTTCAATAAGCTCTGTACAATCCTCGGGTCTCCTTTTCATGAATGTGCCACCGGCGGCTGCATTAATCGTATCACGATCTCGAAAAGTCAAACCGTTGTAGAAAGTATCAATTAAAGTTACGGGAAGCATGTTGTGGTTTGGACAACGATCAATCAAGACATTATATCTTTCCCAAGCATCAAAAAGAGATTCATCAGGTTCTTGCATGAAACCGCTGATTTGATTGTGTAAAACCCGCTTTAAAAGTCCACGAACATTAATTACGTACAATCACAGATTTAATTTAAAAGTTACGTAATTATTTATTCAGATAATAAATGAAAGTGTTAATTCAAGTATTACGAAAGTATTATTCATTCAGGAAATAAAAAAAATTTACGACATAATATATTTACGAGGATTAATTTACGAACACGTACGCAATGTTTAAAGTCCACAAATATAAATATCACGCAGTCTCAGTTTTAATAAATATCGTGACGTAATTTAATTATTTAGAAAATAATTATTAGTAAATAATTTACTTACTAGCTATTCCGTATTAAGTGTGTATTCATTTTCAGGAAATAAATAAACTTATGATGGGACCTAAAACACGCAAACGCAAGTTAATGTATAAACGAAATGAAAATATGAAACATTGGTGTTGGTTCCTATTGGGCCGCAGCTTAGAAACCAGTAGGGATAAGTGGGCTTTGAGCCCATTAAGCTAGTACCAAAAAAAACGGGGGTTACCCATTTTTGGTCAAGCTGTAAACAAAAAAAAAAGAAAGAAAGAAACGAGTAGGGTTTTGTCCCTAGTCTGTCGCCAGCCAAAACCAAAGAGAAAAGAGACGGAACTTTGTTTTAATACAGATTCGTGCAGTGTTATGGGTTTTCTTAATCATGATCATTGGTAAGTCCTCTTCTTTTCTTCTTTTAGATCACGAACTCAGAAAGAAAAAAAAATGAATCAAGATTATATGATTTCTGATTTTTTTTCAACATGTTGGTTAATGAGGACTAGTTGAATCACGAAGAACCGAGAGCCCAAGGCGCTCGGTGCATTGCTGTTCGAACCAACCGAGACCACAGCAAGGTCTCGGTGGTGTTTGTCTAACCGGCGCAGCCTGGAACAAACAGGGGGGGCTTGTTTCTCTTGGTGTAATCGAGACCTAGTGTCTCGGTGGCCCTTTCTCTGCCCAGCCGTGACCCACACAGGGGCGGCTTGGGGCTGTTATCGACCAACCACAACTAAGAGAACCCATCAGGGGTGTTTGTTAATGATACGGTGAGTAAATAGATTAAACAGGGGGTGTTTGGGATTACTGGGCAGTTAGGGGCTGTTTGGATCTGTATTAAAAAAAATAAAAACTAGCAGTGGGAACCAGTTACAAACTAGCAGTGGGAACCATTTAAAACTAGCAGTAGGAACGGATTTAAAACTAACAGTGGGAACTTTATAATATAGGCAGTGGGAACATTAGTAATAGCAGTGGGAACTTATATAAATTGTAATCAAATTATTTTATAAATAAGCTTTTAAAATAAAGTTAAATAAAATGGTTATTTTATTTATTTAATTAGTAAGACAAATTTATTTTAACGTTGTTCTTTTAACTAATTAAAGGTCGGATTTAACTATGATTCAATTAATTATTATTTCAGAAAAACTAAATTTGGGAATCTTTCTATTTATAGCAGGTTGCTATTTATAGTAATATTATTATGTTGGAGTACATGTTTTACGGTAATCAGACAGAGGATACGTTAATCAGGAGTAATAATATGAGAACAGTCAGAATTTACCAGTTTATCCATAAAACGTAATACAAGAATAAAATAAATTAATTTAAGAACAGATAAAAATCAGTAACAGTAAACAATAATCAGTCAACTCATTTCACGTCCCTTATTTATGTAGTAACCGGGAAGTCGGAGTAGATCTTTCAGCTTTCGTTTCTATTTCATTACTGGACACGAGGTACGGATTTTCGTCCTTTCAGTAAGGACTTCCTTTCTATGCATGATTAGGATTCCCCGTCTTCAGCCAAATGTTTTTCCCCAGTATATGTTTAAGTTTATCAGTAATCATGTTAATAACTAAATAAATTGCCTGAGCATTATATACAAGCACGACCAGTTTATGTACTAGTTACGGAGGTACCGTAACCACGGCACTAGAGGCACCGGTGTCGTGACTCACATGCAGGAGAGTGATATCCTGCATCGTCCCACTCAGCTCAGCTTGGCCATTTTATTAGTATTATTAGTGGGGCGTATGGATGCATCCTAGGCTTATATGTGTTACAAGTTATCAGGGTGAATGTGGTGTGTGTTCTACATCCTTCACATTGGAGCTGATCCCTCCACCCAGCACAGTTATTTAGAGGTCACCCCTCTATAGCATGATGAGGTCACCCCTCCAATTATTCATGCACGGTTGTTACAGCACGTGACCTATATAAGCTCTGGCAAATAAAATACAGTAAATGCATGTTTTCAGAATTAATAGTTATATTTCAGTATCAGTATATACGAACCAGGTTTCTCAGATTTTATGCAGAGTTCTACCACATGTTACATATCATTCTTACAGCTTCAGTATTCTATCGCCTGTTTCATTCAGTATATTCTTATCATGTTTTATATCCGTTCACTGAGCGTTATGCTCAGCCGTACTTCCTTTCATGTTCTAACGGCAGATACACCAGGACGCTTTTAGGATTCTAAGAGCACATGCATTTGGGATGGAAGCTATCCAAACTTCTTATTTTATGCACTTACATTATTCTGCTTATTTGGACATTGTTTAGTCCTTTCTTTCAGTATTTTACTTTTCATGTTTTGAGCTTGGTTGGATTACCGATGTTTGATTCCGGTATTTCCGTTATGGTCATTTAATGTTTTAGTACATTTACCTTATGCTTTGATGACACGCCATAAATACACGTAACGGTCCACTTATCCAAGTGGGGTGTTACAATTATGGTATCAGGGCTATAGGTTCGACCTGTAGGCTCTAAAACTTGACCTGTGACTAGTGGGTAGTCACCAGGAACTTCCCAGATCTTGGCGTTGTTATCTTTCATGTGTCTCATGCATTTATTAGTCAGTTTTCTTCAATTATCAGTCATTTTCTTAATGTTTTTGACTAGGTAAAAGGTTGGTACAGGACTGGCCATATTTAGTCGCATGTGCTTTTCTGCGAATTTTTGTTTTGGTGAACCGACCCATAGGCGTTCACCCTTGCTCGTTCAGATTTTTGTATTGGTGAACCGACCCAACGGCGTTCATCCTTACTCTTGACAGATTCATGTTTTCATTCGAATATTACTTGGTGAACCAGCCCATATACGTTCACCAATGTTCAGATCAAATTTCATGTTTTTCAGTTTAATGTTATTTTGTGAACCGATCTATAGTTGTTCACCTTTGTGATATCATGACGTTTCATAAAATCTTGACAAATATGAATTGGACTACAACCAACCACATTTAGTCCCAGATTGTACATTTCTATTCATGACAGTTCTCAGAAAATTTTGACAAGTATGGATCGAAACATAATCGCCCATACCTAGTCACATGCTTCCTACTTTGAATACTATGGATTAAACCATAACTACCCACATCAATTGATGTTAAAACTTAGTTGATTATTCTTCTATGTTCTTTGTATCAGTTAAGTTTGTACTCTCAAGTGGATGTCGTTTTTATGCTGATTAAGTTCATGTCTCTTTATGAGGATTACGTTTTCAGCAAGGCGATGATGTTTTCATGCTAAGATACATAAGAATTATAGTAAAGTCCTATTTCATGATAAATCATGTTCTGGTCTTTATCAATCATGTCCTTATACTGAACATTGATGAAACTCCGTTTAATCATACTTTTCAGCCTCTAAACAACCAGCATTAAGTCTACGCAGGAATTACCAGGCTATCATGTTACTCATTTTAGTTCAATCTACTACCGTTTAAATTAATTTATTTCTTTGATCATGTGAAACAATTGATACCAGTATCGATCATCCCATAAAATTCCACCAGTGCCATGTACAGTATTTCATGTGTACTCCATGTATAGTGTCTCAGATATGCTCAATTTGCAGTATTCATTTGTACTCATGTACAGTAGTCTAGGAGTACTCCAGGTACCCTACTCCATGGATATTGCTAATCGATCCTTAATCATCTTAGACGTTTCCACTTGTCGATATTCTACCAGGTGCTGATGCTGCTCGTGAGTTGAAGATTTTACCAAATGCTGATGCTGCTAACACTCTGAAGACCACACAGATGCTGATGCTGCTGATACTTTGGAAATCTCTCAAGACGCTAATGCCGTTCATACTATGAAGACTCTGCAGAACAAGGACGAAAAATATAAATTTGAAATTCTTGACAAGAATAAATTTCAACCATCAAACACTACCATTCTATTCCATGCTCTTACCTTCTCAGTTAGATGTCACACGTTACTCAGCTAATCTTTCAGTCGGAATAGTTGCATGAATCACGGTCATGATAATGACCGTAAATTGACAGACAAAGCAGTATTGACAACCACCATGCTTATAATTAATTAGTCAGTAACATCGGGACTCCGGAACGGACGTAACCAGAAGTACAGGGGGTCAGTAGTCTAGCCGGTCCGCCAATCCTAGCAGTTACCAAAAAATTTTCCGCCTTTTCCAGGTTCATCCATTAAAATACATGTCCTGACAACAGTCAAGACACAATTCTCAAGTATCGTTTCAAAAGACACTAGGACACCAGTCATGATACACGTCATACGAATATATCTCAGAGTACGAGTCAGAACTCCTAACTCTAGTATGTTTCCAAGCGAGACCCTCAGTAATTCAGGGTACCTTTCAGAAAGGGGTATACCCATTCTATTATGCCACGCATAAATCAGATCATTTAAAATTCAGTCACCACCACTAAAATGTTATTCAGATTAAACAAATAGTATTCATTCTGTGAGGTTACAGACGAACACATTCAGTGAAAGTCGCCACAGTACCACCCATGTTTATTAAGTTCTCCTTTCAGTTAACGACGAGATCCGTCTTACTAAATCCCATATATATTCATTATATTTTGCCAGAAAAATCAGTACAAATTGTTTCTGCCTTACAAGCGCGTGACTTATCAGTCCATAACTACGAAGACTTTTAGCTACCAGTTATAAATTTCACTTCTAAAATTCCTTGAATCCATGATCAGCAGATTATACAAAAATTTCCAGATGTCATTCCAGAAATTCCTTCCTAACTACGAGACATAATTTAACATCGAGCTCGTCTCAAGAATAGTGCCTGTTTCCAAAACTCCGTAGTCCAGAGTTGCATCTAAGTTAAAAGGGTTGCAGTAGTTGCTGCAAGAATTACCGGAATGACGCTTTATTCGCCCTGGCGCACCACCAGGAAGTGCACCGTTCTGCCTATCAGGGAGAAGGTGTATCTGATCTACTATGAGGTCTTAAACATTTTCCTGAACAATTTCCGATCATGCTACCATCAGTGGTGAGAGAAGAACATGATGTTTTTTTTCAGATTTCTGTTGAATACGTCATAGTCCCTATAAAATTTTGACGTATACGTCTGGGCTCCCAAATGCCCCAACTATAGAATGAAATGTATGAATAAATTTTTATGGCTTCGCAGACAAAATCGTCAATATGTTCTTTGATAACAGTCTGATATTCTAAATTCTAAAGAAGAACACGATAATCATCTTCTCACAGTTGTATAGATTCTCTGATAGGAGAAAGATCATATACGCAGCCTTCTAGATATGAATCCTTGTAGAACAAGGTGGTATTTCTGGACCACACTATTTCAGTAGAAAGGAATTTCAGACAATCTCGCGAAGGTGAAGGCCATCACCAGATGGTCACGACCGACGCCGGTGAACCAAGTACAAAATTTCTAGAATTCAGTTGGCTACTACCGCAGAAATTGCTGAAAGTCCTCTTAATTAGCTTTCTATGGCTAAGCCTTCACATAAAGGAGAGGACCTACACTAAAATTTTGTATTCCATAAGATCCTACGCTACGAGGGATCTATTTTACCCAGACTCAAATTCTTTCATGTCTAATCACTCATATTCCACCAGAAGGTACCGTAATCTCAGGCAGAATTTTGATAGAAGCAGTATAACATAAATTGATGCAACTATGTCCTCAGGCATCCAGATAGGACACTGACATGCTGCAGGAAATTCAGCAATAGGTCGTATGATTCCAAAGTATTCCATCAACAATCTTGTCAGATCGAAATTAGCGTTCGCGAATCACGCTCACGTTCATGTTCACAATCACGTAAACGTTCACATTTAAGTTCACGTTTATTTTCACTTTCACATTTAAGTCTCAGTCGCAGTATGATGTTATTTCAGTTCATACTTTGTGCTATCTCATGATTTAAGCTCACGTTAATGTTGGTAACATTGTTCACGTTCAAGTTCGTGGGCCAGCTCGCAATACACGTTTCACGGTTTATTACCGAATACGGATACAGAAAGCTTAAGAAACCAGACTCAAGTTAGCAGAGCTTCTCCATACCCAGGAAGACGTTTCACGTCTCAGGCCATATCGTCATTCTCTCCTCAGTCAGCATATGTTCATGATATGTCATAGCATCACGTTCACAGTATGTTTCATGTATCATCGGGCACAATATATTCCATGCCCATTATTCCTCATATAATCGTGAACCCCGTTCACAATTGCTCACGTGGTACGTTCACAATTGTTCACGTAGTTCGTCCATTTATAAGTTCAACAGCTTACCCAGAGATATAAATATTATCTTTTCTGGATATTTGTACGTATCGTTCCATGTATTCTTCATGCTATAGTTTATTCTTTCTATCAGATTCAGAGAATCCATCTTAAGTATGAAACCAGAAACCATTCAGCATCATCAGGACAGGGTCATCGGGACCAAGATTTTATTTATTTATTATGTTTAGACCTTTATGTTCTTTCAGTCATGTCACGTTCCATGTTCTCTTCAGCCGTGTCATGTTACATGATCACTTCAGTCATGTCACGTTATACCCTTTCAGCAGCAGTATGTTCAAAATCAAGGACGAATGGTCTTTCAGCTTATATGTCTTTCAGCTTTCATGTCCTTTCAGACTATGTATCGTTCAGCTCATATAAACCTCATCAGCTTAAATTACTTTTAATTCGAGGACGAATTTCCTTTTTAGAGAGGGAGAATTGTAAAACCGCAGCATAATCGCATCTTTAATTCGGGGACTAATTATTTTTTTAGAGGGGAAGAATTGTAAAACCCGCTTTAAAAGTCTACGAACATTAATTACGTACAATCACAGATTTAATTTAAAAGTTACGTAATTATTTATTCAGATAATAAATGAAAGTGTTAATTCAAGTATTACGAAAGTATTATTCATTCAGGAAATAAAAAAAATTCACGACATAATATATTTACGAGGATTAATTTACGAACACGTACGCAATGTTTAAAGTCCACAAATATAAATATCACGTAGTCTCAGTTTTAATAAATATCGTGACGTAATTTAATTATTCAGAAAATAATTATTAGTAAATAATTTACTTACTAGCTATTCCGTATTAAGTGTGTATTCATTTTCAGGAAATAAATAAACTCATGATGGGACCTAAAACACGCAAACGCAAGTTAATGTATAAACGAAATGAAAATATGAAACATTGGTGTTGGTGCTTATTGGGCCGCAGCTTAGAAACCAGTAGGGATAAGTGGGCTTTGAGCCCATTAAGCTAGTACAAAAAAACGGGGGTTACCCATTTTTGGTCAAACTGTAAACAAAAAAAAAGAAAGAAAGAAACGAGTAGGGTTTTGTCCCTAGTCTGCCGCCAGCCAAAACCAAAAAGAAAAGAGACGGAACTTTGTTTTAATAAAGATTCGTGCAGTGTTATGGGTTTTCTTAATCACGATCATTGGTAAGTCCTCTTCTTTTCTTCTTTTAGATCACGAACTCAGAAAGAAAAAAAAATGAATCAAGATTATATGATTTCTGATTTTTTTTTCAACATGTTGGTTAATGAGGACTAGTTGAATCACGAAGAACCGAGAGCCCAAGGCGCTCGGTGCATTGCTGTTCGAACCAACCGAGACCACATCAAGGTCTCGGTGGTGTTTGTCTAACCGGCGCAGCCTGGAACAAACAGGGGGGGTGTTTGTTTCTCTTGGTGTAATCGAGACCTAGTGTCTCGGTAGCCCTTTCTCTGCCCAGCCGTGACCCACACAGGGGCGGCTTGGGGCTGTTATCGACCAACCACAACTAAGAGAACCTATCAGGGGTGTTTGTTAATGATACGGTAAGTAAATAGATTAAACAGGGGGTGTTTGGGATTACTGGGCAGTTAGGGGCTGTTTGGATCTGTATTTAAAAAAAAAACTAGCAGTGGGAACCAGTTACAAACTAGTAGTGGGAACCATTTAAAAATAGCAGTGGGAACGGATTTAAAACTAACAGTGGGAACTTTATAATACAGGCAGTGGGAACATTAGTAATAGCAGTGGGAACTTATATAAATTGTAATCAAATTATTTTATAAATAAGCTTTTAAAATAAAGTTAAATAAAATGGTTATTTTATTTATTTAATTAGTAAGACAAATTTATTTTAACGTTGTTCTTTTAACTAATTAAAGGTCGGATTTAACTATGATTCAATTAATTATTATTTCAGAAAAACTAAATTTGGGAATCTTTCTATTTATAGCAGGTTGCTATTTATAGTAATATTATTATGTTGGAGTACATGTTTTACGGTAATCAGATAGAGGATACGTTAATCAGGAGTAATAATATGAGAACATTCAGAATTTACCAGTTTATCCATAAACCGTAATACAAGAATAAAATAAATTAATTTAAGAACAGATAAAAATCAGTAACAGTAAACAATAATCAGTCAACTCATTTCACGTCCCTTATTTATGTAGTAACCGAGAAGTCGGAGTAGATCTTTCAGCTTTCGTTTCTATTTCATTACTGGACACGAGGTACGGATTTCCGTCGTTTCAGTAAGGACTTCCTTTCTATGCATGATTAGGATTCCCCGTCTTCAGCCAAATGTTTTTCCCCAGTATATGTTTAAGTTTATCAGTAATCATGTTAATAACTAAATAAATTGCCTGAGCATTATATACAAGCACGACCAGTTTATGTACTAGTTACGGAGGTACCGTAACCACGGCACTAGAGGCACCGGTGTCGTGACTCACATGCAGGAGAGTGATATCCTGCATCGTCCCACTCAGCTCATCTTGACCATTTTATCAGTATTATTAGTGGGGCGTATGGATGCATCCTAGGCTTATATGTGTTACAAGTTATCAGGGTGAATGTGGTGTG
Organism: Glebionis coronaria; assembly: GCA_025667525.1. NCBI lineage: Eukaryota > Viridiplantae > Streptophyta > Magnoliopsida > Asterales > Asteraceae > Glebionis > Glebionis coronaria. Next base: position 690,693,436 of record CM046874.1, on the reverse strand, counting down.
TGCTTTACATCCTTCACATTGGAGCTGATCCCTCCACCCAACACAGTTATTTAGAGGTCACCCCTCTATAGCATGATGAGGTCACCCCTCCAGTTATTCATGCACGGCTGTTACAACACGTGACCTATATAAGCTTTGGCAAATAAAATACAGTAAATGAATGTTTTCAGAATTAATAGTTATATTTCAGTATCAGTATATACGAACCAGGTTTCTCAAATTTTATGCAGAGTTCTACCACATGTTACATATCATTCTTACAGCTTCAGTATTCTATCGCCTGTTTCATTCAGTATATTCTTATCATGTTTTATATCTGTTCACTGAGCGTTATGCTCAGCCGTAGTTCCTTTCATGTTCTAACGGCAGATACACCAGGACGCTTTTAGGATTCTAAGAGCACGTGCATTTGGGATGGAAGCTATCCAGACTTCTTATTTTATGCACTTACATTATTCTGCTTATTTGGACATTGTTTAGTCCTTTCTTTCAGTATTTTACTTTTCATGTTTTGAGCTTGGTTGGATTACCGATGTTTGATTCCGGTATTTCCGTTATGGTCATTTAATGTTTTAGTACATTTACCTTATGCTTTGATGACACGCCATAAATACACGTAACGGTCCACTTATCCAAGTGGGGTGTTACAGATTGCGAAGGCTCGTGACCATGGATGGTGGAAAGTAGTGCGACAAAAAGCGTTGAGTCATGTCATCCCAAGTGTGAATTGAATTCTTCGGTAGACGATCAAACCATTTCTCGGCGTGATGTGATAAAGTATGTGGAAAGAGTTGAAGGCGAAGAACATCCATTGTGGCCCCGGGCAACTTCATGCTTTGAGTGATTGTAATGAATTTGTCGAGGTGTTTGTTGGCATCATCATCAGGCATTCCTCGAAATGGATTTGTTTGCACTTGCTGAATCATGTGGTGCTTCAACGAAAACTCCGGAGCCGTGATTTGCATCGGCGTAGTCGGTCCTCCTCTTCCAAACATGGTAGGTTGACAAAGCTCCTCCATTGTCCGAAGATCGGGCTGTGGATGAACATTGTTGTTATTGTTGAGGTGTGGTGGATTATTGTTGTTGTTAACACCTGCCATACTTAAATCTTCTCTAGTCTCGGGCTCTTGATAATTAGAAGATCTAGTACGCATACACCTACAAAGACAAAAGAAAACAATACCAAACACAAAGACAATATATATACACAATAAAAATAAAATCTTTTTGGATTTTTGAAATTTTTAATTTTTATCGTTTTTTATCAATTTTTTTATTTTTTATGGTTTTTTGAATTTTTTAAGCAAGAAAATAACGCTCACAAGTGAACGGATCCCAAAAAGCAACGCGTCTCTCACAGAAAACCGTTAATCTTTACGAAAAGAGCCGGCAGCGGCGCCATTTTATACATGCTTTTGGTCAGGTAAAAAGATTCGTTGATGTATGTCTAATCGAATTGATCTGGTTTAACTATGCGACTCAGTCGTTCTTTGGCGGAAACAAAAGTTGTGTCGTTGTAGTATATTAAAAATGTGCAAAGACTCAAAAGTAAATGGCGGTAAATTAAATCTAAACTAATTAAAAGTAAGGTTGCAATATTAAAAACTTTGAAAAGTAAATTGATTAAATGACTTAAAATTAAAGCGTGACGAGAATTAAAATTTGACAAAGTATTAAAATGTGAACTTAAAAATTAAACAAGACAAAATACTAAAACAAACCTACCATCGGAATACATTCCGATCGGAATCCTAATCGGAATGTACCTTTCCTTTCTGATCGGAAATTGGCCTCGTCGGAATATACTAACCTTCCAATCGGAATGTGGTGAGAATCCCCTTGGTCGGAATATACTCTCGTCGGAATAACAAATCGGAATGAGGAGTGGACTCCTGGTCGGAATGCTGTCACCACCTGACCTGATCGGAATACCACTAGACACCCCTGATCGGAATACCAATAAACACCCTAGATCGGAATATGGTGGGAATCCCTTTGGTCGGAATGCCCAATCGGAATCCTAGTAGGAATCCTAAACCCTTTTCCGACCAAGCAACAAGAGCGCTGGTCGGAATAATAAACCCTTTTCCGATTACGTAGATCGGAATACAGTAGAAATAACACAAAATAAGCACAACTAATAAGCTATTAATCAAATAAGTACACAACGAAAAACTTAATGAAAACCGTATGAGAAAAAGCTAATAAGCTAAAATTTAAAGACTTTTAAATACACGAAATGAAAAAGGTGTACGAAATCAAACTTTTATATAAAAATAACTTTTATAAAAACTTTAGAAACTTAAAGATAAACACAAATAAGCTATAAAAATCAATAATCCAAAACAATCAAAAGCATAAAAACATAACCTTTAATCAAATAAGCAACACAAAAAGCATGTAAACAATGAGATTAAAGCATGGAAAGAAAGGTAGATGAGAGATTAAACAAGAAAAGTAAAAATTCAATAAAGATAAAAGTAACTTACTTGGAAATTAAAGTGCAAGACAAGGTAATTAAAGTGCAATAAGGTAAATGTGCAAGTAAATAAAATGGAAGAAATAGTGTGTCAAACTATCCAATAAAAACTAACTAATGAAATTCTAATCTATATATAGGGGAGGTTAAGGAATGCTTAGGAAGCTTCCTCCCTCTTTCATTTCTTCTTAATTGCAAGCTTAGGTCCTTCTCTTCTTAATCTTTTGTTAATTGCACCATTAGTCCTTAAACCTTTTAATCTTCTTAAATATTGGACTTTAATGACTTTTGGCTCGGGATTTCTTTGGACTCGTCTTTTAATTCTTCAATAAATAAGACTTGAGTTCTTCGGCTTTTAGTAAACTTCCGTCTTTTGACTTTTTCTTCGATAAATCTTCAGAATTGGTCTTAGACTTCCGTTCTTTTTGCACTCTTGACTTCCTGACTTCATCTTTCATCTTTTTCTTCAATAAAAGCCCGTAAATGCCCGCATTTTCTCCCCTTTTCACAATTTCGTCCTAAATCACAACAAAAACACAAACCACGCATAATTCCGACATAAAAGACATAAAATACACGTTTTGGCTCGGTTATTATTGTAATTAAGTGGTAAAAAGGATGGGTATTTACACACCTATCAAGGCACAAGAACCCACGTTCCGTTAGTAATTAAAGCATTATATTCATCTAACATAGCTTCTTTCCATTTAGGATCCCGAAGAGCATGAACATGTGAACGAGGAAGTGGTGAAGGAGTGTGAACATTGAGACACATTTTTTCAAGAGGTTTTGAAATACCAGACTTTGCACGTGTAACCATGGGATGAACGTTCTGGGCAGGTGCAGCTGATGGTTGGGTCACAGAAGGGACAACAACCGGGTTAGAGGTGGAGGTAGTTTGTTGTTGGGTTGTGGGTGAAACACGTGGTTGCGGGGTAGTCTAGGCTGTAGGGAAACCAGTAGGTGGTGGACTATCATTGGTTTGGTGAGTTGGTGGTGTATGAGGGGGTGATGGGGTTGGAGTACTTGGTTGGGTCGGTTGGTTAGCAGTTGTGTGATTGGGCATGATATGTGAAGGTGGAAGTAATGGCGGTCGTAAGAAGTCATACGAAGGTTTAGTAGAAGACGTGACAGTCCCAAATGGGAAAACGTCTTCATCAAACCGTACATGTCTCGAGATAATTATCTTATTGGATGATAAGTCGAGACATCGATAACCACGGTGATTGGCAGGGTAACCTTAAAATATGCATCGTGTAGAACGGGGTTCGAGTTTGTGTGCAACATCAACATGAGGATAACAAAGGCATCCAAAAACACGTAGATGTTCATATGTGGGTGTTTGGTTGTATAGTTTCTGGAATGGTATTTCGTTATTAATGGCAGTAGAAGGTAATATGTTTAAAAGATGGGCGGACATATTAAGAGCTTCTACCCAATAAGAGGGAGGCATGTGAGCTTGAAATAGCAATGTACGGATTAGATTATTAATGGTGCGAAGCATACGTTCTGATTTTCCATTTTGCTGGGAAGTACGAGGGCAAGAAAAACGAAATTGTATGCCATTTTGGCGAAAAAGGTCATGGAAATGAGCAACCTTAATATCTACATTAAACTGTTTATTGACATAAGCTTGAAAAGCAACAAAAGTAGCAAACAAATCGGATTTTTTATGTAAAGGGTAGACCCAAACAAAGTGCGAAAAATGATCTAAAAAAATAGCATAATATTTAATTCCACTTTCACTCGGAACTGGGGATGTCCATAAATCCGAGTGAATAATTTCAAAGACAGACCCAACAGAAGACTCAGAACTATAAAATGGCAGCTTAACATGTTTACCTAATTGACACGCATGACATAAACCAGAAAACTTTGATTTATTACACGAAATTAAATTACTTGACTCTAAGTGACGAAGCACATCGTCCCCAGGATGACCGAGGCGTCTGTGCCATGTAGTGGAACTAAATGAAAGCAAAACAACGGGAGTGTGAAGTGAAGGTTGTTGAGTGACCGGGTAAAGGTCGCATGTACTATCACAGCGAAGAAGAAGCCTTTGGGTTTGGTAATCTTTCACCGAAAAACCATAAGCATCAAATTCAACAGAAACATCATTGTCACGTGTAAATTGACGAACATAAATTAAATTCTTAATTATGTGAGGCGTGACAAGAATATGGTTTAAATGAAGAGGTTTATGGTTTGTATGCAAGAAGCTATGTCCGGTATGCGTGACAGGAATAGATTGACCGTTGCCAACAAATACAGATGGATAAATGCTCGAATTACTAAAGGAAATGAGTATACCTGTATTGCCCGTCAAATGAGAAGATGCTCCGGTGTCCATATTCCAAGATGAATCTTGAGAAGTCATAGTCTGAAATGCTTGTGGAATAGTAGAAGCATAAGAAACCGGAGCGGGATATGTAGGTGCTCCATAGTAATGCATAGATGACTGTTGAACTGGAAAGCTAGCAGGCTGATGAACCGACAAGTATACATACGGAAGCATTGTCTGTCTTGAAGTATTCGCATTGAACATCATCATATCCCTCGGCAAATTAAAACAATTAAACACAAACGGTTGACAGTGAGCAATTTAATGATTATTTAAATCACCAAGATTCGCAGCAAGAATAAGCAACTCGTAGGATATCAACAAAAAAAATCAAATTGTTTTGTATCAACTGTGGTGGGTACCACTTTATTCAATCATTCATGTGAACAGAAAAAAATAATACTAATAAATAACACCAAACTCTCAAGTGGCTGAGTATTTGATTAACATGGGTAGAGTGGAAGCTTAAAAAAATGATGAATGAACAAAGCAATACAAATAAAAAGCAATTGAACCGGCGACTGCAAGATTGTGTTTTTTTAAACGGCAACAAGGAAAGAAAAAAAAAGATCGGTGATTTAGGTTTTTAGGTGGTAGGTATTTGAGGCTCTGATTACCATATTAGATTCGGTAAACTCCATGCCTGAATATTATTCATGATTCAATATAAATACATGTTCAATACTTGCATAATAAGATAACTAAGATGGGGTTAGCCCAATAATAAAAACAAATGCATGGGCTAAATATAATTCGGCTAATAGTAAGTACATAGAGGCTCACCCACAAAAATTTGATGTAATAAAACCCAATGTTATAGAGTGTAACTTAGTTTTGATTTTTAACCCATATTAGTTGTTTTAAAATGATCCATTAACTTATAGTAGTATAGTTCTTTACATTAAAAATAATATAATTCAGAATTTTAATTTAGATTTTCTTTTAAAGAGGGAAATGCATATATGCTCCCTATGGTTTGCTCAAAAAGCAGGCGGCCTTCCCATCTTGGCGAAAGTGAATTTGACCTCCCCAACATTAAGTGTAAGACTGCAGGCGGCCTCCCCGACTTCTAACAGTGTTATGTTGACTTGTTTTCTCTATTTAACTAAGAGTAGTACCGTCTTTTTACTATTAAAAATTTAATAAACCCATTTTTTCTTTATACATGCACCACTTTAACCGGGCCTAGTACCCAATTGTTTATAAACCTGAACACCCTTCTTCCCTATTATTAAGGGTCCAATCATAGTTGTGTCCTTAGAGAGAGAAATTAAGTTACAATTTGCACTTCTTTTGGTTACAAGCTCACCAGAGATAGAGACAATTGTCATAGAGGTAAATAGCCTACATACTAGAATGACATCTACATAAGATTCACATTTTACTTTATCATTAACAGAAATGTATTTTGTTTTTTAATAAATGGACTATAACCCATATGAAGCTGTGTCACAAACTGCCATGAACCTTCTTGATTTCCACGAGTACTCTCGCTTTACCTTGGATCATCTCAGTGTTATACAAATTAAGAATTTCTCCTACATAAAGCCTGGAATGGATTTTGTGAAGCTTATCTTGGCCAAATCACCAATGATGAAGTTAGTAGATATAATGATTGAAAGACGTGTTGATATTAATGATGAAGTTAAGATGCTAAAGGAGTTGATACGATATCCGCGTGCATCAACTAGAGCACAAATCATATTCGAGCGTCCATAACTTTTGGTGGGTTATGACTTATGGTATTGGTTATCCCTTTGACTTTGTTCTTAATATGTTTTTTGGGTTATTTATGAATCTAATGGTTTGTTTTAGTACCTTGAACCTAAGTTTAGCCGACGCTTTTAGATCTAATACTTGCGACTTTAGAAGTTTATTTTCTTTCTTTGTAGTAAATTCCTGCTTAAGTGTTTATGGAAGAATAACTTATTCCATTTTAGGTTTTGAAATCTCCTTCGCGAGAATATGTGCTGAGATTGTGTCTTTAACAGGGACGTGCAATGTGTTTTATTGGCTCAGTGTAATTTGGTTGGCTTTGATTTATCAAAATGATGTATTGCGTCTTTTAAGCTCATTGCATTTTGGTTGGTGTGGATTTATCAGAATGTTGTAATAACCACGGACCGAACCGAATGATCGTCCATCCTTTTTCTCATATTTGGTCTGGTTCGTTTTATGCAAAACATGCAATTATACTTTGTTGCATTGGACCAAAGATCTCTGATACAGAGTATATTTATAGAAAACATGGGGATCATTGTTGCAATAAAATAATAAATCAACTGTGTGTAAATGACGGTACTACCCTTAGTCAAACAAAGAAAACGAGTCAAACATATTAACATAACACTGTTAGGGGTTGGGGAGGCCGCCTGCAGCCTTACACTTAATGTTGAGGAGGTCAAATGCACTTTCGCCAAGATGGGAAGGCCGCCTGCTTTTTGAGCAAACCACAGGGAGCATATCTGCATTTCTAAATCGTGTCTCTATAAAAAATGTAGATAAGTGTACTATTGACCTGAATTCTAAATCGTGTCTCATTCGTGACGTTGAATCTGAAAATCCAATACTATTCATGTGCCCTTTTCCTATTGAGGTTTGGGATCGGGTTCACTGGTGATGGGATATTTTTTTCGTGTATAAACTTTAATGGGTCCTAAACTCTTCTGCAAAGTTATCTGTTAGCACTTCCAAGTGTATATGTAGCCATCAAAACCACTTTTTCAAGTTACACGAAAGTCTAAATGATGCGTTGTTTCTGAGATTTATGCTTATGAGCTTTTAACCATACTCATCTTCAATTTATGGATGGAAGTATTTAAGCTATAATGTGAGTATTTGATGAAAACCTAGTGTGTATCGAGGATCTGCACAAAATGTTTGAGCTCGTTCATAGTTTAAACAAAATAAGGAAAGAAAGTGCGTTGCTATTACAATGCATATTCTGTGAGAACTTGTTGCGTTAACGTATAGCCTTGTTGGAAGTCATTTGCTGCTTTTGGTTACTAGTAATGTCTTGTACCTTATTGGTGGAATTGGTCCCTTGAATGGAACCTGCAGCGACTTGAAACCACTCGCCAAGGCTATATGGCCATAAGTTGTTTGAAACTCTCATGTTGAGTGGGTTTTAACATCCAGTGATGGCGAGTGAGTAGGTTTTGGAAGTGAGTGGGTTTTCACATTCGGTAACCCGGTGCCTGTAAACTTCATGAACTAGATGTGTCCGTGGGTGTTATCTTTAATCTATGTGATGCTTTTTAGTTTTGATTACAAAGTAATAAGATGATTAAAGGTTGTTGTAAAAGTTGTGGTGGCGGTGGTTTAAGATAAAACAGATAAAAGAACTGGAACAAGAGAGAGAGGATTAGTGTTGGTTGTAGAATATGTGTGTGTTTTTCTTGTTTTTTTTAACATAACTTCATTATCACGCCTTACAAACGGAGGAATTTAGAACACAACAAGTTACATCGAACACAAAGGGCAAAATCAAAAGTGATTTGCCAAACAAAGTACACAAAGTAACAAGTTAAAACAAACCAAGACATAGACCATAAGGATTGTGAGACGGAAGCAGCAACACAATACAAGGGTGAGGGGGAATCACCAATGCGAGCTTTTCTCAAACACAACCATATGAAGGTGGTGTAGCCTGGAGCAAAACTACAAAAGAGTACACAAACCATACAAGGAAAATAAAGCCTAACATCCCTAAAAGAGCCAAACCTAAACCAAACAAATCTAAATCTAAATCCCAAGACTGCAACAAAGCATCCTGTAACAGCAGCAAACCATCTGGTGGAGTGGAAGCCAGGAAGCGCAACAGATCTAAAATATCTGAGATAGTAGCAGCACATCAGATGGTGTAGCGACGGTGTTAGATGACAAATGGCAACGGGAGATGACATATCTGATGGCAAGGTGTGTGTTTTTCTTGTTGCTAGAACAATTCATCCCATAAGTACTTAATATTTAGATTAGAAAAAAAAAACATCGCATTAACCCAGTTACCCACTTAAAGTTGTGCGGGTTTATTAATTTTTTAATATCAAAAAGACGGTCATGTCCTTAGTCAAACAAACAAAACGAGTCAAAGATAACAGTTTTAGGAGTCGGGGATGCCGCCTGCAGACTTATGTTAAATGTTGGGGAGGTTAGATGCACTTTCGCCAAGATGGAGAGGCACCCTGCATTTTGAGCAAACCACATGAACATTTCTGCATTTCCCTCTCTTTTAAATGATTTTAATGATAGAAATAAGCGGCATGTGCAACTAAGATGCTAAATTGACAAATCTGTTCTAACATTTTTACGTAGTTGTATATTATGATGTTTTTTTTTCCATTTAGTAATGTTTTTTCAAAAAAAATTGGCTCCTCCATAAATAAATTCCTGGCTACGCTCCTGGTTTGGTTTAGATTTGGCTCTTTTAGGGATGTCATGTTTTATCTTTCATGTATGTTTTGTGCACATCAAGTACTTTTACTCAAGTTATACCTTCAAATGGTTGTGTCAACAAAAAGCTCACATTTGTGATTCCCCAACTCTTTTATTGTGTTGTTGTCCCGACTCATCTTGTTGTCTTGTGTATTTTGTTTGAAAAATCGGTTTTAATTTTACCTTTTATATTCGATGTAACTTGTTTTGTTTAATTTACTTTTCATTTGTGAGGAGTGATAATGATATTTCTATTAAATAACTACTCCTTCCGTCCCAAATTAATTATCCTCGACAAAAAACACATTATCACCATCACTGCATTCGTTCCTTTATTTTTATTCTTGCAAAATAACACTTTTATCGTTATACAATTATATAAAACCTTTTATATAATTTGTAATTTCTATTACCATTAGTTGCAATATGGTAAATTTGGTATATTACTTACATTTATATAACCAACTGGTTTAGCTAAGTTAGCCACAAATGTTCCACTAAGTGGTTTTCTTGGGAGAGGTTTTTTGGAGGTCTTTGGTTCAAGACCTGCCAATGGTCTTTCAGGCGAAGCGGATAAGGAGTCTAACATAACTAGGCGAGGGTTCAAAGAAGATATTCTTCCACTTAGATGTCATTGCACGACTCGGCCCACTAACCACTAACATTTGCCGTTCTAAAAAAACTTACATTTATATTTGGAAGGAGATTATAATTTTGGCACAACCCAAAATAATATAATGGACTATAAATTTGAGATGGAGAGAGTAGAATGTTTTAATAAATTTAATCTATATATACTAGTATAAACTTTAGTTAATAACTTAAAATAAAATAAAATAAAAAAAATAACTTAAAATAAAATAAAAAAGTAATTTATTACTAGTAGTATATTAATTTAATAAAATTGATCTGGTTGTTATTTTTCTGTTGTAACCATCTTCTTCTTCTTTCTTTCTTCCTCCATTTCCAAAATTAATAAATTAAGCCGTCGTTATAAAAAAACACCGAGTCAACACCAATTAATTTTTATATATAAATTAAAAACCCTAATTTCATTCACTAATCATTTCCTCATTCAAATCATGTCATCGGAGATCGAAGAACAACAAACACCAGATCAGACCGCCGGAACCTCCGCCGGAGAGATCGACGGCGGAGGAGTGACGGCGGAGGAGAGTATGAAGAACGACGTATACACAGCTGCTGCGTACGGTGATTTAGATAAGCTTAAGAATTTGGTTGAATTTGAAGGCGCTTCGATTCATAAACCTGATGATTTAGGTTATCGCGCCTTGCAGTGGGCCGCGTTGAATAATCGTGTAGCTGCGGCTCAATATATACTCGAGGTTGTTGTTCTGTTACACTGTTTATAGTTTTGCTATTGCTTATTGTGTTATGTAGTGTAGGAGCTGATCAGGCGTTTATAAGAGAAGCTTTACTGTTAGTTAGGTGATATGTTACTGGACGCGCGAGGTTGTTGTTCTGTTTTTACTTTTTTTGTATAGTTTTGGTTTCGCTTATTGTGTGATGTAGTTTTATGTTTAGCGGACGAGGTGAGCGTTTGTTTCGTTATGAGAGAAGCTATATACTATTAGTTACGGATAATTATATGATGCTAGGTTGTTGTTCTGTTAGACGGTTTATAGTTTTGCTATTGCTTATAGTATGATGTAGTGTAGGAGCTGATCAAGCGTTTATAAGCAAAGGTATACTGTTAGTTAGGTGATATGTTACTAGACGCGCGAGGTTGTTCTGTTTGTACTTCTTTTGTATAGTTTCGGTTTCGCTTATTGTGTGATGTAGTTTTATGTTTACTGGACGAGGTGAGCGTTTGTTTTGTTATGAGAGAAGCTATATGATGCTAGGTTTAATGTGTGACGGATAATTATGTCAATCATATATTCTCGAGGTTGTCATTCTGTTACACTGTTTTGCTATTGCTTATTGTGTGATGTAGTGTAGGAGCTGATCAGGCGTTTATAAGGGAAGCTTTACTGTTAGTTAGATGATATGTTACTGGACGCGCGAGGTTGTTGTTCTGTTTTTACTTTTTTTGTATAGTTTCGGTTGTAGTTTTATGTTTACTGGACGAGCTGAGCGTTTATTTCGGTATGCGAGAAGCTATATACTATTAGTTGCTAAATGATAGATGAGTATAATGCTATGTTTAATGTGACGATAATTATGTCATCATATATTCTAGAGGTTGTGCTTTGTTATCATCACTTCTCATTTTAGTTTCGCTTTCGCTTAGTGGATTGATCATAGATGCGATTATTGCGTTAATAGGAGATTAGGAGACACTACATTATTAGAATAGTATTATTTGAAGGCGCCTCGCTTCATAAACCTGACGGTTTAGGTTATCGCGCCTTGCACTGGGCCGCGTTGAATAACCGTGTAGCTGCGGCTCAATACATCCTCGAGGTGTTCATTCTGTTAGACTGTTTGTATAATTATAATAAGTTGTATACTCCGTATATAGTTTTGCTATATTGCTTATAGTATGATGTAGTGTAGGAGCTGATCAAGCGTTTATAAGCGAAGCGTTACTGTTATTGTATGGTTTTGGTTTCGCTTATTGTGTGATGTAGTTTTATGTTTACTGGACGAGCTGAGCGTTTACTTCGTTATGAGAGAAGCTATATGATGCTAGGTTTAATGTGTGACGGATAATTATGTCATCATATATTCTCGAGGTTGTCATTCTGTTACACTGTTTTGCTATTGCTTATTGTGTAATGTAGTGTAGGAGCTGATCAGGCGTTTATAAGCGAAGGTATACTGTTAGTTAGATGATATGTTACTGGACGCGCGAGGTTGTCATTCTGTTTGTACTTTTTTTGTATAGTTGACGAGCTGAGCGTTTATTTCGGTATGAGAGAAGCTATATACTATTAGTTGCTAAATGATAGATGAGTTTAATGCTATGTTTAATGTGTGACGATAATTATGTCATCATATATTCTCGAGCTTGTGCTTTGTTATCATCACTTCTCATTCTAGTTTCGCTTTCGCTTAGTGGACTGATCATAGATGCGATTATTGCGTTAATAGGAGATTAGGAGACACTACATTATTAGAATAGTATTATTTGAAGGCGCCTCGCTTCATAAACCTGACGGTTTAGGTTATCGCGCCTTGCAGTGGGCCGCGTTGAATAACCGCGTCACTGCGACTCAGTATATCCTAGAGGTGTTCATTCTGTTAGACTGTTTGTATAATTATAATAAGTTGTATAGTCCGTATATAGTTTTGCTATCACGTCTAGTATGATTTAGTGTAGGAGCGGATCAAGCGTTTACAAGAGAAGCGATTGCGTTAGTTGGAGACGGCAACACGCTGCATTATTAGAGATATAATTTGATGATCTCATTATTACTTAATAATCAATTGAGCTCACGATATGCTATAATGCTGTGCTCAATTGCTATTATCGAGGTTTTGATAGTGTTAACTGTTATACTCTGTTTGTATCACCATATATGTATAGTTATGATGAGCGCTTAGCCGCTTATTGTATGATGTAGTTTATGTATAGTTGATGAGGTAAACAATAATTCCGTTAGTTAGTTTTAGAAAAGCTATACCATTAGTTACCAGTTATTAACTACTCTGCTTATAAGTGGATATGGGGTTGGTTATTGATTGCCAAATAGGCGTATTTCATCTTCTAAAGAATTTGCTAGGATATAGAGCTATGTTCTCTGTGCCATGCATATGGATTGACTAAAGTTTTAATTTTGTTAACAGGAGAAGATATGTAATTAGGAACATGATATTAGTTGCCAGTTTTGAAATGATTGAGAAATGGAATTTATTGTGTGATAGATATGTAGCGACTTTGAATTTGTGTAGTTGCAAGATCAAGGTGAATAAGGTGATGCTACATGTCAGGCTTGGTGCCTTATGGTATTTGATAATTTGTCGAGGGAAATGTGAAAGTATTTGATATTTACAGAGTAATAGATCAAAGCATTAGGCTTTTTCGTAGGATGCTATACCATTAGGGGTATGATCGATTATGACGATGTGCGTTAGTTGCCTATTGCTGTTTTTATGAATCAGTGAATTGATTACTGGGTTTTTAAGAGGATAGGCGATTAGATCATAGATGCGAGATGGTTGTTCTCTAATTTTTAATTATGTGGATTTCAATGTTTAGGTAGTAAGTTAAGAACGCTAGAACTTGGTTGTTAATAAGATCAGTATAATCAATATTTAACGCATTGCACATCCTGTGTTGCGTAATGGAATAATGCATTAATGGAAATTTGCAAAGTATTTATTTCAAAAGCTATACCTTTAGTCACATACTCACATAGCAGATTTCTGTAATATTACTTACTAATTGATGCTAAGATTGAGTCACTGAATGGATTCCTCAGTTTATAGGCAGATATGCGATTGGATGTTAGATGCCAAAGAGGTATATTTCGTCTTCTAGTGATGTTGATATTTATAGAATTTGTAGTAGGATATAGTGATGTTGAACGTGTGATGGATATGTTGTAATCAAAGTTATGAAGGATATGGTACATGGATTGGTGCCTTCCGTATTTGATGATGTATTAGGGGAAATGTGCAATTGACATGTGGACCAATGGGATTGTCTCTTTAGTGATGTCTAAGCTCTTCGTAGATTCGTGTACTTGCTGTCATAATTTAACGACTAAGATACGTACACGTAACCAATAGCTGTCTTTAGTAATGTTTTTTCTATTTCTGAAAGACGCAGGCGTAGATGAGATAATAAACCTTGCACTAGATTGTCTACATGTCAAGTAAATATAGAGGTAATAGGAGCCAACAAAGTTGTCAGATTGTCTCATTTAAAATCATCTAAACCAGAATCTTCTGGTATCCCACTGACATATCAGAATGGCTAATCATTTTAGAAATCATTATCATACAGTGTCCGGCTAATCGGTCTAGTGGTAGCTACTAAGTATGATGCACAAGAAGCTGACTGTCATGGTTTCATGGACAGTGGCTAATATGGATCTATGACTTATTTGTGGCACGTGAAAGGTTATGTGTTAATTACTTAATTTTTATGAAATTTGCAGCGTGGTGCCGATGTGAATGCAGTGGATCTTACCGGGCAAACAGCATTGCACTGGAGTGCTGTTAGGGGAGCCATTCAGGTTGCTGATCTTTTGCTTGAAGAAGGTGCTCGGGTCAATGCAGCTGATATATATGGATATCAGGTTAGTTTTCATTGATACATGCTTTTATGTTTAGTCTACTAATAGTGGAAACAAAATGTGTGTAGCAAACCATATATTTAAAAATTTGGCTAAAAGAGACTAGGGATTTTAGTCTGGAATGGAATGCCATGTACGTGGATTGTTATTAAGCGATTGTCTGTTTTAGGGCCTTAGTGTTTCTATCTGGAGCTTTTCTGGCTAGACAATTTTTCAATCTTTGCTCTACTAGCAGTCTTATTAAAGTAAGCTATATACTGTGAAGTACTGTAACTATTTTTCTAATACCAAAACTTATTAGTTTCAATTTATTTGCTTTGATCCGCTCACTTGGATGTTGGTCATTGTTAATGAATGATTCTAAGAACAGGCTTCTGAATTATGATGCTCTTTGTGTTCTTAATTATATACTCTGTTATGTGCTGCACAGAGATCAATTTTTTATAATGTCAGGGCTTAGTACACAATTTTTCTTCAAAATTGGTACATTAGAGATGGCAGGGAAATTGGGCGTATGCCCGGTGCCCAGCCAATTTTGCTAGTCAGTATAGCAGAATAACTTAAACGTATTTTGGTTGAAAATTCTGTGCTATTGTTCATGGATTTGTAATGCGAATTTGGATTTCGTTATCGTCGTCTACTACCCTTAAAGCATGTACTTGTGTTTGGCTTACATTCATGTTCTAAATTGAATATTTTACAGACTACTCATGTTGCTGCACAATATGGCCAGACAGCTTTTCTTTATCACATTGTTTCAAAATGGAACGCAGATGCAGATATCCCAGATAATGAAGGAAGAACACCTTTACATTGGTACTCAGATCTCTTTCTCATATGAATTCCTTCGTCGATACAGGCCAAGTTTCTTTCTAGTTCGTGTCTTCACTATTACAACATGACACCATCATTGATAATATGATATTATGAATCTTTTAAGAATCGTGGGATTTTTTGCTGTGTTAATTGCCCCCTCTCTTCTGAATAAATTTTTTTATCTCTTATAAAATGCTGACGGATCTTCACTGTGACTTGTATAGGGCTGCATATAAAGGTTTTGCAGATAGTATACGTCTTCTTCTCTTTTTGGATGCATATAGAGGCCGCCAGGACAAAGAGGGTACTGTATTATCAAATATGTATTTCTACTTCTTAAAAAGAGTATGTCATAAAGCATTTCTCACATCTTGCAATTATAGGTTGTACGCCTCTACATTGGGCTGCTATCAGGGGGAACTTAGAAGCGTGCACAGTATTAGTGCAAGCTGGAAAGAAAGATGATTTGATTGTGACGGATAATACTGGCCTTACACCAGCACAGCTTGCTTCTGATAAGAGTCACCGACAAGTTGCATTTTTCCTTGTAGGTATTTCTTACTACCTGTAAGTACATGAAATTTTTTGTTGCTTGAGTTTTATCCAGTTTATACCCAAGATGAAAACCTTCTATGAAAGCTTTCATACAACGAAATCCAGGATTTACTGCACTTCCTCAGTAGATATGCCAATTATAACTCGTCTATGTGATAATAAATTGATCTGGGAGATACTCTCATGTTAATGAGTAAATTCTAAAATTTGAAATAATAGGGAAACAGGTTTTTTAATTCTTTATAGCATCTTTAATAGTTTTTATTCATAAATCAATCTGATCTTTATGGCCATGAAAGCTATTATCTTAATATATAAGCGTTCCCCTAAAATATAGAAAACTTAGCCGGTCTACTGAAAGCACCCATGGTCTAACCTGTTTTGATCATTACTTGTTGGCCCCATTTTGCCACCCATATTCTTAACGTAACTCTGTTGCATAGCGTGGGATTCTCTTACCAAACAATGAATAAGTAGTTATCCTGTCTATAACCATATAGGTACTTGTAAAGTTCGTATTAAAGAGATTGGGTTTTAGTCTGGCTATGATGAGAGTATTTGTGTATATTAGCTAGTGCTGCTTTATAAACGTATAAACGTAGAGATAGCTCACCTCTCATGTGAAATCCATGTTTTGTAAAGAGAGCTTATTCTAATTGTTTTTCACCGAGATGATTCAGAGTATGTGTAAGTTTCTAGTATATTTAGCTGAACACATAACTGATATATAGCCTACATCAACTAAGATGTTTGTTGGAACCTGATATGCACTTCTGTCACAAAGGGATATAAGTTTGATGAGTATGAAGTTTTCCTATTCCTAATTCAGTTGTATGATCAAACCAGGAAGGCACCTATTTGTCTGTACAATAAAGATAGCTTCATTTATACTTGTAGTTTCTCATCGAAATGAACTTATAGAATGATAATAGTCGTCCTTTTTTATGAATTGTGACTTCCAGAAGTGCTTTATCAATGCATACCTTCCCCTCTTATTTATTGAAGACGTTGTGAGTTTTAGCTGAGTATTGATTTGAGCATTTAGACTAGGTACAAAAAGCATACCAGCTACAATCCAATGTATAGTAATTTGGTTACAGAAGAGAAATTTTTATCATCAGTATAAAAACTAATTTTTCTTCTGCTTGTGATATATTTTGTAAGATATCCAAAAACCATAAAGTTCAGTCTAGCTAAATTTATGGCTCGCATAGTCATTATTTTTTTAATTTCTACTTTTAGTCGGTGAATTTATAATATCTTTAGGCTCATTTTCACATAACTTGTCTGAATACAATCATCAGATACTGTTATATTGCTTTCAAAAACTGAAAAATCCTGCTCTTTTATGGGTGAATATTTAAAAAAGATATCCTACTTTCTTTTTTGTTGCGAACACTTTGGATCTATCTGATATTCTGATTCTGCAGGGCAATGCTAGGAAGTTGCTCGAAAAACGGCACGAGGGGGCATTTGGCCGACTTTCAAAACTGGGACTAGCACCAGCACTCCTGTGTGTAATATTTGCGCTACTTTTGACCTATATCAATTCAGTCATTATGGGTATCTTTCCAATCTTTCAATAAATAATGTATCATATCAATGTGTCAGAAGTGAGACCTGTCGATGTTAAAAGTATCGTCTTTTTTTGGTACAGCTTCAAATTTACCGAAGTTGACAGCTGGTTCTGCCTTTTTTGCATGGATTGGTGTAGTATTAGCAAGTTCAGGATTGATTCTTTTCTATCGGTGTAGCTCGTAAGTCCTGGCTTTTTTTATGAAACATTCATGACTAGTTATGTCAAAATTGGTGGCTTGGGTAACAGGTCAAAGCAGGTTTGGCGATCCAGTTCCTATAGTTTTTTGATAAATAGTTATTGTGTCAAATATCATTACACATATTCTAGTCTAGGTTTCTGAAAAGAATACTAATAAAAGTTAATCATAAAACACTATGGGTTACCCTCTGCCATTTAGTTAATCCTTTTTGTTACCCACTTTTGACCCATTAACATAACCCGAATCGGTCCATTCACAAAGACTGCTAGTATTTTTCATTGAGATACTTCTATCAAACTGATTTTGAAGCATGTAGTTCTTTACTTGTCTCGAGTTTTATGATAATAACTTCGATATTTGTCAAACTTGACCTGTTGGTGGCCTTTTGTGGTTTTTGTAGGAAGAATCCCGGTTTCATTAAAGCCAACAGGAATGATTCAAACGACTCAAAAGATGATGTAAGTTGTGTATTACCTTCCTAACTCAACTACATACCTTTTGTCCCTGGAAGATTTACTCTGTTGCAATTTCTTCCCGTATGATTGTTTTTCTTGTGCACGAAAACAAGTATACTCTCCAGTCAGTTACGGAAATTCATAGTTTTTGTATTGAGCAGGAGCCATTATTAAAGATTGAGATTCGTGACCCTGCTTTGCTAGCTGGTAACTGGACTCAACTCTGTGCAACTTGTAAGGTAAGTGTCATGCGTATCATTTATCTTCTTTGGTAATTGTGTTGCAGTGATTCAAGGCGACTTCCATTACATTCTGTTAGAAGTGGCAAAATGGGTGAGTTGGGTAAGGGTTAGATATGGGTTTGGATAAACACGTAAGTTCTGGTAGTGTCGGGTTGTGTTGACCGAAACACTTTTTGCCCATATTCTAAACCATAGATAATCAATTAGTGTGTCAAGATCTCAGAACTTTAATAAAGTTATAATCTTTTGATCCATTTGTCACATTGCATTTTAAGCTTATTTTTGTTTTACTGTCTTAGCTTGTTGAAGATAATAGATAGCCTAAATAAACGTGCTCATAATTAAACGCGTCAAAAGTTGCAACATCCATTTTTTGTATTGATATCTTACTATCTTTATTTATATTTTGATGTTTAGATTGTTCGACCTCTTCGTGCAAAGCATTGTTCTACGTGTGAGCGTTGTGTAGAACAATTTGACCATCACTGTCCTTGGGTATCTAATTGCATCGGGAAGGTTTGTTTTCAAGTTGCTTTATCTGTCTACTTTAGAGAATTTCATATGATGCTGATTATTTTGCTGTTCTTATTGACCTACTCGTGATTAAAATACTGTGTGTATCTTTGATACAGAAGAACAAATGGGATTTTGTGTGCTTTCTTGTTGTGGAAGTTAGCGCTATGGCAATAACCGGCACGGTTGCTCTTACAAGTATGGTTTTCTTATTCGTTCTGTTCGAATAATAGTATAATACTCCATGTCACAAAAGAGAAAGAATCCAATAGTAATTTTAAGTATTTTTATTTAGATCTAGTAGTACTGATTTCAACCTTTAAATTAGAGGTCGAAGTCCAGGACCTTTTATGGATAAATAGGTCTATTTACGGCTTTGATTTGGACCTATTAAATGTGTAAACTTAAGACTTCAGCTAAAATGAAAACAGGGTTGAAGTTGAACCGGTCAACAGGTTAAAAGCCACAAAAAGTATATTCACAAATCACATTTCATTTTAACAAGATATTTTTATCACATATGTAACTTTAAATATTGATGATATTCACTAAAAGAAAGACAAAAAAAAGTGTCTGCCAGTCGGCCTGACTTGTTCCCTGGTTTGACCCATTACCTAATCTACCCGTCACACACATTTGCCACCTATCTCCAGCTTGGCATATAAATTCGGACTTTTTCTATCTCCAGCTTTTTTTGTTTTTTTTTTGTTTCTGTACTACTATTGGTCAATGCAAGTATGCAACTTTCAAAACCTTCCGCGAGTCATCATAATTCATAAGTTTTGAACTACAGCAACTGTTTCTCCAGAAGGTCTTACATGGATAACCTTCTTATAGATTTTATAGCTAGCTGATTTCACAGCAACCGGTGCTTCTCGATTTTATAGCTAGCTGATTTCACAGGCTAATAGAACATTATTCTTCTTACAGGAATCGTGACCGATCCATTGGCCCCATCTTCTTTTGGAGCATGGTTGCATCATGTTGGTAATCAACACCTCGGTGTTCTATTATTTCTAATTTCAGATTTTTCCCTCTTCATGGGTGTGGCGGCGTTGACGTTTATGCAGATTTCGCAGGTATGTTTTTTTCTTTTACCCTTGTTATTACAACCAACTTATAAATACATATGCACACTGCCTTTCGTAATATGCACCGAGACATTTTAATCTCAAATCTTGATTCTATTGGTGCTTCTCGATTTTATCTGGAAAGAAAATGACAAACTTGCTGTTGGTGCAGGTTGGTCGTAACATCACAACAAACGAAATGGCGAACATGATGCGATATAACTATTTAAGAGGCCCCGGAGGCCGATTTAGAAACCCATACGACCATGGCTGCAAGAAAAATTGTTCAGACTTCTTAATAAATGGCTACAACGATGACATTGAGATTCTAGAAGCAGCAGCAGCTGAATCCGAGGGTATAAACATGATGCCAATGTCTAATTCGAGTCTAGCTCTAAACATGCCAAACGGAGGTCATTCTGCTGCTGCTCATTCTCATCAAACAAATGGAAATGGACACGGTCATGTCAATATAAACAATAATGCACAAACCAACACTCATGTCCATTCTTCAAGTTGCAGCCATGGTAACCAAAGTAAACCCAAAACGGACTCTGTTCCGGTAGGCTTAGGGCTAGGATTAGTCCGAGGTTCCAAATCTAGGGCGTTATAATTATACAAGCAATACCACAATGGTCCTTAAACATGATGTGTTGTATAACTTAACTTTTTGGGGATTACTCATTTTTTCCAGAGCTAGAGTGATTTGTACTTGACGCAGTGCATTATTTTTTGTTCATACATCTCGAAATATTGTATACAGCTTATTTATTAGAAACAGCAAAAGTGATTTTTTTGTTCATGAAACATTGTTGCGATTATTAACTACGTGACGTTTGTTTTGGAGTGAGGTGGTTACGTTGAAATGAGAATGACTCCGATTACTTTTAACTTTTGGTGTATGCGTCGAAATGAAGCATTCACTGCCATTGAGGTGTGTGCCGACTCACCTCGACAT
The DNA here is from genome assembly GCA_025667525.1 of Glebionis coronaria. Taxonomy (NCBI): domain Eukaryota; kingdom Viridiplantae; phylum Streptophyta; class Magnoliopsida; order Asterales; family Asteraceae; genus Glebionis; species Glebionis coronaria. The sequence goes on along the minus strand of CM046874.1, from coordinate 690,672,588 downwards.
GAGTAATGAACTCTACGTCACATTCTTATCGAGCTTATGTGTCTTTACTTCAGAGAAGCCGTTACGCAAACTTGTTATAGAATACAGTTCCGATGGATGTTTTTAATCTGACATCACAGTTTTCGGGATAAATATGATCATGGGGGTATATGGTAACATACATAAGCCAGTTGAAGTTACTTCTAACCAAGGTTGCAAAAATCGCTAGGCGCTAGCTTGGCGGACGGGTAGTGCCTAGCGATTAATCGGTTAAGCAGGGATTAATCGAGGATTAATCGGATTGGGTTTTATATATAAAATTAGAAAATTTTGATATTATATGCCTAATTTTAGCCGATTTAGTTGGCCTTTTTCTAATTTGACCAATTATGCTTGATTTGTGCGAATTTTATCCATAATCAAGTTGTCTGATTTGGCCAATAGAAGTGTTAACCAATTTTATACGATAAATCGGCATTTTGGCCGATTTTTTTTACCAAAACGATTAATAAGGGCGATTAATGAAAATCAAGGCGGTTGATTAGCGCCTAGGTGGGGATTAATCGGACGCCTAGAACGATTTTTGCAACAGTGCTTCTAACAAATCAGCATTCATTAATAAGTAATAGTACACAGCAAATGAATAAACCTTGCAAACCAATAACACAGTACCTGTATCTATATGCCCCTAAAACAAATACAATAGAAGCTGTACTACTTTAGAGACTGCTTATTGACCATTTTTGTAACTACACCTTGTACTATATCTTCTTTGTTTCATGATAACTACGACTCGTCTGTTAAAACAAATTAAACGTAACCCCTTGTAAACTTCTACGTATCTAGTGCTGAGTTTGAAGCTGCATCGAATTTATGAACGTCGGATGTGCCTACCTGCACGATACAATTTCAGTTTTTTAGCGCAGTATGAAAACAGAAAATAAGTGCAGAACAGGAAACTATAACATGGCCACATGGGTACACTAATAAGATGCAACATGTTTTCAGACACCAATAATCATTATTCTTTTTCTTCGATAAGTCGTTTTCTATACAAGGCGAGGACCGTGGCCATAATTGTCAGACATATAAGGTGAAACAAGAAGTACACAAAAGAGTTGCAATGATCAATATGAGATAGCCCAAAATGGAAGTTGTTGAAAGTATTCATGTGCAAATACTAAACAAATTGAAAGTTCCATATTAGTTTTGTTTACTTACGGAGTGAAGTATGGATCAAGAAGAAGTACCCTTTTCCTTCTCCTCGGAATAACTGGATCCTGAGGTGGCCACTCGTTATTGTGGATGTTCCAAGGCATAAAAGAGTTTAGAAACTCGTCTCCGAAGCAATGGTTCTAATCTGAAAGAAGGAACACCACTTTGCCATCTTTTCACTTCATACATTTCATGCCATGCTTGTACTATCTCATCAATGTCGAAATTTAAACCTAAAGAACAATAATTCAAGGTCAAAACTCACTTCAAAAGAAAATTAAAAAGACCTATAAGCCTCAATCTGATATTTGACCCGTTTAAGATAAAAACCCAACCCAAATCGACCCAAACAAGTAAACTGATCAAAAGATGACAGCAAAGATACATATAAATATTCCAAAAAATATATAGAACCTGAATTACCTTCTGGTGCAGCATCATTAGAACAGTGATTCTTGATAACGACAGCTATATCTGTAAGCGAAACACCAGCTAGTTCAAATTTTTCGACAGCGATCTCCAAGCATTCATGCCAAGAAGGAAGCCCAAGTTTATACTCCATACTTGATCTTTCATAAAGCATCGTACCCCACGAAACATTAATCAAGGACCTCATATTTGCAGCCTGTTCTGCACCTTCGTTTTTCTTACCATCCCACATTTGCATACCCTTTTCCATATTCTCTTCGGCTTTATTATAGAGATGAATAAGTTCTGAGTAATCCTGTTTTTCAAAATCAGTATTTGTTCCAATTGCATAATACCAAGAAAGTTTCGCTTGCTCAAATTCTTGATGTCCCAAAGCTAGAAAACCTTCATAAAAATCGGGTTTGACTTTAAGTGATTCATTATACATTTCACCAGCTTTCGAGTACTCAGTTTGTGCCCACTCGTACAAATCTTTGATATGCGAAAGTAAAGACTCTCGTGTAGCATCTTCTGTATGGTAAAGTCGTTTTCTTGCTCTTGACATGTGAACATTTCCAAAATTAAATAACGCCAAAGCTGCCATCTCCTGAAATTTATCGGCTGCATTGCTAAAAAGTTCTTGAGCCTCTTCACTTGTAACTGTATCCTCCATAGCTTCGGTGTATAGCTTCATACCAATCTCGTGAAGATCCAAATATGCATCAGAGTCAAATCCGACATAATTCTTGAAAAGCTGAGCAAACTCAAGAATCCAATCATCAATGCAAGCTGTAGACTTGATGAGCTTTTGTTTCTGTTGTTGCCTTCTAACATGATCGAAAAACGGATCTTGTTCAGGGTTGACTTCTACGACGTAGAGTTTGACTGACCCATGATGACTAGAAGCTGATTCTGCCCATCTTAACTCTTCGTTTGTGGTGACTGTGACCATATCACCTTCTTGGTCTTGGTATTTCATTAGGACAGCTCGAGAAAGTGGAAACCGGTTGGATATTATTTCTCGTAGCTCTAGAACATCACAGTTATAAGGGACTTTTGCCCATCTTATATCATCTCCGTATACTAACTTAATACTCCTTTTAGGCCCGTCTTCTTTGCTAAAAACACTTATTTTTTCCTCGATCACCAACTTATCTTCGGTTTCTTTCTCTTCATCAACTGGATCGAGAATCTTTTCACTAATCTTTTCAGTTTTCCCCTTACCATGACCATCATCTTTCTTTTTGTCCACCCGCTCAAATTTTTTACTTTTTTTCTTCTTTTCTTTCACCGACTTCCCTGGTTCCTTTTCAACATAATCTGGAACCTGGAGAGCTTTAATCTCTTTTTCACTTACCTTACCACCATTATCCGCCAACTTGTTGTCAGCAAGAGGCTTAACTCTATCAGCGATCTCCAAGGCCATGACATTCTTCGGCTCCATATCCAACACGACACTAACATCCCTAAAAGCCAAATTTAACATATTTAAAGCCTCGTAACACCTAGCTCGTTTCAGGAGTGCTTTACTATACTTAGGTGTGACTTCAATAGCCAAATTGCACTCGTGAATAGCCCTTGGAAAATCACTGATCCCCATTTGCATATAGCACGCTGCAATGCTAGTATGAAGATACGAAACATTTATATGGCTTTCAGGAAGCAGTTTTAAAGCTTTTTCATACTTCAGAATAGCTCCTTCGTAGTCTTTCTTCTGAAACAGCTTATTACCCTCTTCTTTATGTTCTTGTGCCATTGAAATGAAAACTTCAGTGTCCTTATCATACGCTTTTCGGGTACTATTATTTTTCCCTGATTTCTTACCCATTGTAGCTAGAATCGATAACAATACAGGATTTCGTTTTACCTCAAGAACTAATTTCTCGAAAAGAAACTTATATATAACAAGCAAATTTCACACACAAAAACACCTTCACTATGTGAAACTTATGATTATCCTAAAACCTTAAAAACTAACAAAAAAAAAAGATGAAAATTCTAAATGCTCATATGATGATATATTCTTATGCAAAGTATTTTTTTTTTTAAATTTTGTGCTTGGAAATTTGAAAAATTTCACACACAAAAACACCTTAACTCTGTGAAACTTATGATTCCAAAACCTTAAAAACTAACCTAAACACTTATATAAAAAAATAAAAAAAAATTCTAAATGCTCATAAAATGATATATTCTTATGCAAAGTATATTTTTTTTTTTATAAATATTTTTGTGCTTGGAAATTTGAGAAATTTCACACACAAAAACACCTTAACTGTGTGAAACCTATGATGATTCCAAAACCTTAAAAACTAAACTAAACATTTATATAGCAACCAACATGAGATTCCAAAAAAAAACAAATAAAAAAAAAAAAAAAATCTAAATGCTCATATGATGATATATATATTCTTATGCAAAGTTTTTTTTTTCTTTTATAAATATTTTTGTGTTTGGAAATTTGAGAATTTATAAAAAGGACATGAAATTTGTGCTTGGAAATTTGAGAAATTTCACACACAAAAACACCTTAATTGTGTGAAACCTATGATGATTCTAAAACCTTAAAAACTAAACTAAACACATATATTGCAACCAACATGAAATTTCAAAAAAAAAAAAAAAATACTAAGAAAATTCTAAATATATATTTTTAATATTTTTGTGTTTGGAAATTTTGAGAATTTATAAAAAGGACATGAAATGAGGAGCAAAGAGAAGTTATCTGAGGTGGTGATGAAAATGTGATCTTTAAAGAAGAAGCATAGTATATGTTCTTGAGGTTGTTATATATTCGTTTTAGATATGAAATATGTTGCAAGCAAGCAATCTTTTACTGTTTTTTTAATATTAAAGATGATTAAATATTGTATTAAAAAGGTTAACAGTTTAGTGACGTAACTGCCAACCTTGCAAGAAAAGTAAAAGAAAAAAAAAAGGCAATGAAGGAATTTTAAATTTTTATTTTCGTTGACATGTTTCATAGATACATTTTTTTTAGTGTTTTGTAAGTTTAACTTATTTGTATCTTTATTTTTGTATATACAACGAATTTTGTTCAAATTCTCCCCTTCAACTTTTTGGTTTCGTCACTGTTTATTAAAATAAATTATTTTGTATTTTTATTTTTAATCAAGTATTAATTTTTACTTTTCGTTTGCTTTTAATTTAATGGTGATAACCTAAAATTAAAAGAAAAAAAAACGAAAAAATAATTTTTACCAAAGTATTCGAAAATTATATAAAACTAGACGATTACCCGCGCATAGCGGCGGAAATTCGTAGCGGCAAAAAATTAACGATATATGATATTATGGTGAGTGTTTTGTGTAAAATTCAAAATAAAACGTGAAAAGATCAAGTTGTTTACCTTGGGTTAAAGCAAAACAACATATAAATTTTAAAATTCCATTGATAACTCGCTGTAAAAGTTACATGTTTTGGCCCGCTAACCCAAATATTTTAATAACCCGGTTTGACCCGACCGGTTCAAGCAGTTAAAAAATGGGTCAAATTAAACCCGGACTTATATTTTCGAAACCCACCCGATGGGCTGGTTGACCCGGAGAACGAACCGGTAACCAGGTGACTCGATCAAGTTGACCCGGTGATCGAACAGGTGACCTGATGGCCGAACCCGTGACCCGGAGAATGAACCGGTAACCGGGTGACTCGATCAAGTTGACCCGGTGATTGAACTGATGACCCGATGGTCGAACCCGTGACCCGGAGTATTGAAATTATGGAAGAAGTTTGAGTAATTAATGAGTTAATCTATTTTTGGAATTTAAGTTTTCACATTTCACTTTTCACTTTTCAAGAAATAGTGGTTTTTCCTTTATAGATAGTAGAGATAGTAGAGAAGTTAAAGTTATAAATATAACAAAAAAACTAACTTATCACTAGTGAAAACAGTGAAATATCAATAGTGATAAAGTTACAAAACAATAAATAGTGATATTAAATAATAATTATATGATTTATAAAAAATCACTACTAATATTTTAATATTTTATCAGACTAATGTTTCATATTTTTTATCACTAGTAAGATATCATGATTGATTATTGGTTTTCGTCATATTTATAAATTTAGCCCTCTGCTTTTTTTTTTATAACTTTTAAATATTTTGATTAAAATGATTTTTCTTTTTTTCTTAATCTTACATAATAAATTGGCTGATATTTATACTTATTTAGCAAGCATGTTTTTTTTTTGTCTTTTTTATGGAAAATTTGACAATTTAAAATAGGGTACTTTTTTAAAAATAGAAGTGGAGCGGCAGAGGCCCCATACTCTCCCGTGAACTCCAAGATTGTTGGCTCCACTTTTTAAATAAAAATTCCTTGTATTAAATGTGGTTCATTTTCCCTTTTTTTTCATTCTCAAAATATGACTTTGCAAATAAATTTTTGCTTTTAATGCATTTAGGCTGTGTTCGGTGAGGAGCAATGGGAGAGCATTTTGGAGTAATGAACGGTGAAAAAATATATTTTAAAATTTATTATTTGTTTGGCAAAATGAACGGTGAACTTTTTAATTTTCAGTGGTCGTTTGGCAATATGAGCGGTGAGAATTTTCGGGCGGTGCTATTTTTTATGAAAACTATTTTTCAATGCTTGTTTTAAGAAGCAGTGCAGATGAGCGGTGAGCTGGCACAACTACTGCTCACAGCTACCGCTCACAGCAACTGCTCACAGCTACCGCTCACTGCTACTGCTTACAGTTACTGCTCACAGCTAATGCTCGTGTTGACTTAATAAGAAGGTTGCAAAAACCGCAAGATGCTAGTTTGGTAGTCGAGTTGTTAAATTAAACGGTATGTAAGGATTAATAAATGATTAATCGGATTATACTTATATATATAAAAGGGTTTTGCTAACTAATGCTTAGTAGGCGAAGGTTAGTGTGTAATTAATGAATACAAATTTTCTTAATTTATGTGAAAATGCATTAAATATATATTAAATAAACTCAGTAGTAACCATATTTGAACATGATTTTCAATAAAATTATTGTACGTTAACCTCCGCCCAGTGGGCATTAGTTAACAAAACCTTATATAAATTATAAAATTTTGAAACTATATGGCTGAAATTTGCCTGATTTGACCGATGTTTATCTGATTTGGCCTATTTAGTCGATTTATGTCTTTTTTGGCCGATTAATGTCTTTTTTGGCCGATTAATGTCTTTTTTGGCCGATTTATGTCTGATTTGGCCTATTTAGTCGACTTATGTCCGATTTACCGATTATGTCTGATTTGACCGATTTTTATCAGTTACTGAGTTTGTCGATTTATCTGTTTTTTGTCTAATTTATACCTAATTTGACCGATTAATCAGTATCTTGACCAATTTTTCAGATTTTTGCAACACTTGTTAATAACAAATGCTACAGAGAAGTTAATGACAACACAAAACTGTCATTACCAAAGACAAAACCAATATTATAGTTTTGAAAAAGTCTAGTCTCTTTATTAAACTTCTTGTTTTTCTCGTAACAAAAAGGTGACAAGAAACTTCATAGCATATTCAAATAAAATTCGATCTCTTTTATTTTACACCATTTGTTAGTTGTCTTTTGGATGATTCGTCACGTAATGGGCGGTACACGATAAATGGAATTTCCTCTCATTTCAAGTTTCAGGTTAGGTATCGGGTATGAAAGTTTTGTCTCACTCGAGTTCGGGTCAACTTGATTGACATAATAAGTTTTTTAAATAAATTTGATATAATTTCTATTTAAAAAGACTAAACAAGTTTTTTTTTTATTTATATTTTACTTATATTCAAATTGATTCAAACATGAATCAATTCGATTAAAATAGACTCAAACCCAACTAACCGAGCTACAATAAAGTTGAATTTGAATATATTATTTTTAATCTTAATCCGAATTAAATTCGACGCGAATAAACCAAACCCGACCAATCCGACTCTATTCCCAACCCCTAGTCACAAATATAAAAGCAATGTTTTTAAAACCGGGTTGACCGGCCGGTTGAACCGTGAACCGGCTCGAAGACCGGGCCGGATGTGACCGGGTTTTTCTTGTTTGAGAACCGGATTAAAACGTCGGTTTTTCGTTGATCCGGGTTGACCCGGTTTGATTAACCCGGCCGGGTCATGATTTTTTATTAAAAAAATATTTCAAAAACTTATTTTCTATAAATATTTTTAAGTTTTAAAGATATAATACGTATATTGAAGTAATGATTACTAGTGTTAGTTAAAATAAAGTCAAACTAACTAAACGTTAAATAATATTGTTTTATTATAATATATTATAAATTATAAACATAAGTTAATTATTTTTACATATTTTTACAATAATGTTATAAATATAAAACTAAAAACTAAGGCTAATAAGTAAAAAATAAATGCTACACATTAAAAAAATAAAAAAAAATATACATATATAAAGAACTGAGTTGACTTGATGGTTCAACTGATTGAACCGATTGACCCGTAAACCGGTCACTAGACCGGATAAACTAAAAAACCGGGTTTTAAAACATTGTATTAAAAAATAATTACGAAACTAGCCTATTTTACAACTCACTTTACCAAAATAGACCAAATTTCTCTTCTTACCAAAATAGACCAACTAGTGCACTAGCTTGTGCAACTAGGCGCACATGTTTGTGCATAATGGTGCATTTTGTTGTGCATCTAGTGCACAAGGTGCATCTCAAGTGCACCATAGCGCACTATTACAAGTAAGGCGCACCATTGTGTTTTTTTTAGGCACAACTTTTATTTGTTATGCACCACGGCGCGCACCAAGTGCACAAGATGCATCTAGACGCGTTTATTTGTGCATCTAGGCGCATTAATTTGTGCATCTAGGCGCGCATTAATTTGTGCATCTAGGCGCACATTTCTTGTGCATCTATATGTTTGTGCATAGCTTTGTTTTAGGCGCAACTTATGCATCTAGGCGCGTATGTTTTTTGCAACTAGGCACATTAATTTGTGCATCTAGGCGCACATTTCTTGTGCATCTATATGTTTGTGCATACTTTGTTTTAGGCGCAACTTATGCATCTAGGCGCGTATGTTTTGTGCATCTAGGCGCATTAATTTATGCATCTAGGCGCATATTCCTTGTGCATCTATATGTTTGTGCATCTAGGCGTATAGTGTGTGCACTAGGCGCACAAAACTGAATTTTGGTAGGTTGAAGCGCACAATATTTTGGCGCACAATTTTTGATGGTGCAACTAGTTTTCATTCGTTAGATTCTACAATCCTACGGCTATTATTAAAAGTCTAATTTGGTAAAAATTTTGTGCACGAACTAGTTTCGTATTTCAGCCACAAAAGAGGCTATTTAGGAAAGTGTAAAAGGTGGTGGGGTTTAAGACAGTTGTTGTAGTTTTTGTGGGGCGGGTAACTAGATAGCACGTTATCGGTTATCTTTTGTGTAAGCCACACACATCACTTTACACACAAAGCATTACCTAACTTATTACACTTGGTCCCTCATGATATCAACTGTCAAAAAGCCCTTGATAAAAGCTAACGCTACACCGGTTATATTCCGCTAGTCAAAGTCAAGTACGAACAAATATGCTAAACCTAACTCACAAGCCACATCTTTACGTATGTTTTAAGTTTTCTCTACTTGTTAAATTATATAGGAACTAGCAGGTACCCGCGTGATGTGGCGGCGGGTATTCTGTGACTAAATTTTTTTGAGAGTGAATATTATTTGGTTATTCGTCTTTCATAGCAATAATTTATAAATGACGATAATTTTCACCTAAAAACATGTCTCAAAAACGTAATTTTGATATACGGATATTATTACGTGTGGCGTATATGTAATATGTAATTAATATGTGTAACTTTATTTTTGGAACTTAATTAAGCGCGAGAATTGACATAACCTTTTTTAACATTTGAATGAGAAGATCAACCTAAAAGTGGTTTGTACATATGATTGCAAGGAAAAAGGAAGAAAAATATGATAGATGAGATTTGTACAATGTGTTGTTTTGCTTGTAAATTGTGGTGATGAGGTGTTTTAATTATATTATTAGTTATGCTTTAATTAAGTATGATTAAAAACTTTGTATACATTAGATACATAAAGTTGTACATATGCATTAAAATCTTGTATTAGTTAAATTTTATTTTTTTGGCTGCACTAATATGTTATACATTATTTTGTATTTGTTGTACTATTTAATTTTTTGGTATTAAATGAACAGAGAGGGTCTAATCTCTTTTATAAGATAGTATGATAATATAAAAAAGATATTACTAAAGTTTGTTCAAATATTCATTTAAGTTACTACTAAGGTTTTTTCATTACAAAAAAGTTACTCAAATATTCACATAAATTAAGTGGGGTTATTTAACTTTCAAAAAGTTACAAACATATTACTCACGTATATAGATTTGTTTTTTGGATTACTAACCTTTACAAAAAAGGCTTATTATTTGTCTTAATTATTTTTAAAAAATTTCACGCGTATATTTAAGTATTCTTTTTGTAACAAATACAATTTTAATAACTTAAATGAATATTTAAGCAAACTTTAGTAACATTTTTGTGTATTAACTCAATTATATGTTTGTGTTTAGCTTAATATAGTAGCTATATATAATCATCTACAAATAAATCTTATACATTTTTCAATAACATATACTTATGTTTATGAGTCGTTAATGAAGTGTTTTACTAGTTAACAGACTATTATTTAATTACGAATATAATACTTGATAACTAACCTAAACACTTATATAAAAAAATAAAAAAAATTCTAAATGCTCATAAAATGATATATTCTTATGCAAATTCTATTTTTTTTTATAAATATATTTGTGCTTGGAAATTTGAGAAATTTCACACACAAAAACACCTTAACTGTGTGAAACCTATGATGATTCCAAAACCTTAAAAACTAAACTAAACATTTATATAGCAACCAACATGAGATTCAAAAAAAAAAAAAAAAAAACAAGAAAATTCTAAATGCTCATATGATGATATATATATTCTTATGCAATGTTTTTTTTTAAATATTTTTGTGTTTGGAAATTTGAGAATTTATAAAAAGGACATGAAATTTGTGCTTGGAAATTTGAGAAATTTCACACACAACAAACATCTTAAATGTGTGAAACCTATGATGATTCTAAAACCTTAAAAACTAAACTAAACACATATATTGCAACCAACATGAAATTTCAAAAAAAAAAAAAAAATACTAAGAAAATTCTAAATATATATTTTTAATATTTTTGTGTTTGGAAATTTTGAGAATTTATAAAAAGGACATGAAATGAGGAGCAAAGAGAAGTTATCTGAGGTGGTGATGAAAATGTGATCTTTAAAGAAGAAGCATAGTATATGTTCTTGAGGTTGTTATATATTCGTTTTAGATATGAAATATGTTGCAAGCAAGCAATCTTTTACTGTTTTTTTAATATTAAAGATGATTAAATATTGTATTAAAAAGGTTAACAGTTTAGTGACGTAACTGCCAACCTTGCAAGAAAAGTAAAAGAAAAAAAAAAGGCAATGAATGAATTTTAAATTTTTATTTTTGTTGACATGTTTCATAGATACATTTTTTTAGTGTTTTGTAAGTTTAACTTATTACGATAAATTATTTTGCATTTTTGTTTTAATCGGGTATCAATTTTTACTTTTTATTTGCTTTTAGTTTAATGGTGATAACTTAAAAAAAAAAAAACACAAAAAAATTATTTTTGCTAAAATATACAAAAGTTATAAAAAATGATAAAGGAGCTAAAGTTATAAATATAACGAAAAACTAATTTATCACTAGTGATATAGTAGAAGCATTGAAATATCAATAGTGATAAAATTATAAAGTAATGAAATATTATTAGCGATATAACCCAGTAATTATGTTTATAAAAATTACTAATAATATTTTATTACTTTATCATGAATAATATTTCATTATTTTTTATTACTACTAATATTATTATTGATTATCAGTTTTTTTTATCATATTTACAAATCTGATCTCTACTTTTTTTTTAATAATTTTAAACATTTTGATAAAAATAGTCTTATTGTTTCTTAATCTTAAATAATACTGTAAATAGGGGCGGACACACATTATAAGTTCGGGGTGACGGTGTCCACCATAGCTCGACCAATAAGACGAGATTTTAGTGTATTTTTTTTTTTAAATTTTGAGCTTTTTTTTAAAATACCCCCACTAGAATTTCAAATTGCCCCCCACTCACACATTGAATTCTAATATTTAACACTGTAAAACCTAAAAGTCGTTATTATTCAAATTCTAATTTTTTATTTAAATTTGAGCGTTTTTATTCGAATTCTAATATTTTCGCTTTACTATTAATTTTTTTTTTTCTCCCACATTAAATTTTCTTACATCCGCCACTGACCGTATACTGTAAACTGAAGGAAATATGTTTTCTTTTGTTTAAAAAATCGACAATATAAAATGGGAGATGATTTGCACACTCCCAAAATTGATTGGGACACTCCAAATGATGCATTAAATACTTGTACTGGAAATATTTACTGTTTTAAGTGCTTGTACATATGAGTGTCCCAATAAATTTTGAATGTGTCCCAATCACTTCCCATATAAAATAGGGTACCTTTTTAAAAATAGAAGTGGAGCGGCAGAGGCCCACTCTCCCGTGAACTCCAAGATTGTTGGCTCCTCTTTTTTTAAAATAAATTCCTTGTATTAAATGTGTGGTTCATTTTCCCTTTTTTTTTCATTCTCAAAATATGACTTTGCAAATAAATTTTTGCTTTTAATACAGTTAATAAGAAGGTTGCAAAAATCGCAAGATGCTAGTTTGATAGTCGAGTTGTTAAATTAAACGGTTATGTGAGGATTAATAAATGATTAATCGGATTATACTTATATATATAAAATTATAAAATTTTGAAACTATATGGTTGAAATTTGCCTGATTTGACTGATTTTTATTTGATTTGGCCTATTTAGTCGATTTATATCTTTTTTGGCCGATCTATGTCTGATTTGGCTTATTTATATTAGACAATAAAAAGCCCAAGTCCGACTTGTGGGATTAGAGTTTCTAGAATATTCTGTATATCATTATATATACACATTAATAATACAATACTTATTCATGGGGTATAATCATTCTAACAATTTAGTCGACTTATGTCTTTTTTGACCGATTTATGTCTGATTTACTTGATTTTTATCAGTTACTGAACTGATCGATTTATCTATTTTTTTTTCTGATTTATATCCAATTTGACCGATTAATCAATATCTTGACCAAATTTTCAGATTTTTGCAACACTTGTTAATAACAATGCTACAGAGAAGTTAATGACAATACAAATTTGACAAAACCAATAGTTATAGTTTTGAAAAAGTCTAGTCTCTTTGTTAAACTTCTTGTTTTTGTCGTAACAAAAAGGTGACAAGAAACTACATAGCATATTCAAATAAAATTCGATCTCTTTTTGTTTACACCTATTGTTTGTTGTCTTTTGGATAATTCGTCACGTAATGGGCGGTACACAATAAATGGAATTTCATCTCATTTCAAGTTTCAGGTTAGGTATCGGGTATGAAAGTTTTGTCTCACTCAAGTTCGGGTCAACTTGATTCACATAATAAGCTTCTTTTAAATGAATTTGATATAATTTCTATTTAAAAAGACTCAAAAAGATTTTTTTTTATATTTTACTTATATTTAAATTAATCCGAACCCGAATCGATTCGATTAAAATAGACTCAAACCCAACTAACCGAGCTACAATAAAGTTGAATTTAAATATATTATTTTTAATCTTAATCCGAATTAAATTCGACGCGAATAAACCAAACCCGACCAATCCAACCATATTCCCAACCCCTAGTCACAAATATAAAAGTGTAAAAGGTGGTGGGGTTTAAGCAGGGACGAAGCCAGGACGAAATATGACCGGGTGTACAAATTTTTTAAACCGTAATATAATATATGTAAAATATGAATTAAAACGAATAGTAAAAATACGTTCCGATTAAGTTGGTGCATTTTAGATGCACTTAGGAAAAATCAATGTTTTCTTTACAAATTAACACTATACATAAAAAAATCCATATAAGTCACGGGCACTCACGAAAACCCCTAGCTCCCTTCCTGGTTTAAAACAGTTGTTGTAGTTTTTGTGGGGCGGGTAACGAGATAGCACGTTATCAGTTATCTGTTGTGTAAGCCACACACATCACTTTACACACAAAGCATTACCTAACTTATAACACTTGGTCCCTCATGACATCAACTGCCAAAAGCCCTTGATAAAAGCTAACGCTACACCGGTTATATTCCGCTAGTCAAAGTCAAGTATGGACAAATATGCTAAACCCAACTCACAAGCCACATCTTTACGTATGTTTTAAGTTTTCTCTACTTGTTAAATTACATAAGAATAATATACAAAAATGTTACTAAAGTTTGTTCAAATATTCTTACTAAAAATTTTTTCGTTATAAAAAGGTAACTCAAATATTCACATAAATTAAGTGAGATTACTTAACTTTCAAAAAGTTACAAGCATGTTACTCACGTATATAGATTTGTTTTTTTTATTACTGAACCTTTACAAAAAAAGCTTATTATTAGTCTTAATTATTCTTAAAAAGTTTCACGCGTATGTTTAAGTAATCTTTTTGTAACAAATACAATTTTAATAACTTAGGTGAATATTTAAGCAAACTTTATTAACATTTTTGTGTATTAACTGAATTATATATTTGTGTTAGGCTGTTAGCTTAATATAGCTATATATAATCATCTACAAATAAATCGTATACATTTTTCAATAACATATACTTATGTTTATGAGTCGTTAAAGTGTTTTTCTAGTTAACGGACTATTATTTAATTACGAATAGGTTCTCAAGTTTTTTAGGCTGGTCGTAACAGTCTGATTGTCAATTCGATCGATCGTTTTTGAACTTGGTCGATCGCGTTGCGACGATCGAGTCGAATCGGTCATCAGCCGAATCTTGATCCGTTCCTCGACCCAAACGAAAAATAAGAAAAGGGAAATATTTTGGTATTTTGACCGTTACATTAAAAAAAAAGGTAAACTGCAAAAAAAACGTCTTTGAAGTTTTCTATTTTCACAAATTTGCCCCTGAGAGCAAAATTCATGCAATTTTGCCACTAAACATCAATATCTCATGCATTTTTGCCCCTGAGTTGACGATTTTTCAATTTTGACCGTTTTCCTCGTTAACTCCCACACACGCCTGACACGTGAGGGTATATTCGACATTTTCCGTGGTTCCTAGCCTAAACCCACCTTTTGTGCAAGCAAAAAACATCATCGAAACATTGTTTTCTTATTTCACCCCGTCATTATTACACTGTCATATATTGTTTCGGGGACGTTATTTGCACCAAGGTAAACTTTCCATCTTCTTCATAATCACATTATATATGATTGAAACACACACACACACACACAATTGTTGGGAATAAATCTATGCTTACTTGTTACCCCTGCTAGTTGATTATTTGTACCCCTGCTAGTGTAAGTTCCCCCTGCTAAATAACAAAGGCAGGGGGATTGGTTCCCCTGCTGAAGTCAAAGGCCCTGCTGTCAGAGATAAACTTGGAATAGATTTTTACGCGTTTCTGTTATTATTCCTTAATACTTTCCAAGTTTGTTAGTAGTGATCTTGTACGTGAGTCCTTATGGCTATAAAAGGACTCACTAGGTTAGCATGCAAAGTGTGTCTTTCTCTATTGTCTTTCATTATTATACTTTAAGGTTTTGTAAACCCTAATACCATTTTAGGGTATTCGTATATCATTGATATATTAAAGTTCAACATTTCAATCATATTGTTCTTGTGCTTAACATTATATTCCGCATCTTGTTTAGTTACTTTGCTTTGCAAAGTTTCTCTAGTGTTAGATTGAATTCTTTCTTTCTATCACAACCCTTAAACAAGCTATTAAGGTTTAAGATCTGACTTTGGGATCAACAAGTGGTATCAGAGCTTGTTGAGAAACTTTGTCTAAAATAAGAACAAAACTCTCATAACAACCATGTCTTCAGACTCTTCCTCAAACAGCAACAACCACAATAACCTCAAGCTACCCATGTTGGATCTTGAAAACTTTGAATTATGGGAATTCAGAATTCAACAATACCTGAAAATGGAACACTATTGTTAGCCCTATATTTTATATAGCCGAACAAGAATGTAACAGGTCACCTTAGTCATTAAAAGGTCTTGTATTGTAATAGGTTAGTCGGGAAAACCGGGCTTGGACTTTAAGCTAATATTGTATAAGTTAGGGGCGTAAGCCCAAAGCAAAGCCAAGCCCGGCCCAAGGAAACAAAGCCCACGGCCCAAAAGGCCAAGGGTATATAAACCCTCTTCCTTGTGTGGAAGAGGGTGTTGGTTACCATTTTATTTCTCTCTCTAAAAGTGTTTAACCTTCCAAATTCTCTCTTGTTTCTCTCTCTACTTTCTTCTCTTTCTCTCTCTAAATATCTCTTCTAAATCTTGTGTTATGGATTGAATGGGAATAACATTTGGTATCAAGAGCCTATAGTGGATAGGTGATTGAAGATTAGTGTGGTGTGTTCTTGATTTTTCGTGGTCATTTTGATCTATATATCACGTCCAAAAAATTTTTCTTGTGTTTTTTATGGTTTTTTCTTGATACAAATCTTCTACATAGTTGTGGTAGAGATTTGGTATTGTTACCTTGGCTAAAAACACAAAATTTTTGGGTGTTTTGATCATTTTTTGGCTTAAAATCACGAATTGGTTGAGTTTTGTCCGAGAAAAGTGGGAATTATTCCGATCAGGTCATCAGAAAAGGGCTTACAGTTATTCCGATTGGTGTAATCGGAATAGGGTTTATACATTCCGATTGGTCATTCCGATTGGACATTCCGATTTAACATTCCAATTGGTCATTCCGATTTGACATTCCGATTGGTCATTCCGATTTTACATTCCGATTTGAGTATTCCAATTTGGACATTCCGATTGGTCATTCCGATTGACATTCCGATTGGTCATTCCGATTTGACATTCCGATTAGGGTATTCCGATTAGTATTCCAATTTGGACATTCCGATTGGGTATTCCGATTTGACATTCCGATTGGTCATTCCGACAAGGTTATTCCGATGGGCATTCCGATGGATATTTTGTTTGAGTAATTTTTAGACTTAGCCACTATCTAGACTAGTTTAGGAACATCGTTTACACGAAGATTAAAAAAAAAAATAGATTTAAAATTTTTAGGTCAAGTAAAATCAAATTTTTTCCCTATTAGTTTTTGGCTATTTCTAACTCAAATTCAAAATTTGGCGATACAAAATTTTTCGGCTTACCGTTTTGTCAGACTGAGGAATTTATTGTCGGACTGAGAAAAATTTTTTCTGGAAATTTCGGAATTTTAATTTTAACCACACATCATCACAACAAATCCACTAAGATCTGCAATTCATTCACAAGTATTCACCATGTCTAACAACAACATCAACATTGCAACTACTAATCAAATTCGTTTGGAACAAGGTGGCAACGGTAATCCACCTGTGCTCACTGCCGGTTGCTACGTTCAATGGAGATCTCGTTTTCTCAGATTTCTCGACGGAAAAGAAAACCAAACTGCTCTTCGTCACTGCCTTGAGAATCCACCTCCAGTTTTTGAATTCAGACCAATTACCACACAGGCAGAGGATGGTACTTCATCAACTATACGAGCTATGGAGGATTTTGACACATGTTCTGCTGAGAAAAAGAAACTCCTCCAAGCTGAAGCTGATGCTGTAAACTTCATACTCACTGGAATTGATAACGATATCTATTCCACAGTTGATGCATGTCCTAATGCTATGGAAATGTGGAATGCAATTCATCGATTGAAGCAAGGTGAGTCGATCAATGTTCAAGATCTCGAGACTAATCTACTTTGGGAGTTTGGAAAATTCACATCTGAAGATGGTGAATCCATTGACTCATATTACTCGAGATTCTACAAAATGATGAATGAGCTTGTCAGAAATCAGTGCACCATCTCCAATCATCATGCCAATGTTCAGTTCTTACTTCAACTAAAACCGGAATGGCAAAGGTTTGTGACTTTGGTCAAACAAAGGGAGGATATCAAGACTATATCTTACCACAAACTTTATGATATCTTGAAACAAAATCAGAATGAAGTGAATGAACTAAGGGCTGAAAAGGCAGAACGGTCTGCTAATTCTATTGCTTTTGTGGCTGCTACTTCAACAAAACCCGTTCCTCGTCAACAACCACCTACTCATTCCTCGAAGTCATCAAGCTCATCCACCAAACCTCTAGCTGCTGCTAAACACAAAGCAAAAGCAATTGTCCCCACTCCACCTCCAAAGTATGACACCGAGTCAGATGGAGACAGTGATGATGAACAAACTTCAAGGGACAAGAAGATTGAAGAACTCATGTCTTTACTCACCACAAATTATAAAAAGATCTACAAACCTACCAACAACAACCTCAGATCATCATCCAATGCTAGATATAAGGAATTTGATCATGCACCTAGGTATGATCGTGATGCTAGGTATGATAATCAGAGGATGCTGAATCAAGTTGGGGCTAGAGATACTGTAGGCACTTCGGTTGTGCAGAAGACTGGGATTCAATGCTTCAACTGTAAGGGATTTGGGCACATGGCTAGGGAATGCAAGAAGCCAAAACGGGTTAAGGACTCAGGGTATCACAAGGAAAAGATGCTGTTGTGTAAGAAAGAAGAAGCAGGAATTCCACTCACAGCAGATGAAGTTGACTGGCGTGATGACACTAATGATGAAGCCGATGATCAAGAGCTAGAGGCACATTATGTGTACATGGCAAAGATTCAAGAAGTGCTTCCAGAGACTGCTGATACTTCTGGACCTATCTTTGATACTGAGCCAATTGAAAAGGTACCAACAAATGATAACTATAATGTGTTTGCTAATGAACGACGGCATCCTGAGCAACCCGAAAGCATCAATGACACATATGTAATGGACACGGAGGATAGCAATATCTCTACGGATTCACATCATATGTGTAATGATGACGGTAATGCTGCTCAGGATACTGACTCGGATGAGGACCGTGATTTGCTTGCGTCTATAATTGATTCTTTAAAACATGAAATTGAGGAAAACAAAGATGCTAATAAACGTTTGAAGCAAGCAAACACATCCTTAGCCGAGGAGATAGACATGCTTAAAGAGTGTGATTATGTAAAAGAAGCTGATCGACGAGTTGCAATAGCTAATGGTTTGGTATATGAACGTAAGGTGCTCAACGAACAATATTGTTCTGAAGTAACACACGAAATTCATATGTCAAAACAAAAGATATCAGAACTTGAAGAACAAATACTGCTACATAAACTCCAAATTACTGAATTAGAGTCGGTTAACAAAGAACAAACTTAGCTTTATAAAACTCGTGAAGAAAAGGATATTGAAAAAATTCTTGCTTTGGAAAAGAGAGTCGACACGTTAAACAACATTGTTTACAAAATAGGTCACTCTATTCAAACTATGAATATGCTCAATAGAAATATGAAAACGAGTTTTGTCAAGCCTGAATATCTCAAGAAAGCTCAAAGTACCAAGCTTGCTCTTTATGATATCGGTTGTTATGTTCATAATCTTGCTCTTATGCTTTCCCCTGACTGCGACGAAATCATTCGTCAACAAGAAGAAAGTCGATCAAACTTAAGTGATTTAATAAACCTTTCTGATTATAACAATCATATTAAGTTTGTCCCTCAAAAAGAACTTTCAAAAGAACAAAAGATGTATAATAGTGTTCCACCACCAAGTGATGAACCACAAAAGAAAGTTTCTTTAAAAAGGAGTTTCAAAAAGCAATCAATTTTGTTAGAAAAGCGAATTTTGGATGACAAACATAAACGGGATGAGAAAAGCAAAAGTGTTCAGCAATTTGAGTTTATAAAACAAGGGGTTTTAAATTTGTACAAAGGTGTCGTCGACTATGAAAAAGTTTCTAGGGATACCATTTGGAATATTAAACCTAACCCACAAGTAGAAGTCGTCATTCAACAATGTATTGTTCCAACCATTGATGATCTTTCAAAAAATGTGGAAATGTTTTATACAGCTCTCACTGAGGAAATGTTAACTGATTTAAGTTATGTTAAATCTCTTGAAGATGAAGTTGATTTTCTTCAAACTAAATTAAAGACACAAGAACACCAACTTTCTAACGAAATTGATCGACTTTCTAAGGAATATTTTTATGCTGACCATATGAATGCTATACTTGGTGTGTATACCGATCTTGATCAATATTGTCATGTAGCATGTCTAGTGTCAGAATCAGACGCGAAATGTCGCAATCTTGAAGTAGAGCTTTCAAAACAAATCCAGTCATACAACAAACTTTCGAAAAGCTTTTCTCAACTTGAGAAACACTCCATTTCTCTAGAACTTGCTTTACAAAAAGGTGAAAAATCTCATAATCATAAAAAGTGTCAAGAAATGTCAGCTTCTTCGTCTCGTCTACTAAATGAAAAAGATTTCGAAATAAATGATTTGAAAGCTCAGCTAAAAGAAAGGGACATTGCCATAAGTGAGTTACAGAAACTCATTGAGAAAATGAAAGGAAAGTCTGTTTTGGGTAAACCATCCGCTGTTCGTCAACCGAATGCGGTTAAATGCCCTAAATCATCTATTTTGGGACAATCCCCACAGACTTTGCCTAAGATAGGAAATGATAAGAGCACTAATGTGATAGCACCTGGAATGTATAAGATGAACACTAGGTCCACTCAAACTGGAACTACGCAGTTACCTCAGAATACTAGGAAAACTAATCAACGTGTGTCTTCTTCTACAGGAGTAAATCCCACTACTAGTGTTAGCGGACCACAACTTAAGAGCACTAGAATTGAAGATATAGTCATGCCTAACAATAGTCAAGGGAAGAAGAAGGAAGTAGAATATCACCGTAGGAATTTTATGTTTTCTAAGAATAAAACGTATGTAACTGCTTGTAATGACAGTTTAAATGCTAAGACCTCGAATGTTGAAGTTGTTTGTGTTGAATGTGGAAAATGTGTTCGTACTTTCAATCATGATGCTTGTGCTCTTAATCATAAAGGCGTGAATACTAGAACTAGGAAGCCTATTCCTGTGCCCACTAGTACTAGAGAACCCACAAGAACTTTGAACCAATCCACTGATCAACCACTTAAGAAACTAAGTGCGTTAGACTCCACTACTCTGCGTAAACAAAACAGATTAAAGAAGCTATATGAGAACATGATTAGGACATGTACACGAGGGTATTCGAGATTTACACCACCCGGATACAAATGGGTACCTAAGTTAACCACTTTAGTGATTGGGTCTAGGAATATCAGATTGCCTGTAGACTTTGCATCTAGGCCCACTACTATTTTGGAACCCGTTTCTATCAAGGGCTCCCATTTGTCAAATGCTACATTGTCTTCTAATTCTTCTGCAGCTCGTCGAACTCATCCTAATCATAATGGACTCCGGGTGCACAAAGCACATGACGGGCAATCTCAAGCTTCTCATTAACTTCGTGGAGAAGTTTCTGGGTACGGTACGATTTGGAAATGATCAATTTGCACCGATACTCGGATATGGAGACTTGGTTCAAGGGAATATCACTATAAAACGGGTTTATTACGTCGAAGGACTGAATCACAATTTATTCTCGGTTGGTCAATTTTGTGATGCGGATTTGGAAGTGGCTTTTCGGAAATCTACTTGCTATGTTAGAGACTACGATGGGAATGACCTCCTTACAGGTTATCGTTGTTCTGATCTCTACACAGTAACTCTTCAAGACACATCTTCAACAAATCCAATTTGCTTAATGGCTAAAGCGTCATCATCTCAAGCATGGTTATGGCATCAACGATTGTCACATCTCAACTTTGACACCATCAACTTGCTTTCGAAGAATGATATTGTGACCGGTCTTCCTAAGTTGAAATTCGTCAAAGACCATCTTTGTTCTTCTTGTGAGTTGGGGAAAGCAAAACGGAAGTCTTTCAAAACAAAGACTACCCCAAGCTCAAAAGGACGATTGGAACTTCTACACATGGATTTATGTGGTCCCATGCGTGTAGAGAGTATTAACGGGAAAAAGTATATTCTCGTGATTGTTGATGATTACTCTAGATACACATGGACTTTCTTCTTAAGGTCCAAAGATGAAACACCAGAGGTTCTCAAAAACTTTCTCAAGATGATACAACGCAATCTTCAAGCTCAAGCCTTAACCGTAAGAACGGATAGGGGTACTGAATTTTTGAACAAGAACTTGCAATCTTACTTTCAAGAAGAAGGCATCGAACATCAAACGTCTATTGCTCGAACTCCTGAACAAAACGGCGTTGTCGAAAGGCGGAACCGTACTTTGGTTGAGGCTGCTCGAACAATGCTCTTTGCTTCAAAATTACCGCTATTCTTCTGGGCTGAAGCAATTGCAACTGCCTGTTATACTCAGAATCGTTCTCTCGTTATCCCTAGACATGAAAAGACACCTTACCATATCATCAATGGCAGGAAACCTACTGTCAAATTCTTTCACGTATTTGGATCTTTATGCTACATTCTTAAAGACGGTGAGAATCTCGACAAGATGAAAGAAAAAGGTGATGCATGTATTTTTGTGGGGTATGCTACATTGTCGAAAGGATATCGGGTCTATAACAAGAGAACAAAGATCATTTTCGAAACAATTCATGTGAACTTTGACGAATTGCCACAAATGGTACTTGATCACAACAGCTCAAGTCCCGCTCCTCAATGTCCAACGATGGCACCTACACAAAACAGTGTACGTCCCGTGCAAGAATGTCAACAACGTACTCCTACAACAGACTCAACGGATACGACACATATGAATGAGTTGGTTGACTTATATGATCCAATGTTTGATGAATATTACTATGGAAACAATCAAGTTGTGTCAAAGCCTTCCGCTGTCAATACTGCTGATGTAGCCGAACAAAATCAAAAAGACACAACTGCCTCTACTTCAGCAACCGTTGCTCAAGAGACTATTCCATTGGTTACTCAACAAACTCAAGAAACAATCATACAACCAACATCACCAACCGTAAATGTTGAAGGAGGAAACGACAATCAAGCAGTCGATGCACCACCTGACGATGAAGAATTTATCAATCCGTTCGGTACACCGGTACACGAAGTCGGAGAGTCTTCTACTCAACATTTTGATCCGTCCAACATGCATACATTCTACCAACCATATCCATCCACTCACCATTGGACACGTGATCATCCATTGGAGCAAGTCATTGGAAATCCTTCACAACCGGTTCGAACACGCAGACAACTCGAAACTGATGGCGATGTGTGTATGTATGCACTCACCGTGAGTTCAACTGTACCTACAAACATCAAACAAGCCATGACTGATCATGTGTGGATTGAATCAATGCAAGACGAAATTCATCAGTTTGAACGCCTAAATGTTTGGGAACTTGTTGACCGACCCTATGGAATGTCAATTTTAGATTTCAAATGGATCTGGAAAAACAAACTGGATGAAGAACAAACCATCATCAAAAACAAATCTCGTCTTATGGTTAAGGGATACCGTCAACAAGAAGGGATAGATTTCGATGAATCATTCGCTCCAGTTGCTCGTTTGGAAGCAGTCAGGATATTCCTTGCTTATGCTGCACTTAAGGGCTTCACGGTTTTTCAGATGGACGTTAAAACTGCTTTTCTCAACGGTCATTTGAAGGAAGAAGTGTATGTGAATCAGCCGGAAGGATTCATCGATCCTCATCATCCTGACAAAGTCTATCGTCTCAAAAAGGCTGTATATGGACTTAAACAAGCTCCAAGGGCATGGTACGAAGAACTTTCAAACTTCTTGGTGTCCAAAGGATTCTCCAAAGGTTCTATTGATCCTACTCTCTTTACTAATAAATATGGGGATGACATAATGCTGGTGCAAGTTTATGTTGATGACATTATTTTTGGTTCTACGAACCCAAAACTTTCAAAACGTTTTGAAAAATTAATGCACAACAGATTTAAAATGTCAATGATGGGGGAGCTAAAATTCTTTTTAGGCCTCCAGATTCATCAATCCCCACGTGGTATCTTCATTAACCAAGCTAAGTATGCTCAAGAGATACTTAAAAAGCATGGTATGACCTCATGTGCTCGCGTTGGTACACCATTGTCGACCACATCCCTAGACGCTGACTTGTACTCATATCCCGTAGATCAAACGCGATATCGCAGTATGATCGGGTCACTTATGTACCTTACAGCCAGCAGGCCTGATATTCATCATGCCACATGCTATTGTGCACGATATCAAGCCAGACCTACTCAAAAGCACCTCAAAGAGGTTAAACAGATCTTTCGATACCTTAAGAATACCATTCACATGGGACTCTGGTATCCGAGGGAAACCGGTTTTCATCTAACAGCTTTTTCAGATTCTGATCACGCAGGTTGTCTTGATAGTCGAAAAAGCACTTCTGGTAGCATACAATTTCTAGGGGAAGACAAGCTTGTCAGTTGGTCGTCAAAGAAGCAGGATTGCACTTCGCTCTCATCAGCTGAAGCAGAATATGTGGCTCTATCCGCGTGTTGTGCTCAAGTCCTCTGGATGAGAACTCAACTCACGGATTATGGCTTCCACTTTGATAAAATACCTATGTATTGTGACTCAAAGTCGGCCATAGCCATATCTTGCAATCCGGTTCAGCACTCCCGCACCAAGCACATCGATGTCAGATATCACTTCATCAAGGAACAAGTGGAACACGGCATCGTGGAATTATACTTTGTCAGAACTGAGTACCAGCTGGCAGACTTGTTTACAAAAGCTCTATCGAAAGATAGGTTTGCGTATCTCGTTGGCCGTCTTGGTATGAAGTATATGACTCCAGAAGACTTGGAGGTTTTGGCAAATGAAGCTACTTGATATTCTCTCATAATGACTTCTAAGCACATCACAGCTTAGGACTCGGACCTCAAATAAGGAAAGTTTATCACGGACGATAACTTATCCTTCTCAACGAGAAACTAATATTTCTCGGTCATGAGCTTCCGATAAAAACATTCAAAGTTTTTAAGTTCATGAAAAACGACTTCTAAGTAAATGCCAGCTTAGAACTCGTACCTCCACTTAAGGAAAGTTTATCACGGATGATAACTTATCCTTCACAACGAGAAATTAATTTTTCTCGGTCATGAGCTAGTCACAAAACATTCAAAGTTTTGAGCTCATGTAAATCGGAATTTATTTTAAAACCGTTGAACACAATTTTTCAAGAATTTCTCAAAAGATTTTTCTAAATCTCTTAAAATTGTGTGTTCAACACTCCCTTCCTCATAAGTGGTTTTTATATCTCAAAATTGTCATATGTTATTTTGATCAATTTTTGAGGGGGAGCGTTTTAAAATCAAGCCTTTTAATGTTGTTGGGTACATCTCTAAAATTGTCATATTTTATGTATCCAACACATTCCGAAAATGATATGAAATTGTCAAATGTAATATATTATATCGGAAAAGGCATCTCAACTCCGTACCTAAACATATTTTGTGGTGTCGTTTTTCTAAAATTTTGTCAAATTTTGTCTCAAGACACACATATATTGTTGAGGGGGAGCGACCCGACTGAAAATGTTCCACGATTCATGCGTGCACACATGTTTCTCTCCCGTCGATTTTTATAAAATGTCATATTTTAATCTATTGGTATCTCTAATATTATATTTTTATATTAGAGATAGGGGGAGAAAATGTGATTAAAATGTAATATATCGCAACATGTGATCTTAAAGACTCAAGTGCAACTCTTTCCTTCACATGCCAAACTATTTCGTATATCGATGCATGTGTGTAGGGGGAGCTTTTCGGAAATGTAAAACTTTCAAGTGTTAAAAGTTTTGATTTTTATCAAGCACTTTGAATGGTTTTCAATGGTTTATGGTTATGATCTATACCCAAAACAACCTACTATCCACGACGGAACGATGGAGTCAAAAGGTGGTTTAGGATAGGAAACTAAGTCCTATGATCCAACCAGAACCGGAGGGATCTACCCAAGGACATTCCATAGCTAGAAATAGTTGTCCTTAGGAAAGATGGAGTGGAATGAAGCTGAATGCGGACCAATTACTTAAGTTAGCACTAGAACAATCACAACAAGGTGCTAATGATGACGTATTGGTAAGCATTGAAGGAGTTGAATATTCTATGCAAATTAGGTAGAAACCGGGTTAACACATCTTTTGAAGACAAGTGTCATGGACCCAGTGATGCGATGCACAACCCTTCCCCAGCCATTCGAGTTTCTCTCAAAAGAAACTTGTCTCATTGTCACGGAGATCAACACGTATCTATTGACTTTCTCACTCCGAGTCAGTTAATATTGAAAAGGTGGCAGTCTGCTCCAGCCTCCGATTACCAAAATGCACTTATTGAGTCTAGAGCCAATCGAGATCTATCTATCATCTCATTAGGACACAATCGAGTCCTACGCATTATCCTTGTGATATTGCCAGAACATCTGAGAGATACGATTCACAATGAAGATGGAAATCCTGCTTGAGCCAGCATTAAACAAGCTCATGGTTGGTAACTTGTGCGATTCTACACGAATCAAACTTGTGAGAACTGGAAAGCAACTAAGTTTCGATTCTTAATTGATTCAAACTTGATTCCAGGTTTCTTCGCAAAATCCATGTGATCTTGCCAGAACATTCAGAGTGACACTCATTAGTGTTCACAGTGACGAATGGAAATCCTTCCAGTGTCAACATCAAACAGCACTGCGGTAGGTAACTCGCAAGATTCTCTATGAATCAAGCTTGTGACAAACTGGAAAGCAACAATGGTGCGATTCTTTTAGAATCAAACTTGTTCCAGGAAATCTGAATTGACGACTCTAATCAGACGGATAATTTATCCTTATGATTCACTCTTTACGTTCGCAGTCTGCTTTGAGATGGTCGAGTAAAGAGAACTGGCTTCTACCGCCGGGAAACCCTGTCAAGGAGGTTCTTAATCGAATCTACCTGATCACAGATACGGTATTTAATACCGTTTAACGGTCTTCACCGACCGGAGGTAAAACGCTATCGAGTTAGGGTGAAATGTTCAAAGCCATTTCATCCGTGTCTATATATGTTGATGCATATCAAGAAGGTGGCGTAGCTGTACAACCGATGTCGATTCAGAAGTCACAAGAGCACAAGATGGCGATAATCAAGATACCTAAGAATGTAAGAATGTAATAGGTCATCTTAGTCACAAGGAGTACAGATGAAGATCTCAAGCACTCAAAGTCAAATGACAAAGGCTCAAGATAAAGATCACGAAAGCATGAAGGAACAAAGCTGTTACAAACAAGATCAAGACCAAGATACAAGACCAAAGCAGGAAGATCTCCTCTACAAGAATGTATTCACTCAATCATCTTATGCTTTTTAAGCTTTTTAAGATGACCGATACATTGGGGGAGATTGTTAGCCCTATATTTTATATAGCCGAACAAGAATGTAACAGGTCATCTTAGTCATTAAAAGGTCTTGTATTGTAATAGGTTAGTCGGGAAAATCGGGCTTGGACTTTAAGCTAATATTGTATAAGTTAGGGGCGTAAGCCCAAAGCAAAGCCAAGCCCGGCCCAAGGAAACAAAGCCCACGGCCCAAAGGTCCAAGGGTATATAAACCCTCTTCCATGTGTGGAAGAGGGTGTTGGTTACCATTTTATTTCTCTCTCTAAAAGTGTTTAACCTTCCAAATTCTCTCTTGTTTCTCTCTCTACTTTCTTCTCTTTCTCTCTCTAAATATCTCTTCTAAATCTTGTGTTATGGATTGAATGGGAATAACAACTATGTTCTCTGGGAGATCATAGAGTTTGGTGATCAATTTAATAAAATGTTGGCAGTTAAAGAGGGCAAGGAAGAAGAGAAAGGTGAAAGTTCCAAAGGTAAGGACAAGAAGAAATCTGCTGCTCTTTGTGATAAGGAAATACTGGCCAGAAGGCATGATGTCAGGGCTCACAGCTCATTGCTGTTGGCTCTGCCTGATAGACATCAATTAAGATTCAGAAAATACAAAACAACTAAGGAACTATAGGAAGCCATAGGCACAACCTTTGGAGGAAATGAAGCCACAAAGAAGAAGAAGAAGAATCAAATGCTTGATGATTTTGCTTCTTTCAAAGCAATTGGTGATGAATCAATTGGAGCTATTTACAATTGGCTTCAAGATATGGTGGCCCAGTTGGAATTCTTTGATATTGAGGTATCAAGAGAGCAGGTGAATACCAGGTTTCTTAACAGCCTCCAGAAAGAATGGTTTGTCTACAAGGCAATTTGGCAGAATAAAGATGACTTGGACAACAAGAACATTGATGACATATACAATAACTTAAAAGTTTTTGAAACTGTTGTCAATGAGATGAAGTCAAAAGGAACGATTCCCACCAACTCAAGTGGATCTACTGATTCCCCTGCTAACATGGCATTCATATCACAAAGCAGTGGAATCTCCAAAAACAGTAGAATTGAAGTAGCCCCTGCTACTTATTCCCTTGCTACCATGTCTGGATCATCTTATGATGAAGAAAGGCCAGCTACATTCAACCTTGATACTGCTTGTGCTTTTATAGCATCTCAAGGGCCACAAGGATCTATTGTATTACACGAAGATCTAAGTCAAATTAGTAAGCAAGGACTAGAAGAGATGGATATCAAATGGAACATGGCTCTGCTTAGCATGAGAGCCAACAGGTTTTACAAGAAGTATGGGAAGAAGATCTCAATCAATCCCTCTGATGTGGCTGGGTTTGATAAAACAAAGGTTGAATGCTACAACTATGGCAAGAAGGGTCATTTTGCTAGGGAATGCAGAGGACCTAAGACTAGGAACAGCTACAGGAAGGAAACCAGAGATGATGATTCTGGTGCTAAAGCCATGGTAGCCATGCAGGGGATAGATGGAGCAGGTGGATGGGACTGGAGTGCCATGACAGAGAATGTGGAAAGAAATCAAGATTTGATTGCTGAGGAAAAAGAAGAAGATTTTGCAGTTATGGCCATGTCAACTTCCAGCTCTAACAATGAGGTATATGACGATTCATATTGTACTAAAGCTTGTAGGAAAAATACTGAGTCATTGAATGATCAAATCAGAAAGATAAAAGCTGACTATATCAATTGTGACAATGACCTTGATAATTATAGACGTGCTTTAGAACAGTTAGAGTCCACCATAGAGAGTTTAAGCAAAGAGAAAGTGATTATAGGGATCACATTGTGATTCTAGAAAGAGATGCCAAGGAGAATAACCAATCCATTAAGGAGTTGACTGCTGAACTTGAAATTTTTAAATCTAACAAAAAGATTGATGATGAAACTGTTGAAAAATTTGGAAAAGCTTCAAAAGATTTAACCAAAGCAGTTGAAATTGGTCAATCTCCTAGGGACAAAACAGGGTTTGGGATTAAAAATGAGCATGCTACCATACCACCACCCCCTGCCAACATCCATGCTCCTTTTCCTAGAAAAGACCTGTCTTGGACTAGTCTTCCTTGTTTTCAAAAACAAGATGATATTGAGTTTGACTTGAGTGCTTACATACCTAATAATCTTTATACTGAAGAGCCTCTAGTGAAAACTAGTGTTATTAGGGATTTTGAAAAGGAACCGGTTGCTTTAAAACAATGGAAAATTGATAATCCTGTTCTATTCTCAAGAGAAGGACTTTTTGGTAGTGATTCTAGTTCTAAGAGTAGCTCTCCCAAATCTAAAACCAGATCACAGTCCCCTAAGTCCACCATTAAATATGCTGGTATGTACAGGACTGTCAGAGGTAATCAAAGAAATTGGAATGACCAAAAGTCTCATCAATTAGGAGAAGACTTTGTGATTAACACCATGCCCTGCTTCACATGTGGCAGTTTTGAGCACACATATCAAGAGTGTAAGGCACCAATGGAAGTGGTGGCTGCAAATCCTTTAAAGGATATGCAACCTAAAACCATTCTTCTAATTGCAGGGTCAAAATCCTTTTCCCCTGCCAAGTATGTTGCCCCTGCCTTGAGAAACAGGGTGACTGACAAATATGTTGTTCCTGCACTTAGAAAGGAGAATGATGTTCACACCAAGCCAAGCACTTTTGTGACCACCCCAACACCTTATAATGCATATAGATCTGGCCCTAGACCTTACTAACACATGAATAGAGGCCAAAACAAAAAATGGGTTCCCTCTGCTAAGCATAGGGATTCCCCTGCTAAAACTGGGGTATCCCTTGCTAACAAAGTTTTGCCTTCTAGGAGCATGGGTAGATGGGGAAAAGCTGTGAAAGCCTCAGCTCGTTGGGTTTGGGTACCCAAAAGGGGTACTCAATCTAATGGTGTATCTCTAGTTTTTGATAAGCTATCCTACATTGATACATGAGGTAGATCCAAGTCTGTAATGGCTTGGGTCCCCAAGAAAAACTAATTTGTTTTTCTTTTTGCAGGTGACAAAGAAGACAAAGGATGATAGACCATATTGGGACAGTGGATGCTCAAGAAGCATGACTGGACAAAAATCTTATCTGTCTAACTTTGTGCCCCTGCATGACAATGATGGTGTTTCTTTAGGAGATGGGCATGGAACAATAACAGGAAAAGGAACTATTGTCACCAATGGGATGACCTTTGACAATGTTTACTTGGTGAAAGAACTCAAGTACATTCTCTTCAGTGTGTCACAGATGACTGATAACAAGAATTTTGTCTTGTTTACTGACACTGAATGCTTGGTGTTAGGAAAGGAGTTTGTCTTACCACCAGACACTCCTATTATACTCAGAACACCAAGACAAAAGAACATGTACACAATTGACCTCAAGGACATATCTCTCCAAGATAATGAAACTTGTTTCATTGCCAAAGCCTCAGTAGATGAGTGTAAGAAATGGCATAGAAGACTTGGTCATCTTAATTTCAAGAACATGAACTAGTGAAATATAATCTGGTTCATGATCTTCCTTCCAAGTCTTTTGTCAATGATCATACTTGTGCTGCCTGTCTGAAAGGGAAGCAACACAGAGCATCTTGCAAATCAAAAACAAGTATATCTACCACCAAGCCATTGGAACTACTGCATATGGATCTTTTTGGTCCTACTTCTGTGGCAAGCATAATGAAGAAATGGTACTGCCTAGTGATTACTGATGATTTTTCAAGGTTCACATGGACATTCTTTCTATTTCAGAAGAGTGACACTACTGATGTACTCATTGGGTTCATCAATCAGATTGAATTATCAAAAAGCATGAAGGTAGTAACTATGAGATCAGATAATGGTGGTGAATTCAGAAATCAGAATCTGGACTCTTTCTGCATAAACAAAGGAATCAAGAGGGAATTCAGCATTGCAAGAACACCTCAACAGAATGGAGTTGCAGAAAGAAGGAATAGGACACTCATTGAAGCTGCAAGAACTATGCTGTCTGATTCCAAACTTCCAGTTATCTTTTGGGCTGAAGCTGTATCCACTGCTTGTTATGTACAAAACAGGGCCTTGGTGGTTAAGGCACACAACAAGACCCCCTATCAGCTGTTCAATAGAAGACCTCCTTTAATTGACTTCTCCAGACCTTTTGGATGTCATGTGATCATCTTGAACACTATTGACAACCTTGGAAAGTTTAGTGAAAAGGGAGATGATGGATATTTTGTGGGTTATTCATTAAACAGCAAGGGATATAGGGTCTTCAACAAGAAGACAAGCAAAATCACAGAAAATCTTCATGTGAACTTTCTTGAAGACAAACCTGAAGATGTTCAAACAGGTCCTGATTGGTTCTTTGATATAGAAGTACTCTCAAAATCTATGAATTATGTACCTGTTGCAGTGCAGAATACTAACATTTCAGGTACACAAGAACCATCTGGTGCAAAGAAGTCACCCCTGAGGTACATGAATGTACCCTCACTATTTCCTATTGAAGCTACTGATGAAGACGATAATCCTTCTCTAGGAAAAGAACAACCAATCTCATCCCCTGCTATGTCACCTCCTGAAAGCAGTGGAATGGCTGATGGCAGTGGAATCCAGGATTCCCCTGCTAGACCAATTGCTTCCCCTTCCACAAAGGATCCAGTTGCTAATGATACTAATGATGAAGAAAGAGAATCCCCACTCATTCTATCATCTACACCCATATCTGATGGTCCTATTATATCCAGCAGTGGAAGCAGAATAATCAAGAGTGGAGGCCCAAGTTACTCAGAGCTACATTCAGCTCATCAACACCCATCTCTAGGTCATGCTGTATCTTTTGGAAGTTCCTTTGAGGACTTCTTTCCTAATCAAAATAGCCCCATCAATTCTGATTTGAAAGAATATGAAACAGAAGTAATCATGCAGCCTACCTACAGAATTAATAAGGATCACCCTATCTCTCAAATCATTGGTGATCCTGAAGCCCCTAGACACACAAGGTATACAGCAAAGGAGCACAGATTCATTACTAACATCACCATGAAGTTTAATCATGACAACATGTAGTGTTGTTTGTTTACTGCATTTTTGTCACAAGAAGAGCCAAAGAAGATTTTCCAGGCTTTAAATGACCCAAGCTGGGTTGAAGCCATGCAAGAGGAGCTCTTATAGTTTGACATACAAGAGGTTTGGATTCTGGTAGATTGTCCCAAATGGGCAAGGCCTATTGGGACAAAGTGGGTACTCAGGAACAAAAAGGATGAAAAGGGGATAGTTGTCAGGAACAAAGCAAGACTGGTGGCACAAGGGTATACACAGGAAGAAGGAATTGACTATGAGGAGGTATTTGCTCCAGTAGCCAGGATTGAAGCCATTAGATTATTCCTTGCTTATGCTTCATTTATGGATTTCACTGTTTTCCAAATGGATGTAAAAGTGCCTTTCTATATGGAACCATTGATGAAGAAGTCTATGTTATGCAACCTCCAGGGTTTGAAGACCCAGAACATCCAGACAAAGTATACAAGGTGAAAAAGGCTATGTATGGACTTCACCAAGCTCCCAGGGCCTGGTATGGTACTCTCTCTAAATATCTCTTAGATAATGGATTTAGCAGGGGGAAGATTGATCATACCCTGTTCACCAAGAAACAAAAGGGTGACCTTCTGCTAGTACAAGTCTATGTTGATGACATCATCTTTGGATCCACTAACTCTATGCTTAGCAAAGAGTTTGCCAAAAGGATGCAGGATAAATTTCAAATGAGTGCCATGGGAGAACTAAACTTCTTTTTGGGGTTACAAGTTTAGCAGCGGAAAGATGGGATATTTATCTCACAAGACAAATATGTGGCTGAGATTGTGAAGAAGTTTGGCATGTCTGATGGAAAGAAGGTGTCCACACCAATGGACAAGGATCATCCATGGGGTAAAGATGGTCCTGGAAAGCTTATAGATGTCAGGAACTACAGGTCTATGATTGGGTCTCTCATGTATCTCACAGCTTCAAGACCTGACATCATGTTTGTAGTTTGCTTATGTGCAAGATACCAGGTGGCACCAACAGAGTGTCATTTATTTGCTGTAAAAAGAATTTTTAGGTATCTAAAGTGTCATCCCACCTTAGGAATTTGGTATCCCAAGGAGTCACCATTTGAGTTGATATCTTACTCAGATAGTGACTATGCTGGTGACAACAATGATAGGAAGTCCACAACAGGGGGATGCCAATTTTTGGGAAGCAGACTTATATCTTGGCAATGTAAGAAGCAGACTATTATGGCCACATCCACAACTGAAGCTGAGTATGTAGCAGCAGCTGCATGCTGTGGTCAAGTACTTTGGGTGCAAAATCAACTGCTTGATTATGGGTATAACTTTCTTAAAACCAAGATATTTATTGACAACAACATCACCATTTGCATTATTAAGAACCCTGTTTTTCATAGCAAAACTAAACATATTGAAATTAGACATCACTTTATCAGAGATTGTTTTGAGAAAGGACTGATTGTCCCTGAGAAAATTGATACAAAACTTAATATTTTTGATCTTTTAACAAAAGCTTTTGAAGTAGGGAGGTTTCAGTACCTGGTTGCAGGTATTGGAATGGTTACTCCCTAAAAATTGATGTCTATTATGTCATGTATATTCAGGGTTGCTTTACTGCTGTTGTTGTATAGCTGTTAGTCCATTTTTCCATCACTTGTTATTCCACTGCTTTTGAACACAGATTCCCCTGCTGGGGGTTTATTCCCCTGCTAAGAGAGTTTTTCTCCTTACACTAGGGTTGTTCTTTTTACAAAGTGGTTATATGTGGTTTTAGACTAACAATGCAGAGTTTCATGTGGTGCATACTATTCTCATTGGTGAATCAGGTATATGCTCTATGTTTAAGGGGAGGTTAGGTCACACCTTTAGGACTCAGGGTATCCTTACGATGCTCATATATGATCTTAGATCATATCCATTGGTGAGTAAGGGTTCAGGGTGATGAGGACTTGCTGCAAAGCTGGTCAGAACTCTGAAACCTTGAGGCACTGTAATGGGTGCTTACACTTCTCTATCAAAACAGCTTGCTGTTCAAGTACAGATGTGTGGTACACATTGCCAAGACTAACTGACCATAGGTAAGGGAAAAGGTAGGGATGGTGACTAGGGTATGCATATTTTCTTGGGCTGACCTGGTGCATGGTGACTTATGTGTTGACTTTTTATGCTGAGACCTTTGCTGGATAGAGGACTCTTGAGTTTCTATGTATCTATCTTGTGTATACAAGTGTGTGCATTAGAGCAGAGCTAGTTAGCATTGGTCTCTCCATGCCTAGTCCAATACCTCTAGGAAAGTTTCCCCTGCTTTCACCTTTTGCTTCCCTTGCTTTCATAGCCTTCCCCTGTTTGACCGTTGACCGACAATACCGTTACCCTGTTCATAGCCGTTGGGCCTGCTTGCACAAATTTTGGTTAGGGAATATTTTATTGTTTTTAAAAGATATTTAAGGCGCTTTCTTCGCTGATTGGTAATCTTTACTTTATTATTTCAATTAAATTACTTTTTTATCAAGATTTATCTTTGATATTTTTGCAATTTGAAAATTTGGTCCAATCACAGCTCTCCAATTTGCCTATAAAAACTTAATTCCCTTCACCAGCAGGTCCATCTCTCTCTCTCGACTAAATCCCACCTACCTCTCACCTTTATAAACTTTCAAAATATTTTCAAACTTTATCATGCCTCTCAAAATTGCTGCTAATCATAATCAAATAGCTTTATTACATGATGAACCAGTAGAGTTTGCTGATGCTATGGCCTTTCTAAAGTCCTCGTATTTTAGAGTGGCCCTTCTCATCAACCCTAGAATTTATACCTCACACATTCAACAGTTCTGGTCTAAATCCATGACCAAAACAGTGAATGGAGAGGTTACAATTTAAAGCACTGTAGATGGTCATCCCAAGGTGATTACACTTGCCTCCATCAGGGACAATCTCCTTCTTGATGATGAGGATGGGATAACCAACCTATCTGAGGCTGAAATCTTTGAGGGTCTTGTTAAATTGGGGTACACTCTTTCTAAAAATAAAAAATGTAAGTTTGCTAAAGGTCAGTTTGCCCCTCATTGGAAGTATTTGATTCATACAATTTTGAAATGTTTGTCACCAAAAACCACTGCTTTCAATGAATTTGGTAGTGAGATGGCTTCTGCCATGATCTACTTTGCAACAGGGAGGAAGTATTGTTTTTCTCAAATGATTTTCAAAGGAATGGTTAAAAATGTTTCAAGCAACTCAAAGTTTTGTATGTACCCAAGGTTTATAGAACTCCTGCTGAATATGAGTGATCATGGTCCAATCCAACACAAAAACTATTTTCCAGCAACCAAGCATACTACCAAACTATTCACCACACTTCTTGCACCATCACCACAGTTTTCTGGCAGGTCCATTCCACTCACCTCAATTATGATGAAACAAATCAGACAGGATAAAGCCAAGAATCAAACAGCTAAACACAAACCTTCTGATTCCCCTGCCAAGAACCTACACCCTGCCAGTCCTTTACCCCTTGCTGATCCACAACATGAAAGGCGATCTAAATCCAGGTTTGCCAGGTCTCCCTTGCCTGGTGAATCTTCACAAGCAGCAGAGAGGAGAGTCTCCAAGGGTTTGGAGCAAACTGAGGGTTTGGCTTCCACTACTGTCTCATCCTCAAGGGGTGAGCAGGATAGTGACACCATCAGTAAGTCCTCTCCCTCACTCCATGATATCCAAAAAGGGGAGAAATACCCTTCTAGGATTGAGAGCAGCATGAAACCTTTGACTAATTTGGAATTGACGAAAATGTGCATGAGTCTGAAAAGGCAGAATGCACAACTGGTACAAAATGTCAAAAAGCAAAATCTGGTTATCAATAACTTGGAAACCAGAGTTGCTACTCTTGAGGGGAGGAGAAAGCCCAGACTTATCATATCCACAGATGAGGATGCTTCCAAAGGGGAGGAAGTTCCAAATACAGTAGAGTCTACTCAGTACTATTCATATCCTGGTGGTGTACATGGAAAGATAACAAGTGCTGAGAAAGGGATTGGGAAAGGAAGTGCTGATAAGGGAAGTGATAAGGGGAGTGCAACCAAAGAGATTGCTCAAACATTACTCACCATGGGCAATCAAGAAGAAGCCCCTGCTTCAAAAGTTTCCCCTGCTGTTGCTGATCCCACTGCTGTAAGTCGTTCCCCTGCTAAGAATATTACTCAAACTTTTGTTAGAAAGAACAGAAAGCAACCAGCTCAGAAGGGGATTACAATCAAAGAACCTGCATCTAAAGTTAAACCAGCACCAGCAGTGGATCCAAAAGACAAAGGAAAAGGAATCATGGTTGAACAACCCAAGAGAAAATACAAGCATCTAACTCCTGAACAGCAAAGGGCTCAAGAAGCACATGATGCACAAGTAGCTCTCAGGCTACAAAAAGAGGAGATGGATATGCAAGATCAAAGAATGCAAAAGATGAGGCCTAAAGATATGCTCAAGCAGGTTGAGATTATGCATAGAGAGCTGGATGACAGGGTGCCTCATGTTGGAGAATTTCTTGATCAATGGGAGAAGGAGTTAATAAATGCTCCTTTGGAAGACAAGTATGAGTTGACTTGCCTTGTTTACAAATATCAAACTGAGTATCTGGAAAGAAGGGAAAATCAAATTCAGAGAGAGAAGTATTTAACTTCTGAGAAAGGGAAACTTGAACACTACAAAGTTTTGCTCAAGAGACATAAGAAGTGGAAGGATGGTGACTTCAGAGATATGAGTTTTGAAGCCATAAAAAGAGCAGTCAGACCAGTCTTAAGAGAATATGATGTGGAAGATTGGATGACTATGAATTCTCTTGAGGAAGCTGAGTATCTTAGGAGACAAAGTGAAATGCTACAGAAAGCTAGGGAATCTAAGAAAAGAAAAGCTAAAGGAACAACTTTGGAAACTACACAAGCAGGTGCATCATCCCAAGCAGGTGCATCATCACAAGCAAGGGCATTACATCAAGCAGGTGAAAGTTTTCCAGAAATTGAGAAGTCTGTACTTAATGTACAAAGAGCAACCAAAAGACTCAAGAGAATGGAGAAGGTTGGCACAGTTACTAAGGAGTCTCAACGGCCTCCAAATGATGAAATTGATAAACAGCTAATTCTGTAGGAAAATGATGATATCTCACCTAGTGAACTTGGAAAGAAGTCTGCTATCATAGAGTATGCTGTTTATGAACACAAAGGGAGGACTTGGTGGAAGCTTGCAAGAGCTGACAATACAGCACAGACATTTCTAAGTCTAGATGTCATGTTTCAAACCTTGGATAGTGAGGACTTAGAAGATCTGTAGAAAATTTTGAAGAAGACGTTTGCTACAAAACCTCCTACCATGGATGGTGTGGAGAAGGACTGGGTAATCTGGGAGTGCATGCATAGGATGTATGGGCATGAGTTATTTGATCCTATATTTGATGCAGTGAATAAAGGAGATTTGTTGTATTGGAAGCTGTTTACCAATTCTGGGGTCTATGAGGTAGTAATGGAAGGAGTAAGTGTGTACTTGATCAATCATAGATATTATCCCTTCACTCAGGAGACCTTGAAGAAACTAGCACAGACTAACTTGATTGTAGATGCTAAAACGCCTGTTGCTTATGATCTGGTAAGAATGATTCATAGTCAGATTTGGCCAGAAAGTTTGTAAGCATCCTCATCAACTAGGATTTATTCAGAAACTTGTCTTTAGGGGAAAGCACAAGTTTAGGGGAGGATTGTTGGGAATAAATCTATGCTTACTTGTTACCCCTGCTAGTTGATTATTCGTACCCCTGCTAGTGTAAGTTCCCCCTTCTAAATAACAAAGGCAGGGGGATTGGTTCCCCTGCTGAAGTCAAAGGCCCTGCTGTCAGAGATAAACTTGGAATAGATTTTTACGTTTTTCTATTATTATTCGTTAATACTTTCCAAGTTTGTTAGTAGTGATCTTGTACGTGAGTCCTTATGGCTATAAAAGGACTCACTAGGTTAGCATGCAAAGTGTGTCTTTCTCTATTGTCTTTCATTATTATACTTTAAGGTTTTGTAAACCCTAATACCATTTTAGGGTATTCGTATATCATTGATATATTAAAGTTCAACGTTTCAATCATATTGTTCTTGTGCTAAACATTATATTCCGCATCTTGTTTAGTTACTTTGCTTTGCAAAGTTTCTCTAGTGTTAGATTGAATTCTTTCTTTCTATCACAACCCTTAAACAAGCTATTAAGGTTTAAGATCTGACTTTGGGATCAACAACAATTACATAGAAAGGCGTACAAACACGAACATCAATCAAAACATGGATAAGGTGAGACAAGCTGCAAACAAGTTTCACACTGGTCAAACTCCCAAGAACATGGTTTGGAGACCTAACAAAGTGCAACCAACAGAAAGCACTGAAAATGATGGAATTGAGAAACAAGGTGCTGTTAGTTCAGAAGAAGAGGTAAATGAACATGTTATTAGGTTGTTCAAGAAGTATGAAGTTATGAAAAAGCTAAAATATGATGAAACAAAACCACTCTTTACTTGTGATCATCAAACAAACAGTAGAACATATGAGTTCAGAGATCTGCATGGAGATCCATATTACAAAGTATATAAGTTTGTTAGGCCAACAAAAGAGAATCCTAATGTATATTGGGAACTCATCAAAGACACTTATATCGAATGAGAACTGTAAAATGTGTTTGTCTAAATCAATTCAGTTGTAAAAGTATATGATGTTTTGTTCTAATCTTTTGTTATGGCTAAGTTGTATAAGAATATGATGTTTGGTTTTAAACAATCTTTTGGTTATGTAATAGGAAGCATAACATTGGTAACTAATGAACAAGGCAGTTTGCATATTTGACTTACATTTGTAGATTGTCTAAATGTTGATAAGAACCCATGTCAAAATAGCCTATTGTCTGTGTGTATACAAAATCCAAGAAAACCTTAAACAGAACTAAGGTTGATCCGTTTTATCCTAATGAGTAATCCTGACCTAAACCCAAACACTCCTTACATACTAATGCGCGTCTTGCACTCCTAGTTTTAAATTTATAAACAAGACTTATTAATTCCTTAAGTACGCATACGAGAATGTATACTCGTTTAATTGTAGCAAAGTTGGGTAAGTCAAGATCGTCCCATGGAATTTGCGTATACTCAAAACATGGTAATGGTGTTGGTAATAGGATTATCATGTTACCGATATTACCGCTAGAACTAATGTTGTAAAGGAAAACATAATTAAACGTAATATTTGTGTGATTCCATTTCATCCGTAGGAGAGATCAAATTTGTATGTTTAACAACTATGAATCACAAATCTAAAGTACATGAACCCCATTCCATGGTATGTTTCATAGAGTCAATATTAAACAAATTGAATTAGACAAACCCTTTTGACCTATTATCATCTATTCCAATATATGATAATCACAATTTGCTAGAAAATATTAAGAGATAGGTTTGGTTTGAATGGGTCCTTTCGACCTATACCCAAGACAAATCATTTGACAAGTTTCTTTAACCAACTCGTCTTGGTGAGTGTCAAACACCAAAAAATCAAATTGACTCATGCACAAATCGTTTAGAACGTAGTTTACTGGAAATCCTTTCGACCTTTAAATCCGATAAAAAACTATGAATCATTGATTATCAAAACATATTTCAAGAATTTATCAACCATACAAATCCAATTACATTTTCTCGATCATAACTCAAACTCTCCTTTAGAATCCATGTACATCACACAAGCATATCACACTACTCAAGAATCATACTCAGACATATTTCATCACAAATCATCATCACATTAAACATTTCAACAATACATAAGTTAAGAATAAAATTAATTCAAGTACAAGAGTTTTACCAAACGGTTCTTCAAACACAAAAATAACTAACACAAGAATTTATATCAACTCCAAGCCTCCAATTGATCAATCAACCTCCAACCAAATTCCCACTATTCGAAATTTGTCCCTCCTATGAGGATTAACATGGTTTAATTATATTTTGGGATAAGTAATATTGGTGTTCTAACCTTTGATAAGGGTTAGAATTATCACAGGATCAAGCTCACCTAGAACCATAGCCCTAGGGTCCAATTTATACATGATTTTGCCTTAGAGAAGAGGGAAACCGTCCTAGGAGGTTTATGGGAGGGAAATGATCAGCCTCCCATTGATGGTGGTGAGTAAATGGTTTGATTAAAGCTAGTTATCAAAAACCCGTTTTTGAAGTAGCTATCGGAAATAAAAGTAGCCGGTCGTCTCCCAACTTGGCTGGTGGCTCCTTTTGGCTGTTTGGCTGGCAACCTCCAGACTTGGCTGGTGGCTCCTTTTCCTGCTGCCTCCTTCTTCACCATCGTCCTCTTATTTCTTCTTTATTTCTTATTCTTTGTTTCATTCCTCTTTCTTTCTTCCAAACTTTCCAAGACTTTGTTCCTTTTATTATTTAACATACGAGAGCTATACTTTCATGTCTCCTTTATCCTTTCGCCTCCAATTCTCACCTTTTATTCTCATCTTCGCGTTTCTTCTTTCTTGCTAGTTACATAACACAAGAACCTAACTTCACACAATATTAGCAATAAAAGTCCGTTTATTAACACAAATACTATATTAAAAGTGAATATAACGCTTATGAATACATGTTTGATTTGGGCGTTATCAAATCCCCTCACACTTAAGTTCTGCTCGCCATCGAGAAAGTAGATCAAAACTAAACAAACACAAACTTTTATTCGACTCATCTAATCTATTTAAAACAATTTATAAAAGTAGTGTATATTAATCTGATGAGGCGTGAGCACCCGACAATTTTATCAAAAAGGTCTTTTATTGTTTTTGAAGTAAATAAAAGAAAAATGCTAATCAACAAATGATCACTTCCACCGTTCTCGACATACCACTTTTTTTTCAACTTCAAGTATCACGTCTTGACACATTGGCTAATCGATACTACCATTTCACTTCTTCTTCCTTCATCTTCATAATTTATAGCTTCATTGGCTATTTATATTTAAACTTATAGCTCATTGGCTATTTGCTTCTTCTTCACAGCCCCTCACACTTTGGATGAGCATACGCTACAAAAATACAAACTAGAGTAGTTAATTATCTTTTGTTAAAGTAACTCATGCGAATACAAAGTG
The DNA here is from genome assembly GCA_025667525.1 of Glebionis coronaria. NCBI lineage: Eukaryota > Viridiplantae > Streptophyta > Magnoliopsida > Asterales > Asteraceae > Glebionis > Glebionis coronaria. Next base: position 690,631,258 of record CM046874.1, on the reverse strand, counting down.
TGACTAACTAGTAATCATCAAAAATACACTTCCAACACCAATGATTAGCAACAACTTTCAATTACTTTTTATTTACTTACTAAAATTTTGCCTTTTATCATTTATTCTCGTCATAATCACAAAATTTTTTATCTTACTGCGGATTAAAAATATCACAAAAACATTTTATTAAAAATTTAAAAAATTCTAACTAATTTTTATAGATTTTCCTCTATTTTTGTAAAGTAACAATATTTGAAGAAATAGACCATTTTTTCTATTTGACCACCCCCTCACACTTAAGTTTAACATTGTCCCAATGGTAATAAACGAACTTCAAAGTATCAGAAAATTGAAAAAATAAGGTCAAACGATACTACCGAATTGAAAATATGATCCACATGTGGTTTTGTTGCATCACGAGTTTACAGAAAACTCCATATTTTCCACTAATGACGGGTTCGTAAATAAATCCCTGCATATACTGCACTAACTAAAATATTTCTTCCAAAACCAAATAACATAAAACGTAATTTTAACATAAAAATAACACATTGTCTTGAAATCCTAATTCAAACAACTTAAAGTCTAAATCCTTGCAAGAAAAAATAAAATAACATACTTGAAATAAGCAATATCTTACAAATCTTCACGCCTCATGGCGTCTCAATCATCCATGTCTTCATCCTCGTCATCGTTATTAGTTCCTCTTGATGATCCTCCAACATCGAAGTTTCTTGAAACTATAGAGCTACCTCCACCATATTGACCCGCACCCGTGAACAAGTAGTCCTCAATGGATACTCCATCTCTTCCAAAGTTAGTTTCTCCCCTAATAGGGTAGTGCGTGTGAGGATTGGGGTAAGGTACATATGGGTATGGATAGGGTGGAACATTTGGTGGCTCATAAGTTGGGTAGCTAAAGTGCGCTTCATCCGCCAAGTGATGTAGAATCAGCACGGAGTGCTCAAGAATGTGGTTGTTCCTCATGGTCATAGTATCTCTCCATACCATTATTCTTTCTATCTCACTCAAGTTTTCATTCCAATCTCTCCAACTAGATTTTACCCTACTAGTATCATGCTCTTCTTCCACATCAACTCTTTGTTGCAATGGCTCCTGATCTCTTAGACACTTCCTATTTTTGTCTAACTCCTTCTCTAAAATTTTCAAATCCCATATTTCACATTCAATCGGCTTTGAAAGTCTAGAGGCTAGCTACAACTTCACTCAAATAACTGAGTCTCTTAGCTATCCAAGTCACATAGTGGCCTCCACAGATTTCTCTTACCGACTTCATTCTGGGAGCTCTCTTATATACGTACTTGGCAATAGCCCATACTAAATTCACTTCTCTCTCTCCACTTGCTGCACATCAACCATAGGTCTGGTATTTGGCACCTTTCTCTACTTCCTGTTTGGTGCTCAATTTGCCCTACAATAAACCTATGTATCAACCTCATCATTAGTTCCTTAACCAATCCATTTATTTTATGCATCACAATATCTCTAGCTATTCTTTTCCAATAAGCATTATCATTTAGTGTTTTCCTGTTAGTTTCTAACTTGGAAAAATGTAATTCAAATAAGGGGTCAGTCAAGTCTTCCCTATCATACAATCATAGTACTTCCCCAAATTTTGCTAATGTGAAGCAATGTTCTTCCTCACTTAGCCTAAACCAAATGCAATACTCCTTCATAACATCTTCAACTTCCTTTTTGAAATAAAAAGTCGAAAAGAATTCAAGACATAATTCGGGTATACCTCACTTTGTATTTCCAAACCCTTCTCGAATGAGTAGTCCTTGAAGGTTAACCCCGAACTGTGAGTATATATCGTCCTCAATTTCTCTATAAAGTCTTCATCACAACCAAATTCTGCAAGTAATTCCCAATCAACGACTCTAGGTTTACCAAAGATTTTCCCTTGCAACCTTGCCAACCTCAAACTGTAGGCATGTCGTTCTGGATCTCTCAAATTATTCCATTTTAGATTTTCATGAGCCACGGGCCTCAACCTATATGTCAACTCGTTCTTTCCACCATGCTTTGTTGTGTACTTCCGAATTAGCGAATTTGGTGGAACACTTTTCTTTTGCTTCTACAACAATGCAATAAAATGAAACCCTAAAACATTAGTATGTTAGTCTATTTAAACCAAAAAGTTACATTAAATTAAGACACGACCAAACAATCAATCAAAACAAAATAGTTTTTTTAATAACAGTAGCCGAGTAGCCGACCGACTACTTTCGGGTGCCAGTGGTCTCAGTTAACAGTGGGCAAGGAGCCGCCCGACTGCTCAAAGATGCCGGCGGTCAGGGGTCATCAAGAGAAAAGGAGGCAACGGCTGGTTGAGGAGCGGTCCGTCTCAAAATTTTTATTTTTATTTATTTATTTTTTTCCCCACTAACATTTCCTAATATTTACTCAATCCTCAAAATGGATCAAAACACTTATGAACATCATCCATTTTCCGAAAAATCAAAATTACTAACTTATTAAAAACAACAAAATTAATTCCTACAACTCCTAATTCTTTAGTTTCCTAAGCAATCTAATGATCCAAAAGATCAAAAACACTTGAATTGATAAAAACGCATTTGAGTTTATCATCAAATCACCACTAAATTCCTAAAAATTAATAAACTAAAAACTAAATTAACCAAAAGTTACCAAAACAAAATAAGTCTAAATCACCCAAATATTCAAAAATAAATAACCAAAGTACCAAAATGTTAAATTTTTTATATAGAAACTAGAAATTAAAAAGAACAAGCCTTGTCTTTGTTTTATTAGCCTTCCTTGAGTCTTGCTTCCTTAGTCCATGAAATATTCCATGCCCAAGATATCATCGGTTTTGAACTTTTCCGGTAGCTTCCTTTTGGTGTTCTTCGTCTTAAAGCCACGTGTGTACACATTGCCACATGGTGTTGTGATCTCGAATTTCACGTGCCAAAAATTGTCACCTTCCTTCCTTGCATATTTTCCATCGCCATCCGGTCGCCTATCCAAATTCTTTAGTTGCACCGGTAACGAACTCAAGAAATCCGTCATCTTTTTAAAGACCAAAATATTTTGAAAGGGTTGAAACATGCCTCAATTTCTAATGAACTTTCCATGGCATCGTCACATTCCAAGTAAGGTGCTCCCAACAGTACATACATCGGATAACCATCTTTATCTCTCCCTACCTCAAAACAACTAAGCCATTCGTCCTCTATTTCACTTTCAAAATCAAAGTATCAAGGCTTCACCCTTGGTCTTGGCAAGTAGGTATAAATTGTAACCCCATCACTGATCACTAGAGTACCATGTCCCAAGTCAACTATGGCTCCACAAGTTCTTAGGAAGGGCCTTCCCAAGAGCAATGGAATATCCTTGTCTTCCGGAATGTCCATAACTAAGAAATCCGCCACATACGCTTAGAATCCGATTTGGACTCTCACATTTTTCACTAAGCCCATCAGTTTAGCATGAATATTATCCTCCATGGTTAGTTTGGAAAATGTGGGACCGGATTACTCAATCCTAGCTTTTGATATATAACAAATGGCATTACACTTACACTAGCCAACGTGTCGGCCAATGTGTGACAATCCGTCAATTTACGATTGATATTTTATTCTCAAATATTATTTGAAAATATTATTTTAGTGTTACAATATGAACTCACTTATTTTTGGGAAGAAATTTTGATTTACGTCTTGGAGTAGCATTGACTACGTCTAAACCGGAGGATTCAACGTTACGTGCTTACGTTTACATACACCGTCCTTGGTGACAGTCCGACATTTCAGAAAATAAATTTATCCGAGAATATTATTTTGGAGTTTTAAAATTGTGTTGGTTCATAAACTCACAAATTTACGAGAAGAGATTAGGACTTACGATTTTATTTTTAACGTCCTTTACGACTAAACCGGAAACCCTAGGATTACGTATTTACGTTTTTGAACTCCGTTTTTTATGAGACAATTTTTATTAGATTCGTTTTGTGCCGTTGATTCATAATTTATAAAAACGTTTTTCGTAAAACGACCCGAGGGCACGCAAGTCGAGGAAAATAGAATCGAGGAGTACCCGTAAATAAATGGGGATGAGACAAGTGGGACACTTGCCCCACCCCCACTATAACCGTCCAACATACTACACCTCACTACATTTTGTGTCAAAGTGTTAGCTTTGTAACTTACACATGTAAGCTAAAGCTTACATTGTAAGCTACTTCTTATCAAAACCATTAACCATTACCACTCTTCTCATTATTCACCATGCAAAAAAGCTACAAACTCTCTCTCCCTCTTCACCTATGCCGTCCCATTTGCTCCATAAACCACCACCATTGATCAAAATCAACCACAAAATCTCATGTTATTCATATACATGTTGATGCCCTTTTGAAGCCCTATTGATTGGTGCAAGTTATAACATCCAAGGAGGAGTTTCCATGGAGTGTCAAGGCTGATTTTCCACAAGGAGTTCATGGAGCATGGTGGTCTTGAGGATGGTCTTGGTGCAACACAAGTTTCTCCATCAAAAATCCATGTTTTGATCAACCTACATCATCATGGTGGTATATAGATTGTCCTCCTCATCTTCTTGTTATTTTGATTATGTAAACATGTATTTTATTTCCTATTGAATATATTTATGATGATTATATGATGATAAAATGTTATGTGGGGATTTGTTGTTGATAAACATGATTAAAAAGGTAAAAAACCATAAGAAACAAGGTTAAAATCTTGACTATTTAGTTGGCTGTATAAAAACAGTAGATAACTAAAAGATGAACTGATAAATTTGCATGGTTTGATCCATTTACAGTAAGTAGATGATGTTATACACATGTGAGAGTTGGCCATGCAATGGAATCAAAATCATGAGTGAGATATGATCAAAACAAGTTAGGTGGTGTAATCTGAATAAACAGTTTGTAGGGACTGTTAAGGCAACTTAAACTCAAAATGGGCAGTAGCTATAACTAAGTTATATGTAGCACATATTATGAAGAACATGTCATCAAAAAATGAGCTTCTAAGTCATTATAGAACTCTAGATATGTTAAAAATGGTGAACATGAAGTTAAAAATCAGATTTTTGGAAATAATGTTTATTATTATTATATAAGCACTCACATTATAATGTATAAAATGTAAAAATATAAACCCACTAACTTATAAAACTTATTTATATAAATGTATAAAAGGTTGATTAAATGGGTAAATTATATAAATGGTGGTAAAATAATATTTATAAGTAATAAAAACTATAAACTTGATTTTTACGACTTTTTCGGCTATCACCGTAAAATTAACGTTTTTCGCCAAATAAAACTTAGACAACCAAACCCGTCTAATGTAAAGTTTATAAAATTCATATACTGATGTATAGGTAACTAATACAAGTAAAAACCGATAAAACCCGAACTATAAGAATTACGGACATTTACGAGCTAACTAAACATATTGGACTAATAATTGGACTTAATAAGATAAAAACTTGTAAAAAGAACTTATTGGGCTTAACCCATTTGGGCCCAACATGGAAAGTATACATACTGATAAAATAAGTATAACAAGGATTAAAACAAGTTAAGAACTTATAATAGGCTTATTGAACCTAAAACACGTAAATAGGTAAAACGAGAAAACTAGTATAAAAGTTATCGACATATAACTCTAAAATGAGTAAATGAGAATATGTAAACCCACTTGATCATCATATATATATAATCATCATATGTATACATAATTGTTATTTTTATAAAGTCATTGGACAAACTTCTAAGACCGATTGTTATTTGTCTAGGTTTTCGTGATTGAAGCACGTACAGTACATCCAAATCGCCGATAATCGTCTTCCCACATCAACGTGAGTTCATAGCCTCGCACTCTTTTAAATGATTTTATAAATGTTTTATAAACCCGCGAGGGAGATAACATGTTAGTTTTTATAAAATAGGACACCATTTGTCCCGATTGTTTGTTTATTGATTTTGGACCCGAATGATTGAATGACCCGATTGTACCGATAAATGATTAAAGGACCCGATAGATGAAATAAAAATGGATTATTAAAGTTAGGTTATGTCACTAAAAGTCCCATTAGCATGAATTGTGAACTACCGGGATTTGGTAGACGCTTATGCATTTAATAGTACTATTTGGGGACGATCACCCCAGTTCGCGCCTTGACGGTTGATCCCCGTCGTGCCACATTGATTGGTAAGCGAATTTATGTATGAGAAGATTTCCATAGCATGACCTTTGTGACGACACGCTACTTTAGATGGGCAAAATTGGTATCGGGTTAGCTACCCGTTGTTGGTTTAGTAAGGTAACAATGTCATGCGGCTTATAATAATCCAAAACTAACGAAATAATACTAGACGCTCAGAATTACGATGTATTGCCTGACTAGCAATACTGGGTCATACTATTGATATTATGTTTGTGTTTTGGTTTTCATAACCATACTCATATAACGGTTTTTATTTTCATACAACGTCGTAAGACGTATTGTATGACGTTTTTACGACATTGGCTCGTATAATGATTTTTAAGGCTTTTTATAACCATATTCATATAATGGTTTTATTTAATCTATACAACGTTGCAAAACGTATTGTATGGTGTTTTTAACGACAATGATTTGTATAATGATTTTTAAGGCAAATGCCTATATTACGATTTTCGATAAAGATTTGTATAAAATGACTTTGGCTATTTTATGGCCTATTAAAATGATTTGTACAAGATGATTTTCAGTAATAATTTTATACTGATATTATATTGATGGATTTTATTAAACTCTATGAATTCACTCGGCGTTATCGCTGACCTTTTCTTTTAACATGTTTTATCTCAGGTACTTGAAGGTAATTCTCGGGAAGACGACAAGAATTCATGGCCCGCACTTAAACAATATTTTCCATTCAAATACTTGTAAAACTTTGTATGAAACATAATGACTTGGGACCGATGTAACTTTGATATTTATGAATAGAAATGCTTTATTAATAAACGACGCGATTTTTATGCATTGTCTATGATGTGAGTAATGTGCTATCCCGTAACACCAACTAGTCTTCCGCTGTACTAAGTTGTATAAATTTGGGGGTGTTACAGTTTGGTACCAGAGCTCTCGTTATAGAGAACGAAAGATTTTTAAAACGAAGGTTTTGAATAAAACATTTCAAAATCTTTTAACTATAAACATTTTTCTAAAAATGTCTAAAAAAAAAAAATCTTTTGACTATAACGGTGCCGAAGAATTCCCGAGTTACCGACAAGACCAAGACTGAGAAGTGTTATTTTAATATATATATATAACTTGGATTATATATATATGATGTAATTTTAATACATGATTGTTTGATGATTATTTTGATTTTTATACGAGGTATTTATACGACGTAGATTGTCACAATGTACCCTAAATCCCCTAGTAAATTAATCGAAGCTATTCTCGTAGGAATTCTAGCTATCCTAGATCTAAACCAAGTTGTGGATATTTATGATCCCAACAAATGGTTGATATTCGTAGAAATGTAGATATTAGTTGATGGTGATATTGAAAAAGAATTGGCGAGATTAAATCCGATATCGATGTCATGACGATCTTTCCTTATAGAGTGGAGTTTGACAAAACGTTATCACCTGGAAAGATGTCATCTGATTCGTTGTCATCCAATTCTTAAATTTGAAATCGAAAGGGTGAATGTTGCACTTGAGGCTGTCGATGGAACCATTACCCAGAAGCCTCATGCCACTAATACCTTTCCGAGAAGTTTAACTAAATGATCGAGTCATTTCATGCTAGTGACTCATTTGATAATTGTTGTTGTAAGAGCTAATAGGATTGGAAATTAAGTGTTGATTCATATTGAGATTGTATTGCCTTTACAAGGCCGAAGAATAAGGTTGTAAGTACTGGAGAATGAGGTAGAATATCGCATTGAGTATAAATTGGTTGAAACTTGAATAAAGTAAAATTTAACTTGTATTGGAGTATGAGATTGATAAGAGGAAATCGTTAAGTTCTGTGATTGAATTATAAGGTTTTAAATGATTGTTGATTCGTGTTAAGGGTTGTTCCTAGGCCATTGTCCACTGACATGGATGCCCAGTGTCCAACAAATAAATTGAAGAAATCTTCTTCTGAATTGGGACCGATGGATCTTCCGGGACAGGCAGGACACCTAATGACTCTTGTAGATTAGTATTCATTGTGGTATCTTTTAAGAATCCCTAACTTAACTGAGATATCAGTTGGTAGGATGAGTTCTGAGAATTGTATGACATAGTGACACGTAATGTGTTACGGTACAATTTGACTTGTTTGCGATTAATGAAAAGACTACCTTTGATTGCTAAATCCTACATGTATCGATGTTATCTATCTCTTATTGCTTCATCCTAATGTTCGCATTAGTGATGCAACCATTGAACGAGTACTTATCTTGATTTGAGATACGTTGTGGATTATTCTCTTTGTATTCCTGAGTGCCATCAAAGTCATGAACCTCATGATTAATTGGCTAAGCTCATTTCCTATCATATCGTAGTTAGTTCTTGGTGAACCACTCTTCATCACTCCTTTGCAGATCACTCATTGTTTTTATAAGATAAAACGGTATTATTTGAGGAAAATTGAATTTTCATCACTATAAGGATTATTCAAAGTGAGATTTATAAGTGATTAATATCAAAATGAAGTTGTTTATGAAACGCTTTGGAAACTTAATTATTTCCATAACAAAGAAAATCTTTGTAAATATATTCTTGATTCTTATTTAAGAATTAAGCATGAAAATGTTTTTATTATAAACATGATGATAAAGTTTTGACGAACTGAGTATTGCATCGTTAATCTTGAAATTGTATATAGTTGCGCGCCTACATACAATTTGGAATGGACTATGCAAGGCTGATTAGTAGTCACCATAAAACTAATGAATAAACACTACATTTTCTTTGAAAATTTTGAAAGATTAAATTTTATGAGATCTGCAAAAAGTGCAAAATAGGGACATAATGTTAGAGACACCTACATATGTGCCTGTAGCATCTATTTTTCTGAGTCGAATTTACTCATCTGTGGAAATTGTCTTATTTGACAATTGACAATTCTTTCTTTGTCCAATTCTCCCGTAGTGAGATTCTTAGGAAAAGTATCTAATTACCGAGTGTTGATACCCGACTGGATGTATTGACGTTCTTATCATTTCTTATGATTTGATTTCATTTGAATGACCTGGGTAACGATCCGAGGAGCTTTCGAATGCGTACTCAAATTATGAAAACATGGGATATATTCATATTCGTTAAATGTTTCCGTCTGTATCTGATTTGAAGTTCTCCCGCGTAGATTATGCGTTGACCCTACTCTTTTAATCATGGTTATGTCTCCTGATATCCTTGAATTTGTGAAGGATTATGAGTTATTATTAGTCTTTTGAGAAGTTCACATCTTATCAATGGCAATAAAACTGGAAAGTTGGAAGTGCCAGTAGAATGGATTGATTGATTATGACGTGACGACATTGTCTTAATTGATGGGAAATCGAGTAGAATTCCCCTAGAAGATAAGATGTTGATTATCAAAAGTGATCTAAATAATTCTTGGTGGATGACCATATCCTGTATTAAGACTTGAAATTATACCATGAATGGTTGTGAATTAGTCATAAATATTGTAATCTAGAAGAACCTAATATGAATGTATTAAAAGATGTTTAAGTTATTTGAAACTTTAGTAAGTATTTGTTAATGAATTACCTAGACTTTCGCAATTAAGGCAAGTTGAATTTGGTATTGATTATATTCCCGGTGTTGCACTTGTGGCTTGTGCACTGTATGTCAGCACCATCTGAATTTAAGGAATTACCGTACAACTGAAAGAGTTGTCGGAGAAAGATATCATTATACCAAGCCTATCATCATGAAGAGCTATGGTGTTATCATTCCTTATATTTATAGATTACTGTAAACTGAGTAAATTAACAATCGGAAACGATATCCATAACTCGAAATGGAAGATTTGTTCGATCATTTACAAGGTTCTTGCGTATGTTCTAAAGATTTGATCCACGGCATGGTTATTATCAACTTCGCATCTGCGAAAGAGATTATCTATTCCAATCACCTCATCCAGAACTTGTAATGAACATTATGAGTTTCACGTGATGTCGTTTGGATTGACTAACACACATGTATCATTTATAAATATGATGAATCGCGTGTGTAGGCTGTAATTTGATAAATTCATGCTCGTGATCTCTAATGACTATTTATTTGTTTATAAGAATAAGAATGAGTTAATAATTATTTATAGATTGCCCTGAATTGGCCGAACAATGAAAACATGTACCTTAAATATTTAACATAAGACTTAAGACTTAATTCTTTACATGATTTAACCATGTGATTAATAGATGATGGAATATATTGACTCTTTAAAGATTAAGAAGGATTTTAAAGGGATTATTCCCTTATACACAAACCATTTAACTAAACTTCTGTTTAGGGGTAAATGTTTGTGTATACTTCTAGACAACTTAAGAAGGATTGAGGAAACCATTTAAACCATGACTTGAAATTTGAAACGATACATTTTTGCTTTTCAAACTAAGAAAATTTTGACCACAGTATAACCAAAGATTTTTCGAACATTTACGAATCCTATTAATTATTTTTGATAAATCAACAAAATCGTGTTAATTTAATTCAAATTTATTTTTGAACATTTTATATAATTGGTCGAACTAAGAAATTTAAAACTTTTACGTTTACACTTCATAAAAATTAACTAATAATTATTTAATTAATTATAATAATTATCGACGCTTTAGACGACGGATTGAGTAAAACGGATAAAAATGATAGATGAGACGAAACTGAAACTTAGAAAATATGAAGAAAAGTGAACATAATTACTGACGCATAATATAGAAAGAATATCTGAGTGAATTGTGGACATGATAATTATATCATCATGAGAAGTGAATATAGATACCGACGCATTATGTATAAAAGATGAAGAACCAATTAGAATGTATTTCTTAATAATGAATGTGTAAATTGCCGAACGATATAAAAATAAACGATGTTTATAAGAAGGATAAAGAATCCATTAGGACGTGTTCCTTAATAATGAAGGTGCAAAATAAATTGCCGAACGATATAAAAATAAACGATGTTTGTAAGAAGGATAATATAGATAATAAAAGGGATTCGCGACTAATATGAATCATTAAGATTGAGAAGCCGATAGCGCTAAAAGATTAAAAATCCACTTGTGATTGTCTAAATATGGGGATTGTGAGATATAGTTACGTTGGAATTTGTAAGTATAAGTATTATATGTATGTCATTTTTGACTAAAAGTATCTTTGTCTGAAGAAGTTGTACTAATGGCAATTATGAAGGCAGACATCGCCTCATACATTAGTAAACGTCTAGCTATTACAAAGGTCATCATCTGAATTTGATTCGATTTGGGTCATCGTCGCCAAATCTGCTAATATCATTCTCGTTAATGATAGAATCTTGATGAAGAAATAGACTCTTTTATTTAAAGAAAGTTATATAAACATAGTGTGCCTGTATCGATCATCTATATATCAAGATCCTCGCTTCGCATCGAATTTCTAGAGATTTGCTCAGAAATCATTGAGAACGAACCTTGATGAGAGTACTATGTACCACCCCAATCGAAGGGACGAGGTAAAGTAACGATACAAAATACTATAAGCACTGTTCTATGTTTGAATGATTGACCTTTGGTTATAGACCGTATAATCGTTTTCCTTTGGAGAGATTATCATTAATAATTATCGTATTAGGATCGAGATCGAATCTTGTTAGGATCTGAATCTTAGAGCATCTGTAAGCAGGAGTTGAGATGAAGACATCCGACATACACCCATTGTGAGTTGGACATGTCTTTTAGGTTTAAGGTTTCCTACGATGGCAAACCTAACCTTGCAAAATACCCGACCCGCGAGACCTGAAATGATTGTTGAAATTAGGATTTGATTATTAACCGCCGATAGTGGGCAGGAGGTTATGTGAATATGAATTGTAGATCTTGAAGTGCCAAATGGGTAGCGAAGTTATGCCAAAATTTTTAACCTCGGAAAAATGAATTCATGATCTGACAAATCATGGGATATAAGTCCCCGTTGTATGGGACCATTGAGATGATGTGAAATATTGGTTTGAAAGGCATATAAGCTGGATCTACCCTAGGATTTCAAAAACTGCGTGAATTATGTTTCGAAAATCGAACTTGATGGAATATCTATCAAGTGAGAATCTGATTATTCTTAGTAGAGCTTAGATCGGCGAAAAGTTGCATTCATCAAAAACCCGTGAACATCATGGATAGAGAAAGTAAGTCAACATTAAGCCTGATCTTATTCCCGTAGTTATGTTTGATGAAACTCGCGTATTGTAATGAATTGCACTTGTGAGAAAGGACCGAATGTGGAAGAAATACCCACATGGCTTTAACTTTATAAGAAGCGAGTAGTAAGGTAAGATGATCTTTGAGGACAAAGATCCTGTTTAGGGGTAAATGCTGTGACAATCCGTCAATTTATGATTGATATTTTATTCTCAAATATTATTTGAAAATATTATTTTAATGTTACAATATGAACTCACTTATTTTTGGGAAGAAATTTGGATTTACGTCTTGGAGTAGCATTGACTACGTCTAAACCGGAGGATTCAACGTTACGTGCTTACGTTTACATACACCGTCCTTGGTGACAGTCCGACATTTCAGAAAATAAATTTATCCGAGAATATTATTTTGGAGTTTTAAAATTGTGTTGGTTCATAAACTCACAAATTTGCGAGAAGAGATTAGGACTTACGATTTTATTTTTAACGTCCTTTACGACTAAACCGGAAACCCTAGGATTACGTATTTACGTTTTTGAACTCCGTTTTTGATGAGACAATTTTTATTAGATTCGTTTTGTGCCGTTGATTCATAATTTATAAAAACATTTTTCGTAAAACGACCCGAGGGCACGCAAATCGAGGAAACTAGAATCGAGGAGTACCCGTAAATAAATGGGGATGAGACAAGTGGGACACTTGCCCCACCCCCACTATAACCGTCCAACATACTACACCTCACTACATTTGGTGTCAAAGTGTTAGCTTTGTAACTTACACATGTAAGCTAAAGCTTACATTGTAAGCTACTTCTTATCAAAACCATTAACCATTACCACTCTTCTCATTATTCACCATGCAAAAAAGCTACAAACTCTCTCTCCCTCTTCACCTATGCCGTCCCATTTGCTCCATAAACCACCACCATTGATCAAAATCAACCACAAAATCTCATGTTATTCATATACATGTTGATGCCCTTTTGAAGCCCTATTGATTGGTGCAAGTTATAACATCCAAGGAGGAGTTTCCATGGAGTGTCAAGGCTGATTTTCCACAAGGAGTTCATGGAGCATGGTGGTCTTGAGGATGGTCTTGGTGCAACACAAGTTTCTCCATTAAAAATCCATGTTTTGATCAACCTACATCATCATGGTGGTATATAGATTGTCCTCCTCATCTTCTTGTTATTTTGATTATGTAAACATGTATTTTATTTCCTATTGTATATATTTATGATGATTATATGATGATAAAAATGTTATGTGGGGATTTGTTGTTGATAAACATGATTAAAAAGGTGAAAAACCATAAGAAACAAGGTTAAAATCTTGACTATTTAGTTGGCTGTATAAAAACAGTAGATAACTAAAAGATGAACTGATAAAATTGCATGGTTTGATCCATTTACAGTAAGTAGATGATGTTATACACATGTGAGAGTTGGCCATGCAATGGAATCAAAATAATGAGTGAGATATGATCAAAACAAGTTAGGTGGTGTAATCTGAATAAGCGGTTTTGTAGGGACTGTTAAGGCAACTTAAACTCAAAATGGGCAGTAGCTATAACTAAGTTATATGTAGCACATATTATGAAGAACATGTCATCCAAAAATGAGCTTCTAAGTCATTATAGAACTCTAGATATGTTAAAAATGGTGAACATGAAGTTAAAAATCAGATTTTTGGAAATAATGTTTATTATTATTATATAAGCACTCACATTATAATGTATAAAATGTAAAAATATAAACCCACTAACTTATAAAACTTATTTATATAAATGTATAAAAGGTTTATTAAATGGGTAAATTATATAAATGGTGGTAAAATAATATTTATAAGTAATAAAAACTATAAACTTGATTTTTACGACTTTTTCGGCTATCACCGTAAAATTAACGTTTTTCGCCAAATAAAACTTAGACAACCAAACCCGTCTAATTTAAAGTTTATAAAATTCATATACTGATGTATAGGTAACTAATACAAGTAAAAACCGATAAAACCCGAACTATAAGAATTACGGACATTTACGAGCTAACTAAACATATTGGACTAATAATTGGACTTAATAAGATAAAAACTTGTAAAAAGAACTTATTGGGCTTAACCCATTTGGGCCCAACATGGAAAGTATACATACTGATAAAATAAGTATAACAAGGATTAAAACAAGTTAAGAACTTATAATAGGCTTATTGAACCTAAAACACGTAAATAGGTAAAACGAGAAAACTAGTATAAAAGTTATCGACATATAACTCTAAAATGAGTAAATGAGAATATGTAAAACCACTTGATCATCATATATATATAATCATCATATGTATACATAATTGTTATTTTTATAAAGCCATTGGACAAACTTCTAAGACCGATTGTTATTTGTCTAGGTTTCCGTGATTGAAGCACGTACCGTACATCCAAATCGCCGATAATCGTCTTCCCACATCAACGTGAGTTCATAGCCTCGCACTCTTTTAAATGATTTTATAAATGTTTTATAAACCCGCGAGGGAGATAACATGTTAGTTTTTATAAAATAGGACACCATTTGTCCCGATTGTTTGTTTATTGATTTTGGACCCGAATGATTGAATGACCCGATTGTATGACCCGATAAATGATTAAAGGACCCGATAGATGAAATAAAAATGGATTATTAAAGTTAGGTTATGTCACTAAAAGTCCCATTAGCATGAATTGTGAACTACCGGGATTTGGTAGACGCTTATGCATTTAATAGTACTATTTGGGGACGATCACCCCTGTTCGCGCCTTGACGGTTGATCCCCGTCGTGCCACATTGATTGGTAAGCGAATTTATGTATGAGAAGATTTCCATAGCGTGACCTTTGTGACGACACGCTACTTTAGATGGGCAAAATTGGTATCGGGTTAGCTACCCGTTGTTGGTTTAGTAAGGTAACAATGTCATGCGGCTTATAATAATCCAAAACTAACGAAATAATACTAGACGCTCAGAATTACGATGTATTGCCTGACTAGCAATACTGGGTCATACTATTGATATTATGTTTGTGTTTTGGTTTTCATAACCATACTCATATAACGGTTTTTATTTTCATACAACGTCGTAAGACGTATTGTATGACGTTTTTACGACATTGGCTCGTATAATGATTTTTAAGGCTTTTTATAACCATATTCATATAATGGTTTTATTTAATCTATACAACGTTGCAAAACGTATTGTATGGTGTTTTTAACGACAATGATTTGTATAATGATTTTTAAGGCAAATGCCTATATTACGATTTTCGATAAAGATTTGTATAAAATGACTTTGGCTATTTTATGGCCTATTAAAATGATTTGTACAAGATGATTTTCAGTAATAATTTTATACTGATATTATATTGATGGATTTTATTAAACTCTATGAATTCACTCGGCGTTATCGTTGACCTTTTCTTTTAACATGTTTTATCTCAGGTACTTGAAGGTAATTCTCGGGAAGACGACAAGAATTCATGGCCCGCACTTAAACAATATTTTCCATTCAAATACTTGTAAAACTTTGTATGAAACATAATGACTTGGGACCGATGTAACTTTGATATTTATGAATGGAAATGCTTTATTAATAAACGACGCGATTTTTATGCGTTGTCTATGATGTGAGTAATGTGCTATCCCGTAACACCAACTAGTCTTCCGCTGTACTAAGTTGTATAAATTTGGGGGTGTTACACAATGTATCAAATGGTGTAGTTCCATTGATCATTATTGCAAGAACAAAGTTACCAGGATTCGACATCTTCTTATGTAGACCATGTTCTATGATCCTTTCTTTGACACTTTCGTTGAATTATTTGCCTTCTAAACGGGCTATCCTAATTTCTATCTCGTCATATTTCTTCCTATAACACATATAATTTTCCAAAACCTCCACAATGGGTTTTGGCTCTTTTAGCTCTGCTTCCTTCTTATCTAAAATTATTCTTACCCTCTCCTTTTGTTTATTAGAAAGAGGATATGAAAATGGTGATGGGTTAGGCACAAACGTGGAAGGATATCCTTCCTCAATTTCGGGTTGGGTTGGCATGTTTAGATTTGGAGTAAGCTTATTGGCCTCCAAATTCTTGTTTCGTTTCACTTTTCCCATGTTCACTATTTCACTCTCGTTCTCATCAACGGGTCCATCTTCTACCAAGAACTCTATTTAATCATCTATTTCTCCCTTCAACATCGACAAATTCACCACAAGAGTACCTTGATCAAAATCAACCACACATCTAGTTTCCCATAAAAAATTGTAACTAAAGACCACCGAAGGTTCCCCATTATCGGGATGGTCTATGATAAGAAAGTCAATTTGGAATACGTATCCACTAATGTTCACTCTAACTTCATGTACTACTCTTCTCTCATATTCAGTATACCCATTCGCACAAAACCGAGCTTACTTAGCATCCCTTAAGTCATGTAATTGCTTGCATAAGTTAGGTTTAGTTCTACGTCCCATGCCCCTTGATTGTTAATGTTGCATCGTATGGCAAACCTCATCATTGGTTTGGTGTATGACCGATACGGTTCATGTTGAAAAATTGCTTTCTCACACCCATCTTCGTTCACTAGCACACTTTTGTGTGGCAAAGCTTCCCATAGTTCCTTCTCTTCCTTTGTCTTCTCCACTTTAGTGATGCTCGATTGGCATTCATCACTTAGCTCTCCGTCTAACTCATTGAAGTAGGCGGAAATTTCACTTAGGGAATCCATTTCTATAATAAAACTAAAATGACAAAATCACAAATGTTAGCATTAGCGTTAGTTAATACCAATATACAAAACAAGCAACCAAATAAACATACAATTTACTTTTAGAACAAGTTAAACGAACAAACAACAAAATAATAATTTTTATATTTTTTTACAGTGTGACAGCAGCCGGCGGACTTGGTGCCTCAGACTCGAACAACCGATCGGTCAGGGAAAGGAGCCGGCGGTCGGTTGACGTCAAAACAAAAGGAGCCGACAGCCTCGGTTGATGAGCCGTCAACTGCTTTTTCCTGCAACAATTTTTTTTTTCGATTTTTGATTTCTTTTTAACCACAATTTTCTAATTTTTTCTAAACACATATATTTGGAGTTTTTCATTAAACAAATAAGAACAAACAAACTATAAACACATAACTTAGAAAATAATCAAACAAGAGCTTGATCCAAACACTAGCTTATTGCTTTTTATTCTCTTTTTATTTTTATATTAAGGTTATGATCCCATGGCATTTTTAATGTAATGACATCAAATAGACATAAGAACATATCGCTACTCGAATACTATTCGTAATTACAAATTCCTAAACTAAATTCTTTATTCAATTTAATTTTGCTAAAAATTTAAATTTTACACCACCACTAATTTGTAATGATTATAACATGAAAAATAAACAAATCCCCGGCAGCGGCGTCAAAAACTTGATGCGCGTCTTGCACTCATAGTTTTAAATTTATAAACAAGACTTATTAATTCCTTAACTACGCATACGAGCAAGTATACTCGTTCAATTGTAGCAAAGTCGGGTAAGTCAAGATCGTCCCATTGGCTTTGCGTATACACAAAACATGGTAATGGTGTTGGTAATAGGATTGTCACTACCGATATTACCACTAGAACCAATGTTGTAAAGGAAAACATAATTAAACATAATATTTGTGTGAATTCCATTTCATCCATAGGAGAGATCAAATTTGTGTGTTTAAAAACTATGAATCACAAATCTAAAGTACATGAACCCCATATGTTTCATAGAGTCCATATTAAACAAATTGAATTAGACAAACCCTTTCGACCTATGATCATCTATTCCAATATATTATAATCACCATTTGCTACAAAATATTAAGAGATAAGTTTGGTTTGAATGGCTCCTTTCTACCTATACCCAAGACAAATCTTTTGACAAGTTTCTTTAACCAACTCGTCTTGGTGAGTGTCAAACACTAAGAAACCAAATTGACTAATGCATAAATCGTTTAGAACATAGTTTACCGGAAATCCTTTCGACCCTAAATCCGATAAAAAGCTATGTTTCATTGATTATCAAAACATGTTTCAAGAATTAATCAACCATACAAACCCAATTACATTTTCTCGATCATAACTCAAACTATCCTTTAGAATCCCTATACATCACACAAGCATAACACACTACTAAAGAATCATACTCAAACACATTTCATCACAAATCTCATCACATTAAACATTTCAACAATACTTAAATTAAGAATAAAATCAATTCAAGTAGAAAGAGTTTTACCAAACGGTTGTTCAAACAAAAAATTGACAAACACAAAAATTTATTGCAACTCCAAGCCTCCAATTGATCAATCAACCTGCAACCGAATTCCCACTATTCAAAATTCGTCCCTCCTATGAGGATTAACAAGGTTTAATTATCTTCTGGGATAAGTAATATTGGTGTTTTAACATTCGTCAAGGTTTAGAATTATCACATGATCAAGCACACCTAGAACCATAGGCATAGGGTCCAATTTATACATGATTTTGCATTGGAGAAGAAGTAAAACGTACTAGGAGGTTTATGGGAGGAAAATGACCAGCCTTTCATTGATGGTGGTGAGTAAATTGTTCGATAGAAACTAGTCATCAAAAACCCGTTTTTGAAGTAGCTGGCGGAAATAAAAGTAGCCGGCCGTCTCCCAACTTGGCTGGCGGCTCCTTTTGGCTGTTTGGCTGGCAACTTCTAGACTTGGCTGGTGGCTCCTTTTCCTACTGCCTCCTTCTTCACCATCTTCCTATTATTTCTTCTTTAGTCCTTGATCAGCCATTGATGCACAAAAAGTAGGTTTTTTTTGTTATTCGTTAAAGATGTCGATACTGCCAGTTTTAATTATAAGGAAAACGCCCTAAATCTAATGGGCTGGACCCATATGCCTGACTAATTGACTTTTGTGGAAAATTTTATAATGAAATAAGATATCAAATTACGTAAAGCACATCCAAACACCCCTTTAACAAGAACAAAAAACATAAAAACTTCAATCTCATTTCATTAGTGCAAACATAAGTAGTACATTTGATAATGAAATAATATTACAAAACCTGTAATAACAACTGTCTTGTCTAATCACTAAGACGTGAAAGCATTTGAAGACAATGTTTGATGTTGCAGCACGACGGGATGCTATCACAAGCTCGTTCAACTTCACAACCATGTCGTTGTTACGCTCACGAGCGTTCTTTAGTTCGACCCTCCCTTCTACCGATGGAATACAAACAGTTAGAATGTTAAGCTAATTGATCAAGGGATTACGGTGGTTCATCGTCTCTTGAATCTCGTCAATCAAGAACTAAAGGTCCCTAGAATTAGCAAGATTATGTTTTCTTTCCCCGGTAAATTGGACAAACAGTTGCTTCTCCATGCCAGAGGAGTATGCATCACGTGCCAACCTGTAAAACCCGCAAAAATAAGGTCATTACTTAATTCTATCTTTCAAGTATTTTTGAAACATTTAATGGCGTTAAATACCATTATGTTTAACGGTTTAAGTTGAAACCGATATTGAACATTTTATTTTTATGCTTTGACGAGTAACGAGGACTATTAGTGATCGAGATACCGATGGATGCCCAAAATTTTACATTTTATTATCGATAGTTTCGATATTTAATATTTTTATTGTTGATGTTTAATTTTTATTTTAAAAGTATTTTCTGTAATTTACGTTAAACTTTTATGTGCCATTCGTTCATTCGACACATTAACTATTTTAAGTCATTTATATATCAGAATATAAATGTTCTGTGTATCTCGATGTTTTTATTTTATATTGAGCGTTTATTTTTCGTGTTTTACGCGTATCTTTTAAATCGCGTAACTTTTAAAATATCGAGTTTTGATAATACCCGCTTTTTCAACTTTCCAAATAAAATTAACTAATAGTCTCACATTATCTTTAAAAAAAACGCCACCATGCATTATTATACTTATTTCATCTTTTTTTTACAATTAGAACGTAAAGTATGTTTTTTTATCTAATAGTTTATATAGTGAATGAAATAAAAGATATGGATATACGTGTCAAATGGAGGATTTCATAGTTTTTATAGTCGAAACGTGTCTGATTGTGTTTCCTTTGCGTATTGATGAAGTATAGTTGATATTTTATTTTATTTATAAACTTGCAACTTGATAAAATGGTACTAAACACATATTTGCTTCAACAAAATTCGTGTACTATTATGGCCATGGATAAAACATTGGTCCGGATTTGATATAATTGATCAAAGCACGTCGCGTCTAGCGAGATCGATTTTCGAGAGTTTTCTTTGGTGATCGTTATCGTTTATGCTTCTAATACGAGCCACTTTATCTACTCGTCGTTAGAAATTGGTGGTTTTTCGATTTATCTTGTTTCATCGTTTCACTCCGGCCATTATTATCTTGATCGGTATCCTACCTCGATATCGATATCGCTAAGGTGAGTCTATAGCCTCGCTTGTGCACTTTAATTTTTTTAAAAACCCGCGAGGGGGAATACATGTTTTTATAAACATAGAACACAAGTTGTTTTGGTATGCTTGTCCCGATATGAATGGACCCGTGGTTGCCTTAAATTGCATTAAGTGATTGCCTTTGTTAAATCCTCAATTGTGGACCGTTAATTAACCTATGATGGGTTAACCGCTAGTACAATTAATAGATCTATGGGGGAAGCCGCCCCGGTTCAGTTTGTGTGGACTTGTCATAGAAGCTTAGGCTCGACCTCCACACTGTTTGAACATATTATATTGAGAAGTCAGGTATACGACAATGTACCAATAATCTGGAGGTAACCGACAATTAATAAATCTCTCGTCTTATTAGACTGATATGGGAGTGTCTAAGTGCTCGGTTCCATGAGCTTGATGCAATTTATGCTATATACATTTATTATTGTTGATGCAGATTATTATTCGATGTATGCCACAAACTTATAACTTTTGCTTGTGTTCAAAATGATTATATAAACCTATAGATTTCACTCAATATTTTTGTTGATGATTTTCTCACATGTATTTCAGGTAATCAAGGAGTGTGAAGCTTGGGAGTCACGGGAATGAAGTTGTGCACTGCATTTGTAATTTAAACTCTTTGAAATGTTTATCGTTCCTTTGATTAAAACAATATAAATCTTTTGTTTTAGTTGTACTTTGGTTACGATGTCTTGGGACTACGCTACTCTGACAAATGTTTTAGGAACGGTAAATTTGAAACGTCTCTTTTCGAGTCGTTCTTTATAAATTATGTGTTATTGTACCATTGTTTAGCACCCAAAGAATGTATTCCGCTGCGTGTAAATTTGGGGGTGTGAAAGATTGGTACCAGAGCCATGAGTTATAGAGAACTAGGTCGTTTTCTGAAAACCCTAAACTATAACTGTGAGTTTTTATTTTTCAAAGAGTCAGTGCACATAAGTTCGTGTGACTTCAGGTTCAAGCCACTTCTGGGATTACAACTTTAGTATGCGTTATTATGTATCCCTTATTGCAAAGTATTTATAAATAAATACTATAATCCCTGATCGATATATATTAGTATCCTTTAACTTTTTGATAAAAGTTTATCATTTACTAATGATTTATTTAAATGAATTTATGAAATTTTCCTGTACTTATTTTTGAAGGATTTTCTATATTTATTTAAACTTTTGAAAATTAACCATTTCATTTTATTATGACCTTGTACCTATTTTACGAATTCATCACCCCCCAGTTACGTCTTCGAGGAGGAGGAAGCAGATTACACTGCTGCAAGCAAGTCACAGTCAACTAAGCCATGTGGATCCCCACGTGACTAGTGTATATTATTTTGCGTCATTATACTTTATTTATCATTAAGATCATTCCTTGTTGATCTATGAAAGATGGGTCTAAGGAGAAGTAAGCCCCGAGACCGTGCTCTCCTAAGGTGGTGAGGATGTAAAACCCGCAAAAATAAGGTCATTACTTAATTCTATCTTTCAAGTATTTTTGAAACATTTAATGGCGTTAAATACCATTATGTTCAACGGTTTAAGTTGAAACCGATATTGAACATTTTATTTTTATGTTTTGACGAGTAACGAGGACTATTAGTGATCGCCATACCGACGGATGCCCAAAATTTTACATTTTATTATCGATAGTTTCGATATTTAATATTTTTGTTGTTGTCGTTTATTTTTTATTTTAAAAGTATTTTCTGTAATTTACGTTAAACATTTATGTGTCATTCGTTCATTCGACACATTAACTATTTTAAGTCATTTATATATCAAAATATAAATGTTCTCTGTATGTCGATATTTTTATTTTATATTGAGCGTTTATTTTTCGTGTTTTACGCGTATCTTTTAAATCGCGTAAATTTTAAAATATCGAGTTTTGATAATACCCACTTTTTCAACTTTCCAAATAAAATTAACTAATAGTCTCACATTATCTTTAAAAAAACGCCACCATGCATTATTATACTTATTTCATCTTTTTTTTTACAATTAGAACGTAAAGTATGTTTTTTATCTAATAGTTTATATAGTGAATGAAATAAAAGATATGGATATACGTGTCAAATGGAGGATTGCATAGTTTTTATAGTCGAAACGTGTCTGATTGTGTTTCCTTTGCGTATTGATGAAGCATAGTTGATATTTTATTTTATTTATAAACTTGTAACTTGATAAAATGGTACTAAACACGTATTTGCTTCAACAAAATTCGTGTACTATTATGGCCATGGATAAAACATTGGTCCGGATTTGATATAATTGATCAAAGCACGTCGCGTCTAGCGAGATAGATTTTTGAGAGTTTTCTTTGGTGATCGTTATCGTTTATGCTTCTAATACGAGCCACTTTATCTACTCGTCGTTAGAAATTGGTGGTTTTTCGGTTTATCTTGTTTCATCGTTTCACTCCCGCCATTATTATCTTGATCGGTATCCTACCTCGATATCGATATCGCTAAGGTGAGTTTATAGCCTCGCTTGTGCACGTTAACTTTTTTAAAAACCCGCGAGGGGGAATACATGTTTTTATAAACATAGAACACAAGTTGTTTTAGTATGCTTGTCCCGATATGAATGGACCCGTGGTTGCCTTAAATTGCATTAAGTGATTGCCTTTGTTAAATCCTCAATTATGGACCGTTAATTAACCTATGATGGGTTAACCGCTAGTACAATTAATAGATCTATGGGGGAAGCCGCCCCGGTTCAGTTTGTGTGGACTTGTCATAGAAGCTTAGGCTCGACCTCCTCACTGTTTGAACATATTGTATTGAGAAGTCAGGTATACGACAATGTACCAATAATCTAGAGGTAACCGACAATTAATAAATCTCTCGTCTTATTAGACTGATATGGGAGTGTCTAAGGGCTCGGTTCCATGAGCTTGATGCAATTTATGCTATATAAAATTATTATTGTTGATGCAGATTATTATTCGATGCTTGTTGCCTTCAAGTATGCCACAAACTTATAACTTTTGCTTGTGTTCAAAATGATTATATAAACCTATAGATTTCACTCAACATTTTTGTTGATGATTTTCTCACATGTATTTCAGATAATCAAGGAGTGTGAAGCTTGGGAGTCACGGGAATGAAGTTGTGCACTGCATTTGTAATTTAAACTCTTTGAAATGTTTATCGTTCCTTTGATTAAAACAATATAAATCTTTTGTTTTAGTTGTACTTTGGTTACGATGTCTTGGGACTACGCTACTCTGACAAATGTTTTAGGAACGGTAAATTTGAAACATCTCTTTTCGAGTCGTTCTTTATAAATTATGTGTTATTGTACCATTGTTTAGCACCCAAAGAATGTATTCCGCTGCGTGTAAATTTGGGGGTGTGAAACAACCTGTCGCACGATACCAACCTCCTTGAACCCGCCTCTTGGTTTGCCATTGATTAGGTTAGGATTATTATAACTCTTTACAGTAAAAAGTACAAGTGTGTTTTCAAATGCGGTTAGAGGATCACATATTTATAGCCTGACATTGATTATTGTTGTTCACGAACAGTCTAGATAATTTTAATTTCTTGAAAGTGTGTCTGACAATGGATACCAAGAGTTTATCTTTTTGCGCAAAAACTAAATTCAGGGATAATGTTTCGAGGACTTTTTTTCATTACCGAAAGGTGTTCATCCCAAACTAAGATCTTAAACCTTAGCTTGTTTAAGGGTTGTGATAGAGAGAATAGATTCAATCTAACACTAGAGAAACTTTTCAATACAAAGTAACTAAACAAGATGCGGAATGTAGTGTTTAGTACAAGAACAAAGGGTTAAAGCAAACGTTAAACTTTAATATATCAAAGATATACGAATACCAATAATGGTATTAGGGTTACAAAAACCTTAAAGTATGAAATAAAAGAAAACAGAGAAAGACACACATTGCATGATAACCTAGTGGGCCCTTTTATAGTACAAGGACTCACGTACAAGATTACTACTAACAAACTTGGAAAGTATCTCGGAGTAGTAACTGAAACGCGTTATAATCTATTCCAAGTTTATCTCTAGCGGCAGGGTCTTTGACTTCAGAAGGGGAACCAATCTCCCTGCCTTTGTTATTTAGCAGGGGGAACTTACTCTAGCAGGGGAAACTTTGACCAACTAGAAGGGGCAACTAATACACTTATATTTATTCCTAACAATCCTCCCCTAAACTTGTGCTTTTACCTAAAGACAAGTTTCTGAATAAATACTAGTTGATGAGGGTGCTTACAAAGTTCCTGGCCAAAGCTGACTGTACATCATCCTTACCAGATCATAAGCAACAAGTGCTTTAGCATCTACAATCAAGTCAGCCTGTGCCAATTTCGTCAAAGTCTCTTGATTGAAAGGATAAACTATGATTAACCAAGTAAACACTTCCCCTTCCATGACTATCTCGTAAACTCCAGAATTGGTAAATAGCTTCCAATACAACAAATTTCCCCCATTTACTGCATCAAATATGGGATCAAACAGTTCATGCTCATACATCCTATGCATGCATTCCCAGATCACCCAATCCTTCTCTACACCATCCACAGTAGGAGGTTTTGTAGCAAAGGTCTTTTTCAAAATCTTCCACAGATCATCTAAGTCCTCATTATCCAAAGTTTGAAACATGACATCTAGGCTTAGAAATGTCTGTGTTGTATTGTCAGCTCTTGTAAGCTTCCACCAAGTCATCCCCTTGTGTTCATAAACAACATATTCCACTATGGCAAATTTCTTCCCAAACTCACTAGGTGAGATTTCATCATTTTATTGCACAACTAGCTGCTTATCTATTTCTTCATTTGAGGGACGTTGAGTCTCCTTAGTAACTATACCAACTTTTTCATCCTCTTGAGTCTTTTGGCTGCTCTTTGTGCATTGAGTACAAATCTCTCAATTGCTAAAAAACTCGCACCTGCTTGAGTTGATGCACCTGCTTTTGATGATGCACCTGCTTGTGATGATGCACCTACTTGTGATGATGCACCTGCTTGTGTAGTTTCCACTGTTGTTCCTTCAGCCTTTCTTTTTCTGGATTCCCTAGCTCTCTATAACACTTCACTTTGCCTCCTGAGATACTCAGCTTCCTCAGGAGTGTTGATAGCTATGAAGTCTTCCACATTTAAATCTCTTAGAACTGGTCTGACTGCCTTCTCTATCTCCTCAAAATTCATGTCTCTGAAATGACCATCAGTCAACTTCTTGAGTCTTTTGAGCAAAATTTTGTAGTGTGACAGCCTCCCCTTCTCAGACCTCAAATATTTTTCCTTCTGAATCTGATTTGCCCTTCTTTCCAGATATTCATTTTGATACTTGTAAACTAAGCAAATCAATTCATACCTGTCTTCTAAAGGAGCATTTACCAACTCCTTTTCCCATTGATCTAGAAATTCTTGAACATGAGGCACCCTGTCATCCAACTCTCTATGCATGATTTCAACCTGCTTAAGCATCTCTTTGGGCCTCATCTTTTGCATTCTATGATCTTGCATATCAATCTCTTCTTGTTGAAGTCTGAGAGCCACCTGTTCATCATATTCTTCTTGAGCCCTTTGCTTTTCAGGAGTTCTGTGCTTGTATTTTCTCTTGGGCTGTTCAACCATGATCCCTTTTCCCTTGTCTTTTGGATCCACTGCTGGTGCTGGTGTGGCTTTAGGTGCAGGTTCTACAATTTTAATTCCCTTCTGAGCTGGTTGCCTTCTATTCTTCCTAACAAATGTTTGAGTGATAGGCTTAGCAGGGGAAAAACTTACAGTAGGGGGATCAGTTATAGCAGGGGAAATTTTTGAAGCAGGGGCTTCTTCTTGATTGCCCATAGTCAACAATGTTTGAGCAATCTCTTTTGTGGCACTCCTCTTATCACTTCCTTTCTCAACACTTCCTTTATCAGTCCCTTTCTCAGCACTTGCTACCTTTCCTTGTTTAAGATCCTGTTCACCAGGATATGCATACCACTAAGTAGATTCATCTGTGTTAGGAACTTCCTCCCCTTTGGAAGCATCCTCATCTGTAGATATGATAAGCTTGAGCTTTCTCCTCCCCTCAAGTGTAGCAAGTATGGTTTCCAAATTATTGATAACCAGACCTTGCTTTTTAATAGTTTGTACAAGTTGTGCATTTTGCTTTTTCAAGCTAATGCACATATTCGTCAATTCCAAGATGGACAAAGGTTGCATTCTGCTCTCAACCCTAGAAGGGGATTGCTCCCCTCTTTGGGTATCACTGAGTGAGGGAGAGGACTTACTGATGGTGTCACTATCCTGCTCACCCCTTGAGGATGAGACAGTAGTGGCAGCTAAACCCTTAGTGTGCTCCAACCTTTTGGAGGCTCTCCTCTCTGCTACTTGTGAAGATTCACCAGGCAAGGGAGACCTGGCAAACCTGGATTTGGTTCTCCTTTCATGTTTTGGATCAGAAGGGGGTAGAGTACTAGCAGGGGGTAGAGTCTTGGCAGGGGAATCAGATGGTTTGTGTGTGGCTACTTTTGTTTTAGCTGCTTCTTGTCTGATTTGTTTCATCATGATGGAAGTGAGTGGAACAACCCTGCCAGAAAATTGTGGAGATGGTGCAAGAAGTGTGGTAAACAGTTTGGTAGAGTGTTTGGTGGCTGAAAAATATCTTTTGTGTTTGATAGGACCATGTTTACTCATATTCAGCAAAAGTTGTGTAAACCTTGGGTACATACAAAATTTAGTATTGCTTGTGACATTTTTGACTATTCCTTTGAAAATCATTTGAGAAAAACAGTACTTTCTCCCAGTTGCTAAGCATATCAGGGCAGAAGCAACTTCACTTCCAAATTCGTTAAAAGAAGTGGTTTTAGGTGACAAACATTGCAAAATTGTATGAATCAAATATTTCCAATGTGGGGCAAACTGACCTTTAGCAAACTTACATTTTTGATCATCAGAAAGAGTGTACCCCAATTTCACAAGACACTCAAAGATTTCAGCATCAGGTAGGTTGGTTATCCCATCCTCATCATCCAAAACAAGCTTGTCTCTGATGGAGGCAAGTGTAATCACCTTGGGATGACCATCGACTGTGATCTGAATTATTACCTCTCCATCCACTGTTTTGGTCATTGATTTAGACCAAAACTGTTGGATGTGTGAGGTGTATATCCTAGGATTGATGAGAAGAGCACTCTAAAATACGAAGATTTTAGAAAAGCCACTGCATCAATGAATTATGATGGTTCATCATGTAAAAGAGCAATTTGATTGTGATTAGCAGCAATTTTGAGAGACATGATAAATGTTGAAAATGTTTGAAGGTTTATAATGGCGAAAGTTAGGTGGGATTTAGTCGAAGGAGAGAGATGGACCTGCTGGTCAAGGGAATTAAGTTTTTATAGGCGAATTGAAGAGCTGCGATTGGACCAAATTTTCAAATTGCAAAAAATATCAAAGATAAATCTTGATAAAAAAGTAATTTGTTTGAAATAATAAAGAAAAGATTACCAATCAGCAAAGAAAGCGCCTTTAATATCTTTTAAAAAGAATAAAATATTCCCTAACCAAAATTTTAGCACGTAGGCCCAACGGCTATAAGCAGGGTAACGGTATTGTCGGTCAACGGTCAAACAGGGGGATGTTGATCAAGCAGGGGAATCAAAAGTTGAAAGCAGGGGAACTTTCCTAGGGGTATTAGACTAATCATGAAGAGACCAATGCTAAATAGCTCTGGTCTAATGCACACCCTTGTAAACACAAGGTAGATACACAGAAACTCAAGAGTCCTCCATTCAGCAAAGTTCTAAACACAAAGAGTTAACACATAAGCAACCCTGCACCTGGTTAACCCAATAAAATAAGCATACCCTAGTCACCATCCCTACCTTTACTTTACGTATGGTCATTTAGTCTTGGCAATATGTACTAAACATCTGAATTCATACAGCAAGCTGTTGAGTAAAGAAGTGTAAGTACACATTACAGTGCCTCAAGGCTTCAGAATTCTAACAAGCTTTGCAGCAAGTTTTCATCATTCTGAATCCTTACTCACCAGTGGATATGATCTAGAATCATATATGAGTACCCTAAGGATACCTTGAATCCTAAAGGTGTGACCTAACCTCCCCTAAAACATAAAGCATATACATGATTCTCCCATGAGTGTAGCATGCACCATTTGAATCTCTGCATTGTTAGTCTAAAACCACATATAACCACTTTTAAAAAGAACAAACCCAACTTAAGAGAAGAACTCTTAGCAGGGGAATGAACCCCAGCAGGGGAATCTTTGTTCAATAGCATGGAATAAAAAGTAGTGGAAAAAGTGACTAACATGTATACAACAACAGCAATAAAGCAATCTTGGGTATACAAGACAAGATAAACATCAAATTTTAGGGATAAACCATTCCAATACTTGCAACCAAGTACTGAGACCTCCCCACTTCAAAAGCTTTTGTCAAAAGATCAGCAACATTAAGTTCTGTATCAATTGTCTCTGGGAAAATCAACCCTTTTTCAAAACAATCTCTGATAAAATGATGTCTTATTTCAATATGTTTAGTCTTGCTATGAAAAACAGGATTCTTAATAATGCAAATGGTGCTGTTATTGTCAATAAATATCTTGATTTTAAGAAAATTATACCCATAATCAAGCAGCTGGTTCTGAACCCGAAGAACTTGACAACAGCATGCAGCAGCTGCTACATACTCAACTTTAGTTGTGGATGTGGCTAGAATAATCTGCTTCTTACACTGCCAAGATATGAGCCTGCTCCCCCAAAATTGGCATCCACCTGTTGTAGACTTCCTATCATTGTTGTCACCAGCATAATCACTATCTGAGTAGGATATCAGCTCAAATGGTGACTCCTTGGGATACCAAAGTCCTAAAGTTGGATGACACTTTAGATACCTAAAAATTCTCTTCACAGCAAATAGGTGACACTCTGTGGGTGCCACTTGGTATCTTGCACATAAACAGACTGCAAACATGATGTCAGGTTTTGAAGGTGTAAGGTACATGAGAGATCCAATCATAGACCTATAATTTCTGACATCAATAAGCTTTCCAGGACCATCTTTGCCCCAAGGATGATCCTTATCCATTGGAGTGGAAACTTTCTTTCCTTCACACATGCCAAACTTCTTCACAATTTCAGCCACATATTTGTCTTATGAGATGAATCCCATCTTTCCTCTGCTGAACTTGTAACCCCAAAATGAAGTTGTGTTCACCCATGGCACTCATTTGAAATTTTTCGTGCATCAACTTGGCAAACTCTTTGCTAAGCATAGAGTTTGTGGATCTAAAGATGATGTCATCAACATAAACTTGTACCAAAAGAAAGTCACCCTTCTGTTTCTTGATAAACAGGGTCTGGTCAATTTTCCCCCTGTTGAAGCCATATCCAACAGATATTTAGAAAGAGTTCCATACCAGGCCCTGGGAGCTTGGTGAAGTCCATACATAGCCTTCTTCACCTTGTATTCTGTGTTTGGGTGTTCTGGGTCTTCAAACCCTGGAGGTTGCATAACATAGACTTCTTCATCAATGGTGCCATATAAAAAGGCACTCTTAACATCCATTTGGTACACTGTGAAGTCCATGAATTAAGCATAATCAAGAAACAATCTAATGGCTTCAATCCTGGCTACTGGAGCAAAGACTTCCTCATAATCAATGCCTTCTTCCTGTGTATATCCCTGTGCCACCAGTCTTGCTTTGTTTCTGACCACAATACCCCTCTCATCCTTTTTGTTCCTGAGCACCCACTTTGTCCTAATAGGACTTGACCATTTTGGACAATCTACCAGAATCCAAACTTCTTGAATGTCAAACTGTAAGAGCTCCTCTTGCATAGCTTCAACCCAACTTGGATCATTTAAAGCCTAAAAAATCTTCTTTGGCTCTTCTTGTGACAAAAATGCAGTAAACAGACAACATTGCATGTTGTCATGATTAAACTTCATGGTGATGTTTGCAATGAAGCTGTGTTCCTTTGCTGAATACCTTGTATGTCTAGGAGCTTCAGGATTACCAATGATTTGTGATAAGGGGTGATCCTTATTGATTCTGTAGGTAGGCTGCATGCTCATGATTACTTTTGTTTCATCCTCTTCCAAATCAGAATTGATGGGGCTATCTTGATTGGGAAAGAACTCCTAAAAAGATCTTCCAAATGATACTGCATGACCTAGATATGGATGCTGATGAGATGAATGCAACTCTGAATAACTTGGACCTCCACTCCTAATTATTCTGCTTCCACTGCTAGACATTAGTGGACCACCAGAGATAGGTGAAGATGAGGAAATGAGTGGAGATTCTCTTTCTTCATCATTAACATCATTGACACCTGGATCCTTGGTAGCAGGGGAAGCAATTGATCTAGCAGGGGAATCCTGGATTCCACTGCTTTCAGAAGTGGACTTAGCAGGGGAAGAGACTGGCTGTTCTTTCCTTTGAGATGTATCATCTTCTTCACCTATTTTTGGAGCAGCTTCAATGGGAAACAGTGAGGGTACATTCATATACCTCAATGGTGGCTTCTCCACACCAGTTGGTTCTTTAGTACCTGAAATGTTAGTATTTTGCAGAGCAACAGGTACATAATTCATAGACTTTGAAAGAACTTTAATATCAAAGAACCAATCAGGACCTGTTTGTACATCTTCAGGCTTGTCTTCAAGAAAATCTACATGAAGATTTTCTGTCACTTTGCTTGTCTTCTTGTTGAAGACCCTATATCCCTTGTTGTTTAATGAATAACCCACAAAGTATCCATCATCCCCCTTTTCACTGAACTTGCCTAGATTGTCAATTGTGTCAAAATGATCACATGACATCTAAATGGTCTAAAGAAGTCAATTAAAGGAGGTATTCCATTGAACAGTTGATAAGGGGTCTTGTTGTGTGCCTTTACCACCAAGGCCCTGTTTTGAACATAAAAAGCAGTGGCTACAGCCTCAGCCCAAAAGATAACTGGAAGCTTGGAATCAGATAGCATAGTCCTTGCAGCTTCAATATGTATTCTATTCCTTCTTTCTGCAACTCCATTTTGTTGAGGTGTTCTTGCTATACTGAATTCCCTCTTTATTCCTTTGTTATGCAAAAAGTGTCCAGTTTATTATTTCTGAATTCACCACCATTGTCTGATCTCATGGTCACTACCCTCATACTTTTGGAAAGTTCAATCTGATTGATGAACCCAATGAGTACATCTGTTGTGTCACTCTTTTCAAACAAAAAAAATGTCCATGTGAACCTTGAAAAATCATCAGTAATCACTAGGCAGTTCTATTTCTTCATTATGCTTGCCACAGAAGTAGGACCAAAAATATCCATATGTAGTAATTCCAATGGCTTGGTAGTGGACATACTTGTTTTTGATTTGCAAGAGGCTCTATGTTGCTTCCCTTTCAGACAAGCAACACAAGTATGATCATTGGCAAAGGACTTGGAAGGAAGACCATGAACCAGATTATATTTTACCAGTTTGTTCATGTTCTTAAAATTAAGATGACCAAGTCTTCTATGCCATTTCTTACATTCATCAATTGAGGCTTTGGCAATGAAACAAGTTTCATTGTCTTGAAGAGAGATGTCCTTGAGATTAATTGTGTACATATTCTTTTGTCTTGGTGTTCTAAGTACAATTGGAGTGTTGGGTGGTAAGCCAAACTCCTTCCCTAACACCTGACATTCAGTATCTGTAAACAAGACAAAATTCTTGTTATCAGTCATTTGTGACACACTGAAGAGATTGTACTTGAGCTCTTTCACCAATTAAACATTGTCAAAAGTCATCCAATTGGTGACAATAGTTCCTTTTCTTGTGATTGTTCCATGCCCATCGCCAAAAGAAACACCATCATTGTCATGCAGGGGAACAAAGTTAGACAGATAAGATTTATGTCCAGTCATGCTCCTTGAGCATCCACTATCTTAATATGCTTTATCATCCCTGGTCTTCTTTGTCACCTGCAAAAAGAAAAACAATTTAGTTTTTCTTGGGGAACCAAGCCATTACAGACTTGGATCTACCTCGTGTATCAATATAGGATAGCTTATCAAAGACTTGAGATACACCATTTGACTGAGCACCCCTTTTGGGTACCCAAACCTAACGAGCTGAGGCTTTCACAGCTTTTCCCCATCTGCCCATGTTCCTAGAGGGCAAAACTTTGCTAGTAGGGGATACCCTAGATTTAGCAGGGGAATCCCTATGCTTGGCAGAAGGAACCCATCTTTTGTTTTGGCCTCTATTGATGTGTTGGTAAGGTCTAGAGACAGATTTATATGCATTATGAGGTGCTGGGTTGGTCATGGAAGTGCTGGTCTTGGGATATGCATCATTCACCTTCCTTAGAGTAGGAACAACATACTTATCAGATACCTTGTTTCTCAAGGCAGGGGTAACATACGAGGCAGGGAAAAGGATTTTGCCCCTGCATTCAGAAGAATGGCTTTTGGTTGCATGCCCTTTAAAGGATTTGCAGTCACCACTTCCATTGGTGCCTGAGAGTCTTGATAAGTGTGATCAAAACTACCACATGTGAAACAAGGTTTGGTGTTTATCACAAAGTCCTCTCCTTATTGATGAGACTTTTGGTCATTCCAATTTCTCTGATTACCTCTAACAGACCTATACATACCAACATATTTAACAGTAGACTTAGAGGACTTTTATCCTGTTTTAGATTTACGTGAACTACTCTTAGAACTAGAATCGCTACCAAAAAGTCCTTCTCTTGAAAAGAGAACAGGGTTATCAATTTTCCACTGTTTTAAAGCAATTTGCTCCTTTTCAAAGTCCCTAACAGCACTGGTTTTCACTAGTGGTTCATCTGTTTCTAGGTCATTAGGTATGTATGCACTTAAGTCAAATTCAATATCTTCCTGCTTCTTGAAACAAGAGAGACCAGTCCAAGACAAATCTTTTCTAGGAAAAGGTGCATGAATATTAGCAGGTGGTGATGGTATAGCAGCATGCTCATTTTTTACACCAAAACCTGTTTTGTCCCTAGGAGACTATCCAATTTCAACTGCTTTAGTTAAATCTTTAGAAGCTTTTCCAAATTTTTTAACAGTTTCTTCATCTATCTTTTTATTAGATCTAAAAACTTCTAGTTCAGCAGTTAGTTCCTTAATGGAATCATTATTTTCTTTACCATCTCTCTCTAAAATCATAATATGATCTCTATAATCACATTCTCTTTGTTTATACTCTCTTATGGTGGACTCTAGCTGTTCTAAAGCATGTTTGTAGTTATCAAGGTCATTGTCACAATTAATGTAATCAACTTTTATCATTCTTATTTGATCATTCAATGACTTAGTATTTTTCCTACAAGCTTTAGTACGATATGAATCGTCATATACCTCATTGTCTGAGCTAGAGCTTGACATGGCCATAAGAGCAAAATCTTCCTCTTTTCCTCAGCAACCAAGGCTTGATTTCTTTCAACACTCTCTGTCATGGCACTCCAATCCCATCCACCTGCTCCATCTATCCCCTGCATGGCTACCATAGCCTTAGCACCAGAATCATCATCCCTGCTTTCTTTTCTATAGCTTCTCCCATTCTTAGGTCCTCTGTATTCCCTAGCAAAATGACCTTTCTTGCCACAGTTTTAGCATTCTACCTTTGTTTTGTCAAATCCAGCTACATCAGAAAGATTGATTGAGATCTTCTTCCCATACTTCTTGTAAAACCTGTTGTCTCTCATACTGAGTAGATCCATGTTCCACTTGATGTCCATCTCCTCCAGTCCTTGCATACTGATTTGACTCAGATCTTCATGTAACACAGTAGATCCTTGTGGCCCTTGGGATGCTATGAAAGCACAAGCAGTGTCAAGGCTGAATGTTGTAGGCCTTTCTTCATCATAAGATGATCCAGATCTAGTAGTAGGGGAATGGGTAGCAGGGCCAACTTTGATTCCACTGCCTTTGGAGATTCCACTGCTGTGAGATATGAAAGCCATGTTAGCAGGGGAATCAGTAGATCCACTTGAATTGGTGGGGATGGTTCCTAATGACTTCATCTCATTGACCACTGGCTCAAAAACTTTTAAGTTATTGTATATGTCATCAATGTTCTTGTCATCTATGTCATCCCTATTCTGCCAAATAGCTTTGTAGACGAACCATTCTTTCTGAAGACTGTTAAGAAATCTGGTATTCACATGTTCTCTTGTCACTTCAATTTCAAAGAACTCCAACTGAGCAACCATATCTTGAAGCCTATTGTAGATAGTACCAATTGCTTCATTACCAATTGCTTTGAAAGAAGCAAATTGATCAAGCATTTGATTCTTCTTCTTTTTCTTTGTGGTTTCATTTCCTCCAAAGGTTTTGCCTATTGCTTCCAAGAGTTCCTTAGCTGTTTTGTACTTTCTGAATCTAAGCTGATGTCTATCAGGTAGAGCCAACAACAAGGAACTGTGAGCCCTGACATCATGCCTTCTTGCCAGTATTTCCTTGTCAACAAG
This sequence comes from Glebionis coronaria, assembly GCA_025667525.1. Classification (NCBI taxonomy): domain Eukaryota; kingdom Viridiplantae; phylum Streptophyta; class Magnoliopsida; order Asterales; family Asteraceae; genus Glebionis; species Glebionis coronaria. The sequence goes on along the minus strand of CM046874.1, from coordinate 690,595,898 downwards.
AGCAACAGACTTCTTCTTGGCTTCACCTTTGGAACTTTCACCTTTATCTTCTCCCTTACCACCATCTTCAACTTGTACAGTCTTTGGAAACTGATCACCAAATTCTATGATCTCCTATAGAACATAGTGTTCCATCTTAAGGTATTGTTGAATTCTGAATTCCCATAGTTAAAAGTTTTCAGGATCCATAATGGGTAGTTTGAGAGCATTGTTGTTGGTTTAGGATGAAAGAGAATCTGAATACATGGTTGATGTTGATTGTGTGAGATGTTTTGTTCTTGGTTTAATCAAAGTTTCTCAACAAACTCTGATACCACTTGTTGATCCCAAACTCAGATCTTAAACCTTAGCTTGTTTAAGGGTTGTGATAGAGAGAATAGATTCAATCTAACACTAGAGAAACTTTGCAATACAAAGTAACTAAACAAGATGCGGAATGTAGTGTTTAGTACAAGAACAAATGGTTAAAGAAAACGTTAAACTTTAATATATCAAAGATATACGAATACCCAATAATGGTATTAGGGTTACAAAAACCTTAAAGTATGAAATGAAAGACAACAGAGAAAGACACACATTGCATGATAACCTAGCGGGTCCTTTTATAGTACAAGGACTCACGTACAAGATTACTACTAACAAACTTGGAAAATATCTCGGAGTAGTAACTGAAACATGTTATAATCTATTCCAAGTTTATCTCTAGCGGCAGGGTCTTTGACTTCAGCAGGGGAACCAATCCCCCTGCCTTTGTTATTTAGCAGGGGGAACTTACTCTAGCAGGGGAAATTTGACCAACTAGAAGGGGCAACTAATACACTTATATTTATTCCCAACAAAAGGTGGGTTTACAACACTCGATAATCAAGATTTATTCGAGGAATTTTTTTGCTTGAACAAAGGTGGGTTTAGGCTGGTAGCGTAGAAGTTTCGGGTGGGAAATGTATTCGAGGTTTTTTTTTGCATCTAATGAAAGGTGGAAGCAATTGGTGGCACGGGAAAAGTCGAATATACCCTCACGTGCCAGGCACGTGTGGGAGTTAACGGAGGAAAAGTAGCAAAAGTAAATAATCATCAAGCCAGGCAAAAAAATGTACGATAAATTGAAGGATAATGACAAAATTGCATGAAGTTTGCTCTCATGGGAAAATTTGAGAAAATGAGAAAGTTCAGGGACGTTTTTTGTAGTTTACCCTAAAAAAACTTTTTTTTTTTAAATTTTAAATTTAACCATTTTATCCATATAAAAACCCAATTTATACAACAATTTTTCACACACATTAAACTAACAATTCTCCAAATTACAATGTCTTACGAATGATTTTTTGTCGATTCTTCCGATGACAAGGATGAAGTTACAAGTGAGCTCGAGGTATTTACGCAAGCTTGTCAAACCGCTTACGAAGCCTCAAACCCTCTAAAACAACAAGCCTACATAAATAGAGATTACGATGGTGCGCATAGTCGTCTAATGGCAGCTTATTTTACTGATGGGACACAGTATGACGACGAGGCATTCCATACACGGTTCCGAATGGATCGAGAACTATTCTTATGAATTGTTCGCGATGTCACCGGTAACTATCCTTATTTTCAAAACTCGGTTAATTGAAAGGGTAGAGATTGTCTTACGCCATTGTTGAAGTGCACTTCCGTTATTCGTCAAATGGCGTACGGAACCGTTCCTGATGCTCTAGATGAATATTTGAAAATGGGTGCGTCAACAGCCCGCTAATGTCTTCGAAACTTTTTCAAGGCCATCATGAAATTATATGGTAAAGTGTACTTGTGAAAGCCGACGTACATTGACATAGAAAAACTCTATGCTTGTCACGAGGAGAAGAATGGGTTTCCTGGGATGATAGGAAGTATAGATTGTACAGATTGACCGTGGGAGAATTGTCCCGTTTCATACAAATCTCAATTTTGTAGATGTGATCATGGGTCAACTCCTTTCATTTTATTCGAAGTGATCGCCTCTCAACACTTATGGATTGGCATGTGTTCTTTGGTGTAGCCGGGATGAATAATGACATAAATGTTTTACTTCGATCTCCTCTTTTCAATGATCTTAAATCAGGGAAAGCACCAGACATGGGATTCGTGGCTAACAACATGTATTATCCGCGGGGATATTATCTTACTGATAGGATATATCCAAAATGGCCGGTTCTTATTAAGTCTATAATCAATTCGGGGACGAAGGATCATAAACGGATAATTTATAAAATGAAAAACGAAGCAACAAGAAAAGATGTGAAACGAGCATTCGGTGTATTAAAATTGAAATGGAAGGTGATTAAAACCCCGGCCCGAGGAATGTGAAAACGTAGACTATCGGACGTAATGTACACATACGTCATATTACACAATATGATAAGTCAACACAACGGGGCAGCAATATCACCCACATTTCATCATGAAGAACAACATGGTGATCAGATCCGGTAAATACACATGAAGAATCGCTGGCAATTACTCAGCACATACTTGACCAACAAGCTCATATACACCTAAAAGACGATCTTGTTGAACATATTTGAGCTAACCATAATTAATTATAATGTTTTTTATATAATGCAATGTTCTTTTATTTAAATTAATGTAATGTTTTTTATTTAATGTAATGTTTTTTTATTTAATGTAACCAATGAAAATTCAAATATCAGCCTTCGGTTGAAGTTTGCCCAAATTCTCACTATTAGTATTTGGATAACACAGTGCACCAAACACATGAAGAAATGAAATATCGGGTTTATGTCCATGAAGAAGCTCATATGTAGTTTTTCCGTGGCGCTTACGAATGATAGAGCGGTTTTGAGTATAACATGCGGTTGCCACGGCTTCAGCCCATAAGAATAATGGAGCATTCACATAAATCAACATGGTTCTAGCAGCTTCCATAAATGTACGGTTACGTCTTTCAACGACACCGTTTTGTTGTGGAGTACGAGCAACTGAAGTTTCATGTGAAATACTAACCTCTTCATAATAATCTCGTAGAGTCTGATTGATGAACTTAGTTCCATTATCAGTTCGAATGCGGCGAACAGTAGCATTAAGATGCACCTGAATCATCTTAAGAAAAGTAATAATATATGCTAGTGCTTGATTCTTGGTTGCTAAGAACTTAACCCATGTAAATCTTGAATAATCATCCACCATGACGAGGATGTATTTTCGACCACTCACACTAGCCGTACGCATTGCCCCACAAAGATTCATGTGTAATAGATACAATGGTTCTTGGTTGGTATCTTCAGCTTTAGGTTTGTATGATTTCTTGGTGCTTTTCCCCAAAGAACACGCGGAGCATAAATGATCCTTGTAGAACTTAAGTTTTGGAAGACCATGAACAAGATCGTTTTTAGCCAAATGGTTAATATGATCAAAGTTAAGATGAGATAACCAGCGATGCCATAACCATGACTTGGTCTTAGATGCTTTGGAGATAAGGCATACAGGAGAGGCGGCCATCATGTTTTGAATGGACAGTGTGTAGAGATTATCCCCTCGAGAACCTTTTAACAAATCAATTCCTGCAAGATCACGAATGAAGCAAGTATGTTGTCAAAAAGCAACCTCAAGGTTTGAGCCGCAAAATTGTCCTACTGAGAATAAGTTGTGACCAAGTCCCTCCTTGAAATCGTAACATTCCCAATTTGATATTCACCATAACCCATGATCTCCGCAATATGGTCGTTGCCGAATTTCACCGTTCCTAGAAACTTGCTGACGAAATTTCTGAGCATCGAGCGGTCTCCGGTCATATGCTTTGAGCATCCAGAGTCCAAGTACCAGAGGATGATTTGGACCACCTGAAAATATCACCAGACAAAGACGATGTATCGGAATCTAGTAGTTCCTCTGTGTTAGCAGGTACAGATATATTTATCTTAGATTTGCTAAATGAAGAATTCTTAGGCTTCCAAATTTTCTTCCTAGATGCCGGCTTAGATTCTAGTTGTCTAAGATCCTGATGTACTTCTTCACTGGTAGGCACAATAGTGAGAGCAGACCTAGTTAAAGGGCGCTTTTTCCATTTTTAGTGCTAGTGTTCCTATTTAAAGGACGCTGAGACCTAACTTTCGTGGATGTGATCCTAGTTAAAGGGCACGTAGTTCCATTTGCAGTGAAGGTCCTACCAGTGGGTTTCCATTGCCAACCAACTTGGGTGAATTTCTTCCCCGCTGGAGTCCATTCAAGATTATTCCTAATTGCATACATTTCATTCACGTGATAAACAAGACATAAATCATGACGCTGAGAAAACATGCATTCATTACAATTCCAACATTGCAAATTAGAATTCACATTTTGCTTAGGCTGCTACACAAGCGCAGGGAATTTAGTCTTAGTTACATGATTCTTTTTATTCAAATTTGAAATAACATTCCTAGAGTGAACTTGTACTTTCTTCTTCGTAGTCCTACTAGTGGAAGGCTTGATCCTATCTTTCTTGTCTTGAGATCCTTTAGCCTTAGTAGATACAATTACTCCTGTAGAAGCCAAGGGAACATTAGTTACAGATTTTGATTTAGCCTTGATGGGTGTGTTTAAAATAGGCTTAGCTCCTGGATTCTTATTGAATGGAGTCATGGCAATGGGGGAGGTTTGTTGTTTAAGTGGTGAAAAACCCGGTTGTCCTATGTAATTTAAATGCTCTAAGCATTGTTGTACCTTCTCAATGTAAGCATGAGCAGAGTAATAGTGACTATTCATGGGATCTAGTTCATAGAGATCATCTACAACATCCCTAGCAAGATCTGCGTGCTTAACTGCATGCTCCATATATAGCTTATATGATAGTGGATTGTTCTTATGGTACGGGTGCTTAGTGATCACCACCTTTTTGGTTTTTGGAGCACTAGAGGTCGGGGCAGCGATTGTAGCTGGATTATCAACAACTTCTTGTCCTTTGAGTTGAAGTGTCTCCTTTAGTTCAGCCAAAACCATGTTTTTGTCTATGAGTTGAATATCTAAGTCAGAGATTTCCTCATACTTATGGTTCAGTTGTTCAACAAGTGACTTTTGCTCTGCCGCATTAATAGCAAAGCGTTCTTCTAACGAACCATAAATTTGTGAAAAACCCTGCTTTACTTTATCAAACTTCCCTAGCATAGAAGTAATTCTATCTTCTAGGGCATGATTTTTAATCTCTGCAGCCTCTGGTTCCAATTTCTCTGCTAATGATTCTCTCTTAAGTCTCATAATTTCTTCCTCTAATGCCTGAACCACTTGAATCATCTTGTCACTAGTCTCAACGGAGTTTTCATAATCATTTAATTTTGAAAGAGTTTTACTTTTAGATTGATTTTCAATTTCAAGAGATATACAATGCTGTTGAAGCTCATCAAAACGTTTTGAAAGTGAGTTATAAGAATCTTGAAGCTTTAAAAATTCAGCGTTAGATTCGTGACAAGAATAATTATCTATATTATTAGGTTCAACAATATTCACAGAGAGATCATGCACATCATCACATTTATTCCCAGCAGATGTAATCTCAATAGCACATTCAATAGTAACAACTTGCATAACTTCGAGAGACACTACATGTTCCAAGAATTGGTCATATTCGGACAAAATCTTTTCTTTCTCAATTAGATGTTGCTAATAAGCATCATCCGTTTCATAGAAAACTTTTCGAACTTTATCCATTTCGAAATTAAGATTATCCCCGAGATCTAGAAATCCTTCTTTAACATTGTGTACAAACGGAACGATCTCTTTCTCAAACACCGATTTCATGTGTTCGAAAGCCCATTCTCGTGATCATATAAATCCCGTTACACTTCTTTATTCAAGTCAACACACTACTATTGCTTTCCTTTCCACTTGATATTAACCCAATATTATCATCGCAATTCTATAATTCCTTCAGATTCCTCCAATACTAATTATACAGACACAGAACTTCAATCTATCCTCAGCATTCATAAACAACTTCCTCAACTACAAAATCAGATCTCATAACCACAACTTAAATATATTTTCCATTTATACATCTACCTCCATTCATATATCTAAATTCTTCTTTGTTAGCTGTATCCTTGGTTCAACAATCAGTGAAAACCTCCTAATAAACCTTCGATAATACCCAACTTACACAAAGGAATTGACAAGCTTCAGTCGGTTTCGTCAGTTACGACAAAGCCTCAATCGTTTCAATCTAGTCAGATTTTCACGATCACTTCAGCCATAGATCGCACATTCTAAAACATCTATAATACTCCAACTAAAATTCTTATCCAAAGAATTTTACACACCGTTCCTCCTTTTAAAAACAATTTTCCAATTGTTAGAGAATACTTTTCTTTCCTTCAATCATCTATTCATCACACTAAACATCCAGCTTCTTTACTTTCTTCCGTTATTACTTCTCTGACGACTTACCCTTCCAGTCAAATCAGATTATCCTTATTGTCTCATCTGCCAATCCTTACAATCAAACATATTACCATCCTTAACTTCCTGATAATACCATATAATAAAATGTACAATCAGGTTGCATAACTCCTATCCCCAAGCTAACACAAAGCTTCCTTTTTCCCAAGACGACAGTGAACTCTACGATTCCGTAGAACAATCACATAGTATCCTCAAGTACTAACTCATCTTCTCATTCTTTTCCGACTACTACTAGTAAAGGGCACATAAAATTCGTCTTATTGCAGTTTCCTACTACATACTTTCTCATCATTGACCAATAAAATCGTCAAATATAATTTCCACTGATTACTCCCTGAAATCAGTACTCAATGTTCAACAACATTCCAATTTAGTTCTTTCCACCTTTATTTATCATATCCTATGATATTCATCCTTATCCTGGTTGACTTTCTCACAACTCAAGTTCAGTTAATTGCGTTATACTTCTTAATTCCATAAACTTAGAAAATATTTCCTTAATATATATATATTATTCTTCCATCGGTGAATTTCTCATTTCGACCAATCGCAAATTCTCGTTGATTTCTCGTCCTTAGTTCTACTAAAATCTAACATATTCAAATCTCAATATATCCTCAATAACACCTTCAGAATTTAGATACACCATCAATAACACTCTCAGAATTTTAATAAAATTCTAACTCAATGATTACCGGATAAGAATATACAAATTACTACATCTAAATCTCAAATCTTATCAGCATTTCCAAAATATAGGCTGTAATAGCAGCAACATTCCCTTCATATTGATCTTCCATTATCTGAATAATTCCTTTACTCAATCTCCTTTACCGAAATGAAAACATTTCATTACCACATAAATACTAAAATTTTTATACCACATTCCTTGCTAATCCTTCAGCAGCTTGACCTCCAACTAGCCCATACTTACATCAAGTAAATAGATAATTACTTAAGTGGTATAAAATACATGTGATCTACACATCATACTTCCTCCTGCTTACCCGATTTATAGTAACTGCTTGAATACCACCTCTTCTTATCTTAGACTATTAAATTCCAAGTTCACCTTCTGTTAGAGGAAATAAATTCCTATTTTTTTTCATTCGCAACAATACCATTCCTTTACCCTTTTCTGCCACACTTAATTTCGAATCAGGATCAATCTTTAAATTACTATCTCTTTTCGTCGAGTTGAACATTCCCAAATGACTATCGATATATTAAACATCCATCAGTTACTCGAACTTATCCTCACAGTTGCACCTTTCCATTTACTATTAATAGTCGTACGACACTCTTCACCTCATCTCTTCTGATTCCTAATAATCCAATACACAGACATCCTTTTAAAATCTTGCAGAATAACAACAGCATCTCTAACTGGAACAGCAGCATCTTCAGTCTCAGCAACATCTTCAACTAAAACAACAGGATTTTCAATCTCAGCAGCATCTCGTCCCTTCTCAACACTATCAGCCTCAAACAATCTAACAACTATTCCCACAATCATATAATCTACCCTAATGGTTGGCAACCCTTGGAGACATATTTCAAGATACTCAGTCACACACATAGGAATCCCTGTTAATGACAGAAACATATCTCACTCAACTCTTTCCATTGCTATCACATACGAAAGAGACTTAATGAGTATACACATCGAGATAGAAAGAATAGGGTCTTTTTATCAAGATATAACATGAATACTACATACGCCAACAACACAATACTACCTAAATTCCACAATCATCTCAAAAGAAAAGATACAAAGACACATCAAAATACTAAAGGGTAATAGTAGATTTCATCCATAAATCCAAGAAAATCGCAACAAAACCTTGTCGCTAATGTCACTTACCCTTACCATCCTAAACCACAACAATAATAATAATCCATCACAAAATTACCTCACAACATCTAGATAATACAAATACAACACAATAATACATAAACTGAAATATAACAAAGATCCATCACTACATCACTCCATAGGATGTGGTCCATCACTTTCTCCAACTTGGCTCGTTCCTGCTTCATCTTCAACTGGTCCTTGCAGCACCTCCCTTTTGGATCTAAACACGGTGGATCCCTAAATCCATACTTTAAAATTCCTCCTTGACACGATGGATCTATCATATAATGAGAATTAGCATACACCTCGCTATCCTGAAACTTCCAATGTGGCTCAAGATGCAGCCCAACATGATCTACATATTCACTTAACCTGCGAAGCCTATCTATCTCTTTCTGATACTTCTCAAAATCGGTCCCATAACTTCTCACTTATGCCCTAACCTCAGTTCTTCCAACCTCACTCTCAGTCAAATAATTATCACTATCAGATTCTACAACATTTTTCTTATCATTCGTATCATCCTCGTAATCTAACCATCCACCTGAAATCTTATGATCACCTACATACTGATTCTGCAAACTCCATTGACCTATAGCAAATCCCCCATTCTTGACGTAATATGGTATGTAAGACATTTTCTGAAATCACAGAAAATTCAAAAGTATATAAGGTCATTATTCAAAAATATACATGCAATGCATAATCATGCAAATGCAAATGAATTACGTATGCCAAATATATATGTATGCGATGCAATGATGCAATGCAATGCAATGCAAATGATAATTATACAATATTCATAAAAATGAAATTATGATGAAATTATGATGAAAGCACTCCACGTCCTTTCATTAATACCAATACCTCATTGCAGTATTTACTTAATAAATACTCAAGAATTCACAACAAATGTAAGGGACACATCTATAATAACAAAGCATAACAAAATAAATAATCTTACCGGAGCCTTGCAGAGAAGTTGCGTTGCTTTTATAAAAATACTTTCGACACCAAAGTTATAGTTTAGGAAATTTTTCAAAAATCGACCTAATTCGCAATAACTAAAAAGCTCAGGTTACCAATCTTTAACACCCCCAATTTACATTGCGCAGCGAAAAATACACAATTGGGTGTTATTCACAAACTTCATTTCACAACTCTTTTAATGACCCAAAAACAGTATATTTAAGAATAAATATGGAAATAATTTAAATCAATGTCTAAAACCTTCAATCCCAAGTAAAATCAGTTTAAAATATATCAGAGTAGCGTACAGGTTTCCCTAGGATCTTAATCAAAACAACAAACCTTTTACCAAAATATTTGACCATTTACTATATATTTATAACAATAGGGAAAGAATTCCGTTTTAGACCAAATTACTACAAAAGCAATCCCGCAATCCTTCTCTAGCAAGCCCCGCAATTAAACAACTTCAAGTACCTGAAATACATGCTTAAAATCATCAACACGAAGGTTGAGCAAGTCTATAGGTTTTACAAAATCATAACTGAACACATCGAAAAAATCATCAACAATTGTTTAATAGAATTGTGGCCATACAATCTATCAATCAGGTATAATATATAATATAGAAAAAGCTATCGAATTGTATTAAGCTCATGACACCGACCCCTTAACTTAGTCACCCACGCCAAATGCCAGCATGACTAAAAAAATTACCAGTGCCCCTACTAGGGTATAAATTGCGAAAATACCAACTCTCATTCACGTAAAATTATCCTTCCCACCGGGTTACTCAGCGTAAAGCCCTAGTCTCAGATAGGGTTGTCAGCCCAATAGTACTATTATTAGAATAAGCGGCTATTCCCAACTCGCAACATCAAGTCAAAAGATAGTTAACGGCTCATGAATTTAGGGTCTTATGCAATTAGGTACTTATACAATTCATCTCATCAAAGGCAACATCGGGTCCAACAATTACTTATGACATGTGTTCATTTTACTTCAAATAGCATGTATCCCCCTCGCGGGTTTTAAAATCATTCAAACAAGTAGAAAGCGAGGCTATAGACTCACCTGAAGTAATAGTAGTAGTATGACGATCTTTGACGATAGTTGATGCCCGTTAAACATAAAAATCGCAACCTATCAAATAAGGCGCGTTCATCAATAATAAACTCGAGAAAAATCCATACTTAGTAATATCAAACTCAAAATCATAAAATCAAAACAAATCCAAAATAAAAATAATACAAGTGCCCCTTTTTATTCTATTCTATATATTTATTCTATTAGTTGACTCCTTCGATATAAATCTGCCGGTACACACCAAATGTACAAGCTCATTTACCCCACTTAAACACGTCAAATTTTTATGATACTAATCAGAAACTTCACTTACTATATATAGAAAGCCCTGTTAAAAACTCATCAAAAGATTTTACTTTTAAAGTTCCCTGTCCGACTCATCTTTGAACTACAAAAACCGGACAGTTTTACGTCAACAACACTTATAGTCTTTTAACACATTTATTTTTCCCCGTTTATGAAACCGACACTCAACTTTGAAAATAACTCGACATCCTCATACTTAACCTTAAAAATCAGTCCTTGATACATTTCAAAATCGATTTTATAGTCCCCGAGATTCGATCCAAATATCGACAACAATTATATATTGTGTCGGTACTCGTCTCCCGGTACACGAAATAATCAAACTAACATAACTTTTCGCTCGTTTGGAGCTACAAGTCATACCTTATACCAAAACGAAGGTATAAACATCCTTTACAACAATATCTAACTAGTTCATCTCAAAATCAAACTCATATTTTCAAAAAATTACTTTTAATAATCTGCCTAAAAATACATTTTTAAATATCACCCAAAATCAATTTTCACCACAATTTAACCTCATTTTTACCACTATAAGCACTCTTACATTACTCGTTCATATCATAACACCTTAAATCATCCTAGATGATCAAATCACAAAAACCAAACTCAAAAATATCAACATGCAATCAATAAAACATATACATATGAACATAAACACCTACATATAACAAGAATTTAAGATCAAACATCAAGAATTTCATCCAAAATGGGTTTTTTCAAAAATGTTAATGCATGTGGGAAATTTCCATACCAATGTGTAGGGAATGAAGAGATTAAGATGGGTCTTTGATTAGAATTAAGAGATTCAAGCTAGATTTTTAAAAATCTATGGTTTTTGGTGGTGGAGGGGTGACGGTTTAAGCAAAAGGGAGGGAGGAGAGAGAAGTTGGTGGTGGTGAGTGGAAAATGTATGTGTTTTTGTGTTTAAATTTCAATTTTATATGGTGGAAGTTTAGGGTAGTTTTTGCCAATTGTGATTCTTTTGGACCAAAGTGCAAATACTTTGTTAAAAAGCGGGAAATGACTATTAGTCACTTTTGAAAATTTTTACGGGTCTCGGGTTTCACAAAAATGCTTCTCAAAACTTAAAACGCACACAAAATAATATATTATATAGTCCCGACACGACTTAATATGACATTAAAATAAAAACGTCAAAATATTAAACATCGACATGTTTAAAATAAAATGTAAAATTTCTCGGGCATCCGTCGATATCGTCATCACTAATAATCCTCGCAACTCGTCAAAACGTAAAAATATAATTTCAACATTATCCAAATCAAATTACCAATCGTCATAATAATCAACCTCGTCAAAAATTTCAAAAATATACGTAAAAATATAATTAAATAATGACCACGGTTTTTGGGTTGTTACATTAAGAAACCTTTGGGACTCTTTTATTTGTGAAACATATGTAGGTAAAGATCACCTGTTACGCTGCCCCTAGGAAAGCTGAGGGTGATGATTCAGCTCCCCCTGAAAGGATAAATCCTTTGGGATTCTTTTAAGTGTGAAAAAGATGTAGGGTAAGGTCGTCTTGTAACGCTGTCCCTAGGAGAGCTGATGATGGTTATTCAGCTCCCCTAAAAGTAAAACTTTTGGGATTATTTTTCTGAGGGAACCAAGAGGCTGTGTGAAGTACAACTACTCTGGGTCGAGACATATATGTATTCAGATTGTTGTTTGCCTGAATACTGTCTAGAGGGTGCAGGGTCATCGGGGTGCTTTATAAACACAAATGAATCACTCCCTGGTGCATAGATAGGGTGTACAGAAGTCTTAAATGATTTTAAGTGCATACAAAGACTCCTATGGGTCGAGGATAACCCTAACTTCACCACTCTCACCTACAGACATTTGAGAGTGGCTGCTTGTGAACCTCTAAAAATGATAAGACTGATTACCTGTGCGATATCAACAGAATTTGGCAGGTTCCCTGTTGTCTCGGCTGACATCGAGATGCTAGACCCTTGTTGTTGGTCAGCCGAAGTCTCTGAATCCACAGGAATCTCTGGAACAGAGGAGGATGAGAGGTTCACGTTCTTCTTTACCCTGGCCTTTGCAACAGTTTTGGTTTGGGAAGAAGATGGGTTTTCCTTCTTCTTTGGCTGTTGGCCAGTTGTTGCCTTGGACGTCGTGATGTGCTGCCCAGAGGCCAAAGACGCAGACTTGCCAGACACATCAGAGGTATTCACCTTCTTAGAGGAAGGGAGCAAGGACTTCACAACAGAAGGTTGTTTATTGGCGATGTTCAGCATGTGAGAAGTAGCAGGTACATCTTCAGGTCCAATCTCCTTGTAGATAGCTCTAGTAATGCGATAAGGCTCCAGGGATGTGAGCGCAGAGTTGTGGTAGCTGTCACCCAACAGGCTTTCGAAGAGAAGAGAAAGGAAGTGAACATAGCATATATTTTTCTCCCTGACCTGATTTGGTCCCTTAAGCTTTTCCACTAGGTTTGAGAAAAGTATGCTTCCAACATCAACGTCTGTGCCCCAGATCAGCCAAAAAGCAATGGATTGGTGATTAAAAGACATTTGGTCTTGAGAACCCTGCATACCACCCAGGGACTTGACTATGTGAGTGAAGAGGACACGCCACATAGGGGAAAAGTATTTGATCTTCAGAGGAGACTTGGCAAGAACTTCAGCAGGAGTGAGAGCTGGGTTTACATCATGAATGGGTTTAAGTGTGGCAAGGGCGTCCTTTACAGCCTTTTTGTCTACAACCTTCAGGCATTCATCTCCATGTCTTAGCCCAGCCACATATGCAAAATCTTTGAGAGAGAAGACGAAGGGGTGTTCATTGTACGAGAGGCTAAAAGTGATGGTGTCGTCAATGACCTCAGCAGAATACTAGAATTCCCTAAGGTATTCTTGGTAGAAAATAGATGGGGTCTTTTGTGAGTGCTTCACTTACATCACAATTCTTCATAAAGTTCACCAGATCTGTGTAGGAATCGTTAGGAGCCTTGAGCCATCCAATCGAGTTGTTAGAAGCAAGGATGCTCTCATTGAGTTCGAAGGTGACGTTAGAAGCCTTAGGAACTGGGAACGCCATGGATTCAAGTTTGAAGAAAACGAAAATGGTGGAAGGGTTTAGAGAGAGAAAGCTTAGAGAGAGAGAGACGAGATGTGAGAAATGAGAATAGTGGTAGGTGAGAAGAAACGTGAGACAATATTTATATTCAAAAAATCTGAAACAGTTATTCAAACGCATTTAATGCGTAGTGGGAAAAAGACTGCACAAGTGAGTCCCTTGACCTTTCAAAACCATTTGTCTCCTCGTTATTCGGAAAAGAAATAATTAAATATAGGGAATGTCTTTTTTAGCATTTACTTGGAAAGTAACTACCTATTTTCATGTGAAAAACTTTTAATATTTAATCAATCATTTAATGAACACTTTAATTATCAAGCCACAGGCTTTGAGATATTAAGCATCCCTAGCTCTAAAATTAGCCTGTTGAACGAAGGTTCAGCCAAAGGCTTTATGAAAATGTTAGCTAGTTGCAGCTCAGTGGGAACAAAATGCAGCTCAATATCTCCCTTCATTATGTGATCCCTGATAAAATGATACCTGATATCAATGTGTTTAGTTCGAGAGTGAAGAACAGGGTTGTTGGAGATGGCAATGGTGCTTGTCTTGTCACAGAAGATTGGCACTTTGTCATATAAGATCTCATAATCAGCCAATTGACTCTTCATCCAGAGTACCTGAGCACAACAGCTAGCAGCAGCAACATATTCAGCTTCAGCTGATGACATGGCCATAGAGTTTTGCTTCTTAGCACTCCATCCAACCAGCTTTCCTCCTAAGATTTGACAGCAACCTGAGGTACTTTTCTTGTCAATACAGCATCCAGCATAGTCTGAATCTGAATAGGCCTTGAGATCAAAGCCTGATTCCTTGGGATACCATAGACCTAGGGAGGTTGTTCCTTTGAGATACCTGAAAATTTTCTTAATAGCCACTAGATGGGATTCTTTTGGGTTAGCTTGGTACCTTGCACAGAGACATGTGGAGAATTGGATATCAGGACGACTGGCTAATAAATACATGAGTGACCCAATCATGCCTCTATATAAAGTCTCATTAACAGACACCCCTGACTCATCAGGACCCAAGTTGTTAGGTGGAAGTATGGGGCATTTTACTGATGCACAATCAGCTAAGTCATAATTTTTAAGTAAATCTTTAACATACTTTTCTTGACAAATTGAAATTCCCTTAGGACATTGTTTAATTTGAAAACCCAAAAAGTAAGTTAATTCACCCATCATACTCATCTCATATTTCTTGGTCATTAATTTATCAAAACGTTTACTAAGATTAACATTAGTTGACCCAAAGATGATATCATCCACATAAATCTGCACAATGATGAAATCACTCTTATCCTTGAAGGTAAAGAGTGTTTTATCAATGGAACCCCTAACAAATTTATTTTCAGTTAAAAAATTAGACAGAGTTTCATACCATGCTCTTGGAGCTTGTTTCAACCCATACATGGCTTTGTGTAGTCTGTACACATGATTAGGAAACTCGCTGTTCTCGAATCCTTCAGGCTGTTCAACATATACATCCTCAGCCAAATCTCCATTGAGGAAGGCACTCTTAACATCCATCTGATACACAGTGAAGTTCATATATGCAACATAAGCAAGGAAGATTCTGATGGCTTCAAGTCTTGCCACAGGAGCAAACGTTTCATCATAATCAATCCCTTCAGTCTATGTATACCCCTGTGCTACCAGCCTAGCCTTGTTTATGATGATGTTTCCAATTTCATCCATCTTATTTCTATAAATCCATCTAGTGCATGTGATGTTCTTACCAGGTGGAGCTGGCACTAGAGTCTATACCTTGTTCCTTTTGAACTGATTAATTTCTTCCTGCATAGCAGCTACCCACCCATCTTCCATAAGAGCCTCAGTTACTCTCTTAGGTTTAATTTGAGAGAGAAATTCAGCAAAGAGACATTCGTTGGCTGAGGCTGACTCTGAGTCATGAATTCGCTTTCTAGTAGTAACCCTTGCATTAGGTTCCCCATTAATGTTGACAAGAAGAATGTGTTGATCTCTTGACCATTTAGTTTTAGGAGCTGGGGAATCATGGACAGGGACATCTATGGAGGTAGCTAGCAGTAACTGAGTTTCATCCTGCTGAATAGGAGGACTTTCTTCAAAGATGACCTTGGTATCTATGTCAACTTCAGCTATATCAAGGGGTACAGATTCATTGTCAGTAGGAGAGTCTTCAGGGATTTGAAGAATTGGTGAGTCATCTTCAGCAGTTGAGGAAGAAGCACTACATGAAGGTTGTGGTTCTTCTTCATCAAGTTCTTGAGAAGAAGGAACTTCAATGTTGTGTGTTGACAGAGGGTCAAATGCAGGAACATAAGGAGTGAGAGTGTTGAAGTGATGATGGTGATGACAGGGAGGTCTTGGTTCTGAGAATTCATCACTTAGAAAAGACACGTTTTCATTAAAATCAATTTCATCACCCTCTGTTCCTGTTCTCTATATGACATCATTGTCTTTATTGAATGTGACATGAAAGGTTTCTTCTACTTCTTGTCTTCTAGTATTGAATACTCTAAAGGCCTTGGCAATGGGAGAGTATCCTAAGAAGAAACCATCATCAGCTTTTTCATCAAATTTTCCAAGTTTATCCATGTAGATATAAATGAACATAGGGCATCCAAAAACATGGAAATATCTAACATCTGGAGCCGTATTTCTAAAAACTGCATAGGAAGTTTTGCCATGTCTCTTGACAATGATTGAGCTATTTTGGGTGTAGCAAGCAGTGTGAACAGCTTCTCCCCAAAATTGCTTTGGTAAAGCTGCACCATTTAACATTGTTCTGGTTGCTTCAATCAGAGTCCTGTTTCTTCTTTCAGCTACACCATTTTCTTCAGGGGTGCCAACTGAAGAGAAGTTTTGTGATATTCCTGTAACACCCCCATAATTGTTATGCGCAGCGGAACTACAACAATGGGTGCTACACAGTATTCATTGCACACAAGAGATATCAAACGACGCTAAAAAGACGTCATCTTAAAAATTGAAATTTAAAGTTGTTAAATAATACATGTCCACAGTTTTTCCAACCCCAAATAGTGCACAGAGTTTAGCGTTTCGGTCCCCATGAATCTCAACCCCAAAAACTTCAGTTTTACAACCACATGACATTAAACATAAAAATTGTTTAAGTAGAAAAGGAGGGAAAAACAAGCGGACACCAAGCCGATCACACAACATCCATCCCATGCATGCTCCATCCTACTGCTCAGCGGTTACCTGAAATACATGCCAAAATTTTGGTCAACGAAAACGTTGAGTGGAATTCATAGGTTTTTCAATCCATTTGAACGTATATATATTAAAACCATTCGTGATCATTTATAGTCTTGTCGATCAAACAAACTATAATCAGGATACTGACAATTGTGTTTAAGCTCATGACACTAATCCGTTAACTCAATCACCCGCGTAAATATACCGGCATGATTCAGATGAAACCAGTGCCCCTCTAAAGGCATCAGTTGCAATTATACCTTATTTCTCATACAAAATAATCTACCGCAGAACTTACTATAAGTACAGCTTCTCGGCTAGCATTGGGTCGTTAACCCCGTAGTACTACAAATTGCATAAGCGGCTATTTCCCCCTTCGCAAGGGCAAGACAATAGTTAATAGTTCATGAATTTAGGGACTTTTGCAACTTTGGTACTCAACACAATTTCTAAGGCAACTTTCGGGTCTAACAATCATTCATGATATACGTTCCTTTAAAAAAACTAGCATGCATTTCCCTCGCGGGTAAAACAATTTGAAATAATATAAGCGAGGCTATAAATTCACACCTTAGATATTAAGTAGTTGGTAGTTCGAGGAGTGTTCACTGACGATGTTACGGATGCCCGGGTAATTCAACACCTATCACAAATAACGCGTAATGAGTAATCTCATTTAGATACTTACGGTACTGTATAAAATACATATATATAAGTCACTTAAGACCAATATAACTCACGCCAAAAACAAAAACAACAAGTATCATTCATTTTATACCATTCGTTCTTATAACCTACGTTGTCCATTTTTACACGTTCTCGCCGGTACTTGACTAAAGTACGGGCTGTTTTACCTTATTAAACCATGCTTATAAAATTTGATAAAATTTCCAAAAATCCTATATGACCTGTAGATAACATGTTTTTAAGTCCAACAAAAGTTTTCACTTTTACGACCCGTTACGCAACTCATTTCCACGACTACATTTTACGGGCTGAAATTGCGCTTCGACCAATTTTGACCACTTTGACCTATATGAAAAATACCTTTGACTTTCTTGACTCATAAGTCAACATATAGACTCATTTGTACAGGTTAGGGACCAAGTTTTGACCCTTGATCATTCACCAAATTATACTTGTGACCCTCGGGATTTGACTAAAACTTTACACAAATCCGGATTGTGAAAGTCCTCGTCTCCCGGTACCCGATCTTTAAAATGTCATAACTTTTAGCTCGTTTTGAGTCACGGGCTCTACCTTATACCAAATCAAAGCTAGAAAAACCCTCTATCACTATATTTAGTTTTCAAGACTTGAAACAAAATCATTTTTCCAAAATAGACCAAATGTTTCTGCCTAAAAATGACTATACCAAAAACATGCTTAGACTCGATTCCAAGACTTCTAACCAACACTAAACATCATCCTAAGACTTCCCAAACATATCCTAGCATCAAACTTCCATCCTACCCCTATTGATCAACCAATCTCAATATCAAAATCAAAGAAAAATACACATGCAAGTAGTAATACCTATGTAAATCATCATAAAACAAATAACCAAACACAATAATAACATGCATGATCAACAACCACCATGGCTCCCCAAACACCCCCCTTGCCGTGGGGTTTGGGTGACCCATTCACCACAACCAAATTAATTTTGGTGGGTTTTCATGGTGTTTATACTTCCATATCACTAAACATCAACATGCATTAGCTCAAATAGCCACAAAAACGAATTTTGGATCATATGAAAAATCTTGAAAAATTTTTATCAATGCATGTTGGATTTGATTACATGAATAGGTGGGTAATGACCAAACTAAGCGTGGTCTAACCTTAGATTTTTGAAAAATCAAGTAGAAAAGATTTTTGGTGGATTTTTGTGTGTTCTTGGGTGTGCCGTGAGTTTGAGAGAGACAAGGGAGGGAGTGTTTGATTTTTCTTGTAAATTTTTGTATGTGTTTGTGTGTTTGTCCACTTTGCCCCTTTTTGTTAGTTAGGAGGGACCTAAATGCAAATTTTGGGCTTCTTTTGTCCTTAAATAGAAAACAACCTCAAAACTTTGCGGGTTTGACTCATTTGTCAATTTTGAAAATTTTACGGGAGTCGGAAATCTTCCCGAATGCTCCAAAATATTTTTGGGATACTTTAAATGTACTTGGAAGGCTATAAAACTCACACGACTCAACTTAACACGAACCGTAAATAAAATTCTCGAAAAATTACATTATCGATAAATCGTCAAAAATTATATAAAATTGGGCATCCCTCGGGATCGTAATCGTCATCGTCCTTCTCAAAACGTCAACCGTAAAAATTATAACCCCGAACATCGGTTTTAACCAAAATACTTATAATTATAGAAATTAAAATTTATCAAAAATTTCAAAAATTAGCGTAATTTAGGGTATCGTTAATGACCTCGATTCTAGGGTGTCACATCCACCCCTCCTTAAAGAGAGCGACGTCCCGGCGCTCGCCTCTTCTTGGGCTCACATTTCGTCTTACTGGAACAAATGAGGATACCTTTCCTTGAAAAAGTCCTCACGTTCCCAGGTGTATTCCGGTCCACGCTTAGAATTCCATCGGACCTTCACAATAGGAATCCTACTATGCTTCAACCGCTTGACCTCCCGGTCCATGATTTCCACAGGTTCTTCCACAAAGTGCATTTTGTCGTCTAGTCGAATCTCGTCCAAAGGAATCACCAATTCCTTGTCCGCCAAACTCTTCTTCAGGTTCGATACGTGGAACGTGTCATGAATAGCACTAAGCTCGGTCGGCAATTCTAACTTGTACGCTACTGGTCCAATTCGTTCAACGATCTTAAACGGTCCAATATACCTCGGACTCAACTTTCCTTTCTTTCCAAAACGAATTACACCCTTCCATGGCGATACCTTGAGCATAACCATATCTCCAACTTCAAACTCCAACGGTTTTCTTCGGTTATCAGCATAACTTTTCTGTCGGCTTCTCGTAGCAAGTAGTCGGTTCTTGATCTGCACGATCTTCTCTGTCGTTTCTAAAACCATTTCGGGTCCAGTCAATTGACTTTCCCCTACTTCACTCCAACACACGGGCGATCTACACTTCCTTCCATACAATGCTTCGAACGGTGCTGCTTTGATACTCGCATGATAACTATTATTGTACGAAAATTCCACCAGAGGCAAGTGGCGTTCCCAACTTCCTCCAAAATCAATCACGCACGCTCGGAGCATGTCCTCCATCGTTTGAATCGTTCGTTCACTCTGGCCGTCAGTTTCCGGGTGATAAGCCGTGCTTAAACTCAGTTCAGTGCCCATCGCACGTTGAAGCGATCTCCAAAATTCCGACGTAAATCTACTGTCACGATCCGAAATGATCGATAACGGCACTCCATGTCTACAGACGATCTCTTTCACGTACACGCTGGCGAGTCTTTCCATGCTGTCCGTCTTCTTCATAGGTAAGAAATGAGCAGATTTCGTCAACCTGTCCACAATTACCCATATCATATCGCATCCACTAGGAGTCCTAGGTAAACCCGTCACAAAATCCATTGCGATTTTCTCCCATTTCCATTCTGGGATTTCCGGTTGTACCAACAATCCAGATGGTTTCTTATGTTCTGCCTGAACCTTCGCGCAAGTCAAACACTTACTGACGTAACGAGCAATATCTGCCTTCATATTCGGCCACCAATAAACTTTCTTCAGGTCGTGGTACATCTTATCCGATCCAGGATGTATCGAATACTTCGACTTATGCGACTCATTCATAACCAATTCTCGAACTCCAGGCTTTCCTTCCTCAGATGGACACAATGGTAACCAAATTCGATTCTCAAAATATCTTAGTCCGTCAGACCTAATCACGAAAAGAGGTTTCAACATTCGTCCCAAATTCTCGGCTTCAACATTCCCTTTCATCAATCCTCTCTCCTGAGCCTTCAGTATGGTTTCGGTTAAGTCAACGCTCTCACTCATCACTAAAGCTCTAACCCTCAAAGGTTTCTCCCGCTCCTTCCTACTCAATGCATCCGCTACAACATTCGCCTTCCCAGGGTGATAGCGAATTTCACAGTCGTAATCACTCAGTAGTTCAACCCATCGTCTTTGTCGCATATTCAACTCCTTTTGATCTAAAATGTGCTGCAAACTCTTGTGATCAGTGAATACAACACACTTTGTCCCATACAGATAGTGTCTCCACAGCTTCAACGCAAAAACTACCGCTCCTAATTCCAAATCGTGCGTCGTGTAGTTCTCCTCGTTCTTCCTTAATTGCCTCGACGCGTAAGCTATCACCTTTTCACGTTGCATTAATACTGCTCCGTAACCCTTACGAGACGCATCACAATACACCACGAAGTCTTCGGTTCCTTCAGGCAATGATAAAATCGGCGCGGAACATAACTTATCCTTGAGCGTTTCGAAAGCAAGCTCTTCCTCAATTCCCCATTCATACACCCTATTCTTCTCGGTAAGCCGCGTCAATGGTTTCGCAATCAACGAAAATCCTTCAATAAACCTTCTATAGTACCCAGCTAAACCCAAAAATTGTCGAACTTCAGTCGGCGTCGTCGGTGCTGACCATTCCCTGATTGCTACGATCTTAGCAGGATCTACACGAACTCCTTCCTTATCAATCACATGCCCTAGAAACTGCACTGATCCCAACCAAAACTCACACTTAGAGAATTTTGCATACAGCTTCTCCTTCCTTAACAACTCCAAAATCTTTCTCAGGTGCTTCTCGTGCTCCTCCTTACTCTTAGAGTAAATAAGTATGTCGTCGATGAAAACAATAACAAACTTATCTAGATACGGCTTGCACACGCGATTCATAAGATCCATGAATACAGCAGGCGCGTTCGTCAACCCAAACGGCATCACTCGAAATTCAAAGTGTCCATACCGCGTACGAAAGGCAGTTACAGGAATATCCTCCTCTCTTACACGCAGTTGATGATACCCTGATCTTAAATCGATCTTTGAGTATACACTGGACCCTTGCAATTGATCGAACAAATCATCAATCCTCGGTAATGGGTACCGATTCTTAACCGTCAGCTTATTGAGTTCTCTATAGTCAATACACATTCTAAACGAACCATCCTTCTTCTTTACGAACAACACTGGCGCTCCCCAAGGTGATGAGCTCGGCCTAATAAATCCTTTGTCCATCAACTCCTTCAATTGATCCGATAACTCCTTTAACTCAGATGGTGCTAAGCGATAAGGTGCACGTGCAACCGGTGCAGCTCCTGGCACTAAATCAATTCGAAACTCGACCTCACGATTAGGCGGTAAACCTGGCAACTCGTCTGGAAAAACGTCCGGATACTCGCGAATAACTGGTACCTCTTCAATCCTCGCCTCTACATCACCATCGCTCGAAACTTGTGCCAAAAACACATCGCATCCGCTCTCTACGTACTTCATCATCTTCAAACACGAAATCACCTTCAAACGAGAAGTGCATTCGTCTCCCTTTACCGTCAAAACCCTATTCCTCAGCGGAATCTGCACCAATCTCTCACCACAGACGATTGTAGCACTATGCGCCATTAGCCAATCCATTCCCATAATCACGTCAAACGATCCTAGCTCTATAGGCATCAAGTCGATTTTAAAAGCGTAGTTTCCTAACTTCAAGGTACACCCTTTCAGTATAGAATTCGTACTAACAATTTTTCCATCGGCTAATTCAACATTATAACTAGTCGTTAACAATACCGGTTCTCTATCGATATGACGACTAAATCTAACGTCTACAAAACTCTTGTCGGAGCCAGAATCAAATAAAATACTAGCATAACAAGCGTCTAGCAAAAACGTACCGGTAACCACATTGGGACCTTGTGGTTTATCAGCAGTTCCCACTTGATACACAGCTGCCGCATTATTTCCTCCCCGTCTGTTCCCTGCCTTCGGGCAATTCGCTTGCACATGCCCCCTTTCTCCACAGCTATAACATCCTCTCATCCTGATAGCATTAGCCCCAGTGGCTACTCCTCCCATTCGACAACTAGCAGTCCTATGACCTGCCTTTCCACACTTGCCGCATGCCTGCGGGCAGTTTCCAACATGATACAAGTTGCACTTTCCACAATGGGGGTTCACTTTCACACCTCTAGGGTTCGTCACGGCCCTCATCCCTTCGTTCCTTCTCTGATTAAACTGCTGATTACGGTTCGGCCCTTGGTTGTTTCGGTTTCCTCCTCGGTTCTGGCCTTGGGATTGATTACCTTGTGCTGCCTCCCATTTTCTTTTGTTACCCTCAGCAATGTAATTCTGCTTATCCTGAAGCTTAACGTCCATCAAAGCGTGTGCCATTTGAACCGCCTCGTCAAACGTTCCAGGTTTCGACGAAGTTGTTTCACCCTTGATGTTGCTAGATAAACCCTTAATATACTGCTTCATTTTCTTGGCGTCATTGGCAAATATGTCCGGACACAAAAGACTTAACTCATTGAATCTCCTGGTGTAAGCAGCTATATCGTTGTTCCTTAAGGTCAAATGTCTCAATTCGTCCTCCAATTGCCCCAATTCCTCCTCTGGGCAGAACTTCTTTGTCAACAAAGCTTTGGTCGCATTCCACGTTCTCGCATTTGCCACAGCCAATCCCACCGTAGCTACCTGGGTATTCCACCAGCTTAACGCATCATCCAGAAATGTAGCTGCTGCAAACTTTACTTTATCCGCCTCTGCACAACCACTGATTTCAAACGTACTCTCAACTTTTTCCAACCATCGCCTAAGTTCTAGGGCTCCACCTGATCCACGGAACTGCGTGGGACCACACTTCATAAAGCTAGAATAGGTACACACTCTCGGGGCTGGTTGTCTCCCCGCGTTCCTTCCTGGATCCTGATTTCTCCCAGCTCGGTCTGCTTCCAACGCATTAGCTATCGCTTCCTGAATCATGTTGTTAACACGATCGGCAGTCAACTTTGGAGGCATTGTTTTATCGAATATCTCTTTCTGCAAGACAAGAAAAATAGAAAAACAATGTAAGTATTCATGTCAAGTTTCCCAGACATAAAATACATACAACGACACATCACTACGGAGTTACTAATATTCATCAATTCACACCACAAAAGATCAAATTTAAGACATATCACAGATCATGAAAGGTAACATAGATTGTATTGATAGTTAACCAAAATCGTGACAAGTAATGCCACTATAATCATTCACCACAAAACATCAAGTACTTGAGTTTCTCGTCATAATACCATCATACAAAGGTCTAAAATAGTTCTATTACAATGATCAAAGAAAAATACAAAACAAGTAACTAGGCATGTGGTGATCCACACGGCCTCTTGGATGGCGGCTCGTCGTCGTCCTCGGTTTCCTCATCACTCACGTCCTCGTCCACATCATCCACTTTTCCCTTTCCTTTCTCATCTGGCCCACATTCTGTTTCCTTTTTCGTCCCTGATGTGGATCCATGCTCAATCGCTCCTTGACTTCCCACCGAAGTACAAGCACCTCCAGTAGGCGGCTGAACCATGAAGTCATTCGCCTCCATCTCCACATCGTCCACGAATCTCCAATCCGGGGGCAATGAATCCCTCACACGATGCTCCCAACTCTGCATCCTCGACAACCTCATCTGGTCTTCCCTCACACGGTCAAGACTAGCACTTAAATTCGCAACCATTGATTTCAAACTGTCGATGGCACTTGTGTTCATCATCCCATCATACGCAATTCTTGAAGTCCTTTCCAACAGTCTTTGATGCTCCCTTTCAGTCTTATCAAACTTCTTAATCACCCTAGTCTCAACTACAAACCGCTCATACATTAACCTTTCCATCCTCCCCAGACGACCTGCGGGATCCCAGTAGTGACTCGGTCTCGGAAAATAGACCCTTGCAATATTCTCGTGAATCGATGGCGACTTGGATGACTCTCCACTGCTCCCATTACTATTGTCCATCGGGCGATCAAAAGGTTGCTGCTCATATCGACCGGTCGGTGGTACCTCATAACCCTTCGGCGAACTCGGGGTTTGAAACAAGTCGGGTTCGGTCTGGCCTACGGCATCCTCGGGAATGCCATCATCCAATAGCTCCTCGGGCTCTTCTTCGGAATCCTCATTGTCGTCACTACTCATGCTGAAGTTATCCACCTCACTTTCGCCATTGTCGTTTTCCGGTCCTATTTCGTCTTCTGGAGCGATCCATCCATTATTATTGTCCGGCGGGTTCGGAGGTAACGGTCCCCCTTCGTGACCTACGACGTAATCGTTCCCGTTATCGTTGGGCGGTACCTCGGCCATTCCTGCAATAACAGCGAATTTCGGAGGGTACATAAGTAATTATACAATAATTATAAATATATGCATGCAAATGCAATGCAAAGGTGGTACATATGCCCGAAATGTAATAATATGATGCTCATGCATGATAAATATGAAAATTACGATGTCGGATATTTCACGTAAAATTTAACGTCTACATATAGTAATTCCATACTTATATAATAATTACCCACATATATACTTTACTCAAAAGTATACGTCAAATGCCATAAATACAACAATAAATCTTACCGGAGCCATGCAGGATAGTTGTGTGTGCTTGGACCCTTTCTTACAACACCAAAAGTTATAGTTTAGGATTTTCAAAAACGACCTAGTTCTCTATAACTCGTGGCTCTGATACCAATCTGTAACACCCCCACAATTGTTATGCGCAGCGGAACTACAACAATGGGTGCTACACAGTATTCATTGCACACAAGAGATATCAAACGACGCTAAAAAGACGTCATCTTAAAAATTGAAATTTAAAGTTGTTAAATAATACATGTCCACAGTTTTTCCAACCCCAAATAGTGCACAGAGTTTAGCGTTTCGGTCCCCATGAATCTCAACCCCAAAAACTTCAGTTTTACAACCACATGACATTAAACATAAAAATTGTTTAAGTAGAAAAGGAGGGAAAAACAAGCGGACACCAAGCCGATCACACAACATCCATCCCATGCATGCTCCATCCTACTGCTCAGCGGTTACCTGAAATACATGCCAAAATTTTGGTCAACGAAAACGTTGAGTGGAATTCATAGGTTTTTCAATCCATTTGAACGTATATATATTAAAACCATTCGTGATCATTTATAGTCTTGTCGATCAAACAAACTATAATCAGGATACTGACAATTGTGTTTAAGCTCATGACACTAATCCGTTAACTCAATCACCCGCGTAAATATACCGGCATGATTCAGATGAAACCAGTGCCCCTCTAAAGGCATCAGTTGCAATTATACCTTATTTCTCATACAAAATAATCTACCGCAGAACTTACTATAAGTACAGCTTCTCGGCTAGCATTGGGTCGTTAACCCCGTAGTACTACAAATTGCATAAGCGGCTATTTCCCCCTTCGCAAGGGCAAGACAATAGTTAATAGTTCATGAATTTAGAGACTTTTGCAACTTTGGTACTCAACACAATTTCTAAGGCAACTTTCGGGTCTAACAATCATTCATGATATACGTTCCTTTAAAAAAACTAGCATGCATTTCCCTCGCGGGTAAAACAATTTGAAATAATATAAGCGAGGCTATAAATTCACACCTTAGATATTAAGTAGTTGGTAGTTCGAGGAGTGTTCACTGACGATGTTACGGATGCCCGGGTAATTCAACACCTATCACAAATAACGCGTAATGAGTAATCTCATTTAGATACTTACGGTACTGTATAAAATACATATATATAAGTCACTTAAGACCAATATAACTCACGCCAAAAACAAAAACAACAAGTATCATTCATTTTATACCATTCGTTCTTATAACCTACGTTGTCCATTTTTACACGTTCTCGCCGGTACTTGACTAAAGTACGGGCTGTTTTACCTTATTAAACCATGCTTATAAAATTTGATAAAATTTCCAAAAATCCTATATGACCTGTAGATAACATGTTTTTAAGTCCAACAAAAGTTTTCACTTTTACGACCCGTTACGCAACTCATTTCCACGACTACATTTTACGGGCTGAAATTGCGCTTCGACCAATTTTGACCACTTTGACCTATATGAAAAATACCTTTGACTTTCTTGACTCATAAGTCAACATATAGACTCATTTGTACAGGTTAGGGACCAAGTTTTGACCCTTGATCATTCACCAAATTATACTTGTGACCCTCGGGATTTGACTAAAACTTTACACAAATCCGGATTGTGAAAGTCCTCGTCTCCCGGTACCCGATCTTTAAAATGTCATAACTTTTAGCTCGTTTTGAGTCACGGGCTCTACCTTATACCAAATCAAAGCTAGAAAAACCCTCTATCACTATATTTAGTTTTCAAGACTTGAAACAAAATCATTTTTCCAAAATAGACCAAATGTTTCTGCCTAAAAATGACTATACCAAAAACATGCTTAGACTCGATTCCAAGACTTCTAACCAACACTAAACATCATCCTAAGACTTCCCAAACATATCCTAGCATCAAACTTCCATCCTACCCCTATTGATCAACCAATCTCAATATCAAAATCAAAGAAAAATACACATGCAAGTAGTAATACCTATGTAAATCATCATAAAACAAATAACCAAACACAATAATAACATGCATGATCAACAACCACCATGGCTCCCCAAACACCCCCCTTGCCGTGGGGTTTGGGTGACCCATTCACCACAACCAAATTAATTTTGGTGGGTTTTCATGGTGTTTATACTTCCATATCACTAAACATCAACATGCATTAGCTCAAATAGCCACAAAAACGAATTTTGGATCATATGAAAAATCTTGAAAAATTTTTATCAATGCATGTTGGATTTGATTACATGAATAGGTGGGTAATGACCAAACTAAGCGTGGTCTAACCTTAGATTTTTGAAAAATCAAGTAGAAAAGATTTTTGGTGGATTTTTGTGTGTTCTTGGGTGTGCCGTGAGTTTGAGAGAGACAAGGGAGGGAGTGTTTGATTTTTCTTGTAAATTTTTGTATGTGTTTGTGTGTTTGTCCACTTTGCCCCTTTTTGTTAGTTAGGAGGGACCTAAATGCAAATTTTGGGCTTCTTTTGTCCTTAAATAGAAAACAACCTCAAAACTTTGCGGGTTTGACTCATTTGTCAATTTTGAAAATTTTACGGGAGTCGGAAATCTTCCCGAATGCTCCAAAATATTTTTAGGATACTTTAAATGTACTTGGAAGGCTATAAAACTCACACGACTCAACTTAACACGAACCGTAAATAAAATTCTCGAAAAATTACATTATCGATAAATCGTCAAAAATTATATAAAATTGGGCATCCCTCGGGATCGTAATCGTCATCGTCCTTCTCAAAACGTCAACCGTAAAAATTATAACCCCGAACATCGGTTTTAACCAAAATACTTATAATTATAGAAATTAAAATTTATCAAAAATTTCAAAAATTAGCGTAATTTAGGGTATCGTTAATGACCTCGATTCTAGGGTGTCACAATTCCCTTTTCATCACAAAAGAATTCAAGTTGTTGATTATTGAATTCAGTACCATTATCACTTCTTAGAGCTTTGACTCTAACATCATTCATATTTTCAACTTGTTTGATGAAGGACATGATGGTATCAGTAGCATCACTTTTCCTTCTGAGGAAGAAAACCCATGTATACCTTGAAAACTCATCAACTATGACCAAGGTATATATGTTATGATTAATGGTCTGAGGTTAGACAGGTCCAAACAAATCCATGTGAAGGAGATGTAAGCACTTGTCGATAGAGAATGATTGCCTGGTCTTAAAAGAAGACCTGTGATGCTTTCCCTTGACACAAGCTGAACAAGGCTTGTCTTTAGAAAACATCACTAAAGGTAGACCAGCAACCAGGTTTTGTGTGGCTATCTTGTTGATGTTCTTAAAGTTGAGATGAGACGGTCTTTTGTGCCACAGCCAATTGACACTTTCAGAGGCTTTGGCTAGAAAACAGTTGGAGCTGTCTTCAAAGCAAGTAGCCATATTCATGACATACACATCTCTCCTTCTTGGTGCAATAAGCACCACATCATTGTTCTTGTTGAATATGGTTCCATAAGTCTTAGTAAACAAAACCTTGTAGTCAGCATCACACAATTGGCTGATGCTAATAAGATTGTGCTTAAGACCATTCACATATGCAACCCTTGTAAAAGTTATCCCATTGAAATTCACTAAGCTGTATCCCTCTTTGTCGCCTGAAGAATTATCCCCAAACACCACTTTAGGACCTGGCTTATTTGAGTATTTGTGTAGGTATTGTCGAATCCCTGTCACATGTCTAGAACAGCCACTGTCTAGATACAATACCGATTCCTTAAGATGTTTCTACACAGATACATATAAACAAGTTAGTTCCTATGGTGAACCCACTTTCCAGTGGGTTCCCTGGATTGTTGATTAGCAACTCTTGAGTTCCTATAGAACTTTTGACGATGGGAAGGACAGTTAGATATCTCATGGGTGAACCTTCCACAGATATCACATCCTGGAAAGTCACTACACTCATCTGAGTGATGGTTTGTGAATCCATAAAATTTACAAGGAGGGTAAGGTCTATAGTTACCTACTTGTCTCCTAGAAGCCTGTTGTCTATCCCTAGAAGGTGTTTGAGCTCTCTTAACAGCCATTTGCCTATCATGATCTATGGTCATGTGATGAGATTTTTTACAAATATTGAAGTAAGGTTTGACTATCCTTTCACCTTTGGGTTCTCCTAGAATAGACTTAGGTTCATGGGAAGTAGAGCATTCAACGGAAGGCTTAATATGTTGTTTCAAGAGGTCTACTTCTTTCATTAATGACAACAGGCGTTTTTCATTTGAGGAATCAACTTTGTTAACATATTTTGTTGAGACAGACTTAAAAGCAACTTGCTTAACTGATTGTTTAGCTGGTACAACGAATACCTTAGCTGATGGTTTCTCAACTTCTGCTTTGGGTTCAGCATTAGCTCCTCTAGAAGAGCTGTTGGGTTCAACTCCTGAGAGTTTTGGTAAGGGTGGTAAATCAACCACATCTTCAGAGACAGGGACATCAGTCAAGAGGGGATCTGACATATGAATTGTCTCTCTAGATTTGAAAACAATCTCTTTGGGTTTGGTGAGAACTTTCAACTTATTTTTCTTGGCAGATGTTGATCCCTTTGGTTGGATCTATATTCTGTTAATAATTAGTATAATAGTTTGTAATCAAGCTAAAACACTTTAAGCACTCTTACTAAACACTAAATAAGTTATGCGGAATCTAACTTATAAAGCACAGAAGAACAAAATTACTTTTAACTATTTGATTCTCTTATTAATCGACTTGTATGAGGTACATGAAAGACATTGTACCTATGTTCCTTTTATAGAGTAAGGAACCCTAGAAACCTTAGAATATTCTATAAAGATAACTATATCACAGACGATATATTATCAATATTCTAACTATTTAGGTATATCACATAAGATATACTCTAACTATAACTATGACATATCTTATACAAAGATATATTCGTCCTAATCATCATAGCAGTACTTACTTTATAAGTAGCAGTATTTACTATGTACCGTGTAACACCCCCAAATTTATACAACTCAGTACAGCGGAAGACTCGTTGGTGTTACGGGATAGCACATTACTCACATCATAGACAACGCATAAAAATCGCGTCGTTTAATAATAAATCATTTCCATTCATAAACATCAAAGTTACATCGGTCCCAAGTCATATTATTTCATACAAAGTTTTACAAAATATTTGAATGGAAAATATTGTTTAAGTGCGGGCCATGAATTCTTGTTGTCTTCCCAAGAATTACCTTCAAGTACCTGAGATAAAACATGTTAAAAGAAAAGGTCAGCGATAACGCCGAGTGAATTCATAGAGTTTAATAAAATCCATCAATATAATATCAGTATAAAAAAAATTATTACTGAAAATCATTTTGTACAAATCATTGTAATATGCTATAAAATAGCCAAAATCATTTTATACAAATCTTTATCAAAATCATAATATAGGCATTTGCCTTAAAAATCATTATACGAGCCAATGTCGTAAAAACAATCATACAATACGTCTTATAACGTTGTATGTAAATAAAAACCGTTATATGAATATGGTTATGAAAACCAAAACACGAACATATTATCAATAGTATGACCCTGTATTGCTAGTCAGGCAATAGATCGTAACTCTGAGCGTCTAGTAGTATTTTGTTAGTTTTGGATTATTATAAGCCGCATGACATTGTTACCTTACTAAACCAACAACGGGTAGCTAACCCGATACTCAATTTCCCCACCTAAAGTAGCATGTCGTCACAAAGGTCACGCTATGGAAATCTTCTCATACATAAATTCTCTTACCAATCAATGTGGCACGACGGGGATCAACCGTCAAGGCGCGAACTGGGGTGATCGTCCCCAAATAGTACTATTATATGCACAAGCGTCTACCAAATCCCGATAGTTCATAATTCATGCTAATGGGACTTTTAGTGACATAACCTAACTTTAGTAATCCATTTTATTTCATCTATCGGGTCCATTAATCATTTATCGGGTCATACAATCGGGTCATACAATCATTCGGGTCCAAATCAATAAACAAACAATTGGGACAACTGGTGTCCTATTTATAAAAACTTAACATGTTATCTCCCTCGCGGGTTTATAAATCATTTCATAAAAACATTTAAAACAGTGTGAGGCTATGAACTCACGTTGATGTGGGAAGACGGGTTATTGGCAATTCGGACGTATGGTACGTGCTTCAATCACGGAAACCTAGACAAATAATACTCGTCTTAGACTCATGTCCAATGACTTCATAAAAATAACAATTATGTATATATATGAGGATTATATATATATATATATATATATGATGATCAAGTGGGTTTACATATTCTCGTTTACTCATTTTAGTGTTATGTGTCGGTAGTGTTCATACTAGTTTACTAGTTTTACCTATTTACGCGTTTTAAGTCCAATAAACTTATTATAAGTTCTTTGACTTGTTTTAATCCATGTTATACTTATATTATCAGTATATACACTTTACAAGTTGGGCCCAAATGGGTTAAGCCCAATAAGTTCTTTTTATGAGTGTTTATCTTATTTAGTCCAATTATTAGCCCAAGTATTAGTCCAATATGTTTACTTAGCTCGTTAATGTCCGTATGCCCTATAGTTCGGGTCTTATCGGTTTTTACTTGTTATACATGTCTATATATCAGTATATAAGTTTTATAAAGTTTTCATTAGACGGGTCCAACCATCTAAGTTTTATTTAACAAAAACGTTAATTTTACGGTATTAGCCGAAAAAGTCGTAAAAATCATGTTTATAGTTTTATAGCTTATAAAACTTAACAAGTTATCATTTTTATAAAATGTCTACTTATTTACCATTGTACATATTTATATAAATGTATTATATAAGTTAGTGGGTTTTAATTTATATTTTATACTATTAAATTTTGAGTGCTTATATAATAGTATTATACTTTAATTTCCAAAATCTGATTTTTATTTTCACTTTCACCAAAACTGCCATATCTAGAGTTCTATATGAAGATAGAAGCTCAAATTTTTATCACATAAACTACATGATATGTGCTCCATTTAACTCTTCTATAGCTACTGTTGAATCATCTTCTAAGTATTTTCTAAAAATCGTCCAAAACAGTGAACTCAGATTTGTACCTTAAACTTGTTTTGATCATATCTCACTCATTACAATGATTCCATTGCATAGCCAACTCTCACATGTGTACAAGACCCATAGCTTACTGTATATTGATTCTACTTCATCATTTTATCAGTTCATGACATGTTTCTTTACTGTTTTATACAGCCATCATTTTTAAGTAAGATTTTAGCCTTGTTTCTTATAGTTTTTCACCTTTTTATGCATGTTTATCAACAACAAATCCCCACATAGCATTTTTATCATCATATAATCATCATATACATATACAATAGGAAATAAAATACATGTTTACATAATCAAAATAACAAGAAGATGAGGAGGACAATCTTTATACCACCAAGTTGATGTAAGTTATGATTTGGACATGGTTTTTGATGGAGAAACTTGTGAATAACCATGACCATCTTCAAGACCACCATTCTTCATAAACACCTTGTGGAAAATCAGCCCTAATACTCCATGAAAACTCCTCCTTGGATGTTATAAGGACCACCAATCAATAGGGTTTCAAAAGGGCTTCAACATATGTGTATATAACATAAGATTTCATGGTTGATTTTTGATCAAAATGGATGTTTAGGGTGGAGTATGGACAGCACATTGAGAGGAGATGAGAGAGTTTGTGGTTGTTTTGCATGTTGTGAATGAGAGAAGTGGTATTAGCTAGTTGTTTTTGGTGTAGTGGAAGCTTACAAAGTAAGCTTGTTACATGTATAAATAATAAGCTAACTCTTTGACACATCAATGGTGTGTTGGTGAGTTTTTGGCCGCCCCATGTATATTAGTGGGGTGGGATAATGTATTTTGTCCCACCTCACTAATTTACGGGTATTCCTCGATTCTAGTTTCCTCGATTTGCGTACCCTCGGGTCGTTTAACGAAAAACGTTTTTATAAATTATGAATCAACGTCACAAAACCAATCCAATAAAAATTGTCTCATCAAAAACGGAGTTAGAAATCGTAAATACGTAATCCTAAGGTTTCCGGTTTAGTCGTAAAGGACGTTAAAAATAAAATCGTAAGTCCTAATCTCTTCTCGTAAATTTGTGAGTTTATGAACCAACACAAATTTAAATTCTCAAAATAATATTCACGGATAAATTTATTTTCTGAAATGTCGGACTGTCACTAAAGACGGTGTATGTAAACGTAAGCACGTAACGTTGAATCCTCCGGTTTAGACGTAGTCGATGCTACTCCAAGACGTAAATCCAAATTTCTCCCCAAAAATATGTGAGTTCATATTGTAACATTAAAATGATGTTTTCAAACAAATATTGAGAATAAAAATATCAACCATAAATTGACGGATTGTCACAACATTTACCCCTAAACAGGATCTTTGTCCTCAAAGATCATCTTACCTTACTACTCGCTTCTTATAGAGTTAAAGCCATGTGGGTATTTCCTCCACACTCGGTCTTTTCTCACAAGTTCAATTCATTACAATACGCGAGTTTCATCAAACATAACTACGGGAATAAGATCAGGCTTAATGTTGACTTACTTTCTCTATCCATGATGTTCACGGGTTTATGATGAATGCAACTTTTCGCCGATCTAAGCTTTATTAAGAAGAATTCAGATTTTCACTTGATAGATATTCCATCAAGTTCGATATACGAAACATAATTCACGCATATCTTGAAGTCCTTGTGTAGATCCAGCTTATATGCCTTTCAAACCAAATCTTTTACATCATCCCAATGGTCCTATACAACGGGGACTTATATCCCATGATTTGTCAGATCATTAATTCATTTTTCCAAGGTTAAAAATTTTGGCATAACTTCGCTACCCATCTGGCACTTCAAGATCTACATTTCATATTCACATAACCTCTTGCCCACTACCGGCAGTCAATAATCAGATCCTAATTTCAACAATCATTTCAGATTTCGCGGGTCGGGTATTTTGTAAGGTTAGGTTCGCCATCATAGGAAACCTTAAACCTAAAAGACATGTCCAACTCACAATGGGTGTATGTCGGGTGTCTTTATCTCAACTCCTGCTTACAGATGCTCTAATATTTAGATCCTAACAAGATTCGATCTCGATCCTAACACGATAATTATCAATGATAATCTCTCCAAAGGAAAACGATTATACGGTCTATTACCAAAGGTCAATCACTCAAACATAAAACAACACTTATATTACTTTGTATCGTTACTTTACCTCGTCCCTTCGATTTGGGGTGGTACATAGTACTCTCATCAAGGTTCGTTCTTAATGATTTCTGAGCAAATCCCAGAAATTCGATGCGAAGCGAGGATCTTGATAAAGATGTTCGATACAGGCACACTATGTTTACATAACTCCTTTGCACTTATCATTAACGGGAATGATATTAGGAGATTTGGTCAGTCTGTCGACGATGACCCAAATCGAATCAAATTTAGATTATGACTTTTGCAATAGCTAGACGTTTACTAATGTATGAGGCAGTGTCTGCCTTCATAATTTGTCATTAGTACAACTTCTTTAGACAAAGATACTTTTAGTCATAAATGACATAAATAGAATACTTATACTTACAAATTCCAACATAACTCTATCTCAAAATCTCCATATTTAGACAATCACAAGTGGTCTGTTATACTTTTAACGCTATTGGCTTCTCAATTCTGATGGTTCACATTAGCCGCGAACCCCTTTTTTTATCTATATTATTCTTTTTACAAACATCGTTTATTTTTATATCGTTCGGCAATTTATTTTGCACCTTCATTATTAAGGAACATGTCCTAATTGGTTCTTTATCTTTTATACATAATGTGTCAGTAATTACGTTCACTTTCCTGATGAAATAAATATCATAACCGTATTTATCCAAAATTTCTTTCTTCATAATTTCTAAGTTTTAGTTTCGTCTTTACTATTATCTTTATCTGTTTTACTCAATCTGACGTTTTAAAGTGTTGATAATTATTACAACTAATTAAATAATTATTAGTTAATTTTTATGAAGCGTAAACATAAAAGTTTTAAATTTCTTAGTTCGACCAATTATATAAAATGTTCAAAATAAATTTGAATTTAATTAACAAGATTTTTGTTGATTTATTGAAAATAATTAATAAGATTCGTAAATATTCGAAAAATCTTTGGTTATAATTTGGTCAAAATTTTCTTAGTTGAAAAGTAAAAATTGTCGTTTCAAATTCCAAGTTATGGTTTAAATGGTTTCCTTAATCCCCTTTAGGTTATCTTGAGGTATACACAAACATTTACCCCTAAACAGAAGTTTAGTTAAATGGTTTGTGTATAAGGGAATAATCCCTTAAAATCCTTTGTTAAAACATTTGTTAAAACATATTTCCACTTTCTTTTTAGTATAACTCAAAGTCTTAAATGACTTCTAAATTTTGAAGAGTCAATTTATATTCCATTATCTATTAATCACATAGTCAAATAATGTAAGGGTTTAAGTCTTTAATCACATATCAATTATTCAAGGTTCAGGTTTTCACTGTTCGGCCAATTCAGGGCAGTCTATAAATAATTATTAACTCATTATTATACTTATAAACAAACAAATGGTCCTTAATGATCACAAGCATGAATTTATCAAATTACAGCCTACACACGTGATTCACCAAATTTATGAATGCTACGTGTGCATTGGTCAATCCAAACGACATCACGTGAATACTCATAATGTTCATTACAAGTTCTAGATGTAGTGATTGGAATAGATAATCTTTTTCACAGATGCGAAGTTGATGATAATCATGCTATGGATCAGATTTGCTAGAACCTTGTAAATGATCGAACAATTCTTCCATTTCGAGTTATGGATATCGTTTTCGATTGTCAATTTACTCAATTCACAGTAATCTATAAATATAAGGAATGATAACACCATAGCTCTTCAGGATGACAGGCTTGGTATAATAAAATCTTTTTCGACAACTCTCTCAGTTGTACGGTAATTCCTTTAATTTAGATGGTGCTGACGTACAGTGCAC
Source organism: Glebionis coronaria (assembly GCA_025667525.1). Classification (NCBI taxonomy): domain Eukaryota; kingdom Viridiplantae; phylum Streptophyta; class Magnoliopsida; order Asterales; family Asteraceae; genus Glebionis; species Glebionis coronaria. The sequence goes on along the minus strand of CM046874.1, from coordinate 690,559,278 downwards.
AAGCCACAGGTGCAGCACTGGGAATATAATCAATATCAATTTCAACTTGCCTTAATTGCGAAAGTCTAGGTAATTTATCAACAAATACTTACTAAAGTTTCAGATAACATAAACATCTTTTAATACATTCATATTAGGTTCTTCTAGATTACAATATCTATAACTAGTTCACAACCATTCATGGTATACTTTCAAGTCAAAATGCAGGATATGGTCATCCATCAAGAATTATTTAGATCACCTTCAACATCTTATCATTGAGGGGAATTATACTTGAGTTCCCATCAATTAAGACAATGTCGTCATGTCATAATCAATCAATCCATTCTACTGGCACTATCAACCTTTCAGTTTCATTGTCGTCAATAAGATGTGAACTTCTCAATTGAGACACAACTACCATTAAAAGAGTAAGGTCAACGCATAATCTATGCGAGAGAATTTCAAGTCAGATACAGACGAAAACATTTAACGAATATGAATATATCCTATGTTTTCATAATTTGAGTACGCATTCGAAAGCTCCTCGGATCGTTACCCAGGTCATTCAAATGAAATCAAATCAAAAGAAATGATATGAACGTCGATACATCCAGTCGGGTATCAACACTCGATAATCAGATACTTTTCCTAAGAATCTCAATACGGGAGAATTGGACAAGAAAGAATTGTCAATTGTCAAATAAGACAATTTCCACAAATGAGTAAATTCAACTCAGAAGAATAGATGCTATAGGCACATATGTAGGTGTCCCTAACACTATGTCCCTATTTTTCACTTCTTGCAGATCTCATAAAATTTAATCTTTCACGATCTTCAAAGAAAATGTAGAGTTTATTAATCAGTTTTATGGTGACTACTAATCAGCCTTGCATGGTCCATTCCAAATTGTATGTAGGCGCGCAACTATATACAATTTCAAGACTAACGATGCAATACTCAGTTCGTCAAAATTTTATCATCATATTTATAATAAAAACATTTTCATGCTTAATTCTTAAATAAGAATCAAGAATAAATTTACAAAGATTTTCTTTGTTATGAAAACAGTCAAGTTTTCCAAGGTGTTTTATAAACAACTTCATTTCGATACCAATCACTTATAAATCTTACTTTGAGTAATCCTTTTAGTGATGAAAATTCAATTTCCTCATATGATACTGTTTTATCTTATAAAAACAATGAGTGATCTGCAGAAAAGTGATGAAATCTTGTTCACCAAGAATTAACTACGATATGATAGGAAATGAGCTTAGCCAATTAATCATGAGGTGCATGACCTCGATGGCACTCAAAAAGAATAATCCACAACATAACTCAATTCGAGATGAGTACTCGTTCAATGGTTACATCACTAATGCGAGCATTAGGATGAAGCAATAAAAGATAGATAACATCGATACATGTAGGATTTATCAATCAAAGGTAGTCTTTTCATTAATCACAAACAAGTCAAAATTATACCGTAACACATTACGTGTCACTATGTCATACAATTCTCAGAACTCATCCTACCAACTGATGTCTCAGTTAAGTTAGGGATTTTTAAAAGATACCACAATGAATACTAATCTACAAGAGTCATTAGGTGTTCCACATGTCCCAGAAGATCCATCGGTCTCAATTCAGAAGAAGATTTCTTTAGTTTATTCTTGGACACTGGGCATCCTCATTAGTGGACAATGGCCTAGGAACAACCCTTAACACGAACCTACGATTAATTAAAACCTTATAATTCAATCACAAAACTTAACGACTTCTATTAACAATCTCATATTTCACACAAGTTAAATTTTATTTCATTCAAGTTTCAATCAACTTATACTCAATTTGATATCCTACCTCATTTCCCAATACTTTCAATCTTATTCTTAGGCCTTAATAGGCAATAAAAGCTCGATAAGAATAACACTTAATTTCCAATCCTATATCTCTTACAACAACAATTATCAAATGAGTCATTAATATAAAATGACTTGATCATTCAACTAGACTTCTCGGAAAGGTACTAGTGGCATGAGGCTTTTGGGTAATGGTTCCAATGACAGCCTCAAGTGCAACATTCACCCTTTCGATTTCAATTTAAGAATTGGATGACAACGAATCAGATGACATCTTTCTAGGTGGTAACGTTTTGTCAAACTCCACTCTATAAGGAAAGATCGTCATGACATCGATTATCAAATTTAATCTCGCCAATTCTTTTTCAATGTCACAATCAACTAATATCTACATTTCTACGAATATCAACCATTTGTTGGGATCATAAATATCCACAACTTGGTTTAGATCTAGGATAGCTAGAATTCCTACGAGAATAGCTTCGATTAATTTACTAGGGGATTTAGGGTTACTTGTGACAATCTACGTCGTATAAATACCTCGTATAAATATCAAAATAATCATCAAACAATCATGTAATAAAATTACATCATATATATATAATCCAAGTTATATATATATATTAAAATAACACTTCTCAGTCTGGCCTTGTCGGTAACTCGGGAATTCTTCAGCACCGTTATAGTCAAAAGATTTTTAGACATTTTTAGAAAAATGTTTTTAGTAAAAAGATTTTGAAATGTTTTATTCAAAACCTTTGGTTTTAAAAATCTTTCGTTCTCTATAACGAGAGCTCTGGTACCAAACTGTAACACCCCCAAATTTATACAACTTAGTACAGCGGAAGACTCGTTGGTGTTACGGGATAGCACATTACGCACATCATAGACAACGCATAAAAATCGCGTCGTTTAATAATAAATCATTTCCATTCATAAACATCAAAGTTACATCGGTCCCAAGTCATATTATTTCATACAAAGTTATACAAAATATTTGAATGGAAAATATTGTTTAAGTGCGGGCCATTAATTCTTGTCGTCTTCCCGAGAATTACCTTCAAGTACCTGAGAAAAATGTTTTTAGTAAAAAGATTTTGAAATGTTTTATTCAAAACCTTTGGTTTTAAAAATCTTTCGTTCTCTATAACGAGAGCTCTGGTACCAAACTGTAACACCCCCAAATTTATACAACTTAGTACAGCGGAAGACTCGTTGGTGTTACGGGATAGCACATTACGCACATCATAGACAACGCATAAAAATCGCGTCGTTTAATAATAAATCATTTCCATTCATAAACATCAAAGTTACATCGGTCCCAAGTCATATTATTTCATACAAAGTTATACAAAATATTTGAATGGAAAATATTGTTTAAGTGCGGGCCATTAATTCTTGTCGTCTTCCCGAGAATTACCTTCAAGTACCTGAGATAAAACATGTTAAAAGAAAAGGTCAGCGATAACGCCGAGTGAATTCATAGAGATTAATAAAATCCATCAATATAATATCAGTATAAAAAAAATTATTACTGAAAATCATTTTGTACAAATCATTGTAATAGGCCATAAAATAGCCAAAATCATTTTATACAAATCTTTATCAAAATCATAATATAGGCATTTGCCTTAAAAATCATTATACGAGCCAATGTTGTAAAAACAATCATATAATACGTCTTATAACGTTGTATGTAAATAAAAACCGTTATATGAAAATGGTTATGAAAACCAAAACACGAACATAATATCAATAGTATGACCCTGTATTGCTAGTCAGGCAATACATCGTAACTCTGAGCGTCTAGTAGTATTTTGTTAGTTTTGGATTATTATCAGCCGCATGACATTGTTACCTTACTAAACCAACAACGGGTAGCTAACCCGATACTCAATTTGCCCACCTAAAGTAGCGTGTCGTCACAAAGGTCACGCTATGGAAATCTTCTCATACATAAATTCGCTTACCAATCAATGTGGTACGACGGGGATCAACCGTCAAGGCGCGAACTGGGGTGATCGTCCCTAAATAGTACTATTATATGCACAAGCGTCTACCAAATCCCGGTAGTTCACAATTCATGCTAATGGGACTTTTAGTGACATAACCTAACTTTAATAATCCGTTTTATTTCATCTATCGGGTCCATTAATCATTTATCGGGTCATACAATCGGGTCATACAATCATTCGGGTCCAAATCAATAAACAAACAATTGGGACAAATGGTGTCCTATTTATAAAAACTTAACATGTTATCTCCCTCGCGGGTTTATAAAACATTTCATAAAAACATTTAAAAGAGTGCGAGGCTATGAACTCACGTTGATGTGGGAAGACGGGTTATTGGCAATTCGAACGTACGGTACGTGCTTCAATCACGGAAACCTAGACAAATAATACTCATCTTAGACTCATGTCCAATGACTTCATAAAAATAACAATTATGTATATATATGATGATTATATATATATATATGATGATCAAGTGGGTTTACATATTCTCGTTTACTCATTTTAGTGTTATGTGTCGGTAGTGTTCATACTAGTTTACTAGTTTTACCTATTTACACGTTTTAAGTCCAATAAACTTATTATAAGTTCTTTGACTTGTTTTAATCCATGTTATACTTATATTATCAGTATATACACTTTACAATTTGGGCCTAAATGGGTTAAGCCCAATAAGTTCTTTTTATGAGTGTTTATCTTATTTAGTCCAATTATTAGCCCAAGTATTAGTCCAATATGTTTACTTAGCTCGTTAATGTCCGTATGCCCTATAGTTCGGGTTTTATCGGTTTTTACTTGTTATACATGTCTATATATCAGTATATAAGTTTTATAAAGTTTTCATTAGACGGGTCCAACCATCTAAGTTTTATTTAACAAAAACGTTAATTTTACGGTATTAGCCGAAAAAGTCGTAAAAATCATGTTTATAGTTTTATAGCTTATAAAACTTAACAAGTTATCATTTTTATAAAATGTCTACTTATTTACAATTGTACATATTTATATAAATGTATTATATAAGTTAGTGGGTTTTAATTTATATTTTATACTATTAAATTTTGAGTGCTTATATAATAGTATTATACTTTAATTTCCAAAATCTGATTTTTATTTTCACTTTCACCAAAACTGCCATATCTAGAGTTCTATATGGAGATAGAAGCTTAAATGTTTATCACATAAACTACATGATATGTGATCCATTTAACTCTTCTATAGCTACTGTTCAATCATCTTCTAAGTATTTTCTAAAAATCGTCCAAAACAGTGAACTCAGATTTGTACCTTAAACTTGTTTTGATCATATCTCACTCATTACAATGATTCCATTGCATGGCCAACTCTCACATGTGTACAAGACCCATAGCTTACTGTATATTGATTCTACTTCATCATTTTATCAGTTCATAAAATGTTTCTTTACTGTTTTATACAGCCATCATTTTTAAGTAAGATTTTAGCCTTGTTTCTTATAGTTTTTCACCTTTTTAAGCATGTTTATCAACAACAAATCCCCACATAACATTTTTATCATCATATACATATACAATAGGAAATAAAATACATGTTTACATAATCGAAATAACAAGAAGATGAGGAGGACAATCTTTATACCACCAAGTTGATGTAAGTTATGATTTGGACATGGTTTTTGATGGAGAAACTTGTGAATAACCATGACCATCTTCCAGAGCACCGTTATTCATAAACACCTTGTGGAAAATCAGCCCTACTACTCCATGAAAACTCCTCCTTGGATGTTATAAGGACCACCAATCAATAGGGTTTCAAAAGGACTTCAACATATGTGTATATAACATAAGATTTCATGGTTGATTTTTGATCAAAATGGATGTTTAGGGTGGAGTATGGATGGCACATTGAGAGGAGATGAGAGAGTTTGTGGTTGTTTTGCATGTTGTGAATGAGAGAAGTGGTATTAGCTAGTTGTTTTTGGTGTAGTGGAAGCTTACAAAGTAAGCTTGTTACATGTGTAAATAATAAGCTAACTCTTTGACCCATCAATGGTGTGTTGGTGAGTTTTTGGCCGCCTCATGTATATTAGTGGGGTGGGATAATGTATTTTGTCCCACCTCACTAATTTACGGGTATTCCTCGATTCTAGTTTCCTCGATTTGCGTGCCCTCGGGTCGTTTTACGAAAAACGTTTTTATAAATTATGAATCAACGTCACAAAACGAATCCAATAAAAATTGTCTCATCAAAAACGGAGTTAGAAAACGTAAATACGTAATCCTAAGGTTTCCGGTTTAGTCGTAAAGGACGTTAAAAATAAAATCGTAAGTCCTAATCTCTTCTCGTAAATTTGTGAGTTTATGAACCAACACAAATTTAAATTCTCAAAATAATATTCACGGATAAATTTATTTTCTGAAATGTCGGACTGTCACTTAAGACGGTGTATGTAAACGTAAGCACGTAACGTTGAATCCTCCGGTTTAGACGTAGTCGATGCTACTCCAAGACGTAAATCCAAATTTCTCCCCAAAAATATGTGAGTTCATATTGTAACATTAAAATGATGTTTTCAAACAAATATTGAGAATAAAAATATCAACCATAAATTGACGGATTGTCACATACCGCGTTAACACTAACGGTACTTACATAACACTAACAGTACTTCGAATACACTAACGGTACTTGACACTTAACAAATAATTCCCAACAATCCTCCCCTAAACAAGAAATGATAACTTGTTGTCTTCTTGTTTCTTTTGTACTGGATGTATTAGAAATACATGTCTTCAGTCTTTCCTTCATCCTTGGATTGAACTTGGTAATTTGTATTTGCATCCAACTGAATGTAGCCAAACACTTCATATGTAGATCTTCTTCTGATAAGATAATCTTCAAACATTATGATCATCATCTTTGTCTTCAAACTATGATCTTCTTGTGTCTTCTAAACATTCATTTAACTTTGCAGCATCAGTATTTGTCTTCTTGAGTTTAGTCCTTGAACTCTTGATCATAAATCTTCCACTTGATTTGATGATAACAAAACCTTCTAAGTATTATATCTTTTAATACTTCTTTGTCTGCAATCTTCATACCTGAAATAAAACAGTTAACAACAAAACACCAATCTGTATTGGCTTCATGATTTTTAGCAAATCACCAGCTATCAACGGATTTGATAAATTCTTTACCAGTTAGCCGTACACTCTGGAATAGCCAATACTTTATTCACAAAGAATAAGGTGTAATGAAAACCTTACAATTTTTGGTAAATTGTCAACCATCAACGGATTTGATGAAGTCTTTACCTAGTACCGTTTGTCTAGGACTAGCTAACTCTTTGTCTCGAAACAAGGTGAGTTAGAACCATATAGTTTTTAGCAAACTATCAGCTTTCAACGGATTTGATAAGTCTTTACCACAAATCGTTTGCTTATGGACTAGCCAGTTCTTATGTGTGTTAAACATGGTGAACTGAGAACCATTTATGAAGTGTGACTGAAAGTCAAACACTTAAGATTCTTTCTCAGCTTCTTCCTCATCTTTCAAATCCTTGATTTGTTGTTTAACCATTCTGATCAACTCCAAAGCATCAGCAGAATCTTCTGTAACTTCTGATTGTTGTTCTAACATCCTTTCTAACAATTTCCTTTTGAAGGGATAAGTCTTCTCTTGCAGCATATGATATGTAACATCATCTACATCCAAAATATGCAATCCACATGACCTGTAATATCTCCAATAACTAGGAACCTGATTCTCTAATTCCTTCAACATTTCTTGATCACATTTGTGTGGCTCATACATGAAGAGAAATTCCCTATATAATAGTGATACTTCAGTTTTACCTTCACTGGCATCTTCAACTAACCTTACAAGATCTTGAATATCTTGTCTATCCAGAATGTGAAGAATATCTTCCAAAAGTCTGAATATCCTTTTTGTGCCATCAGATCTCTGAATTCCATGAGCTTCAAGTCCTTGATCTGTAGAGTAAATCCACTTAACAATGGATGCTCTTTTTCCAAAAATCTCTGTATCAAAACATTGATCTTCAAAGTTCACAATCTTCAAGTACTTCCTTAAGCTCTCATCATCATCACTATCTTCTGTTGTAGTTTTAGCTCTCTTAGCTTTCTTCTTTAGCATTGTTGATCTTTTCCTTTTAACACTCTTAGAAATTCCTTCAAGTTCTGTTGAACCTTCTTCCAATCTTGTATGTACCGTTTCCTTAGTATGTACTGTTGTATGTACTGTTGACTGTGTATGTACTGCTTGTACATTTTCAGTCTGAGCAATTCCTTGAGTTTCAACTCCTGCATTCATCCTTTGAGCAGTCTCTTCCTCCCTTGAACTTACTTTCTCCTTTCTATTCTTCCTCACATAAGTGGTTTTGATAGGTGGAGATGTACTTGTAGGTTCAGCAGTACTTGGCTCAATTCTAGGAGTACTACCAAATTGTCTTTGTTGTTGTAGACGTTTCTTGAATTCTTCAACAACTTTCTTGTCTGTTTCAGATCCAATCTCAACAAAATTCAATTCAGTCCTCTTACTTTGCTCATACGAAGTCTTGATTTCTTCAAAAGTTTTCTTGACCAGCTGAATATGAGTAACTCTTTTACTTTCTTTAGAAATTTCATCATTTGACTTCTAATCTGCATAGTAGTTGGAGGCTTAATCTTTTCTTTCCTTCTCTTTTCAGCAAAGAATCTTTGTTTCTCCTTTACCAGATCATCAATCAATCTTAATTTTTCTTCTTCATCATATGCATCTTTTTCTTCAGCTATCAATGAGTCTGCAAGAAGCTCACTTGCATGTATCTCAACTTGAATCAAGTCATACTCTTGTATGTTCTATTCTTGCTATATCCTTTTAGCTTCTAACAAATTTTGCTTTGCTGCAAGTTCTTCCTGCAATTCATCTTCACGAATTTGTGCTTGCATTCTATAAGCAAATTCCTCATCATGGTCAATTTGATTAAATCTATACATGACGTTTTTTATATCATCATCTGAATCACTTTCATCTTTAGATTCTGACAATAATTGCTTCTTCCCCTTATCCTTTGGATTTATCTTAGGTAGCTTCTTCTTCAGTTTGACAGCTACTTCTTCATTAGCTAACTGTTGAATGACTATACCTTTTGTAGGGTGTGAAGCTTGTACTTTCTTACCTTGAATTTGATCCTTTGAGTCAAGAACTTCTTGTTGTGTCTTTTTCTCCACTTCTGCTTGCTTAGTCTTCTCAACTAAATTCTTCTTTAGATCAAGCAGCAATTTGGCTAAAGTCTCATTTTCTCCAAATGAACCTTGACTTTTAGTGAAGGATGATCACTAGCGGTACTTGCAATTGGCTTAGCAGTACTTTCAATTGGCTTAGCAGTACTTGGGTCTTCAACAATGTCAGCAGTACTTGCAGTTGGCTTAGCAGTACTTGGATCTTCAACAAAGTTGACTTCACCAGTATTTGACACACTTTTTTCTTCAATCACTTGTGTTTCCCCAGATGCTTTATCTTCCATAGAAGCCATCATATCAACTTGCACTTCTTCAGTCTTTTCTGACTTATTGCTTTGTGGTGATGGATCAGGAAACTCATTAGAAATTTCCTCCAACTTCTTATAGAAAGAACTCCAATTAGCTTGAGGTGGTGATTGAACTGATGGTTCTGGCTGAGTTGCCAATGTTTTTGCAACTTGTGGCTCCTCTGGTTGATTTACCAATTTTTCTTGAACTTGTTCTTGATTTTGTGGTTCCTCTGGAGTAGGTTGTGGGTCTTCCTGTTGAATCTCCATGTCTGAAGGTTCAACCACACCAGTCTCTAAAACAGTTACATCTTTAAAATTCCCCATGACATCTTCATCCAATTCAAAATTTATGTCATTTCCAGAGATCCTTGTTTCATTATCAGAAGAAGGTGATTGTTCTTCATTATTCCTTCCCTGTTCTTCAATATTCCTCCCCTGTTTGTTTGCATTCAGTTGCCTTTTCTTGAGGTTTCTGAACCTTTGCTTCCTGATTGCAGATGTCTGAACAGATCTATATTGCCTCATCCAAGATGACACTTTGTTCCTTAACTTGAGTAGGCTAGCTTCCAATTCAGCAATTTTCTTGTCTTGAACAAGCTTATCTTTCTGCAATACCTATACCTGTTGGGACTAACTTGTACACAAAGAAGTTAAATTTGCAACATCCACCACCTCTGGTGCTTGTGCTTGTGGTGAACCACTAGCAGCAATAGAAGCAGCAGGTGTGTGGATCATCTCATCAGTGTTTGGTGAAATACCAACATTGTGAGAAGAAGATTGTGAATCTTCTAGAGAGTGGGAGCTCTGGTGAGAAGGAGTTTGCTGAGAAGCACTAGCATTGCTAGGTTCCTCACCTTCTTGATTGGCAGGTTAGGCTAACATATGAGCAAACAATGGTGTTACAGTTCTTGAAAAGGCATTGCCTTGTTTGTTCAAGAAAGAGAAAGTTCTCTTTGTGAATGAAGGAACATCCCATGTATCAGTTAATGCTGGTAGGTTAGGTATTTGGTCACTAACTAAATCCTGAATAAATCTAGGATACATTAAAAACTTCTTAGTTCCTTCCAAATTCCTAGTCATGCCTTCAAAAATTAATTTTGAAAAATTAAAAACCCTGTTATTTGCTAGACAAATACCAGCAGATGCCAATGCAGCAGGTATTTGATCAAAAGATGTACTTTTTGAACTTAAACAGTGAATAATAGCATGAAAAAGCAATTTCCATTGAGGTGAAAATAATGCTTTAAAGAAAGTAAGACTTTCCCTACCACCCGCATAGCCCATGGCTGCAAGGCCATCATGAATCTCTGTATTATTAAGCATACTAAGTCCATTTTCATCATTAAGTCTCAAACTTGCTCTTAGCAGTACCTCAGTGACATATATATTCCTATGATTTACCTTAGCCTTAATGCAAGGTTGATCAAAGCGAGTACCTAAAACAACAGTATCCCAAAATTGTTCAACAATGGGTATAGAGACAACTAGACTTACAGTGAGTGCGAAGAGAATATGACTTCGAGAAAGGAAACCAAGCATCTCATGGAAACCAAGTGAGTCATCATTCGTAGCAAGATTCGCAACTAAATTATGCTTAGAGATTACTTGTAAGGCAGCCATTTGTATTTTTGATGATCGAAAGATTAGAGAGAGGGTTATAGAATGAAGAGAGAAAAATAAAAGATTAGGTGAATCAATTGTGTAATTGGGGTAAGTATTTAAGTAAATAACAAACCCAAGCGCGAAGAAACCACCAAATTTACAAAAGAGACCCTTAACGGTACAGCGGACATGTAGCGGTACATGGAACATAAGTGATACTTGGTTTTGTGCTAGCGGTACTTGGAGTGACAATGGTACCTCACAATTTTGACCAGTTCATGCTTTCCACTAGACATGTAACCTCTTTTATCTTTTTCTATAAACCTACAATAACATCAAAAACACAAAGCATAGACTATACAATAAAATTTATATAAAACTTGTACAGCTATTACCTCCCCTCAACATATGCAGCATATTATTGGTTGAGCATACCAATGTGTGTCACCAGGAATTCGAATCTCTTTGCATAAAATGCCTTGGTTAACAAATCATCTACATTGTTGTCTGTATGAATCTTCAAGACTTGAATAAGCTTTTTGTCATAAGCATCTCTTATAAAGTGATGTCTTATTTCAATATTCTTAGTCTTGGAGTGAAATACTGGATTCTTGACAATGCATATAGTACTTTCATTATCAATGTAAATCTTGGTGTTCATGAAATTGAACCCATAGTCCAACAATTGATTTTGAATCAAAAGTACTTGTCCACAGCAATGAGCAGCAGTTACATATTCAGCTTCAGTTGTAGAAGTAGCAACAATGGTTTGCTTCTTACACTACCATGATATGAGTCTTCTGCCTAGGAATTGACAACCTCCTATTGTGGATTTCCTATCATGATTTGCTCTAGCATAATCACTAACTGAGTAAGCTTCCAATTCAAAGGTGGAGTCTCTAGGATACCATAATCCTAAATTAGGTTGACTTTTAAGAAAAAATCTCCTTCACAGCATATAGATACATCAATGAACCAATCATTGACCTATAGAGATGAATGTCAACATCCTCTCCATGTTCATCTTTTGATAAAGATTTCTTGGCTTCAAAAGGTGTGCTTGTACTCCTTGTATCCATACATGAAAATTTCTTTAAGATTTCAGCAACATATTTATCTTGGCTGATAAATATTCCATCTTTCCTTTGTTTGACTTGTAATCCCAAAAAGAAAGCTAGTTCTCCCATAGAACTCATTTGAAATCTTCCTTTCATCAAAGCTTCAAACTCTTTACACCATGTCTTCTTGGTAGAACCAAAAATGATGTCATCAACATAGACTTAAACTAGAATGATGTCTTTGGCATTTTTCTTGATGAACAGAGTTTTGTCAATGGTTCCTCTCCTATATCCATGTTCTAGCAGAAAGTTAGATAAAGTTGCATACCAGGCTCTTGGAGCTTGATGCAGACCACAAAGTGCTTTGATAACTTTGTAGACTCTATTGGGGAATTTAGGATCTACAAAACCTGGAGGTTGTGAGACATATACCTCCTTTGAAATAGTACCATATAGAAAGGCACTTTTCACATCCATTTGATAGACTATAAATCCCATATATGATGCAAAGGCAAAAATAACCTAATGGCTTCTATCCTTGCCACTGGTGCAAAAACCTCATCATAGTCTATCCCTTCTTCCTGTCTGTAGCCTTGAGCAACAAGTCTTGCCTTGTTCCTCACAACAACCCCTCTTTCATCCTTCTTGTTCCTGAAGACCCATCTTGTACCAATTACTCTTTTTCATGAGGGAAGATCCACAAGAATCCAAACCTTTTGTAGCTCAAATTGTGTTAATTATTCTTGCATGGCATCCACCCAAATTTCTTCATCAAGAGCCTGAGAGATATTTTTGGGCTCTACTTGAGATAAGAAACAGGCAAACAAACAATGCTGAGTATCTGTATGATTTGTTCTCTGCTGTTGTTTGATATAACTCACTAGTGCATGAGTTTCAATATTGGTTTGCAGTTGTCTTCTGGTTTGTACAACAGATTTTGGATCACCAATAATTTGAGTAGCAGGATGGTTGTTGTTGACTTTATGAGTAGGAATAGAACTGACTGGAATTTCTGTTTCCAAATTGTTGAAATCAGTTACTACACCCAGCTCATCATAGGAAGCTTTGGAGAAGATTCCTTCAGCTGGACTGGCATATAAGTCTTCATCGTCCAATGCTTGTAAAATCTCTTCTAGTGAGTCAGCAGATCTAGCAGATTTTGACTTAGCAGTAAGTGCAGATGAAGTACCGCTAGGTATAGTATGTACTGCTGAGTGTTGTGACTCAAAAGATTCTTCTCCTGAATGCTTATTAGTAGATGTAGCATTCTTTTATTGATCTTGAAGCCTCTGAAGCTCCTGAGAGGATTGATCATCATTTGATGGCATGGTTTGCTTCTTGGGAGTTGCAGACATGGGAGTAACAGTAGGCATATTTGGCACATAGATGTGAACATCTTCATCTGATGAAGAAACATCTTCTTGAGTACCTGCATTAGTTGCACTTGACTCCTCACCTGCATTGTTAGTTTGACAATCCTTTTGCAAAGAGTAGTAATCCATGGAGTTAGTTAGATAATCTAAATCAAACATCCAAGCATAACCTATTCCTGGAACATTGGGTTTATTTTCTAAGAAATTGACATGAGCATTTTCTTCAACTTTCTTAGTTGCCAAATTGTAAACCCTATATGCTTTACTTTGCAATGAATATCCTACAAGATATCCTGGATCAGACTTTCCATCAAAGTTTCCCAAGTAATCAAGAGTATTTAGTATGGACACATGACACCCAAAAGGTTTTAAATGACTTATGTTAGGCTTTACATTAGTCAAAAGTTCATAAGGTGTTTTGTTTTGAGGCTTAGTTACTAGGACTCTATTTAACAAATAACATGCAGTATTGATTGCTTCAGCCCAAAAGGTATTTGGCAAAAGTGAATCAGCTAGCATAGTTCTAGCAGCCTCAATTAATGTCCTATTCTTCCTTTCAGCTACTCCATTTTGTTGAGGAGTTCTAGGATTAATAAATTGCCTCTTAATTCCTTTAACCTACAGAATTCATCAAAATCAGCATTCTTAAATTCTGTTCCATTATTAGTCCTAATGATTAAAACCTGTTTAGTGAACTGCTTTTCAACTAAAGTGATAAAATCCTTTAGTAATTCACGTGTTTCACTTTTAAGAGCTAAAAAGAAAACCCAACTGAATCTACTATAATCATTAGTTATGACTAGATAAAAGGTCTTATGGCTAATGCTTCTTATAGAAACTGGACCTAATAAATCCATATGCAAGAGATGCAAAGGTTTTGTCACAATATTTACAGTCTTGGTGTTACAAGAGGCTCTATGTTGTTTACCTTTTTGACAAGCAGCACATGTGAAATCATTTTGAAAAGATTTGTTAGGTAGACCTCTAACCAAATTCCTTTTTACCAATCTATTAAGATTCTTAAAATTCACATGTCCTAACCTTCTATGCCATAAATTTGACTCATCTAAAGAAGCCTTAGCTAGCAAACATGTAATACCACCTGTTGGAGTAATAGTATGAAGATTAAAGGTGTACATATTTTCTTGCCTGGGTACTTTAAGCAGTATTTGAGATTCCTTGGGCATCTCAAAGTCTTTAGAAAATACCAAGCAGTCTTTGTCTGTGAATAGCACCTTGTTCTTCTTATCACACATTTGTGATACTGAAAAGAGATTGAACTCATTCAATTCTTTCACAAAGAAGACATCTTCAAATTCCAACTTTCCTGTGTTGATTTTCCCTTTGCCAGTGATTCTACCTTTGCTACCCCCAAAGGCTACTGGACCTCCTCTGAATTCTTCAAATTCAGCAAGAAAATCTTTGTTCCCTGTCATGTGTCTTGAGCATCCACTATCTACAATTCCTTTATCTTTTAATTCATCAATGAGATGCCCCTGCACACAAATAAAACTTGTTAGTTTTTAACAGGGACCCAAGCCACATTTGGCTCGGATCTTGTGGGACCTACACATTTTAGAGTTTGTACTGAAGCATTCCCAGTAATGCTACTTTTACACTTATACTTCATGGTTTGATTTATGTAGTCAAATTCATAGGGTGACTCTATGTGCTTTGACTTCTTTGACTTATGTACTGCTTTAGCGGTACTGGCTTTAACACATGGTATATCTCTTTTAGGAACCCACATTTATACTGATTTGTTCTTGTCCTTACTTCTAGGTGCTTTTACTTTTTCAAAAACCTTCTTAGAAGTCTTGGAGAACATTGGTTTTACAGACTTTAAACCAACAGTACTTGAGTTTGGTCTAGCAGTACTTGTAGATTTAGGCTTGCTGGTACTTGGTTTACCAGACTTTAAGGTTATAAGTCCTAGCTTCATAAGTACTGCCCTAGGAACAAAACTTTTGGTAGGATTATTTTTTAACCTGTTTAACTACCTTTGCATGGTCAAACTTAGGGTTGTCATCTTTAAGTTTATGTTTCCTATTACCCTGTGCATTTTTCCCATTACTGTTTTTCATGACCCTTTGTGTAGCCTTCTGTTTCACAATTTTATCTTCATGTAATGTACAGTCTTTGATAAAATGACTTAGACTACCACAAACATAACATCATTTTCTTCTTAAAGAAGACCCAAAAGGTTGTTTTGACTTTACTTTTTCAAAACCTAGCCCAGCCCTTTTGGTTTTAGTATGTTGTTTATTGTTTTCTAATATCTTGCTAGGAGTTTTTACCTGCTTGGGAGCAGAACTAGTCTTAGATTCCTCAGAAACAAAGTTATTCATTAGAGGGGATAAATAATATTCTTGGTCACATCAGTATTTTCTTGAGACACAGTACTAGAGTTAAAGACATTATTAATCTTGGGATCTTCTAACTCTATACTAGTATCGTTACAAGGGGGCATGAAAATTCCAGATACTGGTGGAGGAACTGCCTTCATTCCTTCAGCATATCTATCATTTTCAGGTGTATCATCTACCTCACCAGAACTATCAAAAATCCCTTTTGATAAGTCCTTGTTAGTTAAGGTTATCCCAGGTTGATCCTTAATATATCCTAGGCCTGTTTTATCATAATATCCCATTTGTGAATTAATCAGCTTTCCCAATCCCTTAGAGGATTGTTGCCATTGACTAATCACTTCCCTCTCTTTACAAAGACTGGTTTTTAAAGCTTCATTTTCTGTATTTATTTTTAAAAGTTGTCTTTCAAAAGCTTTTATTTCCACATCTTTTTCCCTCATTTGAAGAGTCAAAATCCTAATTTTCTCTTCATAGTTTTGTTGAGCCTTTTTGTATAAAACTATATTATCCTCAAGTTTAACAACACCCTGTTTGAAAGCCTCTACTTCTACAGTGCATGTGTTAACCTTTGGATACTGTTCCTCTAGTTCTACTTTTAGACTATTAAATTTAAGAATTCAATCTTTAGAACAAGGGTGTACCTCAGTATCTTCATGAGAGAGAGCCATTAATCCAAGCTCTTCTTCTTCTTCCTCTTCTGTCCTATTCACCACTCCATCTACAGTAACCGATGCTTTGGTTCCTTTAGGACTCCTGCTGTTTCCTCTTGGAAAGCTTTCAGTTATTCTTGGACTGGTTCTATAGCTGTTCTTAGACTTCAGATTGCTTGTCTCAGCTTTATCTCTATTGCATTCTCTTGCAAAGTGTCCATTCCTTCCACAGTTATAGCATTCAACTTTAGACTTGTCATATCCCAATGGCTCATTAGGATCAACAGTCATTTTTCTTCCAGTCTTCTTCAAGAACCTATTAGATCTTACTGACACCATTGCAGCTTGCCATTTAAGATCCATCTCTTCAACATCAGCATCATCCATTTGGAACAAGTCATTGAGAGTTAATCTTGGCATGTTGTCTTGTCCATCAAAGAATGAGAAGACATCATTGTCACTAAACAATGGTGAAGACCTTCCATGTGGATTTTGAGAGATCATAGGACTGCATACTTTGTGGGTAAGTAATGCTTGTAAGTCCTCCAGCGGTATTTGTGAAGTAAGTACCGCTGCTAGATCCACTAGCGGTATTTTGAAAGTAAGTACCGCTGTTCCCATCTAACACAAAAGCCAAATTAGACTTTGAAGCAGTTGCTGTCTTTACTTCAGTGCCTTTCACATCCATCTCATATGTTCTAAGATTGTTGTAGAGATGATCAAACGGAATTGTTTCCAAATCATCTCTTGTGATGAAGTGCATAGCCATTGCTTTCCACTCTGGTGGAACACTTCTTAAGAATTTTAGATTAGCTTCTTCAATAGGGATTACTTGTCCATAAACTGCTAACTGAATAAGCAACTTGCTGAACCTTCCATATCCACCATGGATTCCCTCCATACTGGTAATTGAGAAGTTATCAAATTCTTGCTTAAGAACAATCTTCTTGATATTCTTAGATTTGTCATTGCCTCCAAATCTAAGTTTTATAGCATCCCACATAGCTTTGGCATCTTTATAATGATGAAATCTTTGTAGAATGTCTTCAGAAAGAGCCATAGCCAAAGCAGTTTTGGCTTTTCTTTCTCTGATCTCTGCTTGTATCTACTCAGCAGTCACATCAGGTAGAGCATAGCATGTACCGTCTGGCAACCAGTGTAACTTCTTTGGTGTGTTCCCATTCTTGATAACTTGCCACACAGTATGATCTGTGTGATTCAAGTAGTGTTCCATCTGCATAGCCCAAGTCTCATAATTGTCACCTTTGAGAACTGGGAGTTTAACAGCAGACAAAGTATGAGAAGGTGTTGGTGTAGAGGTAGCTACATCATTCACGACTTGAGCACCTTGTGTTGGTGCAGGATGCACAACTTGTGGTTGTCCTTGTGGTAGAACAGGATCAGTGTTCTGAACATCATCCAAGTGAGCATTAACACCATCTGGTTGAGACATTGAGATTTGGTATGTGTGGAGTGTATAGGTTCGTGTTCTTCTTTTTCAGAGTTTCTCAACAAGCTCTGATACCACTTGTTGATCCCTTTGGTTGGATCTATATTCTGTTAAGAATTAGTATAATAGTTTGTAATCAAGCTAAAACACTTTGAGCACTCTTACTAAACACTAAATAAGTTATGCGGAATCTAACTTATAAAGCACAGAAGAACAGAATTACTTTTAACTATTCGATTCTCTTATTAATCGACTTGTATGAGGTACATGAAAGACATTGTACCTATGTTCCTTCTATAGAGTAAGGAACCCTAGAAACCTTAGAATATTCTATAAAGATAACTATATCACAGACGGTATATTATCAATATTCTAACTATTTAGGTATAGCACATAAGATATACTCTAACTATAACTACGACATATCTTATACAAAGATATATTCGTCCTAATCATCATAGAAGTACTTACTTTATAAGTAGCAGTACTTACTGTGTACCGCGTTAACACTAACAGTACTTACATAACACTAACAGTACTTCGAATACACTAACGGTACTTGACACTTAACAAATAATTCCCAACAACAGAGATACCCCTTTTAATATCAGTAGGTAGTTCATCATCAAGAAATTCATCTATAGTGAACCTACTGCACAACCATTTTTCTATAACCTTATTTAACTCAGATACTTGATCATTTAAGGCACTATTCTTTAACGTTAACCTATTAACTTCGTTTTGAAGAGATATCTTTTCAGAATTAACCTGTTTGAGAGTTTCACATTCAGCCTTAGCAGTTAATAGTTCATGTTTAACAGAGTGAAACTTATCTAGCAAGTTATTTCTTTGTTCCTCAACAAAGTGTAAATCAACAATGGTGTAATCAAGGGCATGTTTGCGTTCATCACTTTCACACATAGATAGAAGCCTGTGTACCTTTTTCATAGTGATGTCAACCCATTGTCCTGATCTTGCATCTCCTTTCCCAACAGCTGGTTCATCCTCAGCTATTGCCATGAAAGCCCTGACTCTAGTAGTACCTTCCTCATCTGAGGTCAGCGGCTCATCATTCCAATCATATGCTTCAGCTACCAATCCTTTCTTTGTCTTCTTATCACCCCCTTTTTTCTTAGACAGAGCTTCAAGCTTCAAATTCATCTGTTCTAACTCAGCTTAAGTGCCTTATACTTGTTCTTGTAATCCTTCTTCTCATTGTCTAAGGAGTTGAATTGGTGAGATGAGTTGTTATGTTGTGATTTGAACTTGTAAGGTTTGGTGGAAGATGATGGATAAGAAGGTGAGGATGTCTTTATGGAAGGACAATCTTTTTGAAAGTGTCTAAGTTTTCCACAGGCAAAGCAAGTTTCTTTTGATTTGTCGGTTTGTTTGCTAGCTAATCCTACTCTCCCTAATCTTTTGTAGAATCTCCTTTGATTAGCTAGCAAGGCTCTTTCATGAAATTCAACATTAAGGTCTGTCAAGAACTCTTGGCTGCTGCGTGTGTCTTCTTCAACATCAGAGTCGCTGTCATGAGGGTGCGGGGTAGAAATCAAAGATTTGGATGTTGCTCTCTGAACTACAAGTATTTTAGTCTCTGATTTGTATATGGTATCAATCAGCCCTTCTTCATAATTGTACTTTTCATATAGCTGAGCTAAGGTGTCATTCTTGATTGAGTTATTGGCTCTCTAAGTCTGATTCATACTCAACCATTTTCTTAGAAGGCTGTTGACAAATGTGGCATTGACTTCAGCTTGACCAATGGTGACGTCATTCATAGCAAGGTCATTGAGAAGAATCTTCAGCCTTGTATATGTTTGTTGAACCTTTTCACCTTCAAGTGCCTTGAAAGCATTGAACTGAAGTCTGAGTGCCTGAATCTTGGTTTCTCTGGTTTCAGAGGGTCCTTCATGACCAAGGATAAGGTCTGTCCACATTTGTTTGGCTGTAGGACACTGAATTACAGACTAATACAAGGTTTTACCAAGTATAAAAATATCGTTGTTCCAGTCTTTTCGAATTGATTACAGTTGAACGTGCGACTTAGCCGTCTTTTGGTGGAAACAATATAGATTGGTCGTTGTAGTAAAATTAAATTGCAAGACGTTAAAGTAAATGACGGTAATTAAAGCTAAAACTAATTAAAACGTAAATGGTGCCATATTAAAGCTTTAAAAAGTAATTAATTAAATGACTTAAAATTAAAGCGTGACGAAAAGTAAATTTGACAAGTTAATAAAAATGAAAATTTGAAAACTTAAAATAATGCAAACTTAAAAATTAAACTAAGACAAAATATTAAAACAAAACCTACCGTCGGAAACCACTTATCGGAATCCAATCGGAATAACCTCCATCGGAATGATGTCGGGATCATCATCGGAATGTAGGCTTACCTTCCCTATCGGAATGATTGTCCGTCGGAATGTGATCGGAATACTTGTAAACCAAAGCTGTCGGAATAACCAAAACACCTCTGTCGGAATCCAGATCGGATTCACCAATCGGAATAATGGAAACACAGAAGCTATCGGAATACTAATAGGAATGCAAATCGGAATCCCAATTGGAATCACAAACCCTTTTCCGATCCACTGATCGGAATGCTGGTCAGAAAGGCAAAACCCCTTTCCGATGGCGTTGGTCGGAATACAGTAAGAAAAAAGTAATAAGAAAAATAAAATAAGCTATGAACAAAATAAGCACTCCACTTAAAACGTAATCAAAACACGTAATAGAAAAAGCTAATAAGCTAAAATTTAAAGTCTTTTAAAAACACTAAATGATAAAAATATTTAAAAACGAATTTTTTTATAAAAATAATAACTTTTATAAAAACTTAAGTAACTTTAAGAAAAACACAAATAAGCTATAAAATCAATAATCCAAATCAATCAAAAACATAAAGACATAACACTTAATCAAATAAGCATAACAATAAGCAGATAAACATAAAAATTAAGCAAAACAAGAAAGGTAGAATGAGAGATTAAAAATAAGAACTTGATTAAAAGAAAAGATTCAATAACAAAAATTAAAAGATTTACTTGAAATTAAAGGCAAGAAATTAAAGGTGCAATTAAGTAAATGACAATAAGAAAGTGAAAGTAATTAAAGGTGGAAGAACTATGTGTCAAATAGCCAACACCTCCTAATGACACATTAGGAGGGTACTTATAGGAGGATTAGTATGTCTTGATGCTTTCTTCCTTTTCTCGTCTTTTCGTCTTTATAAATTCTTCGACTTTTTTCGACTTTGTCTCGGGATTATTTGAACTCGTCTTATAATTTCTTCATTTATTAGACTTGAGTTCTTCGACTTCATTAAACTTCCGTCTTTAGACTTTTTCTTCGATAAATCTTCAGAATAGGCCTTGGACTTCCGTTCTTTTTGCACTCTTGATCTTTTGACTTCGTCTTTTGTCTTTTTCTTCGTTAAAGTCCCGTGAAAGCCCGTGTTTTCTTCCCTTTTCACATTTTGATCCTAATCACAACAAAAATACAAACCACGCATAATTCCGACATTTACGACATAAAATACACGTTTTGGCTTGGTTATTATTATACTTATGTGGTAAAAGGATAAGTTTTTTCACACTTATTAAATCCCCTACACTTGACCATTGCAATGTCCTCATGCAATGCATTAATTACAAAGCAAGTTTTACATTTTCATCATAATCAATCCATCTTGGCCTTTATTAAACAAACAAAATATTTAAAGGAAGAAAACAAGTAAAAAGATCAAAAACTTACCTTAGGGTTTTGGAATGTCATTGGGAATGATTATCATCCTCAAGTTTCACGTTCCCCATACCAAGCTTAAAAACGAGATCATTGTTATTATAAGTTAGCAAACTAACACAAACTCATGTGGCCCAATTATTCACTTAGACTCCCTTATTCCTAGGTGTATCTCTTATATTTTATTGTTGTCTTGAATGATCACGAGGATGCATTGTTGACTTATTTCGATAGTTTATTAGGCCGAAAATAAAGTAGGACGATTTAATCAATAGTTAGCTAAAGGATAAAATCTTTTAATACTGCTTCTCGGGACCTCATAAAGTTCATATCTTGGCATAACTCGCTTCACGATTTGAGACCTTTCTCGGACCGATATTTGGCAGCGACTTCATACTTCAAATCTTGAGAGACGTTCTTGAAATTATGGTCTTCTCTTCATAATAGGAATTTCTTCACTTGAACTTTTTGAGAGATTCTTAATATCTGGATCACGACTTCTTCATTTTTCTCCAATCTTTATTTTGGATTTTGATATACAACGATCCGCCTCCTTTTAGGACTTGGATCTATTTATCCTCATACCTTCTCAGGGCCTTTCTGGATAGACTTCTCCATGATCTTTACGGGAGTATTTGCTTTTCGTCGTGTGTCTCGATCCTTCATATTGATTTTTGATAAATGATTCTTCACATCACTTTGGATCTTTAGCAACAAAATGTAGCCCTCATGCCTTGTTAGGGCCTTTTCGGACTCGGCAATCTTTGCATCCCGCTTCAATAAGTTATGCGTAGGCTATGAACTCTAATCAATACCGAGCAACTTTTAAATGATCTTGTGCTAGAAGCTAAGTAACTTTTCAAATCGTACAACCTTATTTATTGCAAATAAATTTATTAACAAGCGATGGGAGAAAAATCTCATAATCAACTCAAATAAATTCATGAAAGAATACCAAACTTATAATTGACTCTATCATCTCTCGTTTTCCACAGTTTAAAATATCAAGGAATGAGACTCGTGGATGCTTAGCCAATTAAATCAATGATTTGGCTTTTCAAGTCGTCTATAGGATCTTGCAACTTCTTAGACTTTTTCAAGTTTAGAATTCGCATTTTAAAGTTCCCTTTATAAACGACTTGCTAGGATCAATTATCGGAACTTGCGAAAAGTTCTTGTTCTTAACCCGTAAGAGTTAAGACTTTCGCATTTTAAAGTTCCCTATATAAAAGCCTAGCAAAACTTGACTTAAACACGCTAAGGATACTAGCTAGAGTAAACTTAGATAAGTAAACTCGGGTTGAGTCAAAAGATTCACAACGTTTAAAAATTAAAACCACTTTATTAAAATTTATTCTAGCAAAGAAAGAAAATAACTATAACAAAGGTAAATACAACTAGGCCAAAATAGATCAAAATTTTTGAAAAATGTCGAAAAATCAATTTTCCGGTTAAAATGAGGACAAATACAAGAAAAAGCCCACTTAACTTCGATAGAAGTCTCCCCTACACTTAATATAAACATTGTCCTCAATGTTTAAGCATGTGGAAGTAACCTCCCCTACACTTAGGACATTGTGCACTTTGTTTAAATCTTGCTAAGGAGAAGACAACTAAAGTGATTCCTATTTTTAATATTGAAAAATATAAAATAGAGAATCAAAAGAGTTTAGGATAAAACCGGGAATACGGGTACACGGAATCACGGGTCGTCAAAAGTCATCAAGAATGGATCTTTGAAAGCTCGAATCCCTGCACATGATAAGAAAGAAGACAACAAACACATACTAGGGTCTCCCCCTACACTTAATATAAAAACAAAAGAAAAAGGATAGATACTGTGGGTTGCCTCCCGAGAAGCGCTTGTTTTTGTTAACTGAGTCGTGAGCCTGACTCGACCTTGATTAGCATAGGAAGAAGCTTGAAACATATCCACCGGGATCAAATACATGGTTTTCATCCATCAAGTAGCACAAGCTTAAGGCGAACAAGGCAAGCCAAAGAAGAGTAGGCAAGGTTTCCTTAAGCAAAGATGGAGCACGGTGGTAGCAAGTATGTTGAGGTACAAGTATATCTTCATAAGTTCCAAAGATCTTTCCTTTTATTTCATCAGATGGATACTGAGATGGCTTAGAAATTGCAATACCGGGATCGAACACCTTTTCCTTTAGGGGAAAATAACACTTAGGCTCAGTAGACCTTGAAGAGGATCCGCTCATAAATCTCACTATTTCATCCTCAGAAGGTGGATAAAGAGGTGTCAAGACATAAGTATGGCGGATATCGGTGTCTTCCGGCTTCTTCTTCTTTGAGACGGGTTTCTTCATATCCGAAGGAGGATAAAGACCAAAATCAAAGTCCAAAGGAGGAGAGTCACTCTCTTTTGGGAAGTAAGTGTTGAGAAACGTAGCAAAGTCTTCCTCAAATGAGTAGTCATCCAAAGTAGGATCAAGCATTGTTGTTGGCGGAGGATCTTCATCAAAAGTAGGAGTAAGGTCATCATGTGAAGAATCACTCGCAAGAGTATCGACATCCTCAAAATCATCATATGTTGGCATGTCTTTATACTCAGAAGAAAAATCATCAGAATCATCCATGTCAGAACTAGAATCATCATCATAGTCATCATGGAGACTCATGAATTGGTGAAGGATCTAAATTGGAGAGAGAATCATCCACATCATCTTGGAAAAGTGGATTGTCGTAGCAAGAATCGAAAAGAGGATTGTTGTAGACGACAAAATCATCAAGCACATTAATCATATTCGCTGATTCTCTTCCATTGGGTTTGGTTGTGATCTTCCCCATTTTAAACACTTGTGCATCATTCCCGACTCTTAAGATTAACTCACCTTCGGCAACATCGACTATGGCTTTTCTGGTTCTCAAAAATGGCCGACCAAGTATTAACGGAATACGAGGGTCCATTTCATAATCAACAACAACAAAATCGACCGGAAAAGTGAAGGTGTCAACTATAACAAACACATCTTCGGCAATACCAACAAGGTAAGCGAGAGTGCGATTTGTAAGCTCAAGAGTCATCTTTGTTGGTGTAAGATCGGGTAATGATAACTTTTTCCAAACACTTAAAGGCATCAGATTTATACTTGCCCGGAGATCAGCTAAGGCAGTAAATTCTTCGGTTTGGTTAAAAGTACATGGTAGCACAAAACGACCGGGATCTACAAGTTTCTCCGGAAGTTCTTTAAGAATGACTGCAAAACAGTTTTCATTTAAGCGTGTGTTGACAAACTCAGCCATCTTTTCCTTCTTGTTAAGCAATTCCTTGAATGCTTTGACGAATTTTGGCATTTGGACAAGTGCTTCAACGAGGCTAATGTTGAAGGTCATTTGTGATATCATCTTTAGAAAAGAAGTGATTTGAGCATCCTCTTTAGTAAGCAATTTTCTTTTGTCTAACCGAGAAGGATAAGGGATTTTAGGTTTATAGGTGGAAGGTGGGGTGGGTGAAGGGTTTTTCTTGGGTACTTCTTCAGTACGAGGCGGAGACGGTAATGGAGAACTAATACTAGACGTGGGAGTAGGAGGGATAAATGGTGGTGGAGGAGGTGTAGATGGAGTAACTGGGGGAGGGATATATGGTCCTACTAAGGTTGCTCCACTGCGTGTACTAATAGCACTCACATTCGCTCTTGGGTTGGTGACGGTTGTTGAAGGAAGATAGCCCGAAGTAGAGGGTTGAGTACTTGGTAAGAAACTAGCCAGCATATTCTTCAAATAATTTGTTTAAGTACTAAAAGAGGTTTGTATATCATGTCGAAGCTCGGATCTAATATCATTACCTTGCTTAGTGATATCTCCTTTCAAGTTGATTATTTGGCTTTGCAGATTCTTAATTTGCTCTCCTTGGGTCCTCATGAAAGCTTCAACATCATGATTAATGGGTGGTGCTTGTTGAGCGGGTGGGTGATAAGGATTAGAAGCTCGAGGTGGGTTTGGGTTGATTCTATTAAAGTTGTTGGGATTGGGGTTTTGAGGAGAAAAACCAGGTGAAATAAAGTTGTTAGAACGGTAACTTAGCAAGTTACGATCACCTTGAGTTCGGGCTTGGTAGTTTTCCGTTGAATAGTTACCATAAGCCGCATACACGTTTTCCGGATTTTCATGAGTAGAAGGACAATCAATGTATGAATGAGGACCGCCGCAGATCTCACAAGAAGTTGTAACAGCTTTAACTTGTTGTTGTTGATTTTTAGCCAAGAGTTGCATGTTTTTGCTCATTTCGACCATTACGCGGGTCAATTCGGTGATATCAGGGTTTGAAGAAGTAGAAGAAACATTGACTCTCGGGTTTGATCTTGAGGATGCGGATGAATCCTAATTTTTGTGATGAGTAGTCATGTTCTCTATAAGCTCTCTACACTCCTCGGGTCTTCTTTTCATAAATGTGCCACCGGCGGCTGCATTAATCGTATCACGATCATGAAAAGTTAAACCATTGTAGAAAGTATCAATCAAAGTAACGGGGAGCATGTTATGGTTTGGACATCGATCGATCAAAACATTATATCGTTCCCAAGAATTAAAAAGTAATTCATCAGGTTCTTGAGTAAATCCACTAATTTGATTTTGAAGGCTCGTGACCATGGATGGTGGAAAGTAGCGCGACAAAAATCGTTGAGTCATCTCATCCCAAGTATGAATTGAATTCTTCGGAAGACGATCAAACCATTTTTCGGCATGGTGAGATAAGGTGTGTGGAAATATGTGAAGGCGAAGAAAATCCATAGTAACCTCGGGCAACTCCATGCTTTGAGTTACGGTAATGAACTTGTCGAGGTGTTTGTTGGCATCATCATCCGGTAATCCGCGAAATAGACAAGTGTTTTGGACTTGTTGGATCATGTGATGCTTCAATGAAAACTCTAGAGCCGTGATTTGCATCGGCGCAATCGGTCCTCCGCGTCCATTCATCGTAGGTTGACACAACTCGTCCATCGTTCGAAGGTCGGGTGGGGGAACATTGTTGTTGTTATTCATGTTGGGGTGGGGTGGATTATTGTTGTTGTGCACACCAGCCATATCTAAATCTTCACGAGTCCGGGGCTCTGAATAAGTTGAAGATCTAGTACGCATGCACCTGCAAAAGAAAAAGAAAAAGAAAAAGATACCAAATAAAAAGAGAATATATATGTACGTGTAAAAATAAAAATAAAAATCTTTTTGGATTTTTGAAAATTTTTAATTTTTATGGATTTTTGAAAATTTTTAAGCAAGAAAAATAACGTTCACTAGTGAACGGATCCCAAAATTCAACGCGTCTCTCACAGAAAACCGTTAATCTTTACGAAAAGAGCTGGCAGAGGCGCCATTTAATACAAGGTTTTACCAAGTATAAAAATATCGTTGTTCCAGTCTTTTCGAATTGATTACAGTTGAATGTGCGACTCAGCCGTCTTTTGGTGGAAACAATATAGATTGGTCGTTGTAGTAAAATTAAATTGCAAGACGTTAAAGTAAATGACGGTAATTAAAGCTAAAACTAATTAAAACGTAAATGGTGCAATATTAAAACTTTAAAAAGTAATTAATTAAATGACTTAAAATTAAAGCGTGACGAAAAGTAAATTTGTCAAGTTAATAAAAATGAAAATTTGAAAACTTAAAATAATGCAAACTTAAAAATTAAACTAAGACAAAATATTAAAACAAAACCTACCGTTGATTGTAGTAAATTTAGATAACTTGCTTTAGGAAAAACAAGCAACTAAATATGAGCGGTAAGTATCGACGAGTGATTTAGGAAAACCACAAGTAATGACCCACAATCAAATAAAATGATAAAGAGATTCGTTTCCCAAGGAGGTATGGTGTTGTGAATTAACTTGTATTTCTTTGAGATTAATATTGATGGGATGGAATGACGGTTTCGTGAAAATTACACTATGACGTAAAAACGTAAACGTAAAGCCGTAGAAAAACCACAAAAGTTAAAAATTTAATACTAAAGCCAAAAACAAAATCAAGAAAAGTTTAAAAGGCTAAAAACAAGTCTAAAATAATATAAACAAAGATAAAAATCCAACAAAGATATTTTAAAACCTTTTATTAATTAAATAATTAATTTTAAATGCTAATTAAAGCCCTAAAATTAAATTTAACTAATTCAAAAGTCTAAAATATGATTTTATTGAATAATCACTTAACTTATATTATTAGAAGACTAAAGAGTAATTTTCTAAAAATTAAAACCTATTAAAACTATTTTTAAAACCCTAAAAATGATTAAAAATGATTAAAACCTACTTAAACTTAAAATAATTATAAAAATAAATCTAAAAGCTTAAAAATTATTCTAAAAATGGAAATGTTCCTAATTAATGATAAGGAAATTAAGAAAAATGAAAAAGAAAGAAAAAGAAAATTTTGAAAATTTAATATTAAAATAATATTAAAATAATACTAAAAATTAAAAGTTACTAAAATTTGAAATAAAAAATTTCTAAAAATCCTAAATAATATAATTAAGAGAAAAACACAAATCTAAGCTTCTAAACCTTTTTTAATTATTTTATAAAAGTCTTTAAAGTTTATAAAAAACCTTAAAATATTATAAAATTAAAAATTAAAGTTTTTGAAACCAAAATTATATGTAAACCTCAAAAATATATTTTAAAACCTAAAAACTATTTTTTCTAAAAATAAAAACTCTTTTTGGTATTTTTTATTGATTTAATGAAAAACGTCTATTAAATAAATTCTAAAAAATAAACTAATAAAGTGAAAAATATGAAACCAATTTTAAAAAAATCTACAAACCTATTACTTACCTAGGAAAAATAAGAAAAGTGAAATAAGCTAGAAAAATAAGCTGGAAATAAACTTAAATGCTACGGCTTATTAATAAGCAAAGCAATGAAAAACAGGTTAAGTAGAAAACAAAACCACTCCCTAGTAGTCAAAGACCCTAGGGCGCAGTGGTGAGTGTGGTGTGGTGTGAACGTGGTGACCAGGGGTTCGAATCTTGAAACCCCCCTTTTTATCACTTAGTTGCGCCGCAACGCTTGTGTCTTGCGCCGCAACTAGTGTTCCGGGAGCACCTTGATCTGTAGCTCCTTCAGTTGCGCCGCAACTAGTAGGTCTTGCGGTGCAACTTTTATTTTTATTTTTTTTTTTGCTTTTTAAACTTTACCAAACCAAACTGTGACAACTAGTAAACTTGAAAACCAACTCTTATTCAATTTTTATGCCAGGATTAGAACAAAAACATCACAAAAAAAATCGTGGCAGCTAGAGTTATGAACACAAGCAAGATAGCTTGGTGTTCTTGCTTTTGATTTAGCCAAGAGGTCTTGGCAATGCTATTTGGTGATGATATTATGGATACAAAGGGCACTCTTGTGCTCCTTTGAGCACAAGAAGTCACAACAAGCTGAAATAAACACTTAAGCACACCACAAAATAAGCAAAACAAGCACTCCCTAGCCTATGATGAGTTTCTGAGGTCTAGTGAGCAAGTCTGTGGGTGTTTATTCAGTTTACCAGCAACCTAGAGAGTTTCAGAAGTCCAAACTTGGCAAACAATCTCACAAATTAGCATACAAGTAAACTTCAACCTTAAATCACTCTAACAATAACAATCACTTAAGGATCTAGCATCAAAATCTTCACAAAAATGAGCAAAATATGGTTATGCAGATTTCTAACTAGCTTTATCCTTAAAAACCTAACAAACTTGTTCAAATCTTGTTCCAAACTAATTAACTACTTACTAAAAACCTTAATCAACCCTAAACAAGTAATCTAACACCTCTAATAATCACTACTTAAGATCCATCCCCTGCTAAAACGTATTGCCAAACACCACTTTAAAAACTTGTAAACCAAAATTATCAAACCAAAACCTTATAATCTTGCTCAAACTTGACCCAACTAGCATCAATCATGCATAATGACTCAAATGAACACAGATCAAAAGGCTTTAACACACTTAATCACAAAATCACATAAGATCAAACAATACTTCAATTTTCTGAAATTTCAAAGGGAAGAAGAAGTTTTACCTTAGGACCCTTACATCCAAGGGCCTAGAGGATGAAAATCCTCCTCCAATCCAACTCGGGTTGGAGCTGAACTAAATCAACAAGCCTTTCACCTGCTTATGAACAATCAAACCAAAAACAAAATACCAATATGCAAAATATAAATATTTTGTTTCTCTTCTATCTTTATTAAACTTTTTCCAAACCTTTTTTAATTTTCTAAAAACGTTTTTATATCCCTAAAATCACCAATTACTTCAAATCCTTAACACCAAAAACCTTGGACAGATTTCTCAAAAATCTTCCAAATTTTCAAAAACCTTGAAACAATTTTTAAAACACAAATCACTTAACCAAATTAAAAGATGGAACTCAGTCTCAATCTCCTCACAACACACAATCTTTTAAAAACAATAAAAAAGGAATTACACTTGAATTATTCAAAAACCAAACTTTTTATTTCTTTAAAAAGGAATTACAAGTGAGAGAATTGAAACTGGAACAAGGGCTTCACACAGGTTGTGAGCTCCTTTTATAGAGAGCTAAGACTATTCTAGAACCAATAAAACAAACCCTAATTCATAGAAAAATCCCTATTCTACCCTTGGACGTTTTTGGTGCATTTGAGCTGTCCATTTGATCTTGAACGTTTATTTTGCTTTGGGAGGAAGCAAATAATCTTGGCCATTCAATTGGGACACGTCATGATGCTTGGGGGCTAAGGAATGATGTGATTGGTGGATTGGGGAATTGGGGGTTTGGTGCACATGTGTGGGATGCAGGTTTTTAGGAGTGGGAAAGGTTTGTGAGTGTGTGAATTACTTGTGTGCAAGTTTAATTAGGATTTACCCAAGGGAAAAGGTGGGTAATTTCTGGGCTGTTAAAAAAAGATGTACAGTACCCCATTTGATCCGAAAATGGGGGAAAAAAAGTGTTAGGCGCCCTTTTCTTTTAAATGTTTCACAGTTGTCACTTTTGGTCCTTGGTTTTTGGTTTTTTTGGCTTTTAAAGATTTCCAGCCCTAAAATCTTCTTTCCTTTGTTAATAAGTTTCACCATATGACACTTTTGGCACAAAACTTTGTAAAGAGCTTATCAAGGGTTGATTTTGACCTTTTGTGATAATTCAAGGGCTGAACTTGGACAATAATAATCTTCAAAGGTCTTCAATGTCTCTTAAACTTCATGAGGGACCATAATTGGCATTTTGAAATTGTTGAGGGACTAATCTTGCCATTTCTTCAAAGTTGAAGGACCTTTTTGCAATTTTGACAAACTTAAGGGACCAAACTTGTAATTATTAATATACAAGGGTTTTAAGTGTCATTTCTTCATTCATTGAGGATCAATCTTGTTTGTCTTCAAGTCTTCAAGGGTATTTGATGAAAATTCCATGATTAGGGCCCGGTTCTTTGTACGGCTTCGTTTCTCGTGTTCGTTTTTCCTTGTATCTTGTGATCTTTTGTCTTTTTCACGATATCCATACCTAAAACACACAAGTAAACAAACACAAGCATATATATGGTATTTTATGACATTTTAATGCATTTAAAGCCCGAAAAGAACGATAAGATCATGTATAAATGCCATCTCATCACTCCCCCATACTAAGCCATTGCCGTGCCCTCACGCAATGCTAGAATAAAGTATCTAAGCATCCTCAAAGTTCAATTTTATTAACCTTTATTGAAGAGTAAAAGACTTGCAACATACTACGAGAATGTGTAAAGACATAATGTATGATTTTCATCACCAAAAGGTGACTTTTAGGGTCTAAGAATAGAAACAAGTTAATGTCCCTTAGAGTAAAATTCGTCATCCTTGATTGTCATACATTCCATGCTAAGTGCAAAAACAAGATCATTGTTGGTACAAGTCACAATGCTAACACTACTCATACGTCCAAATTGTGTAATACTTTTCCTCCCCGCAATCCTAGTTATTATAAAAGGAAATGGGTTACTAGCATTTTTTATCTAATTGTCATGGATCACAAGTGATTCATATTGACTTATTTAAGTAGTTATTAGTCCGAAAGCAAAGTAGCACGATTTGATCAATAGTTAGCCGAAGGACAAAATCTTTTAAAACGGCTTCTCGTGTATCTCCTTAAGTTCATATCTTGGCATAACTTGTTTCACGATTTGAGACCTTTCTCGGACCGATATTTGGCATGTACTTCATACTTCAAATCTTGGGAAGACGTTCTCGAAATTATGGTCTTCTCTTCATATATTTGGAATTTCTTCACTTGACGTTTTTGAGAGATTCTTCATATAGGACCACGACTTCATCATTTTTCTTCAATCTTTACTTTGGATTTTGATATACAACGATCCGCCTCCTTTTCGGACTTGGATATATTTATCCTCATACCTTGTTAGGGTCTTTTTGGATAGACTTTCTCCATTCTTTAGGGGAGTAATTGCTTCTCGTCGTGTGTCTCGATCCTTCATATTGATTTTGGAATAATGATACTTCACATCATCTTTGGATCTTTAGCAAAAATAGAGCTCCTCATGCCTTGTTAGGGCCTTTTTGGATGATCGCCAATCTTCGCGTCCCGTTTCAATAAGTTATGCCTTGGCTATGAACTCTATTCAACCCCGAGCAACTTTTAAACGATCTTGCGCTAGAGGCTAAGTAACCTTTCAAATCGTACGACCTTACTTATTGCAATTATGTTTTATTCCTAATGCATTGATCTTATGGGAAGAAAAAGCCACAATTAAAAACATATGAGTTTTTGAAAGAACACTTTCATGTTCTACGTTTAGCATGATCACTTGTCTAACTCTATCATTTCTCGTTCTTCACTATTTAAAGACCTCTAATTAAAGAGACTCGTGAATACTTAGCCATGCGAGTCAAAATTAAGCCAAATTTGGATTAGCTTTCATTAAGACTATATCAAATCAAAGTTTTGGGTTTTCAAGCCACCTATAGGATCTTGCACTTTCTTGGACTTTTTCAAGTTTAGAGAATGCGTTTTAAAGTTCCCTTGATAAGTGACTTTCTAGAATCAATTATAGGAACTTACGAAAAGTTCTTGTTCTTAACCCGAATGAATTAAGACTTTCGCGTTTTAAAGCTCCCTAAATAAAAGTCTAGCAAAACTTGAATTGAGCGGGTTAAGGAATGTAAATGGCTCCAAATTCCCATCAAGTCAAAAATTAACTCTTATTCTATCCATCGGAAAATATACATTCGTGTCTTAAAAACACTTATGAAAACTAAGAAAAATTTTAAAATTTGGCCATTTTTAGCCTTATTAGCAAAACAAAACATTGAAAGTTGGAAAACGTGAGGGCGTAGCAAAGCAAGTACCTATTCACCCCCCCATACTAAAAGTAAACATTGTCCTCAATGTTTCGAGTCTAAAGGTGGAGCACCCCCATACTAGAGACGAAGAATCGAATGCTTAGGATCTAGCATGGAAAGGGTGATCAACAATATATCTAAAGCCGTTTATTAATTATGCTAAAAGATAATTGTTAGAACAATAAAGGATATGTCATGGAATCGTGAAAAACTTCTTCAAACGAACGATGGAGGCTCACGTAAACGAACACGAGAGTCTTCAATCGTAGACGATGATGATGATCTAGATAACACAATCACAAACAACCACGAGACAACGAGTTGGAAGGGTACAAGTCCCCTTATTAGTGAACATAAAGCATAAAGATAAGCATGGGATCTCCCCCACGAGGCACCTCGTTTTTGATTACCGAGTCATGAGCTTGACTCGATCCCCTTAAAATGTGAACATTTAGGGATTTCATGGTGTGGTCAATTTTTAATGGGGCTTACATGATAAACAAGGCCCAAAAAGCAACCGGTAAAAAGGACTAAGTCCTTAGATGATGCAAAATACCGGGGTCGAAAATGGCGTTCTCGTTTCCGTTGGAAAAACAAATTAACACCACTCCAACATGTGCCATAAACTCAAAGAGTTTGAAGAAAATAGATGAGAAATAGAAGGGTGAGACAATTGGTAAGACAAACGTTTGAGCTACTCGAGGTAGACTCGCACCAAGCAAATAGATATAGTTTCCATTTATTGCATCGGTGGAAGACCGAGATTTCCCTTTACATGAAATTCCGGGATCGAATATCTCGTCCTCGGTGGACAAGGATGAGGGAACACAAGGGGCTTCCCCCATACTAGAACCACACAAAACATCGTCAAAAGGAGTAGACGAGTTTGTAGTACTCAAATCACGTGGTGATGACGGAGTTAGATTTGTAGAAAAATCAATTAAATCACATTTAAGATCTTTTTCTTTGTTATCTTTTAAACTCTCCTTATGAAAACCCTTTTTAATTATGTCGAAAATATTCGGTGTTTCTAAGAAGATGTTAGTTACACTAAAAATTCTCACATTTTGAAACCGTTTTGGTTTTGGTGGTGGCAAGTTCTCAAAACGTTTATCGACGAAGAAAACCTCCCCATCGGGGCCAACATATTCATCATCCGAAAGATCTTCCGTAGAAACCGGCAACTTATCAACACTTTTCAAGAATGAAGGTGAAGGATTTTTCGATTCAAGTATTGATGGTTTCTTCTTTGTAGGCTTAGCACTCATAACCTCCACCGGCGGAGGAAATGGTAAATTGTTTTTGGCGACATTCCCTAAAACTCTTGGTGAAAATTCTTTGCAAATGACATTGGTCGAGTCACCATGGTTTAAAGTTGCAATAGAATATACATGAGAAAGATTGGAGTTTTGTGTTGCATTGATGACAAGTTCTTCTTCATTGAAACGAAGGGTGATTTTACGAGCATGAACATCGATAAGTGCTCGTGATGTATCCAAAAATGAACGACCCAAAATGAGAGGAACTTTTCGATCGATGGGAATGTCTACAACGATAAAGTCAACGGGATAGTAAAACTTTCCGACTTTAACGAAAACGTCCTCGGCTACTCCACATGCCATGATCGTAGAATGATCGGCCATCTCGATGGACATGTTCGAAGGAGTAAGAGCCGGAAGCGAAAGCGATTTGAAAATCTCGAGAGGCATTAAATTAATACTAGCACCAAGATCGGCCAAGGCGTAGCATTCCTCCATATCTTGAATAGCACACGGAATCAAAAATTTACCGGGATCACCGACTTTTTGTGGTATGCGGCTTAGAAAAACCGATGAACAACTAGACGATTGTTGTAACTTTTCTTTGTTGTTAAGCATACTTTTGAAGTTTGCGGCGAATCGAGGCATCATGATTAAAGCATCGGCAAAACTTATGTTAAAGTGCAAATCACGAAACATTTTCATGAATAGCTCAAATTGATAATTGTTCCTTTCTTGTGCTTTCTCTTTGTTACGTCTCGAAGGGTAAGGTAAAGGTGGTGTGGGTTGGTCATTAGGCAACGGCCTTGGAAACTCGGGTTCCATAATTGGTATTGGTGTAACCGTAGGTGTGGTTTGAGCGGTACTTCGTGGGATTGTAATGTGCTCCTTTTCGACCATCACCTCGGGTTCTTTCTCGATTTCCTTCTCCGTAGAAGTACTTGGACGAGAGATTGGTTCTTTGAAAGTTTTACCACTTCGTGTAGTAATAACCTTCATTTCTCTCTTCGGGTTTGCAATGGTATCACTAGGAAGACCACCCGAAGAAGAGGGCTTACACATGATAGCTTCAAACATTTTAGCCATTCGGTCCTCAAATTTTGATTGCCTAGCATCCGCTTTTAATAACTCTTGCTTAATCTCATGTTGTCCTAATTCCATCTTTTGTTGGTTTTGTTGAAGACGTTGGACATTTCCTTCCATTTTGTTAGCATGAGTTTTAAGTTCATTAGCAAGTTCATTTTTAAGCTCGTTTTTCAACTCGGACCTTAAGCTAATCATCTCACGTTGCATGTTATCAAATTTAGCATCATTTGCTTTTGCATAATCCAAAAATTCTCCTTGCAAATTTTTCGTGTGAGCATTTTGAAAACCTTGTGTAGTGTTTTGAAAATCACGGTTTTGGTTTTGATTAGAGATTTGTCCATTCCCATTTTGATAATTCCCTTTGTTGTAATTGCGTGTGTTGCCTTGGTAATTACCTTGGTTGTTGTTTCGATAATTATTAGCATTTTGGTTTGGTGGAGCTTGATTTTGGCGGGAACCTTGGCCGTTTTGGTTGTAAGTTCCCGTTGCTACATAAGCACTCGAAGTGTTACCATCCGCGGTAATGCACTCGGATAAATCATGAGCTCCTCCACACGATAAACAACTCTTAGCAACCGCTTTAACCGAAGCGGAATTGGAAGCTTCTTGAGCCTTCCAATGGGACATTAGATTAGCAAATCTATCAAAAAACCGATTTTCCTCATTAGCTTCATCATGTAAGGCGTTAATGCTACGAGACGATTGTGATGACGATGACGAACCCATATTGGCAACACTCGGTGTGTTACGAGGGCTATAAACCTTAGAACGATTTTCAATGATTTGTAAAGCCTCATTTGTCGTCTTGCACAAAAAATTACCACCCGCGGCGGCATTCAAATAATCTCGTTCATGATCATTAAGCCCATTATAAAAAGTATCAATTTGATGCAATTCCGAAAAATCATGGTGAGGACATTCATGTAACATCTCCTTAAATCGTTCCCATGCCATAGAAAAACTTTCATTGTTTCTTTGCACAAATCGTGAAATTTCATTTTTTAAGTGTGTTGTTTTCGATGGTGGAAAAAACTTGTTCACAAACTTAGAAACGAGATCGGCCCATGTCAAAATCGAATTTGGCGGTTCTTTCTCGAGCCAAATTTTAGCGGGTCCATCCAACGAATATGGAAACAACATCATCTTAATGGCGTCATGCGGAACATCTTTGAATTTGCTAGTGGCGGTGAGACGGTTGAAATTCCTAATGTGGTAATGCAGGTTGTCTTTCTCGTGACCTCGAAATTTGTTTGCTTGTAGCATCGACATTAAACCCGTCTTAATCTCGAAATTCTCCGCAAGGATGGCGGGAATAACAATGGCCTCTCCAAAACCCTCGGTGGGTGCTTGTAGCAACTCCATCATAGTACGATTAGCCATTACGACTTCTTGTTCTATAATAGGTTCAACAATTGGAGGTTCTTCAACAATCAACGATCCTTGATTTGCTTGCTTTTGAAGACGTTTACGAGCTCGTTTAGCTTGATTACGAGTGATCATAAACTTCACGAAGAATGGGAGGTGAGCAAAGAAGATTCTTTTTGGTCGTTTTGTGGATTTTCAATTTTTTTGTGTTTTTGATGATATTTAATTTTTTTGGATTTTGGTGTATCTTCGTAGACAACAATCTACAAAATCTCTCCTCGAATCAAACTCTTGATTAAAGAAGCCTCAAAGGAATGAAAACGATCACGTGGAGTGAACGCCTTCGAATGACTTTAGAACTTTGGTGAAAACCAAATTGTTCACGAGGGTTTAATCACAAAGAAAACCAAGCAAATATAGTATACGTATTAATACTTTGGGCGGCAAAACCCTCGATTAGCCTTCAATCTCAAAATACTCACAAGCAAGCGGGGAAACGAGGCGGCGCGAAGCACTTAAGAGCCTTTTTCCTTAGGGTATCTTTTATAATACCCGCCTTATACCCACCTTATAGTTCGTATTTTTCAAAATCGAGCTTCTCGAAAGTATTTATCTATTTTTGCCTTTTCTTTTTGTTTGAGATTCGAATACAATGATCGAGTGATGAAATCCCGAATCAAGGTTGTGTTTTCACACTTTTGGAGATATTGTATATTGATTGTGATACTTAATACAATATATTAATAATATTCACAAAGAAAAACCGAGAAAACCGATAATACGTGTTAAGGGAGTTCCACTTAACACAAATACTATTTTGGATAATATCAAAAACAAAATTTTCCAAATTAAGACACGACACACCTCCCCGGCAGCGGCGCCAAAAATGATTGTAATAAAAATACGACTCTTGCTTAGGAAAACAAAAGAACGTATATGAGCGGTAAGTATTAAGTACGACGGTTTAGGAAAACCGTGCACTAATGACCCAATCACTTAAAAGAGAGAAAAGAGATTCGTTTCCCAAGGAGGTATGGTGTTGTGAATTAACTTGTATTTCTTTGAGATTAATATTGATGGGATGGAATGACGGTTTCGTGAAAATTACACTATGACGTAAAAACGTAAACGTAAAGCCGTAGAAAAACCACAAAAGTTAAAAATTTAATACTAAAGCCAAAAACAAAATCAAGAAAAGTTTAAAAGGCTAAAAACAAGTCTAAAATAATATAAACAAAGATAAAAATCCAACAAAGATATTTTAAAACCTTTTATTAATTAAATAATTAATTTTAAATGCTAATTAAAGCCCTAAAATTAAATTTAACTAATTCAAAAGTCTAAAATATGATTTTATTGAATAATCACTTAACTTATATTATTAGAAGACTAAAGAGTAATTTTCTAAAAATTAAAACCTATTAAAACTATTTTTAAAACCCTAAAAATGATTAAAAATGATTAAAACCTAATTAAACTTAAAATAATTATAAAAATAAATCTAAAAGCTTAAAAATTATTCTAAAAATGGAAATGTTCCTAATTAATGATAAGGAAATTAAGAAAAATGAAAAAGAAAGAAAAAGAAAATTTTGAAAATTTAATATTAAAATAATATTAAAATAATACTAAAAATTAAAAGTTACTAAAATTTGAAATAAAAAATTTCTAAAAATCCTAAATAATATAATTAAGAGAAAAACACAAATCTAAGCTTCTAAACCTTTTTTAATTATTTTATAAAAGTCTTTAAAGTTTATAAAAAACTTTAAAATATTATAAAATTAAAAATTAAAGTTTTTGAAACCAAAATTATATGTAAACCTCAAAAATATATTTTAAAACCTAAAAACTATTTTTTCTAAAAATAAAAACTCTTTTTGGTATTTTTTATTGATTTAATGAAAAACGTCTATTAAATAAATTCTAAAAAATAAACTAATAAAGTGAAAAATATGAAACCAATTTTAAAAAAATCTACAAACCTATTACTTACCTAGGAAAAATAAGAAAAGTGAAATAAGCTAGAAAAATAAGCTGGAAATAAACTTAAATGCTACGGCTTATTAATAAGCAAAGCAATGAAAAACAGGTTAAGTAAAAAACAAAACCACTCCCTAGTAGTCAAAGACCCTAGGGCGCAGTGGTGAGTGTGGTGTGGTGTGAACGTGGTGACCAGGGGTTCGAATCTTGAAACCCCCCTTTTTATCACTTAGTTGCGCCGCAACGCTTGTGTCTTGCGCCGCAACTAGTGTTCCGGGAGCACCTTGATCTGTAGCTCCTTCAGTTGCGCCGCAACTAGTAGGTCTTGCGGTGCAACTTTTATTTTTATTTTTTTTTTGCTTTTTAAACTTTACCAAACCAAACTGTGACAACTAGTAAACTTGAAAACGAACTCTTATTCAATTTTTATGCCAGGATTAGAACAAAAACATCACAAAAAAAAACGTGGCAGCTAGAGTTATGAACACAAGCAAGATAGCTTGGTGTTCTTGCTTTTGATTTAGCCAAGAGGTCTTGGCAATGCTATTTGGTGATGATATTATGGATACAAAGGGCACTCTTGTGCTCCTTTGAGCACAAGAAGTCACAACAAGCTGAAATAAACACTTAAGCACACCACAAAATAAGCAAAACAAGCACTCCCTAGCCTATGATGAGTTTCTGAGGTCTAGTGAGCAAGTCTGTGGGTGTTTATTCAGTTTACCAGCAACCTAGAGAGTTTCAGAAGTCCAAACTTGGCAAACAATCTCACAAATTAGCATACAAGTAAACTTCAACCTTAAATCACTCTAACAATAACAATCACTTAAGGATCTAGCATCAAAATCTTCACAAAAATGAGCAAAATATGGTTATGCAGATTTCTAACTAGCTTTATCCTTAAAAACCTAACAAACTTGTTCAAATCTTGTTCCAAACTAATTAACTACTTACTAAAAACCTTAATCAACCCTAAACAAGTAATCTAACACCTCTAATAATCACTACTTAAGATCCATCCCCTGCTAAAACGTATTGCCAAACACCACTTTAAAAACTTGTAAACCAAAATTATCAAACCAAAACCTTATAATCTTGCTCAAACTTGACCCAACTAGCATCAATCATGCATAATGACTCAAATGAACACAGATCAAAAGGCTTTAACACACTTAATCACAAAATCACATAAGATCAAACAATACTTCAATTTTCTGAAATTTCAAAGGGAAGAAGAAGTTTTACCTTAGGACCCTTACATCCAAGGGCCTAGAGGATGAAAATCCTCCTCCAATCCAACTCGGGTTGGAGCTGAACTAAATCAACAAGCCTTTCACCTGCTTATGAACAATCAAACCAAAAACAAAATACCAATATGCAAAATATAAATATTTTGTTTCTCTTCTTTCTTTATTAAACTTTTTCCAAACCTTTTTTAATTTTCTAAAAACGTTTTTATATCCCTAAAATCACCAATTACTTCAAATCCTTAACACCAAAAACCTTGGACAGATTTCTCAAAAATCTTCCAAATTTTCAAAAACCTTGAAACAATTTTTAAAACACAAATCACTTAACCAAATTAAAAGATGGAACTCAGTCTCAATCTCCTCACAACACACAATCTTTTAAAAACAATAAAAAAGGAATTACACTTGAATTATTCAAAAACCAAACTTTTTATTTCTTTAAAAAGGAATTACAAGTGAGAGAATTGAAACTGGAACAAGGGCTTCACACAGGTTGTGAGCTCCTTTTATAGAGAGCTAAGACTATTCTAGAACCAATAAAACAAACCCTAATTCATAGAAAAATCCCTATTCTACCCTTGGACGTTTTTGGTGCATTTGAGCTGTCCATTTGATCTTGAACGTTTATTTTGCTTTGGGAGGAAGCAAATAATCTTGGCCATTCAATTGGGACACGTCATGATGCTTGGGGGCTAAGGAATGATGTGATTGGTGGATTGGGGAATTGGGGGTTTGGTGCACATGTGTGGGATGCAGGTTTTTAGGAGTGGGAAAGGTTTGTGAGTGTGTGAATTACTTGTGTGCAAGTTTAATTAGGATTTACCCAAGGGAAAAGGTGGGTAATTTCTGGGCTGTTAAAAAAAGATGTACAGTACCCCATTTGATCCGAAAATGGGGGAAAAAAAGTGTTAGGCGCCCTTTTCTTTTAAATGTTTCACAGTTGTCACTTTTGGTCCTTGGTTTTTGGTTTTTTTGGCTTTTAAAGATTTCCAGCCCTAAAATCTTCTTTCCTTTGTTAATAAGTTTCACCATATGACACTTTTGGCACAAAACTTTGTAAAGAGCTTATCAAGGGTTGATTTTGACCTTTTGTGATAATTCAAGGGCTGAACTTGGACAATAATAATCTTCAAAGGTCTTCAATGTCTCTTAAACTTCATGAGGGACCATAATTGGCATTTTGAAATTGTTGAGGGACTAATCTTGCCATTTCTTCAAAGTTGAAGGACCTTTTTGCAATTTTGACAAACTTAAGGGACCAAACTTGTAATTATTAATATACAAGGGTTTTAAGTGTCATTTCTTCATTCATTGAGGATCAATCTTGTTTGTCTTCAAGTCTTCAAGGGTATTTGATGAAAATTCCATGATTAGGGCCCGGTTCTTTGTACGGCTTCGTTTCTCGTGTTCGTTTTTCCTTGTATCTTGTGATCTTTTGTCTTTTTCACGATATCCATACCTAAAACACACAAGTAAACAAACACAAGCATATATATGGTATTTTATGACATTTTAATGCATTTAAAGCCCGAAAAGAACGATGAGATCATGTATAAATGCCATCTCATCAACCGTCGAAAACCACTTATCGGAATCCAATCGGAATAACCTCCATCGGAATGATGTCGGAATCCTCATCGGAATGTAGGCTTACCTTCCCTATCGGAATGATTGTCCGTCGGAATGTGATCGGAATACTTGTAAACCAAAGCTGTCGGAATAACCAAAACACC
The DNA here is from genome assembly GCA_025667525.1 of Glebionis coronaria. Lineage (NCBI taxonomy): Eukaryota > Viridiplantae > Streptophyta > Magnoliopsida > Asterales > Asteraceae > Glebionis > Glebionis coronaria. The sequence goes on along the minus strand of CM046874.1, from coordinate 690,517,658 downwards.
TCTGGCGGAATCCAGATCGGAATCACCAATCGGAATAATGGAAACACAGAAGCTATCGGAATACTAATAGGAATGAAAATCGGAATCCCAATTGGAATCACAAACCCTTTTCCGGTCCACTGATCGGAATGCTGGTCGGAAAGGCAAAACCCCTTTCCGATGGCGTTGGTCAGAATACAGTAAGAAAAACGTAATAAGCAAAATAAAATAAGCTACGAACCAAATAAGCACTCCACTTAAAACGTAATCAAAACACGTAATAGAAAAAGCTAATAAGCTAAAATTTAAAGTCTTTTAAAAACACTAAATGATAAAAATATTTAAAAACGACTTTTTTATAAAAATAATAACTTTTATAAAAACTTAAGTAACTTTAAGAAAAACACAAATAAGCTATAAAATCAATAATCCAAATCAATCAAAAACATAAAAACATAACAATTAATCAAATAAGCATAACAATAAGCACATAAACATAAAGATTAAGCAAAACAAGAAAGGTAGAATGAGAGATTAAAAATAAGAACTTGATTAAAAGAAAATATTCAATAACAAAAATTAAAAGACTTACTTGAAACTAAAGGCAAGAAATTAAAGGTGCAATTAAGTAAATGACAATAAGAAAGTGCAAGTAATTAAAGGTGGAAGAACTATGTGTCAAATAGCCAACACCTCCTAATGACATATTAGGAGGGTATTTATAGGAGGATTAGTATGTCTTGATGCTTTCTTCCTTTTCTCGTCTTTTCGTCTTTATAAATTCTTAGACTTTTTTCGACATTGTCTCGGGATTATTTGAACTCGTCTTATAATTTCTTCATTTATTAGACTTGAGTTCTTTGACTTCATTAAACTTCCGTCTTTCGACTTTTTCTTCGATAAATCTTCAGAATAGGCCTTGGACTTCCGTTCTTTTTGCACTCTTGATCTTTTGACTTCGTCTTTTGTCTTTTTCTTCGATAAAAGCCCGTGAAAGCCCGTGTTTTCTTCCCTTTTCACATTTTGATCCTAAATCACAATAAAAACACAAACCACGTATAATTCCGATATTTACGACATAAAATCCACGTTTTAGCTTGGTTATTATTATAATTAAATGGTAAAAGGATAAGTGTTTTCACACTTATTACAAACTTCATGATGTGTTTGGGAAGACAGGATATAATGATGCTTTTGAGACGTTTGTCTTGGTTTGCCAATTTCCTATCAGCTGGAGTCCACTGCTTGAGAGGTTTGGGAAGAGGATTCTCATCAGTAGAGGTAAGCGCCATGGGAACATAAGGTCCATTATATAGAATTTTTAGAAGAAATGGTTCAAGTCCGTCGAGATACACGAGGAATTGACTCTTCCAGCTTGCAAAATCATCTTCATCAAAGACTGGTACATTGGTGACATGAGATCCGCCTCTTGAGTCAAGAAGTTGGGGTAGATCATCTTCATTTTGAAGTGGAGGAGTGAGTCTTGGTGATGTTGGTTGTGCATTAGTGTTGTTCCTAGAAGACGGTGGTGGTGGTGTATTGCTTGTTTTAGGCATGGTAGATCTTGATTATAAAACTTAGAACGATGTTTATGAGGGTTTAAATATCAAACACCACTCTGATACCAATTGAAAGTCCCTAAACTATGCTTGAAACAATAAACTTAACTAATCAACACACTTAATTACTTTTCAAACTTAATACTTATTATTGTATAATAAAGAATTACAAGTGTTATGGATAACACCGTTTGATGACAATGTGTTGTGCACACTTTGGACAAACTAAAACCTAACTTATGAACACAGTCGCAGCTGTTTGGTTCTATAAGTTCTAAGAGTTAATGTGTGAATTCTATCAAAGTGTTGAGCATTAACGCTAGGCTACATAACCTATTTATAGTGGTACGAGGTTGACTTCAAGTACTGATTGATGGTGACTACACTAGACAGACATTTGTCAGACATATGTTACAAGATGCTCTTCTATTCTTGGTAGTCTGCCACAATGCTTTAGAGAAACAGAGCTGACACATTTTCCCTTTTCTTCATAGTCTCGTACACAGTAAGGTATGTCTATAGTGTACTGAGTGTTAACAGGGTATTGCAACCCCTATTAATCCTCAACCCCTCAGAGTCTCTGATACATCTTGGCTGTTATCCATCACAGCCAATGAGTATGTCTTCAAGTAATCTTCGACTTCCTTGACAACGTCTCTGACATGGACTCCTCTAAGGTTGCTCACAGAGACTTAGATCTCTGTGAGTCTTGCGATACTTGCCTGCCTCCTAGGCACTGAGAAGTTAATATCTAACAGCTTGATTTGTGTTTAAATCTATGATACAGGGAATCTAAAAAACTTAGATTCCCAACATATCAACAAGAGATGTCCAACGTAATAGAAAAGAGTAAAACATAAGTTTTACGACAAACCGAGACTCAATACTTTGGACAAAGTATATGAATTAGAACACATCCAAATTTTAAAGTTTGAATAAAGATTAGGAAGTAGTCTCAAAAGAAAGAGGACTCAATTACATTCTAAATGACGGGTGGCACGACTTCTACGGACTTATGTTGATTTTATATGATTTTTCAAAGTTTGCAAAAATCCGAGTCGGACTGACCGCGGTTCGTTATTGATAACGAACATCGGGGAACAATTAGAGAACTGCGGACAGTGGAAAAAAATGGGGTTTTTTTGACCAAATTCATTTGGTAACTTTTTGAAAGGACTTAGGATTCTAAAAAATCGTTTTAGACACATAGAACTCGTATTTTAGAGTTAATTATGACACAAAAGATTTTTATTCTTCCAAACATGAAAAGATTTATTATCAAGCTATTATAAAAAGTTTATTTAACACCAAAACTTGTAGGAATTGAAATAACAACACACATTTCATAAGTAATCACTCTTCATGAACAATTTGATACAAAGATCGTCTCTATTTTTAAAAAACGTTTCTATTTTTAAAAACCATTTGTTTTGAAATCGAGAGCAAAGATCTATCCAAGCTTTAAAGCAAAATATACTTCAAACATCTTGAATAACCAGGCTCTGATACCAATTGTAGAAACTAGAAGGGGGGGGGGGATAGTTTCTCATTAATTTTCAAAATAATTTCGTTTAACCCACTGTGCGCGGTTCTTTCTCAATAAAGAGTCGCTGGTTCTTTAAGGAACCGCCGACGGTGGGATAACCCATTTGATACATGTTAAACTTAAACAATCCTTCGTATCAAATTCCTTATCAAGTTTGACTAAGTATGAGATGTGTTTGTTATAGATATAAAGACAATAAACAATGGGTAAGTAAACACACAAACACATCAATTCAAGAGTACATCAAGCAATAGTCTAAACACTAAGCATATACTTACTAAGCCTTAGCTTTTCCACAACTAAGATGTTTAGACTAAAGGATTCACACTTGATCATAATCTAAACATGAAGCACACACGTACTAGGACTTAACTTTTCCGCAAATTGGATGATTAGATTATGTGATGCACACAACACACCATAACATATTGTAGAAACTAGAAAGGGGGGGGGGGTTGAATAGTTTCTAGTTCATTTTCAAAACATTTTGTTTATTCCACTGGCCGCGGCTCCTTAAATATCACCGCGGTTCCTTATCAATAAAGAACCGCGGGCTCAATAAAGAACCGCCTACAGTGGATGCCAAATATTGATACGTTGTAAACCTTGATAATCGTTTATATCAAATTCTTGATTAAGATTGACTAGATATGAGATGTGTTTGTAATTGATAATAACTATATGTAAGGAAACACACAAACACATCAAATCAAGTGTACATCAAGCAATAGTCTAAACACTAAGCACACACGTACTAAGCCTTATATTTTCCGCAACTAAGATGTTTAGACTAAAGGATGCACACTTGACCATAATCTAAACACGAAGCACACACGTATTAAGCCTTAGCTTTTCCGCAACTTAGATGTTTAGATTATGAGATGCACACAACACACAACATATAAATACATCTATAATAGTAAAGACGTACATGTAAAGGAAAGTACCGACACCATGATTTATAGTGGTTCGGTCACGAAGCTCCTCTTCACCCTACTCCACTCCTCGAGTACACCTTACTCGAGAGTTACTTCAGTAGTCAACAAAATTCCTTTCAAGGCAGAGAAAACCATACACGTCGCTTACACATTTCCGACACTAAGCTAGATGTCGAGTCCTAATCTTAGGTAGGACCAATCTACACAACGTTTCCCACTTCACCATTTAACGACACAAGGCTAGATGTCGAGTTCTAATCGAAAGGTAGAACCAATCTTCACAACATTGCCTACTTTACCAATTTACGACACAAGGCTAGATGTCGAGTTCTAATCGAAAGGTAGAACCAATCTTCACGACTCTTCAGTTTGAAGCTAAGTGAGAACTTGACTAAACACAACTACATCACTTTATAGTTTAGTGAGAACTCACAAGACACAACCACATCACTTTATAGTTTAGTGAGAACTCACAACTCTTACCTATTACAACTCAATAAAACACATATCCAAGTGTACACATGTAACTTGGATCTACACAACATAAATCCAAGTATACACATATACAATGGATTTACACAAGACTTAAACCAAGTATTCACACATACAATGGATTAACACAACTGATCCAAGTATTTACAAATACATTGGATCTACACAATATTGATCCAAGTATACCCATATACATTGGATCTATACAAGATTAATCCAAGTATACACATATACATTGGATCTACACAAGACAAAAATAAAAATGATGAACATGATGATCTTCATCAAGACTTCATCTTTAATCACATCACAAATGTGTGAGTGATCTTCTCTTTGCACTTAAGAGGATGAGGAGATTGAAGGAGAGAATCAAATCTTAAACAAGATTAATCTAAACTAACTAATCAAGGGTTTAAAGTTGTTTTTGAAGAAACTGTGCAAAAAAAAGGGTTGAAAGAAAATCTGGAAATGATCCACTATTTATAGCGCAACATTGCAACGGTCAAAAACACCCGCGGTTCCTTATCTCTACCCGTGGTTCCTTATCAATAAGGAACCGCGGGTTCCTTTAAGGAACCTCCGCATTGGAGTCCGTGTAAATTTGTCCTTTAGTGGGGATATGCCATCTGGGGTAGTTTATACCCTTAAAGGATATTCCTTTGGCATATGGAATATGCCAAATTCAAATTAAAGAATTTTTTGGAATATACCTTAGGGAATACTCTTTGGAATATTCTAAATTCAAATTTCCATTTTTCTTTTTAATAAAACATTTTCTTAGAAATAAAGATAATTAAAAATTACTTTGTCACTTTGTATAAAAGTGAGTTTTAAGAAAATATTAATCCTTGATCACTTAGTTAGGTTAATGACAAGTTTATTCATACCTTGAGTGATTCATGCCGAATGCGATCTTGGAGGTGTCGATTGAAGTATACAAATGTATTCTTGAGTGATTACGAGTACCTTACCATTTTATATAATGTATTGTGAATTATACGTTTGTCATCAAAAAACATGAAGAGATTATATCGGCTAAACATCGTAATGTTTGCACTAACAATCTCCCCCTTTTTGATGACGACAAACAAGTAAACCGCAACGCATATTAAAATGTATAAGTTACTCGTTTACACTTACTTCTCCCCCTTTTGTAGAATCAAAAAGGTAGTCTTCATTTGTAGAAGGAGAGGATCAACTTCGAGAGAACATGCATTCAAAAAAGCTAATCATTCATTGTGGTTGACGGTTGAGAAGCGAAAATACAAACCGTAGACCCATCATCCAAAGATATCGAGCTTGCGTCATCCTAGTGAAGTCTTCAATCACCATAGGTTAACCAACTCTATGCATAATAATATGCTTATCTTCGAGATTCCAAAATTCATTACTTGCAAGATGTTCGATGAATGCAATTTAAGTGAGTCAACGATCGCAAATGTAATGAGTTGAACTCTTAAAAATGCTCCCCCTTGATATGAGCTCCCCCTTGCTTGAGGCACCAACAAAGCAAGAAAAGTGACAAGCTACAAAGAAGGGTTAGATGTCCTACACAACAAAGTTAGTGAACAAGAGCATATATATATAGCGATGTCAAAAAAAGAGAAAATATTGTCGAGAGGACATACTCTACTTTAATATCATGGCAAAAATACCAAACTAAAGAGAGTATGACAATGATAAAAAATACCCATATAGTCGAAAAGAGAGGAAGAGTGACTATGATGGAAAAAGAAAACGAGGATGATAAACAAGTCGTTTGCACAAACAATGACAAGCATTTGAGAAATAAGTGTGCACGCGATGCTATCAATAAAAAAAAAACAAAGGAGAGGATCTTGACAACTTAGAATTGATGGAATCACCCATACTAATTGTAAATTTTAACCGCAATCAACTCTCAACAAAGAAGAACAAAAATATCTCAACCTAGTGACATTTTTGACCAAAAAAGAAAACCAAAAGCGGATAAATCGACGCTTTAAAAAAATATTTTGGATGTAAGACATTATAGGCAAGGATGCTTATGAATGTCGACACCAAATGGTGTTTAGCATACGATAAACTAAATGCTCAAAGTTTCGTAGCTCTTCTCAATCATTATGAATGTTCAAAGAACAATTACATGATGAGGAAAGGGTGAGGCTCGACTCAACTTAGTTTAGAAAGAATAGAAGAAAGTGACCCGACTTAGAAGAGCATGATTAAAATGAATTGAGAGAGACTCAATAAAGAAGTTAAGGATAACTTCACGAAACGAGAGAAGAAACTTAAAAGAGAAGAAAAGAGGGAATCTTCAAGAAAACTCGTCAAAAGAGAAAAAGACCAAAACGAACAAGGGACTCAATGGTCTTAGTTCGTTAAATAGGTCCGTGGTTCATTATCAATAATGAGACCCAAGGTTATTTGAGGAACCGTGGACATTGGGTGTCCAAAACCGAATATCGACTCAAAGGAAAATCACTTGGTCAAACAATTTAACATAAGATGCTAAATGGATTGAAAGTCAATGCTTCGGATATGACTTTTAACAATTGCAATTGCAAGTTAAAATTACTTGAATATTTCAAAAGAAATATTTAAGTTGTCAATCTTACTAGGAGAGGAATTAGATATAAATCTAACCTTCCTTGACAACCGAGTGAGAAAATAAATAAGAAAAGAAAGATCACGAGAAAAACGAGATCCAAGACTCAAAGAAAAATCATGTTGAAAAACATCAAAGGAAATACAAGAGAATAAAGATCATACAAAGATGTATAAAAAACAAGCCTAAAACTTAAGCATAATTTTAATCTTAGTTACACTATAATCCTAAGATTTGCTTAGATTGAGTGTCTTATTAATAAGCAATACACATGCTTAATTAGAAGACAAGGTGGTGGCGGAATTTTGTGGAGAAAGAGAGTGTGGGTAAGAGATGTTTTCACAATGCCTTGTGACGTTTAGGTGGTGGTGAAAGGTTTAGGGGGAGTTATGTTCTCTAAAGGTAAAATGGGTGATGTGGTGAATCTAGTGGGGTAAAAGGTGAAGTCACCAAGGGTTCAACAAAGTCATTCTCAATGGGAACACTTTGGATAGGTTAAGGTTGGGTAGTCACATCAAAGAGAGTACTAGGAGTGAAGGGTGAGGTTAGCTCATTCATTCTAGATTGGAATGAAGAGGAGGTAGAACCATGTGAATGGTTGGTACCATGGGTTGAGGTAGTCTTGCATGGAGCAAGAGGTGGTGAGGGTGATGAAGAGATGAGAGTGGGTACAATCTCATTCTTAGGTTCATGAAAGGGTGAAGAGTTAAGTTTGGGTAACTTAATCTAAATTTTGAGGTGCCTCTTTGAAGAGGAATTGGAGGTTCTTGTAGAAACCATGGTAGTAATGGGTGGTTTAAGGGGTAAGGATTAATGGTTTGAGATGTGAAGAACATGGCTAACAAGGAGGGTTTAAAAGGGTGAGGGGATGACCCAAACTAGTAAAGGGTTAAAAAGGGAAAGCCCAAGATATTTTGGGAGTGATCAAAGGTTTGAAACAAAGATTCCAAAGGGTGTTGCAACAATTGGGAAGTTTCAGAAAACCCGAATTTGAGAGCTTCTGCCCGCGGTTCTTTATCTCCACCGGCGGTTCCATATTGATATGGAGCCGCGGTCTATTTAAAGAACCGCCTACAGAGGCTTGGTTTAGGTGGTGAATGGAGGATTTTCCAATTCAGCAAATCCTAATGTTCTAGTCTAACTTATCATAAAGTCATGCTTAAGAGCAATAAAAACTAGAACACACACAAAGGAAAAACTCATGGGTTCAATTAGCACGTAGGAAGAAAGTTAAGAAAAACCTAATGGCTACAAAAGAAAAAGACTCCTAATGACATACAAAGTTCATCAAAGTAAACTATCATTAGTCATATATAGAAAGAGCCATTTAGCCAATTTAGAGAATGAGTATGAGACTATCACTAGAGGTGCTCAATTAAGGCTAAACACGACCATTTTTACGAGTTATACACCAACTCAACTTCCCACATAGAAGTAATTCAACCGTTAGGTCAAATTAAGATCCTAGTGCATAAATTCTCTAGTAGTCATTCTCAAGTTAGACAAAATGTAATTCCAACAGTTTCCTAATAAAGTTTAGCAAGGATGAAACTTGCATGGCGACACAATGCATGACCTAATGAGGGTTAAGAATGCACCATTTCATATCTTGTCAAACAAGTCTAGTTAAGGTTATTTACCTTAATAGAAATTGAGGCCAATAACTTTGAAGTGTATACAAAGTTTACACAAACCAAAGGAACACTCTTGATTGGTCTTTCGGAAATGACACATTTATAAATTGCATAGCAATGCAAATTACTTGAGTATTTCGGATGAAACATCCAAGTTATCAAACCGACTCTATTGTGCATTATAAGTAATTATTAAACAAAATGTGTCTAACAATTTGAACAAGTAGATTCAATATAACACCATCAACACAAGTGTGAGTTATGATCCGATGTATATTATTAATAAACCACATTCATGTCTACACTAAAAAACATGTCAATTAGATTCGATAATGATACCAATCATAGTTTGAATAATGCATTGATATTTAATCGAAATCTTTCTTGATTCCCACAAACACTCTTTTTAAGAGAAAATAGCTAAGATTTTCAAAGGGTGTTTCATGTTTTATAGTAAGACATTTATCTACTTGAACTAATAACACAATAATCGAGTAAGACGACCCAAATCAATAGATTTGACAAGCTCCCAAAGCTTTCAAACCTAAAAGTGTTAAAGAACATTCCGAGGTGTACAAGATGTTTATGTAACATTTGTAAACCAAGAGATGTTAATCCTATATGCATGCACAAATAATGTTGCAACTAAAATGCAAGAAATCTAGCATACATCCTAATTAGGAAAAACTAGATACTAACAAATACTAAGCAAGGCACAAGAGACTAGACATATAAGCAATACTACTACAAATATCAAGGAACACTTAATAATGTCTACATATAATAATAACACACAAGGAAACACACACAAACAATTAGCTTAACACATAAAAGCATTCGTCCATATTTTGAGTGTTAGATACAACAAAGTATTCATAGCTTGATTTTATTTGAAAATAGTCTTTGACCCATTTAAAGTTTAATTAAGTTTAACACTTTGTAAACATATCAATTTTCAAAGATATATCACCAAGAGATGTCCAACTTAATAGAAAAGAGTAAAACACAAGTTTTACGACAAACCGACGCTCAATACTTTGGACAAAGTATGGAACTTAGAAACCATCCAAACTTTATAGTTTTAATAAAGGTTTGGAAGCATTTTTAATCGAAATAAAATTCAATTACGTTCGAAATGACGGGTGTCACGACTTCTACGGACTTACGGTTGATTTTATATGATTTTTCAAAGTTTTCAAAAATCTGTGTCGGACTGACCGCGGTTCCTTATTGATACGGAACCGTGGGGAATAGATAAAGAACCGCGTCCAGAGGACAAAAATTAGGTTTTTGGCCAAAATCATTTGGTAACTTTTTGGAAGGACTTAGGACTCTAAAAAATCATTTTAGACACATAGAACTCGTATTTTAGAGTTAATTATGACACAAAAGATTTTTATACTTCCAAACATGAAAAGATTTAATTCAAGCTATTATACAAAGTTTATTTAACACCAAAACTTGTACGAATGAAACAACAAAACACATTTCATAAGTAATCACTCTTCATGAACAATTTGATACAAAGATCGTCTCTATTTTTAAAAACCGTTTTCATTTTAAAAACCATTTGTTTTGAAAAAGAGAGCAAAGATCGATCCAAGGTTTAAAGTACAATATACTTTAAAGATCTTGAATAACCTCGCTCTGATACCAGTTGTAGAAACTATAAAGGGGGGGTTGAATAGTTTCTAGTTCATTTTCAAAACATTTCGTTTATTCCACTGGCCGCGGTTCCTTAAATATCACCGCGGTTCCTTATCAATAAAGAACCGCAGGCTTAATAAAGAACCGCCTACAGTGGATGCCAAATATTGATACGTTTTAAACCTTGACAATCGTTTATATCAAATTATCGATTAAGCTTGACTAGATATGAGATGTATTTGTAATAGATAAATACTATAAGTAAGGAAACACACAAACACATCAAATCAAGTGTACATCAAGCAATAGTCTAAACACTAAGCACACACGTATTAAGCCTTAGCTTTTCCGCAACTAAGATGTTTAGACTAAAGGATACACACTTGACCATAATCTAAACACGAAGCACACACGTACTAAGCCTTAGCTTTTCCGCAACTTAGATGTTTAGATTATGAGATGCACACAACACACAACATATAAATACATCTATAATAGTAAAGACATAAATGTAAAGGAAAGTACCGACAAGATGATTTATAGTGGTTCGGTCACGAAGCTCCTCTTCGCCCTACTCCACTCCTCGAGTACACCTTACTCGAGAGTTACTTCACTAGTCAACAAAACTCCTTTCAAGGCGGAGAAAACCATACACGTCTCTTACACATTTCCGACACTAAGCTAGATGTCAAGTCCTAATCTTAGGTAGGACCAATCTACACATCGTTTCCCACTTCACCATTTAACAACACAAGGCTAGATGTCGAGTTCTAATCGAAAGGTAGAACCAATCTTCACAACGTTGCCTACTTCACCATTTTACGACACAAGGCTAGATGTCGCGTTCTAATCGAAAGGTAGAACCAATCTTCACGACTCTTCACTTTGAAGCTAAGTGAGAACTTCACTAGACACAACTACATCACTTTATAGTTTAGTGAGAACTCACAAGACACAACCACATCACTTTATAGTTTAGTGAGAACTCACAACTCTTACCTATTACAACTCAATAAAACACATATCCAAGTGTACACATGTAACTTGGATCTACACAACATAAATCCAAGTATACACATATACAATGGATTTACACAAGACTTAATCCAAGTATTCACAAATACAATGGATTAACACAACTAATCCAAGTATTCACAAATACATTGGATCTACACAATATTGATCCAAGTATACCCATATACATTGGATCTATACAAGATTTATCCAAGTATACACATATACATTGGATCTACACAAGACACAAATAAAAATGATGAACATGATGATCTTCATCAAGATTTCATCTTTAGTCACATCACAAATGTGTGAGTGATCTTCTCTTTGCACTTAAGAGGATGAGGAGATTGAAGGAGAGAATCACATCTTAAACAAGATTAATCTAAACTAACTAATCAAGGGTTTAAAGATGTTTTTGAAGAAACTGTGCAAAAAAAAGGGTTGAAAGAAAATCTGGAAATGATCCACTATTTATAGGGCAACATTGCAACGGTCAAAAACACCCGCGGTTCCTTATATCTACCCGCGGTTCCTTATCAATAAGGAACCGCGGGTTCCTTTAAGGAACCTCCGCGTTGGAGTCCGTGCAATTTTGTCCTTTAGTGGGTATATGCCATCTGGGGTAGTTTATACCCTTAAAGGATATTCCTTTGGCATATGGAATATGCCAAATTCAAATTAAATAATATTCTTTGGAATATACCTTAGGGAATATTCTTTGGAATATTCCAAATTCAAATTTTCATTTTTCTTTTTAATAAAATATTTTCTTTGAAATAAAGTTAATTAAAAATTACTTTGTCACTTTGTATAAAAGTGAGTTTTAAGAAAATATTAATCCTTGATCACTTAGTTAGGTTAATGACAAGTTTATTCATACCTTGAGTGATTCATGCCGAATACGATCTTGGAGGTGTCGAGAGAAGTATACAAATGTATTCTTGAGTGATTACGAGTAGCTTACCATTTTATATAATGTATTGTGAATTATACGATTGTCATTAACAAAACACGAAGAGATTATATCGGCTAAACATCGTAATGTTTGCACTAACACATATAAATGCATCTAAAAAGGTAAAGACATAAATGTAAATGAAAGATTTGAAACGATGATTTATATTGGTTCGACCACGAAGCACCTCTTCACCCTACTACACTCATCGAGTACCCAACTTGAGAGTTACTTCACTAGTCAACAAAATCTCCTTTCAAGGTGGAGAAAACCATACACGTTGCTTACATCATTTTCGACACTAAGCTAGATGTCGAGTCTTAATCTTAGGTAGGACCAATCTACACACGTCGCCTACTTCACCTTTTTCCGACACAAGGCTAGATTTCGAGTCCTAATCTTAGGTAGGACCAATCTACACCAATCTTCATCAATCTACACACTAGTTATGTCTTATGGCCCAACATAACAAACCTTGTATATTATGGCCTAAACACATAAACCATATAGATCTAAGTCCACAACACTTAGATCTATGAATCTTAACACTATATCCAAGTAATACAAAACTTGGATCTACACTCCTAATTCCTAATCTAAGGATACCCATCACTTGGATCTTCTACCCTTACAAACATATCCAAGTGAACCAATCACTTGGATCTACTACATATACATAAAGTCCAAGCATTCATACAACTTGGATCTTCATGATTTATATTGTAGTGAAACTAAAAACATAACTTAGATCTATAGAATGAGAGATCTTCATCATGTAGTGAACCCAACACTTCATAGTGATGAAAGTGTTCTTCTCTTTGCACTTGAGAGGATGAGAGGATTGAGGATAAAATCATATCTTAAACAAGATTAATCAAAACTAACTAATCAAGGGTTTAAAGATGTTTTTAACACTCTGTTCTCAAGCTTATTTTTAAAAGAATGGAAGAGGAAGGGATGGGAAGGGATGGGATAGGATCATATGAGGAAGAAAGACAAGTATAGTAATTCATGTTTTTTAGTTTTTATGTTTAGTTGGGAGGAAAGAAAATGATACTTGACATAATTACTAATTTACTCCCAAATTATCCCATATTTTTGTTATCTCGTGGACCCATAAAAACAATGAGCTAAAAGAATAGGTTCGTAAATGCATCTACCACAATATAGTATTTTAAAGCTTCATTATCTGCAAGTATTACGTACTATAAATACCGCAACCTTAACTCATATGGAGTATATATTATCCAAAAAAGATACAATAAAAATTATATTAAACAAGTTAATAATGATTACTGTACCAATGTACCATGAAGTAAAACTTATTGTGCCATGAGCTGAATGAATCCTATAAACACCAACACAAGATCAAATATCTTAGAATACTACGTCCAACACTTGATTCCGACAGTACATGGAAAGTGTGAGCTTGTCATATTAAACTACTCCCTCCGTTCCATATTAATAGTCCACCGACAAAAAACACGCAGTTTAATAAAAACATCACTTTTTCAGCTTTTTCTCTCTTACTTTTTACACAATGACAATTTTGTCCTTAACCAATTAATTTACAACTTCTTTATTGTTTGTAATAATACCCTAAAGCAAGGGTAATATGGTAAACTTATCTATATTTCTTATCTATTTTTAGATTGGACTATTAATATGGGACATCCCAATACATTGACCTTATTATTATGGGACGGAGGGAGTATTAGGCTAAAGGAATCATCAAGTTGCTCAAACACATAGCAGAAAGCGCATGGAGGTAACACTCTCTGATGTGTAGCTTTTTGAGACTTGAAACACCTTTTTAACATACATATGGTACCCTTTTGAATATGGTTTCCAATATTTTTGGGACCTACTGCATCTTTAACTTACATAACTTTATGAGACTTGAAAAAAATATATAACATATAAATTAACAAACGTGTTTGGGTACAATACTTACAATCGATAGCATATGACTTTTTGATAATGTGGAAAAACTGCTGGTCATTATGTTGTGCTGTGATTATTAGGACTATGTTAGTAATGATGAGCGTATGTTAAAAAATTGAGGGTATAGATGTAATTTAACAAATGCCTATGTTGCTAATCAGTTGCTTCCCTTCCAGATCATCCCAAAAATGGACTGATCAAGAATACACACAAAAGCCCATACCTTCCCTTCCTTTCCCCTTCCCGTCCTCTCCATTCCCTTTTTAAAAAAAACTTAAGAACACAAAAAAAATTTGATTTCCCTTCCCTTCCCATTCCATTCCTTAAAAAAAACTCGAGAACAGAGCGTAAAGAAACTGTGCAAAAAGGGTGGAAAGAAAAGCTTGAAATGATCCACTATTTATAGGGCAAGAGTGCAACGACCATAAATACCCGCGGTTCCTTAATTGTACCGGCGGTCCCTTATCAATAAAGAACCACAGGTCCATTTAAGGAACCTGAAGCTTGGAGTCCGTCCATTTTTGTCCTTTAATGGGGAAATATCATCTGGTGAAGTTTATACCTCAAGGGTATATTCTTAGACCATTTGGAATATTCCAAATTCAAATTTCGATTTTCTTTTTAATAAAACATTTTCTTAAAAATAAAGTTATTTAAAAAATACTTTGTCACTTTTGTATAAAAGTGAGTTTTAAGAAAATATTAATCCTTGATCACTTAGTTAGGTTAACAACTTGTTTATTCATACCTTGAGTGATTATTGAATGTGATCTTGGAGGTGTCGAGAGAAGTATACAAATGTATTCTTTAGTGATTACGAGTACCTTAACATTTTACATAATGTATTGCGATTTATACGTTTGTCATCAACAAAAAAACGAAGAGAGTATATCGACTAGACATCATAATGTTTGTAATAACACAATGTACAGACCGATATACGTGTTGAGCTTTGGATCTTCGCATACTTCCTTCAATTCATTAAGGATTGGAGTTCTTCCTGTTATTTACTTGAGATAAATTGATTAGTTGAAAACGTTTGTGAAAGAGTTAAGGTTAGAGATAATTGAAATACCGAATGTCGATGAACAACCGATCGTAAGAATTATGCGATTTAATTCCTTGATAAGTTTTAGTATCTCAAAGGTCGTGCAAATTACGTCATGTCAGAATGTTGACCGTCCATTTTTTGCGAGAAAACGGTTTCAGGGACGCATTTTGCATAAACGAAAGGTGGTATAAAGCGTGTCGGGTGGGAAAAAGCTTTCGCGGACGTGTTTTGCATTAACGAAAGCTAGGAGACGTGTTGACGAGAGAAGGGAGATCGGAAATGACGAAAATACCCTCACGTGCATGACACATGAGGGAGTTAACGGGTGAAAACGACCCAAACTTTAAAAAAGTTATTTCGAGGGTTATTTTACATGAAAATGAAAAGTATAGTGGTAAAATTGCCTGAAGTTTCCATTCGGTAGCAAAATTGCCTTTTTTGCAAAGTCGAGGGACGAAATTTGCACTTTACCCTATGCATTAGCATGTTGTACATTAATTTTAGGGACATTTACATATATATCATACTGAAAGTTTAATATTACATAAATGTCCTCACTTTTGTAATTAAGTCAATATCCTTTCTAAATTTGTGTAATTACATTAATATCCTTAGCAAACATTTGTAATTATAAAAATATCTTTCTCAAACATTAAAATTCACATGGTCTATTATTACTATTATTACTTGAAACCAAAAAATGTATATGAACAAATGGGTATATCAATAATATGAATTTTTGCATATCTGTATTAAATTTTTATAATTATATTATCATATTTTTGCATCGTTCGATGTAAAAAAATAGTATGAATAATATTATTATGATAAAAATAAAAGATATAAAAGTGGCAAAAAATAGTTTCAAAATTTATAATTAATATAAATGTGATTTAATTAATTTTTGAATATATTGATGAGTATTAATAAGTTTAAGAAATATCTATGTAATTACAAAAGTTTGAGAAAGACATTAATGTAATTATAAAAATAAGAAGGATATTCATATAACTCCAAATGATATTTTATGTAATACTGAATTTCAAGAAAGATATACAATCTCCCTTTACTTTAAAAACCCACCTCTTGAATTTCACTAATTAAAACTAACTTTATGTACAACCTTTTAATGCACGACCGAACATAAACAATAACGACAAAATAGTAACCGAGTTTGAGTTTGAGAAGTGTTCCATTCAAGTCACTCTAACATTATAATTACGTACATAAGAATGAAACAGTTTTGAAACTTTGATGGTTTATACGGTAGATTTAAAGTTTAAGGTAGCAAATTGAAACAAAACTGGAAAAATTGAAAAAAAAGACATCGTTACATTTATGCCCTTTTAAACATGCTAATATTATTACGAAAAATGATTAGTAGGCCTAACTAATGATAGACCTACAAATGTGATTGGTGGAGATAAAAAATTGATTGGTGATTAATGATGAGAGGTAATTAGTATTTTACACTTGTCAAATAACGAATGGAGTAAGCCTATTTGTAGGTCCATATACTAGGTCTATTTGTCACAACTCTATTATTACATGTGTCGAGTATTGAGTAATAATGAAGGTTATATCCGTCATAGTTTCGAATAGTTTTTGAAGAAAATTTTTGAGAGGATTTCTGATGTATGGTATTTATATTTGGCCTGAACTCATATTCAGTTTGAGAAATTAATCAGTTTACCATCTTTATGGTTGATTAAGTTCTCATGCATCTTTTGCAACACTTTTAGCTAGTGAATAATCTACATGATGATTTTGTGATCATGTAGAAAACGTTAGAGCTAAAGAAATGTAACCAAACAGCGTGTTTGTGTTCTTTCGAACTGTTTGGTAGTGTCCACAAGAACCCATGTTTCGTACATGATGACATAGCGAAATATAACCGAAACTGATCATTTTGTTTTAGGCCTAAAGTTTATGTCACGAGATACTGATATAACGACAACGACAACCACATATGTGAAATTCTTTTATTTCAATGTGTGACAACATTTAAGATATTGGACATTCGAGGAACCCTTCAGCAACTTCTCCTTATTTGAGGTATTTGGTGAACCAGTTCAACATGTCCGAGTGTGCTTCCATTGCTTGTTTGACACAATGTTCATCATCATCCGTGTATCTTACTGTCCACCCATGAGTTACGCCCGGGTATATCTTCACAAAGTTCTCAACCTATACATAGAAAGGGGATTAGCTGATACTAGTTCTTTCAATGTCAAAGAAAAGAAAAAACGGGACATAAAATCTTACTGAATTCGCTGATAATATTTCCCCAAACTTTTTCAATTGCTCGGGCGGGGCAAGATCATCAATTTCAGCACCTAAAAATGTTGTTGGGACTTTTGTTGCTGATAGTATAAGGTGCAAATGTTAGTCGCGAGAATGTGTTTGTTTACCAAATAAGTACCATAAGATATTAAAGAGTTACGTAGTACCATTAATATCATCATCTGATATTGGACCAGGGTGTAGTATAACGGCAGCCTCGATCTCACCATAAGGTGACAGTTTAGAAACCGTCATTCCTACATAATCACGATGGCAGAAAACTAAACGAATATGTAAAATTACTTATTAGGAAAGGCACACGAGTGCAGAAACGTTATTTTACCTCCCCAGCAGAAACCAGCAGCTCCTACGGAAGATGCTCCTTTGCTTTTTAAATCAGCTACTACCTTTCCTGCATCTTCAGCCCCTTTGGCCTGAAATTAAAAAAAACAGAAGTCAAAAAGTGAAACTATCAACAAAATGTGTTGCAGGCGGCAATCTTTGTTCATTTACTGTAAGTGGGTCGATTTGGGTTGCTTTAATATCAACTGGGTCAAATACAATTTTTAGCTAAAAGCCTAAAACGGAGACGTGTCAAATGGGTCTTAGGGGTCGAACGTGGTTCAAATTCAATTTGGGACTCACGGGTTGATGATTGGGAAACCATGAAGCTACCGGTTTTTCAGGTACATATGGATCTCCATAGAAAAAGTCAGGCACCACCACGTAAAATCCAGCTGCTGCAACTTTATCAGCAAGTTGTCTTCAAATTTACATAATTAAATTAGTTACGGACGGCAAGCATACACAGATAAACAACGGTATCTCCTCCAATAATCAATAACTATTTCTTATTCAAATTTTGTCATTTTACAGTTTAAACACTTAACGGAAACAGCATTCACTTAAATAGATAGTAATCGGGTTATCATGATAATAGTCCTCATGTTCTAAGATAACCGTTGTTCTGTCTAGTAGTGGCAATGAGAACTATAGTAGAATGATGTGCATATATACAAACGATGTCGATGGCTATACCTTAATTTTGGAGCTTCATAACCTGCCACACAAAAAAAAAATTACAGAAGATAGAGCAAACCAATGTGAAAAACATTTTTTATGAGACCAAACACTTTGTAATTCTAAGCACAGAAGATAGAGCAAAACAAGAGATATTGTGTGTTTTCGTTTTAGTGAAATGAGACACCAAACATCAGTTAAGACAGGTGACAATTATGGCAGTTATGCCAGCTAAAAGACGCTTGGATCCCAACATTCATGATTGTTGGCGAACATGTGTGTCGGTTGGTTTTGGTGGGAAAACGATTAACTCATTTAGAGCACCAAGTATACCGTTTGAGGTGCTGACCCTTGACCCTGAAAGGCGTGCAGCCCCGTTGACCCTGCGTCTTTGTCATGGACGAAAACATATTATAAGTCAAACGAGTGTGTACTCCACTACTACTGCACCCTCCGTTACTCCTATCCGAGCTTAATAGAAAATCATATTGGTCTCCACTAAATCACAATCACACAAAATAGCAAAAAATAGCTGATGACACATTGACACCAAAATCACTAGGGTTTTTAGCATTAATGCTAAAATAAACTAAAAAATACCACAAATACAGTTTTAAGGGATAGACAGTGTGTATAAGCTATACACACTTCTCCAAACTGTTGGAATACTGAAAGAGATGAGAAAAATACCAAAAATATCAGCAATGAGAACAACAGCAAGCTTAGAATCAAGTGAACCAGTAGTATACGATTTCAAACCTCCAATATCTTCGATACGACCTTTTTCTCCGGTGCTCGATCCAAGTTTAGGAGGATTTTCACAGCACTGAGGACCTGACATGATGATATTATTAGAAAGTTTAAGTTACCTAACATGTACCACAGAATATAGCTGGCGAATACTTATTTGTAGAATGAGACAACAATAAGCAAAAGTGACGAATGAGCTAACGCTATACTGAAAATGGATGTATTATTTACACATGCCCCATTTATTATGGCATTTATTTGGTCTATTTAATTATCAACGTGCGTAACAGCGAAATTGCCTAACGACATATAACTAATGATATAATTCGGTGATCGGACTCAAAAATTTCCTAATGATATATTAATTAACCCGTTGGTCGAATCGGTAACTCGCTGACTCGTCCGGGTTGAACCGGTAGGCGAGCCCGTGCCCGTTGACTCGAACGGGTTGACTCGGTTATCGAACCTGTGTCCCGGTGGTCGAACCCGTGACCCGGTGACTCGACAAGATTGACCCGGTTGTCAAAACCAGTGACCCGGTGGCTCGACAGGATTGATCCGGTTGTCGAACCCGTGACCCGGTGACTCGATCGGGTTAACCCGATGGTCGAACACGTCGAACCCGTGACTCGAAAAGATTGACCCGGTGGTCGAACCCGTTACCCGGTGACTCAATCGGGTTGGTCCGATGGTCGAATCCGTGACCCAATGACTCGACCGGGTTGACCCGTTGGTCGAACTCGTGACCAAGTTACCCGACCGAATTAATCCGGTGGTCGAACCCGTGATCCGTTAGCTTATGCAATTATTTATGGTTTAATTTTTCAACATTTCCTATTATATCCAACTTCTATGCATTTAATTTTTCAACAATTCCTAAAATTAGTGATTTTTCAACAATTTCATAATTAGCTCATTTTCAACATTCAAAGTTTTATGCTTTTTCCTTTACTAGGCGATTACCCGCGCATAGCGGCGGAATTGCCTGGTGGCAAAATAATTAACGAACGTCATATCGCGGTAAGATCAAATTGTAAGGAAAAATGTCAAAACATGTGATAAATCAATTTTAGATAAAATCTCAAATAAACATATATCAAACAAGATATAAGTAAAATTGTTTAATGTACGAAGCAAGTAAAATGGCTAGGCACTTGAATATTCAAAACTACATTTTAATGTTCTAATATCTCACGCACCATTGTAAAAATTTATAACTACGAAAATCACACATCCGACAAATAACATTTGGTGTCCTACGAAAACCACACATAACCATATTGAGATATCACGTAATGATGTTTAAAACATACGTCCAAAAGATAATAACGATTCAATATCCATGTAAAATTAAATTGTATTCAGTATAACTAAAAGATATTCTTTGTCTTTGAGTAAATGTCACTGCTCTCGAAAGCCTAACATCATTTATGTTTGTTAAAATTTTAGAATACTTCATAATTGTTTAATTGCCTTATAAAATGCATTACATTAATTTCCTAAAAGATACGTAGTAGTAATTATTTGGATAAAAACTTAGTATGTTAGTATCAAACTTAAATGAGATAATACTAATATACATCCAGTCATCTACATTATTTTTATTATTGTTGACACATCTACTTGTAACGTAAAACATGACTCTAAATTATTGGATAATAAATCTTTAATTTTATCTTGTTGCTGATATCATTTTTTTATTCATCGGTTCCTTAAATGTTTTCTACAACAACAATTTAAAAGTCATTTTAGTTTCACTTGTTTATTAAATGATTTATAAACGCTTTACTTGTAATTTAGTCTGTAAATTGTTTCACATATAAGCCATACATGATTAATCTTTTGATCCAATAACATTTTTATGCTAAAAACAAATTGTTATCACGCCACCTCGACCCCTAAAGCAAATTTAAATACATAATCACATAAGTAAAATTAACTACATAATAACATGCCATTAAGCAAGCCGTAATATACTCTAACTTAAGTCCAACCATATGTCATGCTTTCCGTTCAGAAATTGCAAGTTGTGTAACAGTAGTTGCAATGTATACCACAAAAATTTATAAACAACAAGCTGTGAATTTTATTTCAAATAAAAATTAGTCAATCTACAAGACTACAACAAATAGATGAAAGCATATGCTTTCTATCAGATCCAATAATCTTCTTCGGTGCTTCAATATGATCAGCTAGCTCCTTTCTAGTTGACAATGGGTTTCTAGTTGACTCAAGGTTTTAAATTTAAGCTACATAGAACAACACTAATCCCCAACGGATTATGTAAAAAGCAACTTGTATTTGCATTTGAGTTTTCAAGTTGACGCCTTACCTCCAAGTACTTTGGATTGACATGCATACCATGAGGAGGCCGCAGGGATTCTGAAGCTTTTATACGAGAAGATGGATAACTTGACGAAGGAGAAAATCGAGCTCGAGTTTTAATCTTGAAAAGGATAGATGACTGACAAAGTATCAAACGGAAGGCGAATGAAAGGATGCATATTTGGTAAACTTGCCTATATGCCAAACAATATACCTAAAGAAAAATCAGTCAAAAATGAAGATTAGTATAATCATATATATGTAAGTTTGATTCCTTTATACGTGCGACCCCTTTGGCCTATTAAATACCAATTATTTTTATAAAATTATTTACCGAGCCCAGTTTGCGCCAAAATGAAAGTTGAAACTGCCACATCTTTTTTTGTAGCATAACAAACTATAAAATTAGATAAAAAAAACAGTCTGAATGGGGTTTCTAACTACATGGCTAGTTTCAACAAAGGTTCGTGTTGAGGTTAAAACATTTTGGATGGGGTTTCTAACTACTGTTTGGGTGATTTGGTGCTACCGTAATAAGATTCGCTTCGACGAAAAGCCACCTTGGGAAGATACCCTCATGTATTAAAACTTTCTATTTTATTGGATTGTTTATAGGTCCCAAAACCTTTAGGCTTTATGGCTCGATTGGCTAAACGACCGCTATGTCTGCTTCTAAAAATTGTTTCCTTTTCTAGAATCTTGCTAGTTTAATAAAATTGCCATTAAAAAAGAATTAGATCAATTATAAAGTGGAATATAAGTCTTTTTTGGCAAGTCGTCCTCTAGCAGCTTCATTAAGTCCTTGTGGTCTATTTGTTGCTCCTACCACTAATGTTAGAATGTAGATGGTTAAACACTACTTAAACATCAAGTGGTATAAAAAAGCCACCTAATAAGGCCATATTCTAGATTCTATCATAGAGATGAAGAAATACGCTTGCAAAACTATGAGTAATAAGATAGGATTTTTAATCATCTCAGTGAAAATGTGAAAATGTTGTGTTTGTAGTCACACGTCTTTTGGTTCTATTACATTGCCTACATTCCATCTTGACCAAGTCATAATCTAGTTATAAGTGCATATTTTGACATGAAACAGTTAATAGGTCATGATCATAATCTAATTTTCACCAAACAACCAAAACAACTTGTTACAGCATCAAATTGTAATGATCACTACATAATTTAAACTTATTAAACACCCCTTTTATTAGTCTAAGTTACCATAATATTACTCTAACTTTCACCAATCCATTTATTACACCACCAACTAACATGTAAGGTTTTAACATAATCAGGCTTGTAACACACTTTATAGGTCTAATAAACTTTGATCACTCGATAAACACACTGACATAATAAACACATTGACATAAAAATCACCTTGTAACAACAATTAAGAGATAGTACAAATACTTATAATAACCCAACAGGCATGACTCTACATAAGCGGCAACAAACTATTTGGATAAGATTTGCGAGTGCTAAAAGGATAAAAGGGTTTGCATATTGCGAGTTGGGAACTATATGAAGGGGTTTTTGACCCGTCTTGGTTGAAAACACGACTTCGTGATGCAGCGCCAAGATATGGGTCGATTCCACCCATCCTCTTCCGCAAATACGCAAACCACATAAGCAATAAGTATAGCAACAAATGAAACACTTGCGAACCACAATGGAGGGTAAAAAAATTACTGTACTATTTAATCTCTCCCACACCCACAACCAGGTAATGACGTACACTATGGTAACCGACTCCGAAATCCAACAAACAATCGCAAATTATTCTCGCAAACTATTTCGGGAGACTAATAGTTGTGTACTATAATTAGAAAAGTGTTTACTATACAACGTTGACCATTTATTGATAGTTATGGGACAAAAATCATAAAGTAGCGAGGATAAGCCATGAAGTGAATTTTTGTTACAAAGTTACAAAGTTAGCTCTCAAACATTATTTTGCCCAGACATATTTTCTTAGTAAGATACTCAATTCTGATCACATACAAACATATAAGCAATAACATTGTCGTTGGCTTATGGTTTTATTCGCTCATGAAAAGACTAATCTAAAGTTCATTAAATATGTCACAACCACTAAAGTATGAATGAAAGAGTTGTAGAAAATAGCAAACGAGTTTGTTGTATTCTTTACCCGTGTAATGGATGCCATATACCAAGTGAGAATGAATACCTACGGTCCCCTCTCAGCTCATGTAATCATTAGTCCATTTTAATCGTAAACCACAAAAGATGTTAATACTTACCAAAACCGCCGCCATATACCTAATCTTAAATCCGATCAAATTGAGAATTGAATTTGAGATCCTTGATATTCTTTTGGGTTAGCTGTAATGATTCAGTTGGGCATCAAAACTTTAATACTTATGTTTGATCTCTCGGAACTGCAGGCGTGGTAGCCTGAATTGATCTCTTGATGATTCTATTTTGTGGGTGAATCAAGATCTATAAAATATATGAGAATAAAAATCAAAATACAACGCCAACCTGATCAAAAAAAAACCAAATTCATAACCTACCATTATTTAAGCAAATCACAACCAATAATCAAGATCCATTATTTTGTGTGTAAACAATGATATGGCGGATGAATATGAAATGGAGATATGGAGGAAGATATAGCTATTTCTACCACTCTAAACCACCCAAACTAACAAAAGTCACCCAAACCAACAACCAATATTACCAACCATAACTACCTTGAAACCACCTAAACCATCAAGAGATGGTGGCGGATTCGGCAGATGTGGAGGTGATAAGATTATGGTGGCGACTGAATGTATTAGGGTTTAGAGATGGTGGCGGATTCGGCTGAATATATTATGGTGGCGGCTAATTTGTGAAAGTAGTGGCTGCAATGGATTTTGGTTTAGGGTTTTAGTTTAGAGTGGTGGCGACACTCGGTGGTAGAGAGGCTTGGTGGTTGGAGGATAATGAAATAGTTATGTGTTTGTTTTTTTAGGGTGAAAAAAAATGAAAATAAATGGATGGCAACTTACAATGTTCCAGCATTTTTTCATTGTTTTCATAGTAAGTTGTTTAATTTTTCAATTGTTTCCATATATACTCAATTGTTGAAAATTTTCAACTTTTCAACATTTTACATACACCCTTTATAGGGTATATAGATAGATATGTAGTATAGATATAGACTAGACGAGTATTCATGTATAACGATGGTTGCAGATATATTGATACGATTTGGTTAGGTTAATATCATGTACATGTGTTTCTAGGTGATACTAAAATTTTGTGTATTTTTTTTTTCTAAGAACTTGGTTATTTTATATAAAGAAGGGTTATTTTGGATATCTTCTATCCTTTAGATATAAGGGGATCAATTCTCACCTTCCATCCACCAAAGATCAAGGGCCTATATTAATCGTTGCTTTTTAATTAAAAAATACAGGGGCATTTTCGTCATTTTACAGCCCATGCACCCTACCTCCCAAATACATCCCACCCCGTCTCTTTTCTCAGATAATAACACACACGAAATACACACAAAAAACACACACAGAAGCTTATTCAATCCATCATCCTGATCCAAAATACACACTAGTAACACACACACAAATAAAAATCATCAACAAATTGTGTTAAAATTTGAAGAAAAAGATGTTGATAATGCTATTAAAGAACAAATCACCAGGTTATATCATCATCATCTCTATATTTTTTTTAACTTATTTGATGTAAATAAGCTTATTTTGATGTGATTATGTATGTATTAGCTTATTTGATGTGTTATAATTAAGCTTATTTGACGTGTTATACTTAAGCTTAATGTAAATAAGCTTATGAGGATAGTTATATGAAAATAAGCTTATTTGAATTAAAATAGAGTTATGAGAATAAGGTTATAAATAGAGTTTGTTGAAGCTGTAAGATAAGCATTAGGTGAGGTATGTGAATAAGCCTATTAAGAGAGATGTATGAAACTGTAAGCTAAATGAACAGATGTATCAAATATCATACCTCCATACATCATATATGATAAATATATCATATATGATATGTGGAGGTATTATATATGATAATATGATAATGTGCTTGGAAACAAATACAAACAACTCTATGATCTCCTGGTTGGTAATTAAAAGTTAGTTGTGTGAATATTATCGTATTCGATAATTTGGTTGAATATAAGCTTTTGTAATATATCATATTTGATAATCTGATTGAAATTCAGCTTCTGTAAGATATCATATATGATAATCTGGTTGAATCTAAAACCAAATCTTTTTATTTGTGCAGTGAAAGCCGTTTTCCTTGCATTTGGAAGAACTTAATCATCTCAAGGCTAAAGAAGTGAACATAAGACAAGTGACGAAAGAACAAACAACAAAATGTGCATGAGATGACAAAAGACGAGTTTCGAGTTTGCAACCAAAGTGTTGATGCATGGAATCAAGATCTATTGTTTTAGCCATTTGACTTGTTTATATTTTAGTATTTGTGTATGACGTTGTAATGCTTCAACTTCATAATGCTACTAAATCATTGAGTTTTTTTTGTTGAATATGAAAATGGCGAAACATTTGCGGATATAACTTTTATATAATATGCCTATTTTGTTGATGTTTTAATCATTTGAAGCATAGTTCTTTTACCTTTTTATTAATATCATATATGATAATGAAATTCTGCCATATATGATATTGTATTATCATATATGATACTCAAAAAAGAGTTTCACAGATTGAACAAAAGATTTGATGAATTCATGATTACAACAAGGAGTTTGTTCAATAAATAAACACTTGTTCAAAAAAATAAAAAGAGAGTACTTTTTAAGTAGTATCATATATGATAATTCAAACAAAATATAACCTAATGTAAAGTTATATATGATACACATCTGCTATCATATATGATAACCATTTATACATAATTAAAAGATGCAAAAAACATTATTATTGAAACTATTCCTCTTTTCAACAGTAAACTTTTCTTTTAGCACATTATCATATGATGTATTCATGATTAACACATATTCCATCTTGATCCTTAAAACATATCCATGCACGTCCTCTTATTGTAATCAACATCCCTCTATGTTCTGCTCCAATCGGGGAATCACAACATCTTTGTTTGCTCATTGTGTGTTCATCTCTGTCTATCTGTGTTTATACATGAGAGAAAACAATATATTTGCTTATGGTACTGAGCTATGTGAAAAAAATTTGATTCTCAATTATAATCCACATACCACTCACCACATCCAATAATAGCCACTTTTGAGTTTGATAGAAAAGCTATATACAATAGGTTCAAAGCGTAAAAAGTTACGTGTAGTATCATGATAGAAATTAGGTTTGAAGAGTTTAAAGAGATTTTGTGAAAATTGATAATACAAATCTGTTTTTCTTGTGGTTTGTTACATATATCATATAAGATACATCTTGTATCATATTTGATATGCCTCATATATCATATATCATATATCATATATCATATTGAAAGTTTATGGACTTTAAAATCGATAGTCGTGTGATAGGATCGAACTCGAGATCACGGGATTGCACACATTACGTGAAGAGTTAATTTATTTATTAAATATATTTATTATATTTATTAAATCAAACTGCAGCTAACGACCGTTAAGTAATTAAAGGTTAAGTTTTAAACGATCGTTATAGAATATTAAAGAAGCTAAAAGAAGGTGTCAGAAAGTTCTGGAAACCCCCTTTTAGCACATATTATATCCGGCCTAAATAGAGGAGACAAGAGAGAAGGGAAAAGATTTTGTTGTTTTATCTTGTTTAACCTTGGAAGAGAAGTTTTCCAAGGGCTATATAAACACACCTAAGGCTTCATAATTTTTCATCCCATTCTCTCTTTTCTTTGCTCTAACCGCCGGCCAAACACACCCTTGTTAGGGTTCTTCTTTAATTTTCTATAAGCTATTTTAGATCTAGTCCTAGCCCCTCTCTAGGGTTGTTGGGTAGATCTTCCATAGACTTGGAAGGCTCGGTTCTGTTCGTGCTAGACTCACGATTAGCTCATCGTATCACGTGTGTACAAGATCGTGGTGTGATCTTATTTTAGATTACATCCTGGTGGTGTTCTTGATCTACTTTTACCGGTGATCGTACTGCTAAGGAAAAGGTATGTAACCCTAGCCTTGATTAATTATAATTGTGTTATTTAAAGATCTTGTTAATTTGCTTCCGCTGTATGCTTTTTGATCTATGTTAGGATTTTTATAATTGTTATGATGATCTTAAACCAACAGTGGCATCGAGAGCCGTTTTAACATGATTATAATTATCAAGATCTAAAGTTTTTTTTAACTAATATTGATTTGTGTTAAAATTACATGTTGTTTTTAGGTTTTATAAAAATTAGGGGTTTTGTTTTTTTTATTGTTTAAAAATGGCTTTGCCGTTTTTTTTTTATAAAAAAAAAAAAAAAATTTGTAAACCCTAAAATTACATGGTAATTAACTTTAGATGTATGCATGAATTAATTGTTATGTCATGTGTGGTTACGATCCGTAGTAGTTTTTAATTGTTAAGAGAATATGGAAGATCCGTAATAAACATGCATGTTTTTACGGATCATATAATTTTGATTGCTATTTGCTTTATTTGATTCAAAGTTTTAAAATTAGGGAAGACCTTTTATGTTCATAAAAACCCTAGATTTGATGTTCTTTGAATAAATTGTTATGCATGTGGCTATTTGATTTAGTTTTTTTTTGTACTACTTGTTTTCATACGTTTTTTAACATTGTATGTTGTAAACAAGGGTAATTTTTTTTAAGAAAAATAATATGGACTAAATCTTATCAAAATTAATGAATTGTTTTGAGACCTAAATTACATATGATTTGTGTTGATTAGAATTGCAATAGCAACTTAACGGCCTACTCAATTTTGACAAACTATAAAGTGGGTATAACGCACCGCTGGTCAAGTACCCAGTTAAGGAAGGAGGTGCTATGCTTTTACGCTGACCAAATTCCCGGCTCGCCTGTGCGTCAAAATTGGAATTACCTACGGTTGTTATTGGTATAATTCTTTAAGGTTGTTTGGTTTAACCAATACCTCAACTTGCAAATATATGATGAACTTTTAGTCTCACCAAAAAGTTTACTAAACATTTTATTAAACTTATGCTATGGAGATGTATGCATGCTTCTCCATACATGATTTTGACACCAAAATCTATACCCTAAAAATTTAAGTCATATGCCCTCTAATTGACGAACACTTGAAGTTACAATTGTTGTCATATAAGATATCGGACGATGTTGTAATGGAGAGAAAACTTCATGACTGAATAAGATTGCACATGAAGGTTTTACGTTCTTTAGATTAGTCGACTTAATTGAGTTACTCAGTGAGAACTGGAAACTTAAGGCATAAAGAAGGGATAAAACATGTTTACAATGCAAAAGTTTTTGGCAATGTAAATCCCTGACATATCTAGAAATTGCAATATGATTTGGCAATTATTGTTCGACAAGTTACTATGTTGAATACATTTGTCACTAGCAGATCAACTGATGTGATAAATCTATGTCAATATGGATTCTAGTTTTTCAAGGAAATACTATGGTTTTATTACCGGGGTAATTTTATTTTCTTGAATTTTATTATCGAAAATACTAATGTTTGAACTTATTTCTGTAGAAATGGCTCAACCCGAAAACAATCTGACAATAAGCTCGGCGTTCAAAGCATTTTTTGAACGACCTGAACTTACTGGCCCTAATTTCAATGATTGGTACCGCTCACTAAGAATTGTTCTGAGAGCAGCGGGTACCATCAATATCTTGGAAACTCCTTTTCCGGAGGATCTTGCTGAAGGAGCAACTGATGCGGAAAGGCTTCAACACGCTGCTAACATTAAGAAGCACCATGAGGTGGCTGCTGTAATGTTAGGGAGAATGGCTCCATCACTTCAAAGGAAGTATGAGCTATTTCATCCTAAGCAGATGCTTGATGAACTCAAGGCAGTGTATGAAACGCCACAAGCTGTAGAGATCTATGATCTGGTTGATGCTCTACATAGTTGCAAGCAAGCTCCTGGAAAGTCCGTAAGTGCACATTACATGGAGATGAGGGGTTATATGGAACAACTCATCGCACTAGGACAACCCTTCGATCATAATATGGCTATTAACTTGATCAATAGGTCCCTTAACAAGGACTTTGGTGATTTTGTTCGTAACTATAATATGCATTGCACGGGGAAGACAGTGAATGATTTGCATGCAATGCTCATTGACTTTGAAAAGGGTTTGAAAGATAAGGCACCCACTGCTACTCCTCAAGTACTTTATGTACAAAAGGGTAGAGTGTCGAAACCAAAACCGCAAGGGAATAAGAAGCAGAAAGGCAAAGGCAAGGTTGATAAGAGCAAGCAAGTTGCGACTACATCAAAACCTAAGCAAAACTTTGCTAAGAAATCTCTGAAAGATGAGACTTGTCACCACTGCAAGATGACTGGACACTGGAAGAGGAATTGCTCTCTCTATCTCCATGAAATGGCAGAACACAAGAAGAAGGCTGAGCAAGCTGCTGCAGCACCATCTTCTGGTAACTTATTTATGATAGAGTTATTTAATCTTTCATACAAATCAAACTCCTGGGTATATGATACGGGATGTGGTATTAATATTTGTAATACCCTGCAGGGATTTGAGTTGAAGAGGAGACTTACCTATGGGGAACAATTTCTGCAAGTGGGCAATGGCGCACAAGCAGCAGTTGAAGCTATAGGAATATTTAAATTAGTTTTACCTTCGGGTTTAGTACTATCTTTAAATAATTGTCATTATGCACCTACAATTGTTAGGGGTGTTATTTCCTTTTCTAGTATGTTGGATCTTGGATTTACTCACACGATTGATAATAATAGAATTTCTGTTTTCAAAGATGGTTTATTCTATTTTGATGCAATTTCTGTGAATGGTGTTTTTGAAATTAACATGCATGATATAAATCCCAAGAGGAAAAATAATTCTGTTTTTAGCATGAATAAGAAGAGTAAGTTAGACAAGAACTCTTCTTATCTTTGGCATTGTAGACTTGCCCACATTGGGAAGACTCGCATACAAAAGCTTCAACGTGATGGGCTTTTGGAAAATATCAATGATGAATCATTTGATAAATGTGAATCTTGTATCTCTGGGAAGATGACCAAGAAACCTTTTAATAGCAATATTGAAAGGGCTACTGAACTACTTGGTTTGATACATACTGATGTGTGTGGACAACTTAGACATGTGTCAAGGAAAGGTGCTAGCTACTTCTTGACGTTTACGGATGATTATAGCCGTTATGGTTATGTTTATTTACTTAAGCATAAACATGAGGTATTTGAAACATTCAAAACGTTTAAAGCCGAAGTAGAGTTACAACTGGGAAAGAAGATTAAAGCTCTTCGTTCTGACCGTGGTGGTGAATATTTAAGTCAAGAGTTTAAAGATTATTTAAGTGAGAATGGAATTGTTCAGAAACTTACTTCTTCGTATACTCCACAACAAAATGGTGTATCTGAAAGGAGAAATCGTACATTATTGGATATGGTACGATCTATGTTTAATCTTACAACTTTACCATTATCTTTTTGGGATTATGCTCTTGAAACTGCTGTTCGTATTCTGAATGTGGTTCCCACAAAGAAGGTTGATAAGACACCATATGAACTGTGGTATGGCAAGAAGCCATATTTGTCTTATTTGAAAGTCTGGGGTTGTGAGGCGTATGTGAAACGTGACTCTGGAGATAAACTCCAACAACGCTCAGTAAAATGTATCTTTGTAGGTTACCCTAAGGAAACTATGGGTTACTACTTTTATTATCCAGCTGAGAACAAGATAGTTGTGGATCGGTATGGAAACTTCCTTGAAAATGATCTTGTAAATCAAGAATTCAGTGGGAGAAATTATGATCTTGAAGAAATTCAAGAAGATACATTGCCTTCTGAAAATACTAGCGATGAAATTCCTGTAGAACCAGAAAGTCTGAGTGTTCCACCGGAATTAATTCCTCCACGTAGGTCTCAAAGGACTATACGTGCGCCGGACAAACTATGTCTTTACATAGAGGATGATGAGGAGGAAGTAGGGGATCTTGGTGAACCTGCTAACTATCGATCCGTAATGTCTAATCCAGAAAAGTCAAAATGGATAGTTGCGATGAATGAGGAAATGAAATCCATGGAAATCAATGATGTTTGGATTCTTGTGGACGCACCTAAAAATGCTAAAGTAGTGAAAAATAGGTGGATCTATAAGAAGAAAACTGACATGGATGGTGATGTACAATCCTACAAAGCACGTTTAGTGGCTAAAGGTTTTACTCAAACTTTTGGCATAGACTACGAGGAGACGTTTTCTCCTGTAGCAGACTTACGAGCTATTAGGATTCTCATAGCTATAGCAGCATACTATGACTATGAGATATGGCAAATGGATGTTAAAACTGCCTTCTTGAACGGTCGCTTAGATGAAGACATCTATATGCAACAACCGGAAGGGTATGTTGATCCTAAATTTCCAAAACGCGTGTGCAAACTTCAAAGGTCTATTTATGGTTTGAAGCAAGCATCACGTCAATGGAATAAGCGATTTGATGAAGAAATCAAAAAGTTTGGATTTATTCAAAATCGTGATGAGCCATGTGTATACCGCAAAGCTAGTGGGAGTAATGTAGTGTTCCTAATTCTATATGTCGATGACATATTGATCATGGGAAGTAACATTCCAAGACTTAAGGAAGTTAAGGATTATCTTGGTAAATGTTTTTCTATGAAAGATTTGGGAGATGCTGCATATATTCTGGGAATTAAGATCTATCGAGATAGGAGTAGACGGTTAATTGGTCTTAGCCAAGATGCTTATATTGATAAGATATTGAAGAAATATAACATGCATAACTCTAAGAAAGGTTTCTTACCGATGGAGGTTAAGCATGAGTTAAGTCATGAGAAAGATGCATCATCACCTGAAGAGGTGGCTTACATGAAGAAGGTGCCTTATGCTTCGGTTGTAGGATCTATTATGTATGCTGTAAGATGCACAAGGCCCGATGTGGCGTTTGCTTAGAACTTGGTCAGTAGATACCAACAGAATCCAGGGAAGTCCCACTGGACTGTTGTTAAGCATATTCTGAAGTATTTGAGAAGTACGAAAGATATGTTTTTGGTATTCGGGGGTAAACCAGACACAGAATTGAATGTAACAGGATTCTGTGATGCGTCCTGGCAATGTGATAAAGACGATACGAAGTCTCAGACGGGTTACGTGTTTGTCATCAATGGAGGAGCAGTTGACTGGAAGAGCAGTAAGCAGAAAACCATTGCTATGCATGCGACTCAATCTGAGTACATGGCCGCTTCAGAAGCTGCAATGGAAGCTGTTTGGATTAGGAAGTTTATTGGAGATCTTGGAGTGATGCTTTCAATTAAAGAACCTATTGATATATATTGCGACAACTCTGCGGCAATAATATTCGCCAATGACCCTGGAGTCATGAAGGGCGCCAGACACTTTAAAACGTAGATATCACTACGTTCGAGAACAAGTGGAAGCTCGAGAAATAAAATTAATAAAAGTTCACACAGATGATAACGTAGCTGATCCTTTTACTAAGGCTTTGTCTAGGCCAAAGGTAGTTAAGCATGCCAAGGCAATTGGGCTGCGACTAGCTAGCAAATTCATGCAATAAATCTGTTGATTAGTATTTGGATAAAGGATGTAAGACATTATTGAATTGATGAAATAAAGATTGGTTTTCGTTTATTTTTCTGTTATTTGATTTTGTATCCTATTTTACATGTTTTAATCCATGAGCATTTTGATGTTTCTAAATGTCCGTTGTCGATTAATAATATGGGAGTATTATTAAATTAAGACAATTCAAAATAGTGACAGAGTATACTTGAAAGTATATTGGTCAATTTTGGATGATATTTGATGGATCAAATATTGGACTTATCCCAACTATGTGATTTTACTTTATGGATCTTTGTCATTAAGTAAATCATAAATAGTTATCCTTAGACCTGAGATGCCAGAAAACTGCATTGAATATAGTGCATTTCTGTAAGGTAACCTAACGCTAAACGTAACTGGTAGTCATAAGGGTTATTTTCAGAAGTGTTGCGAAGTTCATGTGTTTTGCTTGTAGTCGAAATGGGATTCGTTTCCTTCAAATTATTATTTGAAGTATAAATACAACTGGGCCCCTCGGGGGAATAGTAAGATGTTTGTGTGGCCACACCCAAATGTGTTTTGGTAATCTTGCTATATCCGTAAACGAGAAACAGAATAGTTAATGAAGGAGTGACTAAGATCCATATCCTTATTAACAATGTATTTGAAATGAGAGGATAATAATAATGATTATATATCATTAAAAGGTTTTGTCCAGGAAGCCTTACTCGAGTTGTACTAGTGACATTGTTAGTGTAACTAGACGCTAATCAATGTGATCACGACATTCGAATTTTGTCCAAGTGGGAGCTGAAAGTTTATGGACTTTAAAATCGATAGTCGTGTGATAGGATCGAACTCGAGATCACGGGATTGCACACATTACGTGAAGAGTTAATTTATTTATTAAATATATTTATTATATTTATTAAATCAAACTGCAGCTAACGACCGTTAAGTAATTAAAGGTTAAGTTTTAAACGATCGTTATAGAATATTAAAGAAGCTAAAAGAAGTTGTCAGAAAGTTCTGGAAACCCCCTTTTAGCACATATTATATCCGGCCTAAATAGAGGAGACAAGAGAGAAGGGAAAAGATTTTGTTGTTTTATCTTGTTTAACCTTGGAAGAGAAGTTTTCCAAGGGCTATATAAACACACCTAAGGCTTCATAATTTTTCATCCCATTCTCTCTTTTCTTTGCTCTAACCGCCGGCCAAACACACCCTTGTTAGGGTTCTTCTTTGATTTTCTATAAGCTATTTTAGATCTAGTCCTAGCCCCTCTCTAGGGTTGTTGGGTAGATCTTCCATAGACTTGGAAGGCTCGGTTCTGTTCGTGCTAGACTCACGATTAGCTCATCGTATCACGTGTGTACAAGATCGTGGTGTGATCTTATTTTAGATTACATCCTGGTGGTGTTCTTGATCTACTTTTACCGGTGATCATACTGCTAAGGAAAAGGTATGTAACCCTAGCCTTGATTAATTATAATTGTGTTATTTAAAGATCTTGTTAATTTGCTTCCGCTGTATGCTTTTTGATCTATGTTAGGATTTTTATAATTGTTATGATGATCTTAAACCAACACATATCATATATCATATATCATATATCATATATCATATATCATATATCATATATCATATATCATATATCATATATCATATATCATATATCATATATCATTTATCTATCACATATGATAAATGAAGTATGATATATGATACATCAAGCTTAATTTAGCCAACATCAACAACATAAACAAACCATAATAATACAACTTATTCACATGAATATAAGCTTATTCATAACTCTCTTACTCAAATAATATGATAATTTGTTAAAAAAAATTTAATAAACTAGCTTATCATTCAACACAATAAATCCAAAATCATCTAATTAAAAAGCTTATTCATAACTCTCGTCTAAATAAATACCTTATTCAAACTAATCAACTTATTCACATAAACCACCTAATAAGGTAGCTTATTTATTAAGAACAGTGAACTCAAATAATTCGTTCAATATAAGCTAGTAAAAAGCTTATAATTATGATGATGATATATTAACAAACTTATTCAAATCAAGTAAGCTAAAATAATAAAAGACCTCTAACCTGATGGATTCGTGATGGATGCATGTTGATGGATTTGTGACAAACGCTTCGAATTCGTGATGGATTCGTCACGATGGATCCATGAAGTTATAGAATCTGTACACAGATAGAGAAGATCAGGGGTAGAGAGAGAAACAGAGACCGACGTGTGTGTTTCTTATGAGAGGTGAAAGAGTAAAAAACCTTATATAGTCGATGGGGAAATGACCAAAATACCCCTACAGTGTAAACTGAGGATTTAATCTCAATCATTAGATGGAAGGGAGATGGAGGGTGGGAATGAGCCCCTCCATATCTTAGATAAGTTTGGTATCCTAATAAACTTAAATCATTTATATATTACAAATAGATTCTCTTAATTTTGGTTGGTATAAGAAATAAACATAAGAATTGTTGGAAAAACATAAATGTGATGTAGGTGATCACATTCAATTTTTTTTACTTGAAGCTACTTTAGTAAAACCGCTTTACTCGGTGTGTTAAGTTCTTAGAGCGCATGTATTAGGTTTTATGAAAAAAATTGGTGTCACACTAGCAAATTATTCTATTACATCATAATCATCGTAACATTAGAGAAGAGGTGGTTAACATCAAAATTATGATGTTATAATGGTCCCATCCGTTTTCTTCTTTTAAGCGAAGAATTTTATGAGGAACATCTTTGTTCTTCTTCTCTTGCACTAATAGAAAAAGTGGTTTTGGTCAGACATATGGATTTTTGTGTAATCAAATAAAATATTTGTGTGACTGAAGTTGCCAGACAAAAATAAACAGTTACACTTAAAGTCAGTTTTTTGTGATCATTTCATTTTTTGTTTGTCATGCATATGAATATTTACGTGACTAGCGCTAACAACTGATTTTTGGGTGAGTCATTAGTCACTTAATAATTTAGGAGTGTTACTGAATCAAATGTTGGTTCAAGTAGTAGTCACATTATACATATACATGTGTGACAAATATTTGTCATACACATATTGAATGTGATCAAAAACTATATATGGTCATATGGAGTTATTTTACAAGTGACTAATTGATAAACAACGTTGTCACACACATTATTTTGATGTGATTAGTATATTTTGTTAAATATTAACCACACATGAATTTTGTATGTGTGACAAATGAAAAGTAGGTATTGAAACATTGGCCACTATATGTATTTAAAAGTGACAAATATTGTACAATTACTTGAAGAATATGATCAAATATAATACATGGTCACACTAAATCGTCAAATAATTATGTGTAACCAAATTATATTTATGGTCACATTATAATATTATTATATGTGACCAATACATTAAAAAATATCACACAGTCAAATATTCATGTGACAAATGTTTAGAACCAAATGTCCCTTGAATCTTTACGAAAAATACCCAAGGGAAACCTGGTTAAGTGTCTTGGTGTGTGAAGGGAAGGTCGTTGGTTCGAGTCCCATACCCTTTAGTCCTATTATAGTTTTTGACTCAGTTGTTGAGATTGGCCCAAACACCCCTTTAGGCTTAGTCTAAGCAATTTTTACACTAAGAAAATTAATAATAAGGTTATTATGTCTAATTCCTTTTTATTAGATTGATTAAAGAATATATTGTCTTCCATTTGGACAATTATTATGTCTAATTTCTTTTTCTTTAACACTATGGTTTTCATTAAGGTGTTACTAGTATTTCTTTAACAATATGGTTTTCATTAAGGTGCAACTAATATGTGGTTTAATTTTGATATAAACACGATATTCACACACATTAAACACGTCCCAATGATTATGCAAATTCTTAGAACTTCACAAAAAATTAATTACATGCATGAATATACATTAGATGTTGGAATGTAGACTGACTCTTTTCTATCCTTAGTTTATATAAACAAGGATTAACTAATGAAAGTAATCCTCAAAAAAGATAACAAAAAACTAATTACATACACAGAAAATTTTGATAATCAAATATGGATTCATTATCCAAAAGAACTTATTCTACCGCTGAATTTGAGGATACGAGTGCCGTTGAAAACAAGTTTGTATTTCATTTTTTTCTTAATTTTGTATTTTTGTTAATAATTACTACTAATAGGTACACTAACATGTTTCAGGAAACCTTGTTTGGAGTTCACAAAAGTTAAAGCAAATGCAGATGGAAAGTTCCTGATTGTTTGTCCTTATCATGATCCATATGATGAATACAATTTCTACGTTGAGGAAGCTCTTGAACAGCGACAATGGAAGATTGAAGATGAATAGAATGCCTGGTTGGAACAACAACGCCAGAGGGAGGAAGCGCTTCCTTAAGAAGGAGGCAAGAGGAGCAAGAACAGCGCCAGATGAAGGATAATTTAAGGGGGCAATTGGAAGAAGAACATGAATTAATTGATGATGATGTTTACGACTCTGAGCAGGAAATTGAAGAAGAAGAATATGAGTTCAGAGAGTCGTATTATTACGATGAACTTTATTTGGCTTTTGATCGTGAAAAATCTCCCAAGTTAGATTAATTAGAAAAACAGGAAGAATAATTTTATTTTAAAAACTTTAACCCTTTATATATATATATATATATATATATATATATATATATATATATATATATATATATATATATATATATATATATATATATATTATGTGATATGCATCTAGGATTATATAGCTCACAACATGAATAAGTAAAATACAAGATGAACCATGTTTAAAGCCATGAAATACAAGTCTATGTTCATAATATTGAATGTTCATATTATTGCAGGTTCATACAAAATGTGAAGACAACATATGTGCATTCCAAAAATAATGGGTACACCCATCCATACAGATTAGTGTTTAAAATTGTTAGCATAAACTGTATATACAATTAACTGAAAGAGTCTAAAAAGTAGTTATAAACATCCATAAAACAGAGAAAATAGGTTCTGTTGATCCCAAACTTAGATCGATTTAGCTTGTGTAAACGAGATTAAATCAAGTTAAACACGTAGAGAAACTTTGTTGTATATAAAACAATTTAAGTATTATGCAGAATTAATACTTAAACAAGAACACAAACAATGTAAAACAAACTTTCACTTTGATTGATTGAATCGAACTTGCTTACAATGAAAGTGTTTAAACAAATGAAAAACTTATATGAAACAAAACCTGAAGGTCTTCTTTTATAGACATAAGAAGCCTTGTACAAGAGTCTACGTATCAGCTATTCTAGGTAAAGATAAATATAGAAAATACATTATTGATCCTATCTTTACTAGAAACAAACTAGAAACATAATACGCGTAGACTATATCTTTCTATCAGTGCTTGACTTCATCCTATCAACGCTTGACATCTTCCTGTCAAAGCTTGATCTGTCAACGCTTGCTTTCTTCTTATCAACGCTTGTTTTCTTCTTGTCAGCGTTCAAGTGTACTGGCTACATTTTATTCCCAACAATCCTCCCCTAAACTTGATATCTACTCTAGCAATCAAGTTTCTGAATAAAAATTAAGAACTAGGAGGAATCTTATAAATCTTATCATATTGGTAATAAACATGCCTAATCAAATCTTTGGCCACGTCACTTGAATAGTTAATCTCCAGCTGTGTTGTCTTCATCTTTTCCAAAATTTCTTTGGACATGGGATACTCAGCATCTACAAGTAGATACTCAACAAACTTTGTAGAACTCAAATAATACACACCAGCAGCTGAATACAAACGCCATTGAAGTCCACTGATATCATCCTCAAGATCCTTCCAAACATGATCTTCTTCCTCTGGTGCACACATTCTCATGAATGTTGACCAAAGCTTTATTCCATTGACTGAAGTAGGTGCTTCAGTCTCATACTTGGCATACATTAACCTCGAAAGTCTGCCAAGTCTTCCCTATCCATACTTGCAAAGAGAGACATAAGAGTAGTAAATGTGTGTACCTCTTTTCCATATCTGCCAATCATCCAAAACCCACTTGCATCTTCTTCATAGCTAATGATAGGGTTTCTGGCATCAAGAGGTAACACTTGTACCATATCTGAAGCTTCCATGGGTGAGAGCTTAATGCTCCTTCTAAGGACAGCTTCACTGGGAACCACTTTATTTAGATCTTTAGGAAACTCAAGTGGAACTCCCTTCTTCAAAGGCCTTGGTACAATCATAGCCTTCTGAATCTCCATCTCTTCTGCAAGTTCTTCTTTCCTTTCATCAGAAAGAAGTCTGATCGTATTCATTTCCTGCACTCTTGCCCAAATAGGATAAGCCTTATACTCCAATTCTTCAAAGGATAATCCCTGCAATTTCTTGAAGGTCCATCCAGTTCCATGACATCTGAGTAACATGTAGTAAAGCTCCCTTCTATCCCTCTTCAGCAGTGAGAAAACATTGCTAGCCTTATGCTTCAGAATTACCTTGCAGTCTCTTTGAACTCTTAGAAGAATTTCCAAACCCCAAACTTGATCTGATATAGTTAAATTTGGATTCTCCATAATCTTATTCTCCCAAGCACGGTACATCTGAGCAACTTCTGCCATATCATAGTCTAC
Organism: Glebionis coronaria; assembly: GCA_025667525.1. NCBI lineage: Eukaryota > Viridiplantae > Streptophyta > Magnoliopsida > Asterales > Asteraceae > Glebionis > Glebionis coronaria. Next base: position 690,477,607 of record CM046874.1, on the reverse strand, counting down.
TTGCAATTTTAACTCTCTAAGCTTCTCTCTTGCCAAGTCATCACCATATTCAGGTCTTTTTGGTTGTTCAATTATCATAACACTTGAATCTGAACTCCCTTCATCACTTCCTTCCTGTTCCTCAGAAGTAACAACAAATGGTGATTCACCAACCTTCTTTATTTCTTGTTCTACAAGTTGTGCAGGCAACCTTGAACCAAACTCTACTTGTGTTGCATCCTTTGGAACTTCTACCTCTACCATATTTCCTTTACCCTTATCTAATGGATCAATGATAGGTAAAGATGATGATGATGGTACCTGTGAAGACACTTCTTTGATGATAGCTGATGACTGGAATACATCAACCACATCTGCAGGTCTGACAACGCTCAAATTTTGTGTGTCAGCGCCCAACTTACTCTTGTCAGCGCTTGGTGTGTAAACGTCCAAAGTTTGCTTGTCAACGCTCACCTTACTTGTCTCAGCGCCTCTTATGAACTGCTCCATCATAGCTGTAAACGACAAGTTCAAGTTTGTAGGAGTAACCAAAGATGTATCAAAACCTGGTTTCTTCTTCAATTCAGTGAGGGCTTCAGCAATACCCAAAGATTCTCCATCATGTGAGCCTTTGTCACTCACATGGATATTCTCATCCTCCCCTTTGGAAGATTCCTCAATACCACGCCTAGTGTTAGCTTCCTCCAAAATAACAATCATCTCCCTCAATTGCTTGAGTTCAAGGCCTTGCGTACTGACTGTTTGTACCAAGTCTGCATTTTGCTTTTGCAAGCTAATGCAGACAGCCGTCAATTCCATGAATGTGTATGGTTCCAATCTGCCCTCCTCTAGAATGGGTATTTGACCTCCCAAAGTAGATTCATGGGGCATGGATGAGGTCTTAAAGATGTTAGGACTGGCTTGGCCTGCATCTAAGCTAGTACCAATAGTCCCAGCCTCATCCATAGCACCAACCACACTTGTGGTGGTGGTTCTCTCTACAACATGGCTAGGACCACTAGAGGAGAACACTCCAGTAGTCCTTGGGCATTTAATCAACCTATATTCAGGGGGTGTAGAAGAGGATGTGGATTGGGTGGTAGTTTGAAGGTTAAGGGGTGTTTGGGACTGTGAAGGAAAGGTGTCAACGTTTGGATTACTAGTGTCAACGCCAACATTGAATGTGTCAGCGTTGAAGGATTCTTGGTCAATTTCCATGTGTTGAGGTGAAGGCAAAGGTTCTGGTATTGGCTCAAGTTGTGGTCGTGGGTCTGGTTGAGGTTGTGCTGCTGCAATAACAGCAAGCATAGCTTGGGTGAGGGGTAATTCACGGTGAGAAGGTGAGTTCATCTTACTAAAAATAGCTTTCTTTTGCATAGAGATCTCATAAAAATCATCATGATCCCTTGTGCAGTAATTTTGTTCATCAAAAACCATTTGTAAAAATCTAGGATAAGCCAAAGTCATCTTATTCCCCTTGTTTTTACACATGCCATCAAAAATTAGTTTTGAAAAATTATACTTTTGCCCATTGGTAATGCACACAATTGCACTAGCAATAGATCTGTTAATTTCATTATGTTCAATACATTTGGGACTCAAACATTAAAGGATGACATGTATGAGGTACTTCCAGGCTAGGGGAAATTCTTGTTTATGATATTTATTTAAAGTGCCCTCTTCAGGGAAAGGATACCCCAAAGCCCGAAGTCCTTGTTCTATTTCATTAATGGGGAGAGTGGTTATACCATCTGTATCATTAAGATGCAAAGCCTGGCGAACCAAGGCATCAGTAACCACCCAAGTACGCCCATGAACAATATCTGTTAATGTAGTCACATTATTAAGCGTTGAGGAACTAACAGTGTTCCAAAACTGTTTAATATGAGTGACAGGGATGAGAGGAGCATGAGAAAGTACATACCTAAGAGGAGATCCATTCAAATACGCCACCATCTGAGTGTATTGTGGAAACAAAGTATCATCAGCCTCCAAATAAGTATTCATGTTGTGCTGACTCCTGAATCCCAATACCAAGTCACTTGGTTTAAACTTTGGTGCCATTGTTGAAGAAAGTTGTTTGTGAAATGTAACACTCTCATTTTTCGTATCGGTACAGCGGAAGGGTATTTCAGAGTGTTACGGGATAGCACAATAACTCCAATCATAGACAACACATAAAAATGGTTGTACAAGGTTTAACATACATTCATTCGATAAAAAGTTTTAAAAGCGTACAATAGGTCCCAAATTATACAGGTCATTAAGTTTACAAAACATAGATCGAATGAACATTTTTAATATTATGTGGGCCATCAGAGTCGATCTCCATCCGGATTACCTTCAAGCACCTGAGATAAAAAAACATGCAAAAATCATATCAGCGAATGCCGAGTGAATTCATAGAGTTTAATAAAAACCGTTATATAAAACAATCATTTAAAATCAGAACACAAGTATAATATCGGAAGTAAGTCAACGTATTGCTAGTCAGACAATATATAAATCAAGCATACATCTTAAACCGTCCATGAGACCGTAGCCTCAATATTACCATAATAGGTAATATATTCATCGTTAATAGCGTCGTTATTATGTATAGGATACATTTTTATTTGGATTAGGATTATTATTAGCTGCATGACATTGTTACCTTACTGTGAAAACAGCAGGCCGCGAACCCGACAAACAATTTGCCCATCTAAGTTAGCGTGTCGTCACAAAAATCACGCTATGGAATCTTCTCATACATAAATTCGCTTACCAATCAATGTGGTACGACGGGGATCAACCGTCAAGGCGCGAACTGGGGTGATCGTCCCCAAATAGTACTATCAAATGCATAAGCGTCTACCAAATCCCGGTAGTTCACAATTCATGCTAATGGGACTTTAAGTTACATAACCTAACTACTAATAATCCTTTTAGTCGCGTTTATAGGGTCATAGCATCATTCGGGTCCATATCATTAAGCATACCATCGGGACTATTTGTGTTCTGTTTTTATAAAATCTAGCATGTTATCTCCCTCGCGAGTTTACAAATCATTTTATAAAACATTTAAAAGAGTGCGAGGCTATGAACTCACGTTGATAATGAAAGGCGGATTATCGGCTACGGGCGTGCTTCGGTCACGGAAACCTATATAAATAATAATCGGTCTTAGACTCTTGTCCAATGACTTTTATCAAAATAACAATATACATATGATGATTTTGTACATATGATGATGATCAAGTGGGTTTATACATCCTTGTTTACTCATTTTAGTGTTTACGTTTTGGTAACTTTTTACTAGTTTACTAGTTTTACCTATTTACCTATTTTAAGTCCAATAAGCTTAGTATAAGTTCTTTAACTTGTTTTAATCCATTTTATACTTATATTATCAGTATATATACTTTCCATGTTGGGCCCAAATGGGTTAAGCCCAATAAGTTCTTTTTATAAGTGTTTAACTTATTTAGTCCAATTATTAGTCCAATATGTTTAGTTAGCTCGTTAATGTCTGTATGTCCTATAGTTCGGGTTTTATCGGTTTTTACTTGTATTAGTTACTTATATATAAGTATATGACTTTTAAAAACTTTACATTAGACGGGTTTGATCGTCTAAGTTTTATTTGGCGAAAAACGTTAATTTACGGTAATAGCCGAAAAAGTCGTAAAAATCAAGTTTATAGTTTTTATTACTTATAAGTATTATTCCACTACCATTCATATAATTTATCCATTTAATTAGCCTTTTACATATTTATATAAATAAGTTTCATAAGTTAGTGGTTTTTTATTTTACATTTTATACAATAAAATTTGAGTGCTTATATAATAATAATAAACATTAATTCTCAAAATCTGATTTTTATTTTCATGTTCACCATTTTTATCATATCTAGAGTTATATAATGAATTAGAAGCTCATTTGTGGATGGCATGATCTTCATATTATGTGCTACATTTAACTTAGTTATAGCTACTGCTCATTTTAAGTTTATCTATGCTTAAGAGTCCCTACAAAACAGCTTATTCAGATTTGCACACTCATCTTGTTTTGATCATATCTCACTCATTATAATGATTCCATTGCATGACCAACTCTCACATGTGTATAACGTCTTGTACTTACTGTAAATGGATCATACCATGCAAGTTTATCAGTTCAAGGTTTAGTTATATACTGTTTTTATACAGCCAACTAAATAAGCATGATTTTAGCCTTATTTCTTATGGTTATTAACATTTTTAAGCATATTTATCAACACTTGATCCCCACACAACATTTTTATCATCATATATTCATCATATACATATACAATAATAAAGAAAATACATTTGTTCTTTATAAAAATAACAAGAGAAAATGGAGAGGATGATCTTCTTTACCAACCAAGTGTATTTCTTGTTTTTGGAAGACAAGAACTTGATGAACACCACAAGTAACTCCAAGATCATAAAACACCAAGAACATAAGTTGAGAAATCAGCCCTAGGACACAAGCAAATCACCTCCAATGTTGTTAATATGGCCACCAAATGATCAAGGCTTCAAGATAACTCCATGATAGAGCTAGTTACCATGTATTTCATGGCTAGAAAAGATCAAAAGGGGTGTTTGTTGCTTCAAAGTGGACGGCAATGGTGAAGTGGTTGAGAGGATTTGAGGTAGTTTGCATGTAGGGAAATGGTATGTGTGAAATGTTGCTAGTGGTTTTGAGTTAGTGGGAAAGATGTAAGCTTAAGTTGTAAGCTTAGTTACACTTGCAACTATCTAGCTAACATGATGCCACATATGGTTGTGGTGTCATGTTGGTGCCGTCCCATGCTAGCTAGTGGGGTGTGACAATGTATTTTGTCCCATATCACTAGTTTACGGGTATTCCTCGATTCTAGTTTTCTCGATTTGCGTGCCCTCGGGTCGTTTTACGAAAAACGTTTTTATAAATTATGAATCAACGACACAAAACGAATCCAATAAAAATTGTCTCATCAAAAACGGAGTTCAAAAACGTAAATACGTAATCCTAAGGTTTCCGGTTTAGTCGTAAAAGACGCTAAATTATGCACGTAAGCCCAAATTTAAATCCGTAAATTGTGAGTTCGTCAACCAACACAAAAATAAGTTTCAAAATATTATACGAGAAAATAATTCACTACCTGAAAATGTTAGATTGTCACAGCTTTTCCTCCTAAAAGGGATCAACGTCCTCGTGATCCATTTCATTTGGATGTTCGTTTCTTATTGAAATCGAAGAGGTGCGGATATTTCTTCCACCTTTCATCCTCTCGTCCCAAGTATACTCCGGTCCATGCTTTGAATTCCATCGGATCTTGACAATAGGTATCCGACTTTGTTTCAGTTGCTTTACCTCATGCTCCATAACCTCTACGGGTTCTTCGATAAAATGCAACTTCTCATCTATTCGAACCTTACCTAACGGAATTTTCTCATCACTCACTGCTAGACATTTCTTTAGATTAGATACATGGAATGTGTTGTGAACACCATGAAGTTCTGGGGGTAACTCTAGTTTGTAAGCCACCGGACCTACTCTAGATAATATCTTAAAGGGTCCAATATAACGGGGATTCAATTTTCCTCGCTTTCCAAATCTTATAACGCCTTTCTATGGCGATACTTTCAACATTACTCGGTCACCCACTTTAAACTCCATTGGCTTCCGCCGCACATCCGCGTAACTTTTCTGTCTACTACGGGCAGTCAACAACCTATTCTTAATCTGAACTATCATCTCCGTAGTCTCCCGGATCAATTCCGGTCTCGTGAGCTGGGTATCCCCAACTTCACTCCAACATACAGGAGATCTACACTTCCTACCATACAAAGCTTCAAACGGTGCAACCTTAATACTAGAATGGTAACTATTGTTATACGAAAACTCTGCTAACGGCAAATGTTTATCCCAATTCTTACCAAAATCTAACACACAAGCTCTCAACATATCTTCCAGAGTTTGTATCGTCCTTTCACTCTGCCCATCAGTCTAGGGGTGATAAGCAGTGCTCATGTCGAGATTCGTTCCCAAAGATCTTTGGAGAGATTTCCAAAAATTCGATGCGAATCTAGGATCTCGATCTGAAATGATCGATACAGGCACTCCATGCTTGCATACAACATTCTCAAGGTATATACGAGTCAGCTTCTACAGTGGGAACTGCTCTTTAACCGGAATGAAGTGTGCTGATTTGGTCAGTCTATCGACAATAACCCAAATCGAGTTGTTTCCAGATGATGTTCTAGGAAGCTTGGTGATAAAGTCCACCGTAATTCACTCCCACTTCCATTCAGGAATATTTGGCTGTTGAAGTAGTCTTGATGGCTTTTGATGTTCAGCTTTGACTCTAGCACAAGTCAAGCATTGAAGAACATACATAGCTATGTCAGCTTTCATATTCGGCCACCAGTACAACTTCTTCAAATCATGGTACATCTTATCAGATACTGGATGAATGGAATACTTAGATTTATGGGATTCTAACATAATCAAGTCTCTTAAGCCTCCAAACTTAGGTATCCACATACGACCTCTTAAGCATTTCACTCCATCAGCTCTAATCTCTAAAGGATCTCCTTCTCCTCGGAACCCTTCATCAACAAAATTTTCCTTCTTGCAAGCTTCTATTTGCGCATTTCTAATTTGCTCAGGCAAATTATTGTGCACGGTCAAGACTAGATAACGTACCCTGATAGGCTCTCTATCTTTCCTACTTAACGCATCGGCAACAACATTGGCTTTTCCTGGGTGATATTTTATATCACAATCATAATCACTTAACAACTCTATCCATCTTCGTTGCCTCATGTTCAATTCCTTCTGGTCGAGAATATACTGTAGGCTTTTGTGATCGGTGAATACCGTACACTTGGTGCCATACAGATAATGTCTCCACAACCTAAGAGCAAAGACTACAGCTCCTAACTCAAGATCATGAGTAGTATAATTCTCCTCATTCTTCCTTAATTGCCTAGAAGCATAAGCTATCACTTTCTCTCGTTGCATCAAAACAGCTCCATAGCCTCTAAGAGATGCATCACAATATACTACAAAATCTTCACTCCCGTCGGGTAATGATAAGATTGGCGCACTACATAATTTTTGCTTCAATGTCTGAAATGCTCCATCTTCATCGCTTCCCCAAACAAAAGGTTTATTCTTCTGGGTAAGCTTAGTCAAGGGTTTAGCTATCAAAAAAAATTCTTTAATGAAACGCAGATAATAGCCAGCCAATCCTAAGAACTGTCGCACTTCCGTTGGCGTTGTCGGTGCAGACCAATTCTTAATAGCTTCAACCTTTGCAGGATCAACATGAATTCCATCTTTGTTAATCACATGACCATGAAATTGCACAGAATCTAACCAGAAATCACATTTCGAAAACTTAGCATACAACTTTTCATCCTTCAACAATTTCAAAACAATCCTTAAATGTTCTCTATGCTCATCTTCATTCTTAGAATAGATTAGGATATCGTCAATAAACACAATCACAAATTTATCCAAGTAGGGCTTGCACACTCGATTCATTAAATCCATGAAAACCGCAGGTGCGTTAGTTAACCCAAATGGCATTACTTGAAATGCATAGTGTCCATAACGAGTTCTAAATGCAGTTATAGGAATATCTTCTTCACGGACACGAAGTTGGTGATATCCTGACCGCAAATCTATCTTAGAATACACACTAGATCCTTGTAGTTGATCAAACAAATCATCAATCCTATGTAAAGGATATCGATTTTTAATTGTCAACTTATTCAGTTCCCTATAATCAATGCACATACGGAAAGATCCATCCTTCTTCTTAACGAACAAGACTGGAGCTCCCCAAGGCGACGAGCTCGGTCGAATAAAACCTTTATCAGACAACTCCTTAAGTTGCTCAGATAACTCCTTTAATTCAGAAGGGGCTAATCGGTAAGGTGAACGTGCCACCGGTGCAGCACCAGGAACTAAATCGATTCGAAACTCTACTTGCCTTATCGGTGGAAGCCCGGGTAAATCTTTAGGAAATACCTCAGGAAATTCACAAATAATAGGTACATCTTCCAATCGTTTCTCCCTAGACTCATTCCCGGTCACTTGAGCTAAGAATAACTCACAACCGTTCCTGATGTACTTTTGGACTTTAATACATGAAACGATTTTCAAACGGGATTCACCTCGATTACCATCAATTACTAACGTCCTATTCCTAAGAGGAATCTTAACTTTCTTCTCTCCACACAAAATAGTAGCATTATTCAACGACAACCAATCCATACCAATAATAATATCAAAACTACCTAATTCTATCAACATCAAATCAATCGGAAAGGAATAGTTCAAGAGATTTAGAGAGCATCCTTCTAATAGCTTATTAGTTTTCACTAATTTACCATTAGCCAATTCTACCTCGTAACTGGTACTTATCTCAACAGGTTCAATGTCAATAAGGGCACTAAATTTAGTAGATACAAAGCTCCTATCAGCACCCGAATCAAATAAAGCAACAACATAATGATTGTTGAGTAAAAACGTACCGGTAACGACATTCGGATCCTCTTTCTTCACCTCAATTGTTCCAAGTTGATAGATACCACCCTGGGGGTTTCTTCCAGGTACAATCGCTTTCAACTTGGGGCATTCCGATTTCCTATGACCTTCTTCATTACAGTGAAGCAAATGGTTCCCTTCTTACACCTTTCAACCTTGTGTCCAAGCTTTCCGCAATTTTGGCACTTCCAGCAGTCGCCAGCATGCCTCTTGTTGCCACACTTAGGACATCTATCATCGTTGCGCGGTGTATTGTTGGTAAGAGCATTTGCATTCCCCTTTCTCTGGTTCTGACGGCGATTGAAATTATTCCTATTATCACCTCTATCTACACGATCACCGTCTCCCTTTCTTTTCTCACCTACACGGGCTTCATCTTCCCTATCCTGAATTATCTGTCCAATGAGTTGTTAGGCCATTCGAACAGCATCATCAATGGTTAGTGGTTTAGATGATGTCACGTCCCCCCGGATATTTCTGGTCAACCCTTTAATATATTGCTCAATTCGGATCTCTTCGGGTTCAACCAATCGAGGACATAGCAAGGCCAACTCATGGAATCGGTTCGTGTAACTATCAATGTCCACACCTTTCATTCTCAAATGAATCAACTCTTGTTCTAACCTAATGATCACACTACGAGGACAAAACTCCAAAGTCATCCACTTCTTAATTTCAGCCCAAGGAGTAGCATTAGTAGCATCAAGACCCATGAAAGCAATTCTCCCGTTCCACCAAGTCAACGCACGACCTTTAAGAGTAGCCATTGCAAAAGTCACCTTATCTTCCTCCTTACACTTACTAATCCGAAACACCGACTCAATCTTCTCAATCCACTGGCTTAGTCCTACAGCACCTTCAGTTCCATTAAAAGGTAGAGGTTCACACTTCATGAACGTCACATAAGTACAACCACCAACTTCAGGTGCATTAGTTCCAAGTCCTCCTATATTTCCTCCAGTATTAGCATTCACATTATTAGCATTCACATTCACATTAGTACCGCCAATTCCACTACCGCCAGCTCCACTACCGCCAGCTCCACTACCGCCAGCTCCACTACCACCAGCTTCTTTTCTAGCATTTGCCATAAATTCAGTCATAGATGCGGTAACTTGCTCCGTAATAATCCTACGTACATCATCCTCAGTCACAGCCTTCTTGGGCGGCATAGTTCTATAATTTCACAATTTCAAACTATTAAGCATTCATCCAACAAAGGATTCATATAATATGGATTGAATTCATAATCAAGATACAAATAAGGCACAATATGGAATTCAAGACAAGATACATATTTCATTCGATTTGAAACAAAAGTATTGTCTTAATTACATCCCATATCAAAGTTTCTAGCACTATATACACTCAAAATTCGTGCCAAGTCTACTACTAACAAGTCGGTTCAGTCAAAGCTACAAAAGTACAAAAGATACAAAGGTCACTACTAAATACAGACTCGTCTTCTGTATCTTTGTCGGACGATCACTAGACACATCTTCAGCTGGGCGCTTACGGATCACTCCTCTTTCAACCATGTCAGCATAAAATCTACTGTTGCAACCCACATATATATTCAACTCCTTTTCAGCTTTCTCGCGCATCGCACGGGCTACATTCAACTGAATCTCCATAGAATTCACCTTTTTCTTCATTTCAGCAAACTCACCACTTTCCAACACTGATAACCTCCTAAAAGCCTCATTCAAACCACGTTCTACATCAGTCAAATCCAAACTAAGCAACTCCCGCTCTTTCTCGCCGACCTTAGTCTTCGACTCCAAATAAGCAACTTGAGTCCGAACAACACCTAATCCGACCTCTGTCATACAACTCTTAACACGGGAAACATCTAGATCACGTCTCAAGGCCCATGGTTCAATATGAGTAGCCTCTCGAGCACTAGACGACTCTCCTATCTCACATCTACGAGTAGCAATACCATCCGTACCGTCAGGTGCATTATCATCCTCATCCTCCTCTGATTCAGAATCAGATTCAGATGATTCAGACATTTCATCCCTAGGTAACTCAACCTTAGAATCAGACAAATCAACTTGTGGGGGTAAAGGCTCGCCCTCCGGAACATCATAAGGGTAAATAAGCTCGGCTTCCTCATCGTCATCAACCTCAACATCTATACCTACATCCTCCTCGACATCCTCCTCGTCAATCTCATCATCAAAATTATCTAACCCAATCTCATCATCATTCTCTATATCAACATTCTCATTCTCATTCTCTACCAAGTCAACCTGAGGGGCAATCTGATCTCCTAGTCCTAACTTGGGCTCGGGATCCTCAAATGGTTCCTCCTCATCATCCATATCATAATCTACTAAGTCTAAATAAGGATCATCATCTATATTAGGTTCGGGAATAGCATGGTTTTCTACAGGAATATTAGGGTCAGCCATGACAATCTGCATATATATATATATATATATATATATATATATATATATATATATATATATATATATATATATATATATATATATATATATATATATATATATATATATATATATATATATATATATATATATATATATATATATATATATATATATATATATATATATATATATATATATATATATATATATATATATATATATATATATATATATATATATATATATATATATATATATATATATATATATATATATATATATATATATATATATATATATATATATATATATATATATATATATATATATATATATATATATATATATATATATATATATATATATATATATATATATATATATATATATATATATATATATATATATATATATATATATATATATATATATATATATATATATATATATATATATATATATATATATATATATATATATATATATATATATATATATATATATATATATATCTCGTATTAGGATAACATACTAGTTAAACAATTACATAATGAAACCACGATATATACATATATATAAATTATATTATATATATCAAAATATATATCTTCTCAATAGGGCTTGTTGGTAACGTCGGAGATCTCTGGCACCGTTATAGTCAAAAGATTTTTCAAATATTTTCTCAAATGTTCATTGTCAAAAGATTTTGAAAAGTTTTGTTCAAAACCTTGGTTTTTAAAATCTTTTGTTCTCTATAACGAGAGCTCTGGTACCAAACTGTAACACTCTCATTTTTCGTATCGGTATAGCAGAAGGGTCTTTCAGAGTGTTACGGGATAGCACAATAACTCCAATCATAGACAACACATAAAAATGGTTGTACAAGGTTTAACATACATTCATTCGATAAAAAGTTTTAAAAGCGTACAACAGGTCCCAGATTATACAGGTCATTAAGTTTACAAAACATAGATCGAATGAACATTTTTAATATTATGTGGGCCATCAGAGTCGATCTCCATCAGGATTACCTTCAAGCACCTGAGATAAAAACATGCAAAAATCATATCAGCGAATGCCGAGTGAATTCATAGAGTTTAATAAAAACCGTTATATAAAACAATCATTTAAAATCAGAACACAAGTATAATATCGGAAGTAAGTCCACGTATTGCTAGTCAGGCAATATATAAATCAAGCATACATCTTAAACCGTCCATGAGACCGTAGCCTCAATATTACCATAATAGGTAATATATTCATCGTTAATAGCGTCGTTATTATGTATAGGATACATTTTTATTTGGATTAGGATTATTATTAGCCGCATGACATTGTTACCTTACTGTGAAAACAGCGGGCCGCGAACCCGACAAACAATTTGCCCATCTAAGTTAGCGTGTCGTCACAAAAATCACGCTATGGAATCTTCTCATACATAAATTCGCTTACCAATCAATGTGGTACGACGGGGATCAACCGTCAAGGCGCGAACTGGGGTGATCGTCCCCAAATAGTACTATCAAATGCATAAGCGTCTACCAAATCCCGGTAGTTCACAATTCATGCTAATGGGACTTTAAGTGACATAACCTAACTACTAATAATCCTTTTAGTCTCGTTTATAGGGTCATAGCATCATTCGGGTCCATTTCATTAAGCATACCATCGGGACTACTTGTGTTCTATTTTTATAAAATCTAGCATGTTATCTCCCTCGCGGGTTTACAAATCATTTTATAAAACATTTAAAAGAGTGCGAGGCTATGAACTCACGTTGATAATGAAAGGCGGATTATCGGCTACGGGCGTGCTTCGGTCACGGAAACCTATATAAATAATAATCGGTCTTAGACTCTTGTCCAATGACTTTTATCAAAATAACAATATACATATGATGATTTTGTACATATTATGATGATCAAGTGGGTTTATACATCCTTGTTTACTCATTTTAGTGTTTACGTTTTGGTAACTTTTTACTAGTTTACTAGTTTTACCTATTTACCTATTTTAAGTCCAATAAGCTTAGTATAAGTTCTTTAACTTGTTTTAATCCATTTTATACTTATATTATCAGTATATATACTTTCCATGTTGGGCCCAAATGGGTTAAGCCCAATAAGTTCTTTTTATAAGTGTTTAACTTATTTAGTCCAATTATTAGTCCAATATGTTTAGTTAGCTCGTTAATGTCCGTATGTCCTATAGTTTGGGTTTTATCGGTTTTTACTTGTATTAGTTACTTATATATCAGTATATGACTTTTAAAAACTTTACATTAGACGGGTTTGATCGTCTAAGTTTTATTTGGCGAAAAACGTTAATTTTACGGTAATAGCCGAAAAAGTCGTAAAAATCAAGTTTATAGTTTTTATTACTTATAAGTATTATTCCACTACCATTTATATAATTTATCAATTTAATTAGCCTTTTACATATTTATATAAATAAGTTTCATAAGTTAGTGAGTTTTTATTTTACATTTTATACAATAAAATTTGAGTGCTTATATAATAATAATAAACATTAATTCTCAAAATCTGATTTTTATTTTCATGTTCACCATTTTTATAAAAAAAAGAGTTCTATAATGAATTAGAAACTCATTTTTGGATGGCATGATCTTCATATTATGTGATACATTTAACGTAGTTATAGCTACTGCTCATTTTAAGTTTATCTATGCTTAACAGTCCCTACAAAACAGCTTATTCAGATTTGCACACTCATCTTGTTTTGATCATATCTCACTCATTATAATGATTCCATTGCATGGCCAACTCTCACATGTGTATAACATCTTGTACTTAATGTCATTGGATCATACCATGCAAGTTTATCAGTTCAAGTTTTAGTTATATACTGTTTTTATACAGCCAACTAAATAAGCATGATTTTAGCCTTATTTCTTATGGTTATTAACATTTTTAAGCATATTTATCAACACTTGATCCCCACACAACATTTTTATCATCATATATTCATCATATACATATACAATAATAAAGAAAATACATTTGTTCTTTACAAAAATAACAAGAGAAAATGGAGAGGATGATCTTCTTTACCAACCAAGTGTATTTCTTGTTTTTGGAAGACAAGAACTTGATGAACACCACAAGTAACTCCAAGATCATCAAACACCAAGAACATAAGTTGAGAAATCAGCCCTAGGACACAAGCAAATCACCTAATGTTGTTATTATGGCCACCAAATGATCAAGGCTTCAAGATAACTCCATGATAGAGCTAGTTAACATGTATTTCATGGCTAGAAAATATCAAAAGGGGTGTTTGTTGCTTCAAAGTGGACGGCAATGGTGAAGTGGTTGAGAGGATTTGAGGTAGTTTGCATGTAAGGAAATGGTATGTGTGAAATGTTGCTAGTGGTTTTGAGTTAGTGGGAAAGATGTAAGCTTAAGTTGTAAGTTTAGTTACACTTGTAACTATCTAGCTAACATGATGCCACATATGGTTGTGGTGTCATGTTGGTGCCGTCCCATGCTAGCTAGTGGGGTGGGACAATGTATTTTGTCCCATCTCACTAGTTTACGGGTATTCCTCGATTCTAGTTTTCTCGATTTGCGTGCCCTCGGGTCGTTTTACGAAAAATGTTTTTATAAATTATGAATCAACGACACAAAACGAATCCAATAAAAATTGTCTCATCAAAAACGGAGTTCAAAAACGTAAAAACGTAATCCTAAGGTTTCCGGCTTAGTCGTAAAAGACGCTAAATTATGCACGTAAGCCCAAATTTAAATCCGTAAATTGTGAGTTCGTCAACCAACACAAAAATAAGTTTCAAAATATTATACGAGAAAATAATTCACTACCTGAAAATGTTAGATTGTCACATGAAAGATTGATGAAAAATGAATAATAGGAGAAAAAGTGTTAGACAAGAATATGACAGTACCCTGTTTAAAAATAGGAGCCAAATATATAGGAGAGATAGGCACATGTGATTGGTTAAAAATAAGGCAAGTATTTTCAAAATATAATGATGAAAATATTGAAAAGAAAATAAGTTATCTTGTGCATTAATTAAAAGTTATCTACTCCCAAAATTATGGCCCCAAAATTCGTCAAAAATAACAACTGGGTAGGTCCCAATGAGTGTCAGCGGTAAAAAATAACCCATTAACGCCCAACGGCTATATTCTTGTCAGCGTTTGCGAAAGCCATGTCAACGTCTAAATTGGTCACAACAACGCTTGCTAAAATATTTTGTCAGCGTCCAAAAATAAAAGTAATAAAAAAGAAAAAGAACCTTAACAAAGTAATTTATCCTAGTGAAGATAACCTATAAATTGAAATCTATTATAGGGCGGCAAGCACTGTCCAGTTCTGCACACTTGCTTATGCAAGATAGACATACCAGTCCTCTAGTGTCCCTTGCTAACCAAAATTCTTAACAATAAAGTTATCTCATAAAATTCCTTGTAACTCCCAGGTAAACCCAATATAAATCATTCCCAAGTCTCCCAACAGACCACATCCAATTCTAGGCCAAAAAGGTCTTGGCAGCATGCATAGTATTTCAACTTTGCATGCTACAGTGCCTCATGAGATAGAAAACTAACTCATACTCACCTGTGGACACAATCTAGAATTGTGATAAGAGTATTTTAAGAATACCCAAAAGTCCTAAAGGTTCCTAAAACCTCCCCTTAAACTGTGATACATAGGTTGCCAAATAATATGCATGTAAATAAAGATTTATGTCAAGATAGGAATATCAATATTCCAACCATCATCCATAAATTGAAACATGCTCCAATGATTCTCCAAGGATCCATAAGCAACTCTATATCCAAGGGTACAATGCTAACAACGCCTGCACACTTAGATCAAAAACCACAAAACTAACATGTTGCTGACAACGTCACGATAACACTTATCAGCGTTAAGATAACCTTTGTCAGCGTTAGACAAATATAGTGGAAAATCTAATTTCTCAAAAAGACCAATAACAATGCATATCCTGTACATACTTTTACAAAAAGATCCCAAAACACATATTAAGTAAGATTGATCATTCCAATACTTGTTACCAAGTATTGAAACCTTCCAGTATCAAAAGGTTTAGTTAATAAATCAGACACATTTTCTTCTGTGTCAACCCTATCTGGTTGTATTAAACCCTTTTCAAAACAATCTCTTATAAAATGATGTCTAATTTCTATGTGTTTTGTTTTAGAGTGATGTACAGGATTTTTAATAATGCATAAAGTGCTGTTATTGTCTACAAAAATCTTGGTATGCATGAAATTATACCCATAATCCAACAGCTGGTTCTGAATCCACAAGACTTGTACACAACAAGCTGCTGCTGCTACATATTCTGCTTTAGTAGTAGAATTAGCCACCACTGTTGGTTTCTTGCATTGCCAAGAGATCAATCTGCTCCCAAATCACTGTCACAACCATAATCACTGTCTGAATATGCAATAAGCTCCAATGGTGAATCTTTTGGATACCATAATCCTAAGTCTGGATAACATCTAAGGTACCTAAAGATTCTCTTGACAGCATGAAGGTGACACTCTTTGGGAGTCACTTGATGACGTGCACATGCACACACAGCAAACATAATGTCAGGTCTGGAAGCTGTGAGATAAATCAATGAACCAATCATTGACCTATAGTGCTTGACATCCACATATTTTCCATCTCTAACTTTTCCCCAAGGATGTTCTCTATCCATATGAGTACTAGACCTTTTCTCATGTGGAGGAAAGCCAAAATTCTTCAAGATTTCTGCTACATATTTATCCTGAGAGATGAAGATACCATCTTCTTTCTGCTGAACTTGTAACCCTAGAAAGAAGTTCATCTCCCCCATTGCACTCATCTTGAACTTGTCTGTCATAAGCTTGGAAAAGTCTTCACTCATCTTTAGGTTTGATGAGCCAAAGATGATATCATCCACATAAACCTGAACAAGTAAGACATCCTTACCAGTCTTCTTTGTAAATAAGGTCTAGTCTATGGTGCCCCTTTAAAATCCATTTTCCACCAGATAGGTGGACAATGTGCCATACCATGCTCTTAGGGCTTGATGAAGTCCATACATAGCTTTCTTGACTCTATATACCTTGTCTGGATGCTCCGAATCTTCAAAACCAGGAGGTTGCATTACATACACCTCCTCTACAATTGTGCCATAAAGAAAAGCACTCTTTACATCCATTTGATAGATACTAAAGCCCATGTAGGAAGCATAGGCTAGAAATATCCTTATAGCCTCAATCCTTGCAACTGGTGCAAAGACCTCCTCATAGTCTATCCCTTCCTCTTGTGTATATCCTTGAGCCACTAAACGTGCCTTGTTCCTGACCACAATGCCTCTTTCATCTTTCTTGTTTCTAAGAACCCATCTTGTCCCAATAGGTCTGACATGTCTAGGACAATCAACCAACTCCCAAACGTCCTGGATAGAAAATTGGTGAAGCTCATCCTGCATTGCTTCCACCCAATTTGGTTCTTTGAGAGCATCAAAAATCTTCTTGGGTTCATGTTGTGACAGAAAACAGGCAAACAAACATGCTTGAACAAGAGGGGTATCAACCTTCTTGTGAATATTGGCAATAAATCCTCCAAGATTCTGATGAGATCTACTAGTTTGAACAGGAGACATCACATCACCAATAATTTGAGAAGGAGGGTGATTTTTGGTTGTAGTAGTAAGCACTCCTCCTTCAAAAAGTGTGTTGTTTTCAATCTCATTTTCCATGTTGCCAATATCTTCTTCAGACTCTCTTCCATCAATATCTGTATGAACCTCTCCATTTCTGCTTGAAGGTTCACCTTGTTCAAAATTGGAAGAGAAAATATGGTCAAGAGAGCTGTCAACGCCTGAATCATGGTTGTCAACGTTTGAGCCATCAACGTCTGAAGTTGTCTTGTCAGCGCTAGATTTTCCTTGGTTAGCGCCTGAAAGACCATGCATGTTGTTAACTAGTGATACTTGGGGACCACCATTCTCCTTTCCAACAGCAGCAGCAGCAGCAGCAAAAGCATCTGTCCATATGGGAATAGTGACATACTCAGGTATGGGTGACGATTTGTCTGCTTGTGATCCAACCTCTTTATGAACATGTGTACCTGAAACATCAACAACTGGTTCTTCCACAACATTTGAAGTTACCTTCATAATGCTTGGATTAGTAACAGGCATATAATTCAAAGTCCTAGATAGAGGTTCCAAGTCAAATAACCAATTTGGACCACTTTCAGGATCACTGGGTTTACTTTCTAAAAACCTAACATGTACTTTTTCAAGTATACGTTTTTCCTTCTTAATATAAACCCTATATCCTTTCCTCTGTACTAAATAACCCATAAAGTAGCCTTCATCACCTTTAGCACTAAATTTACCTAAGGCATCACTAGTGTCTAACACAACTACATGACAACCAAAAGGTTTAAGAAAACCAATATTAGGTTTCCTTCCCCAAAGTAACTCATAAGGTGTTTTGTTATGTATCTTGCTGACTAATGCTCTATTCTGAACATAACAAGCTGTATTCATAGCCTCAGCCCAAAAGGCAATGGGAAAGTGAGCATCGGCCAACATAGTCCTGGCTACTTCTATAAGGGTTCTATTCTTTCTCTTAGCAACCCTATTTTGCTGTGGGGTTCTGGCAACACTAAATTGTCTAGTAATCCTTTTCTTGGCACAAAAATCATCCAACAGCTTATTTCTAAACTCACCACCATTATCATGTCTAAGCATTTTAACTTCATTACCAGTCTTCTTTTCAATTTGGTTAATAAAGTTAATTAAAGTATCAGCAGTTTCACTTTTCAAAGCTAAAAAGAAAGTCCAAGTAAACCTAGAAAAGTCACCAGTGATGACAAAACAGTAAGATTTACCATTCAAGCTTTCTATATTAGTTGGACCAAATAGGTCCATATGCAGCAAGTGAAGTGGTTTAGAACTAGAGTGCACCTATTTAGACTTAAATGAGACCTTGTGCTGTTTGCCTTTAAGGCATGCAACACAAGAGTGATCATTGTGGAAAGCCTTTTCAGGAAAACCATCAACCAAGCCATGTCTCACAAGTCTGTTTATATTTTTAAAGTTAATGTGCCCTAGTCTCCTGTGCCATAGATTACTCTCATCAACTGAAGCCTTAGCATAAAGACATGACAAGTTATTATTCATCCTATCCCATTAAGATTCACATTATAAATGTCCTTATGCCTAGGTGTTCTATAATCAATGAATTTCTCATCTGGCATTTTAAAATCCTTGCTCAACACTAAGCATTCAGTATCAGTGAAAAGAACCTTATTTTTGTTATCATAAACTTGTGATACACTAAAAAGATTATAGTCAAGTTCTTTTACCAGAAACACGTTTTCAAAACGCAAATTGTTGGTGAGAAGAGTTCCTTTGCCTATGATAGTTCCATATCCGCCTCCAAAGTAAACTTTATCACCATCCTTAATGGGAGTGAAGTTTGTGAGATAATCTTCCTTCCCAGTCATGTGCCTAGAGCATCCACTATCACAATAGCCGTAATCATTAACCTGTTTTTAAATGCCCTGCACATAAAGAAAACAAATTAGTTTTCTTTTGGAACCCAAGCCTGAGTAGACTTGGATTCATTTGGTTGTTCAACAAGAACAGACTTAGTCCTCATAACAACCCCTTGTTCATCCCTCTTTGGATTAAACACCCAGTTAACCCCAATTGGTTTTGTGGTGACCTTTGAAATATAATTAAATCTGTTACAAGTCATAGAAATCCCATCTGAATTAGGGTTTTGATCTTGCTTAGGTCTCCATGTTAAGCTAGAAGAAGCTTTAGACCCTTTTCCCTTTGGTTGCAAATAATTACCATTATTTGGTCTGGCAACGTTTCTGTCAGCGTTTGATTTGGTCTTATCAACGCTGAAGTTACCCTTATCAGCGTTGAACCTAGGGTTTGCTACAGAAACCCATTGTCTATTAGACCATGTATTGGTCTTCTGAAAAGGTCTTTGTCCATAAGTATTAGACCCTTTACTAAAGAATGGGGCTGGTCTAACAACTTGTGGTCTTTGCTGAACAAAAGTTTTGGGTTTGACAGTGTTTGACTTTTTGTCAGCGTTGACCTTTGAAACGTTGACACACATATAGGCTAAATGTGAAAAGCTACCACAGGTATAACAGGCTTTTCTAGACATAACTCTAGGTCTAGAAGAAAAGAAACCTGTTCCATCATTACTAACTTGCCTTTTTGGTGACCTAGTTTTTCTATACATTTTTGCATATTTAATGCTAGGTTTTCTAACAACGTTTGAGCCAAGGTTAACAGTCTTGCCAGTGATTGGGTCTGTTACTTTGATTGGGGTAGACTCAGTAGGACTATCACTAAGCATACCACCCTTGACAAACAAGGTAGGGTTGGCTTTCTTCCATTGGTCCAAATCAGTCAACTTCTTCCTGTATTCTTCTACTAGGGTAAGAACTCTTGGTGGAGGAATAAATTCCTCTTCTTGGAGTTCTGGTAAACCAGTCCAAGATAAGTCCTTTCTTTGGACACCATAGAAGTCCCTAGCTGGTGGTGGAACGCTAGCATACTCTTTCATCCCAATCCCAGTCATATCCCTAGAATCCCTTTGTTTACTAACACATTCTCCTAGGGTTTATGAGGCTTTATCAAATATCTGAATTTTAAGATCTACATTATCCTTATTCTTAATAGCCTCATCTAACTTAGCATGTAATTCATCATTGACCCTCTCCATGATGTTTCTAATATCAGTACTAGCATTTAAATCATGTTTTAAGATATTGATTTTATCTTTTAGGTCAAGCTCCATTTTCTTATACTCAGCTATAGTCTTTTTAGTTTGAGTAAGAGTAAGTTGATAGTTATACAACTTGTATCTTTCATTACTCACATCTGTTGACAACCTTAAAACCTCTTTGTTAATTTTTTCAATATTTAAAAGACAACCCTTACTACAAAAAGCATCATCATATACCTCATTGTCTGATGAAGATGAGGAGTGTGCCATGAGAGCATAGTGAACATGCTCTTCTTCTTCCATCTCAGCAACTAAAGCTTTATTCTCTTCCTCATCCTTAGCCAAATAGCTCCAATCCCATCCAACACCATCAATTTCTTGCATTGCAACCATGGCCTTAGGATCCTGAGCCTTAACAATTTGGCTTGAGGATTTTCCAGCATCAGATCTTCTTGGAGATCTGCATTCTCTCATAACATGTCCCATAGGATGACAATTGTAACACTTAACCTTGGATTTATCAAATCCAGCAGTGTCCATTGCATTAAAAGTCATCTTCTTCTTGAATCTCCTATTCCATCTGTTTGCTCTTATACTTGCAAGAGTCATGTTCCACTTTATGTCCATATCCTCCAAATGCTCATCACTAATTTGCTCAAGGTCCTCATATGTAATCACTGAACCATTAGGCAATGAAGCAATGTATGCACACACACAGTATCCAGATCAATACCAGCAGGTTTAACTCTTGGTGAGTCAATATTGTATGTGTCAGCGTCTGAATATGAGGCGTTGAATAGAAGATTTACAGGTTTATTCATTCTTATCTCTTGTAAACCCTATTCCTTACACTATAAAAGGAACCAAAGGGTATTAGGTTTATTCATATCTTTCATATACAATGTAAACCTAAAGCGTGTGTCGACTAGGTGTGGGATTCAATGTATACACACCTAGTGATTGTTTGTTATTAATATAATGAGCAATCCGTTTGTTTTAATTCATGTGTCTTGTGCCTAAACACCTTGTTAATGTGTTGTGTTCTAATTCTGCTTTGATTATCTAATCATATGAACATGATGCATTCCTAGTAACTAAAAGATCAAGGAAACCAAGGTTTCCACAGTTGGTATCAGATCCTCGTGGCTCGTGATGCTAGGACCAACAAGGTGTTCATGTATTGTGAAGAAAAGAAAAATCCGTCTAGGGTTTTTCTGGACGTTTTTGTGTGCGCAGCAGTATTCAGAAGGTCATAACTTTTTATTGGACTGTTGGATCGTCACGAAATTTCTTGTGTGTGTTCTATACACATATATCTAGACATCCACCGGAGGGATTGTCAAGTTTTATCTCAAAGAAAAAGTTATTAAGCGTCTAAGTCAGCAGTGTTTGTATGTAGTTTTCTGTGAACAGCCGTAATGAAAACACGATTTCTCCTTCGTTAACCGTTGGATCAACGTGTAATTTAATCTGTAGGTTCTTGGAACTTATGTCTAAGATCTCATCGAAGGGATCTTCGATTTGAGCTCCCAAGAAAAAGTTATCAGTGTTAAAATTGACAGCAGGAAAGGGTTTTTCACAAACCCTAATTCTGAAAAGATGATTGTTTGTCGTCTCTACTTGCTTTGGTGAGTCAATCCACAGATTGATGATGAGCCCTTGTAGAGATAGCTGTACAACACATGCTATTTTGATCATTGTTTTAGGGTTTCCAAAAATAGTAGATCTTTAATGTCGACATAGCAGATCAACATATGATGAATGGTTGATATATTTTTACGTGAAGACTTCTAAGGATATATGGAATATTCAATGTGAAAAGATTACAACAGAAGTCGTGGGATATATGGTTGCTGCTGGTTTGAAGATGTCAACAAGAAAGAAACGTGGTTGTTTCAGCAACAATTTATTTGGATGCGTATATTTTGTTATAGCTGCATTAAATGGAGACAAAATATTCGTATCACGTATGAGAACTTTTGCTGAATATGTGGTACGAGATTATTATGGAGGACACGGTATGTTCCCTAATTTTTAGGGATAATAATCAATCTTTTTTATCCATAATGTACGGGGGTTTATTATGTCTACGTAATTCTTGGGAAGAATATAAACGTGGCTTTACTGTGGTCCCATGATACAAGAGCAAAGGTGATGAAAAGTATTGATATAAATATCTCTCCTAGATATACTTGATTACCTAATTATCAGGGATTATACTTTACTTCATATTTGCTATAATTTACGTGGAACTTTTGGGCTGCATGTAAATTTGGGCTTAATTTATACACGTCATTGTTGTTATTAATATTATCCTCAAGACAAATGGGACGTAACCACAAATAGCATCAGTGTTTGATCTAGACGCATACAAGTTTTGCTTAGACGCTGACAAAGAGAAGGTTAACGCTGACAGAACAAGCGTTGACATGTGTTGTCCGAGAAAAGGTTTGTTCAAACGCTGATACGTTTTGTCCGATATTGGGCAATACACATGACAGAGATATTGGACAATGAAGGTTCTCGGATAACAAAAGGATAGCTGCTGTTTGAGAAAATTGATACGATCTTAGCACACAAAAAGGAGGTATTTACACGTAAAGGTACATGGAATCTCTGTTTTTATCTAGAATATCAAGTTGATATTAATGGCTCGGATATTTTTAAAAAGGGATTAATGATTTTTAAGTAAGTTAGCAACAATTCGTGAGGTAATTTATTGGATTTGATTATGTAATCGGTGTAGCCTTGTAAAAGAGTTATCCATCTAAGAGCTTTTACATATGATATGAAGATTAAGATATTTCATGAAGAGGTGTTGGCTTAAGGGAAAGAATTCTTATGGTAAGTTTGATGTTTGAAGAAGATTTTCGCGAGTTTGTGTTCTATCATATCTTAAAGTCGTGCATTTCCAGTCATGGACTTTTAAGGTAACTTGTTTGTGCTTTTAATGGTTGGTGACGAAGACTTGTCATAACACTTGAAGGAGTTACATTATCGTGCTCAGTGTCTCACAAAAGATGAGAATATTGACAAGGGATCGAGGTCTACTTATACTTTGTGCCATGAGTATAAGTTCTTTATCACGTGGTAAGTACAAGACATGGAACATAGGTTTTGGTTATTCTACTTCTACATCAAGAATATTATATTTGTTTTTCTTCAAGATCATTACACAGAACCTACATTTGGAGAATCTTCAAGATTGCATACATTGTTTACTTCCCTGTTGATGTGAAAAAAAGGGGAAGACATACATGCTACAATTGAGAGGAAGCAATTTACAGGATATGATCCAGCGTTGACACAAGTGGATCCAGTAACGGGGTGCATGTATGACTCCTTTTGATCAAATTGACCTTCACTATGTGAGAAGAAGGCCATGTTTCCATTGGTAGACTTGCTTCCATGATCCAAAAGAGTTTCATTCTCCACCAGCCTTAGTTTGTTGTAAACATCATCAAAAGTAGAACTTTTATGAGTGTTATTGGCAATTATAGATCTTGCTTCAATCTTCCATGCATCACCAAGGCTTTTAAGAAAAGTGGCGATAATATCAACATCACCAAGCAATGTTCCCATGAAGGATAGCTTGCTTGTGATGTCAAGAAGTCTTCTGGTCACACTACTTAGCTTTTCATTAGGTTGAGCCTTAAAAACAGCATACTCATGCAAGAGTTGCTTCTATTTCTCTTGCACAGTATCAGCATTACCACCATAAGCAACTTCAAGAGCTGCCCAAAGATCTTTTGCAGACTCATAGCCTCTGTATTTGTGCTGATTCTCTTGTCTCAAAGAGAGTTTCAGAATGCTTAGGGTTTTCATGTCAACCCTTCTTTTTGCTATATCCTCAACTGAGACAGCTCTACCATCTTCAGGTTTTTCTCTTCGATCCTCTTTAGTAGAATCTTGAATAGCTGTTCTTGCAGCAATGGCAGCTACAATCTTTTGGGCCTTATTGAATGTGTTTCCATATTCAATAATTTCCCATAGAGTGTAATCATGGATTTGTAAATTTTGCTCAAAGTTAAACTTCCACAGCTCAAAATTGTCTGGATCTAGCATGGGAATCTTGATGTTGTGGTTTGAGGAGGAGGAGGAGTTTACTTCTGGGGTAGACATGATGATTTTAGGGTTTTGTGAAATTTAGGGTTTTTGGCAGTTAAGGGTTCTTGTGTTCTTTAGATCAAAGTTTCTCAACAAGCTCTGATACCACTTGTTGACCCCAAACTTAGATCGATTTAGCTTGTGTAAAAGAGATTAAATCAAGTTAAACACGTAGAGAAACTTTGTTGTATATAAAACAATTTAAGTATTATGCAGAATTAATACTTAAACAAGAACACAAACAATGTAAAACAAACTTTCACTTTGATTGATTGAATCGAACTTGCTTACAATGAAAGTGTTTAAACGAATGAAAAACTTATATGAAACAAAACCTAAAGGTCTTCTTTTATAGACATAAGAAGCCTTGTACAAGAGTCTACGTATCAGCTATTCTAGGTAAAGATAAATATAGAAAATACATTATTGATCCTATCTTTACTAGAAACAAACTGGAAACATAATACGCGTAGACTATATCTTTCTATCAGTGCTTGACTTCATCCTATCAACGCTTGACATCTTCCTGTCAACGCTTGATCTGTCAACGTTTGTTTTCTTCTTATCAACGCTTGTTTTCTTCTTGTCAGCGTTCAAGTGTACTGGCTACATTTTATTCCCAACAGGTTCCTCCATAGGCTACCCCATCTTCCTTTTTCCTAGTTTTGTTTCAAATTCTTTCCATTTTGTTGGACAAGGCAGGAAACATACTACATTCCTCATAGGTGGGGGCCTTTCTGTTGGATAAAATAGAGACCGAGAAGATGACTCTATTTTTTGTGTAGATGAGCCAATAGCTTTGCCTTTCTGCTTCGATGATGAATTAGGATTGACTTTGTGTTTGGAAGCAGCACAACGCTTACCTCTCTGTTTTGATGATGCAGAGTCATGTTTACCTCCAATAAGTACATACCCTTTACTTGATCTAGTCTCTCCCCAAGTCTCGTCTGAACTACAATCATCCTCAGATGTGCTGGAATACTTGGAAGGTTCATCCTGGTGATCATGAAATGGGAGCTTGATGTCTTTAGTGTTCACATGATGAAAGGTTTCATCTAATGACAACGAATCTTCCTCATAACTTTCAAAGATTTCATCTAATGATAGCGTATCTTCTTCAGATATTTTAGAGGAATCAATAATGATAACATCTGTAAAATACAAGAAAAATGTTGGAATTCCCTTTCAAGCATTTCCACCCTTTTTTGTAGGTTAGAAGGATCAACTGTGTTATCAGCTTCCATTGATCTGTTACCTTTATCGTTTTTTTTCAAGTTAGCTTGTGTATCTACATAAATTAACAAAAATCATAATCCCGCATAAGTTAACCACAAGTACATAATCCCATATCACTTCACTACATAATCCCGCATAACTTCACTACAGCTACATAATTTCAAAAACTAAATATATCAAGATATATTATAACATAGTTACTCACTAGCTTCGGTATCCCATGTCTGCTCTAAGGATAACGGCTCCACATAAACGACATCTTAATCTCGTTTTCTCTTCAAGGTAGCTATCGCCATGATTCCTCTATCTTGTGAACATCATCTTCTTGCCCAATAATAGAATCCAATATGCACCAACTTCCTTCCGTTTAGCCTTCTTTATGTAAGTAGCTCAAAATTAGACTTTCGCATTCGGTCTTTGATTGATATTAATATCATCAATACCCATGAAAAAGTGAATACGAATGCCAAAGTAAGAGGTCTTTTGCTAAAAAGGCTAAACAAAAAGATGTTAATGCATATTGGATTCACATACTAGGCACGAAGATGATGTTCACGAGAAAGAGGAATCATGGCGATATCTACCTTGAAGAGGAATCAGGTTTAAGATGTTGTTTATATGGAGCTGTAATCCTTTAGAGTAGACATGTGATACTAATAAGTGTGAAAACACACTACAAAAAATAGTGGTTTTTAGGACCCTATCCTAGGACGCCTTTCTAAATGGATTCCTAAAAACCTATTTTATGTGACAATTTAGCTTTTGAGTTCTATTATGGTGCAATCTAAAAAGACACTTAATATGTGAGTATCATTAAGTTGCTTTATACGACTGTTAATCTTTGAGGGTCTTATTATAATTGAACTTAATAGGACTCTTAATATTTATGTCTTATTATATCAAAGTTATAGGACCATTATTTATTAGTGTCCTCTAATAAGTACCTAATAAGACATTTGATTTGTGGTTTTATCATATCAACTTTTATAAGACACTAATATATTAAGGTTTTATAAAGATGTAATCTGATAGGACGCTTTTTAATGTGTCACATTACATCCAATTTTAGGACGCTTATTATTTTCATAGTGAAGGGTGGAGGCTAGTGTTCCTATTATGATATAGATTGATTTTTGAGTAAAGTGCACGAGCAATATAATATGTAAAAACAATATACCGCGATAACCATATAAAAAAAATACCACGAGCATGACAAAAATAATAACAAAAAATTCACTTAAAAAGACTCTTACACAAAAACCTAAAACATAATAACAATGTTTTGAAACCCGGTTTTTAGATTGACACAGTCGAGTCACGGGGTTCGGCTCAACCCGGGTCGGTCCGGGTTAACTCGGGTTAGCCCAATTTTTTAAAAATAAATTTATTTTTCATAATTTTAATAATTAATAAAAATTATATATATAAACCATAAAAACTTGCGTATATTGAAGATATAAGTTATTTACGAACCAATATAATATGTAAAAATAAAATTTCGTCGCAAATACGTAGAATTTACATTTTTTTAATAAAAAACCTGAAAAAATTGATACCTGACAGGGTCTTGAGAACCCGGTTGACCCGGGTCACCCCAAACCCCGCGGGTCTAGCCGAGTTTTGAAAAACTGAAACCTGGGTCAATATGACCCGTTTTTTCGCCTGGAACCGGGTCAACCGGTTGACCCGGCCAGGTCGACCCGGGTTTGAAAACATCGCATAATAATGAATTTAAGTTTAAGTTTTTTAATTTTTATTGTAATATTTCTAATTTCAGTTGAACTATTATTTTACTACGTATGTTTTTTGTTATTAACAATAAGACAATTATTTGGGTAATGTCGCCCTTTAAAATTTTACCTCCAATACAATTTTCCCGAAAATTTGAAGTTTCAATTACACCCGCCTTTCGGTCAAAATAAAAGAAACTACACCCGCCTTTTACAATAATTCACTTTAGCAGTTTTTCCTCTCAATTTGACATCTTAACACAACCAATGATCCCTAAATGAAGAAGGCCAGGTTTGTATATTTCGGCTATGCTACCGAAGGTAATACAAGTGTTTTAGTTTTGATGGTTACTAACTTACTGTAATTAAATTTATTGATCCCTGATCATGATATTTTCACAAATGAATCATGTGTCGTTTCTTCCATGATTATTTGTTAAATCGGTCTTTAAATCCTTATAGAGCATTAAATCCATTGTATCCATCGACTATGTTATATATTTAACATTCTGTGATAGTTTTTTGTTTGCCTTATTGAGGTATCAATTGCAATCAGATATCAAACTTGAGACATATTACAATCCTATTATGGTATTCTTGTAGTGAATAAAAGACAATAATACGAAAAGTCTTATAGGGAATCATTCAATCGAACACCTCTGTTCATGGGCAATAGTTTATTTGAAATTGGATTTTGAGGCTACTAAAAAGTTTAACTTGTTATTTCATAAGGTGAAGATACAAAAGATTGTGCAGTTGATGGGTAAACAAAGTTATGCTCAAGTTTGTGATCAATAACTATATTTAGATGTATTTTATATGTGAACTTCCGATGCGGGGATGCCAATATATGCATACGTGATAGACAAATACAAGATACTCGCATACTTCAGTTTTAACAGACATCTCTTGTTAGGACCTGAACCATGTTGAGTGGAGCGCTTGACGCATGCTTTTCTACCACAAAACACGTGGAAGCTGCAAAGGCAATGGTATGTAACTACTCTGTTAATACATCACATTTTTTAATCTTATTTGTCTTCCTTGATTTAGCTGCACTTACCGATAATGAAATCACTTGTTTTTTTTGGCTTTTCTTGGATGCTCAGGTGTTAATTTCTAAATCATTTTTTTGGTTATGCTTCAAGGTTTTGAGGAATCAGGTATGTAGTACATTTATGTTGTTAAAATTTACTCATATAATATAGATCATTTATAATATCTTGTTGGGTTAGTTTATGGAACAAGGTACGTGGTATATGTTTTGATTTCATTTGCAGTATAAGTCAATGATAAATCCATGATGATACGTGCATTTGCTTAGTGCCTCTTTGGGTTGTTGCTAAGTGATCTGCAATTTTTTGCAGACATGGTTCTAGTAAAAGTTAAACAGTCCTAACTTTTAATGCAGGAACAAATGCAAGATTTTAGTTCTCAATTTTCAGAGGATACGATTAATGAACAAGGTGTGAGCTAAATGTGCAAAGTCACTACCACACGGTTGAAAGTTTAGTGAAAGCAATTGTCTTATTTAATCCCTATACAAGTGTTGAGATGTTGCTGCACACTTGTGGTCTTTATCTATGATATTGATATGCCAATCTTGTCAAATGAGGGCTTTATCAAACATGAAACATTATGCACGATTGCACGTATATGGCTTGTTCGGGTGCAGGTGGTTAACAAAGATGAAGAAAGATTACGTGAAACTATCTACATTTAGTTCTCTTTTTATCTTTGTCGTTTATATAGTTAGAAGACTTTGTCTATAATGATTTTATGACTTCAAGATCTTTTTTGTTATGCAAATGGCTTGTTTGAATGAGAACTGATTTTTGTTCCTTCTATATACTATTTGAAGTTCGATCTTATTGACATTAAATTATAATTTTAACAAGCTCTAATATTTCAATTATAGGCTCACGAATTGTTGCGTATACTAAAATATGTATTATAGATTAAAGAAGGGTCCTATGTTCATCTTTGTTAGGACTTCTTTAAACTGTTTATGTGCATCCTATAAACACTTTCTTAGAACCCTTCTAAGTGTCTCTAAAAGAGAACACCTAATAATAAGCACATGGCATGTTAGGACGCCATAAGAATTAAGGAGTCTCGTTTGGTGATCTGTTTATACGTTAAGTGCATTGTATAAAACATTTTATAGGACACGTAAGTTGGTTTTGAAAATTGAGTGTCTTTTAGGACTCTCATTAGTGTCCTAATTGCCCTAGTGACCTTTTACAACCCCTTCCTATGGGACACTTATGTTTTGGTCCTATAAAGTAAAAGGTCCTATAAAGTATTCTATTAGGACCGATATGTGCGTCTTATCAGACCATTTTTCTTGTAGTGACACTTACCCTCTTACCACTTATTTCCAATAATAACAAGACCAAAACGTGTATTTTATGTCGTAAAATTTGGAATTATGCGTGGTTTGTGTTTTTATTGTGTTTCAGGATAAAAAAGGAAGAAAACATGGGCTATCACGGGCTTTTATCAAAGAAAAAGACAAAAGACGAAGTCAAAAGATCAAGAGTGCATAAAGAACGGAAGTCCAAGGCCTATTCTGAAGATTTATCGAAGAAAAACTCTAAAGACGGAAGTTTAATGAAGTCGAAGAACTCAAGTCTAATTATAGAAGAAAATTATAAGACAAGTTCAATTTATATCGACAAATCCCGAGACGACGTCGAGAAAGACAAAGAATTTAAATCAAGTCGAGACGAGAAGAAAGAAAGAAGGAAGCAACACATGCACTCCCCACTTCCTATATACCCTCCTAAAGACACATTAGGATGGTGTTAGTTAATTGTTAACTAGTTTTATTTTTCTTTCTTTAGTTTTATTTTTAGAGAGAGAAAGTGTTTAACTTTCTCTCACTAGAACTTCATCTTTTCTTTCCTTTCATGTTTAAGCTTTGATTTAATCTTTTATTTTAGAATCATTAATCTATAAGTTCAAGTTTAAGCTTTTCATCTTTAATCTTCTTCTACCTTTCTTGATTTTTATTTGTTTTTGATTCGTGATAATCTTGATCTTGTTTCATCTTGATGTTTATGAGATCAAAAGTTTATCTTTTGGTTTCTATCTAAGTTTTATACGGATTAAGCTTTGAGCTTATCATGCTTATTGTCTTATTTTGTGTTTAGCTTATTTACTTTTAAGTTTTCTTAAAAGTTTAGTCTTTTTAAAGTTTGATTCATAAAGTTTGCTTATTTCATGTCTTAAAAGTTTTTAAGTTCATGCTTGTTTGCATTTGGTTGAGATTTAAATAAGTGCTTATTCGTCTTTGCTTATTTGTGCTTATTTATTTTTGCTTATTCTGCTTTTGAATCCCATCGTAACTGCTTTGATGTTTTACCAAGTACGATCGAGTAAGTGTGATCGCATAAACCCTAGGGTTTCTACTTGCGATCCATTACTGCGATCCATAGTACGATCGTTCACTACGATCACACTCATTAATCCACACCATGATCACTTGTTGTGATCGTGGGTACGATCATAAAGTGCGATCTGTGGCTGCGATTGCCTAGCTACGATTTCCTTGGGTGCGATCACTTGTTTAGATCGCATTGAATGCGATCACCTATACTACGATCACTAGGCTACGATGGACTGCTACGATCGTAGGCTACGATCACTTGGTGGATCACTAAGTACGATCCAATAGTGCGATCCCTCATTCTTGAGTGTGATCCACCACTGTGATCTGGGTTACAATCGTATTACGATCTAACTTACGTTTTGTTTTATTTATCTTAGTTTTTAAATTTAACTTTTCTCGCTTTTTTACTTAGTATTATTTTTAAACGAGTTTTGTCTTATTTTATTTTTACAAGTTTTAAGTTTTAAATTCGCTTTTAAGTTTTCAAGTTTTTAATCATTTATTTTTAACTTGTAATTTTTGTTTATTTTTTTAAGCTTTTATTTTACTCAACGACACTTTCATTTTACTATTAGTTTAAAACAGATAACACCCTCTCTTTATTTTTCCACCAAGAACGACCGAGTCTCACTTTCAATTGGTAATCAATTCGAAAAGACTGGAACAACGAACTTTCATACTTGGCTAAAACCTTGTATTAAATGGCGCCGCTGTCGGCTCTTTTTGTGAAGATTAACGGTTTTTAGTGAGAGACGCGTTGGATTTTGGGATCCGTTCATTTTTTGAACGTTATTTTCCTTGCTTAAAATTTTTCAAAAATCCATAAAAATTAAAAATTTTCAAAAATTCAAAAAAATAGAAAAACATATAAAACCAAAACTATTTCTTGTCTCTCTTTCTTTTCTTTTTTTAGGTGTGTATGCATACCCGTGCTCGTAAGAAGAAAGCAATTCAAGCCAAATTCGAAACTCCACCTATTGTCACCATGGACAATCGACCAACGATCGAGCTTTTGCAATCGCAAGTGGAGGGCAACACCGATGCTATTGTCATACCCGAGATTGGAGCCAACAACTTTGAGCCCAAATCCGGCTTCATTCAAATGGTCTCTGCTCAACCATTCTTGGGGCGTACACTTGATGATCCTCATGACCATATAAAAAGGTTTCTTCAACTCACTAATACGGTTAAGTATAATGGGTATCACAAGAGGTGATTCGCTTGCAACTTTTTCCCTTCTCCTTAGAGGGACAAGCCCGCCATTAGCTTGATAAGGAACCGCCACAAAGCATTCTTACGTGGTCGGATTTAGAGACCAAATTCATCAACTACTTTTTCCCACCCTCACGTACTACCGCTTTGCGGAATGAAATCATTAACTTTGAACAAAAGTACGGTGAGACATTTAGTGAATCTTGGGACCGTTTTAAGGAACTTTTATGAAAGTGTCCACAACATGGTTTCAGAAAAGTACATCAAATTAATACTTTTTACAATGGTTTAAGCATAAATGACCAAGATTCACTAATTAGTGCCTCGGGGGGTAACATTTTGGTTAAGTCTTCTAATGCCGCATGGGATATTATTGAGAACAAGTCTAGAGTGCAAACTAAGAGTTTTCGGACTAATGTGGCTAGTGCTAGTACTAGTGATGCCGACAAGAGAATTGATAAGCTTACTTCGATTGTTTAAACACTTGCTCTACAAACCGCTAACAATACCAAAACCATCAATGCGCAAGTTAATGCTATGAGTCAGTCATGTGAAATATGCGGGGTTCTCATTCATACACCGATTGTCCTTCGACTCATGACAATCCGGAAAATGTGTATGCCGCCAACGGTAACTTTTCCACGGGAGGCTATCAAGCACGTCCCCAAGGTGACCGCAATTTGCTCAGTTATCGTTCAAACAACTTCCTTTCACCACCAGGTTTCCCCCCTCAAAACCAAAACAACCTCAATCGCAACAATCAAAACCAACCTCGAGCTCCAAATCAATATCAAACCCAAAGAAACCCATATCCACCTCAAGGAAACAATCAAGTTCACCAACCACCCGCTTTTCAACCACCTGACTACCATGCTCTTCCTCCCACCCAACCCATCGCATTTAATCAAGAGGTTGACACTTACATGAGGAATAATGATGCGATAGTGCAGAATCTTCAGCGGCAAATCATCAACTTGAAAGGAGATATGGCGAAACAAGGGAATGATCTTCGAGCCGATATGCGAAACTCTATGAGCAGTCAAAAAAATGACTTAAGGGATATGATGGCTAGTTATTTTCCAAAGTAATCAAGCCTCTGGTTCGGGTTCTCTTCCGAGTAACACCGTTGCTAATCCAAGAGGGGAGATGAAATCAATCACCACTCGAAGTGGAAAAGGTTTAAAGGAACCCGAGCTTCCTACACCTACACCGGTGATTGTGACAAAGGAAAACGAGTCCCCTTCTCTAATTCCTCCACCTTCTATTTCACCAATTCCTCCACCTTCTACTTCTACCCCTCCACCACCCAAGGATGTGAGTGAGAATTTCGTTCCAACGCCTTCATCTCAACCCAATATACCTTATCCCTCAAGGTTGAGGAAAGAGAAGTTGAAGAACAAGGATGATATTCAGGTTTCTAACTTTCTTAAAATGTTTAAACAACTAAATTTCAACATCTCCTTTGCCGAGGCTCTCGCTCACATGCCGAAATATGCTAAAATGTTTAAATATCTTCTCAGTGATAAGGAGAAACTTCTTGATATCGCTCATACCCAACTTAACGAGAATTACTCAGCAGTGCTCTTAAGGAAATTACCTACCAAACTTGGTGATCCGGGACGCTTTCTTATTCCTTGAAACTTCCCCAGGGTAGAGATTTGTATGGCCCTAGCCGATCTAGGTGCTAGTATAAACTTAATGTCATTAAGTGTTTGGAAACAATTATCTCTACCTGAGCTATTCCCCACACGAATGACTTTGGAATTAGCTAACCGAACGGTTGCTTATCCAGTGGGGATAGCCGAAGATGTCTTTTTCGGTGTCGACAAATTCACCTTTCCGGCGGATTTTGTTGTCGTTGACTACGAGATGCATCCCCGTGTTCCATTAATCGTTGGACGTCCATTCTTGAGGACCGGTCGCACTCTCATTGATGTAGTCGCGGGAGAATTAATCATGATAGTTGGTGATGATAAAATCGTCTTCAACATGGGTAAACTTTCTAAACAGCCTTCTGAAAACGAGAGCGTTAATTTCATTGACGTTCTTGATGAGGCTTGTGAAGAGCATTTCAAAGACGCTTGTAAAAGTGGTTCTTCTTCTCTACCCATTGTTGAGACCGTTGCCTCTATTGCTCACTCACAGACTCCATTTGGAGAAAGTGATTTCCTTTTGAAAGAATTTGAAGCAACTTTGGGGGATGTGGACTTACAATATGACGATTCTCCCTCTAATTGGGATGAAGACATTCGTACCATTGAGAAACTTCTTAATGAGGACCATATTCTCCATCATCTCCTAAGGAAATCTCTATCGATGATCCGAATTTGACTACGCCTTCCATCGAAAATCCTCCGGATTTAGAGCTTAAGGATCTACCGTCTCATCTTGAATACGTGTTCCTTGAAGACAATAAGAAGTTACCCGTCATCATCGCAAAGGATTTGAGAGAAGACAAAAAATCTCGACTTATCGACGTGCTGAAGAATCATAAGATAGCGATTGCTTGGAAAATCTCCGATAATCGTGGAATTGATCCTCACTTTTGCACACATAAAATTCTCATGGAGGACGACTTTAAACCCACTATTCAAAACCAAAGAAGGGTGAATCCCAAGATCCATGACGTTATCAAAAAAGAGGTTATCAAACTTCTTGATGCGGGAATGATCTACCCTATCTTGGATTCACCATGGGTTAGTCCGGTCCATTGTGTGCCTAAGAAAGGCGGAATCACCGTTGTGCCCAATGAAAACAACGAGTTGATTCCTACTCGTCTCATTACAGGTTGGAGAGTTTGTATAGACTATCGCAAACTCAATGATGCTACGAGAAAGGATCATTTTCCCCTTCCTTTTATGGACCAAATGCTCGAACGTCTAGCGGGTAATGACTATTATTGCTTCTTAGACGGTTTCTTCGGGTATTTTCAAATTCCCATCGATCCTAAAGACCAATAGAAAACGACATTCACTTGTCCTTATAGAACATTTGCTTACAAAAGAATTCCTTTTGGCTTATGCAATGCTCCTGGGACTTTCCAAAGGTGTATGATGGCTATCTTCCATGACATGGTTGAAGAAACTATGGAAGTCTTCATGGATGATTTCTCGGTCTATGGTGATTCTTTCTCTACGTGCCTTGCCATTTTAGAACGTATGCTCAAACGGTGTGAAGACACTCGTCTCGTTCTTAATTGGGAAAAATGCCATTTCATGGTAAAAGAAGGCATTGTGCTTGGACATAAAATCTCAAAAGCCGGTCTTGAAGTGGACCGTGCTAAAGTTGATGTCATAGCCAAATTACCTCCACCTTCAACCGTGAAGGATGTGAGAAGTTTCCTTGGTCATGCAGGCTTCTATCGTCGATTCATTCAAGATTTTTCTAAAATCGCTCGCCCGATGACCCACCTCTTGGAAAAAGATACTCCTTTTATCTTTTCTAAAGAGTGTATTGAATCCTTCAATATTCTTAAGGACAAGCTAACTAAGGCACCGGTCTTGGTTACCCCTAATTGGAAGTTACCTTTTGAATTGATGTGCGATGCTAGCGACTTTGCCATTGGAGCGGTTTTGGGCCAAAGAGTGAACAAACACTTCCAACTAATCCATTATGCTAGCAAAACAATGACGGGGCTCAATTGCATTATACCACTACCGAAAAAGAGCTTTTAGCTGTAGTGTATGCTTTTGAGAAATTTCGCCCCTATCTTGTCCTTTCCACCACCATTGTCTATACCGACCATTCCACGTTGAAGTAATTGTTAACTAAACAATATTCCAAGCCAAGACTTCTTCGTTGGGTTTTGCTCCTTCAAGAATTTAAAATCGAAATTGTGACAAAAAGGGAGCAGAAAACTTAGCCGCGGATCATCTAAGTAGACTTGAGGATCCTTATCAAGGGGATCATCTGAATCAAGAGATCAACGACTCTTTTCCCCTTGAGGCCTTAATGTCTATCAATTCCAATCTTGATGACACCCCGTGGTTTGCGGACATTGCAAACTACTTAGCGGTTGGTATTCTCATAGAAGGGTTAACATCCCAACAAAAGAAGAAGTTCTTTAAAGATGTTAAGACTTACTTTTGGGATGTCCCTTATCTCTTCAAACAATGTGCATTATCTAATTATTCGTCGGTGTGTTGATGGACCCGCAGCTTTAGACATTCTCGAAGCTTGCCATAAAGGACCCACCGGTGGTCATTTTGGTCCCAACTACACCGTGAAGAAAGTGTTTGACTCGGGATTCTATTGGCCCACCATTTATTATGACGCTCACGAGATGGTTAAAAATTGTGATACTAGCCAACGTCAAGGCAAGATCACACATAAAGATGAGATGCCTCAAAATTTCATACAAGAATGTGAAATCTTTGACGTATGGGGTATCGACTTTATGGGCCATTTCCATCATCTAAAGGGAACAAGTACATCCTCGTAGCCGTTGACTACGTATCAAAATGGGTTGAAGCAAAGGCTCTCCCTACGAACGATGCGAGGGTGGTTGTGAACTTTTTGAAGCAGCTTTTTGCTCGATTCAGTGTTCCTCGTGCTATCATCAGTGACCGCGGGACTCATTTTTGCAATGACCAATTTGCTCGAGTCATGGCTAAGTATGGTGTCAATCACCGTCTTTCCACCGCTTATCATCCCCAAACAAATGGTCAAGCCGAGATATCTAATCGTAGATTGAAGAGAATATTAGATCGAACTGTGGGAGAGCATCGTGCCTAGTGGGCCGATAAGTTAGATGATGCTTTGTGGGCTTTCCGTACCGCATATAAGACGCCGATTGGTTGCACTCCATATCGTCTTGTGTACGGGAAGGCATGCCACCTCCCTATTGAGTTGGAGCATAAGGCGTAGTGGGCCTTGAAGTGGTCCAATTTTGACATCAACAAAGTCGGTGATCTTCGGAAGATTCAACTCAACGAGCGAAATGAACTGAGGAATGAAGCTTATGAGAATTCATTGATCTACAAGGAGAAAACCA
This sequence comes from Glebionis coronaria, assembly GCA_025667525.1. Classification (NCBI taxonomy): domain Eukaryota; kingdom Viridiplantae; phylum Streptophyta; class Magnoliopsida; order Asterales; family Asteraceae; genus Glebionis; species Glebionis coronaria. Next base: position 690,440,258 of record CM046874.1, on the reverse strand, counting down.
AGATCATTCATGATGCACGGATTAAGAATCGAAAGTTTCAAGTTGGTGTTCAAGTTTTACTCTTTAACTCTCGGTTGAAGATCTTCTCGGGCAAGCTGAAGAGCCGTTGGTCTGGTCCGTCCACCGTCGCCAAAGTCTTCCCTTACGGCACCATTGAACTTTCTCAACAAAATGTGCCGAATTTTAAAGTGAATGGCCAGCGTGTGAAGCTGTACTTTGGTGAGGACATCTCTCATGAGATGATTCCATCCCTCACCATGTTTCCCTTGAATTAGTTCTGGGTCGATTCAGGCTCGTGACTCGGTTATCAAAAACAAGCGCTTCTCGGGAGGCAACCCGTTGATCTATCCTTTACCGTTTTCATAATAAGTGTAGGGGGAGCCCCGTAGGTGTTTGTTGTCTTGTTTCTTCTGATGTGCAGGGATTAAAGCTTCAAAGATCCACTTTTGATAACATTTGACGACCGTGATCCCGTGTACCCGTCTTCCCAGTTCTATCCTAAATTGTCGTGATTCAATATTTCATATCTTATATGTTCACATTGAAATCACTATATTTGTCCTTTCCTTAGCAAGATTTAACCAACGTGCACAATGTCCTAAGTGTAGGGGAGTTTACTCCCACATGCTTAAACATTGAGGACAAGGTTTATATCAAGTGTAGGGGGACTTCTATCGAATTAAGTGGTCTTTTCCATGAACTTGTCCTCATTTTAACCGGAAAATTTGATTTTTCAACATTTTTCAAAATTTTTAATCTATTTTGGCCTAGTAGTATAGTAGTATTTTCATTTGTTGTTGTTATTTACTTTCCTTGCTAAAATAAAATCTTTAACAAAGTGGTTTTAATTTTCAAACGTCATGAATCTTTTGACTCAACCCGAGTTTACTTATCCAAGTTTACTCTAGCTAGTATCCTTCAAGTGTTTAAGTCAAGTTTTGCTAGGCTTTTATATAGGTAACTTTAAAATGCGAAAGTCTTAACTCTCACGGGTTAAGAAAAAGAACTTTTCGCAAGTTCCTATAATTGATCCTAGAGAGTCGTTTATCAAGGGAACTTTAAAATGCGAACTCTAAACTTGAAAAAGTCTAAGAGTTTGCAAGATCCTATAGATGACTCGAAAACCCAAAACTTTGATTTAATTGGCTAAGCATCCACGAGTCTCATTCCTTGAGATTTTAAATTGTGGAGAACGAGAGATGATAGAGTCAATTATAAGTTTGGTATTCATTCATGAATTTATGTGAGTTGATTATAAGCTTTTTCTCCCATCGCTTGTTAATAAATATATTTGCAAAAAAATAAGGTTGTACGGTTTGAAAAGTTACTTAGCTTCTAGCCCAAGATCGTTTAAAAGTTGCTCGATATTAATTAGAGTTCATAGCCAAGGCATAACTTATTGAAGCGGGATGCGAAGATTGGCGAGTTCGAAAAGGCCCTAACAAGGCATGAGGGCTACGTTTGTTGCTAAAGATCCCAAGTGATGTGAAGAATCATTTATCATCAATATGAAGGATCGAGACACACGACGAAAAGCAAATACTCCCCTAAAGATCATGGAGAAGTCTATCCAAAAAGGCCCTAACAAGGTATGAGGATAAATAGATCCAAGTCCTAAAAGGAGGCGGATCGTTGTATATCAAAGTCCAAAATAAAGATTGGAGAAAAATGAAGAAGTCGTGGTGCAAATATGAAGAATCTCTCAAAAACTTCAAGTGAAGAAATTCATATTATGAAGAGAAGAGCATAATTTCAAGAACGTCTCTCAAGATTCGAAGTATGAAGTCGCTGCCAAATATCGGTCCGAGAAAGGTCTTAAATCGTGAAGGGATTTATGCCAAGATATGAACTTTAAGAGGTCCCGAGAAGCAGTTTTAAAAGATTTTGTTCTTTAGCTAACTATTGATTAAATCGTCCCACTTTATTTTCGGCCTAAATAAACTATCGAAATAAGTCAAACAATGCATCCTCATGATCATTCAAGACAATCATAAAATATAAGAGATACACCTAGGAATAAGGGAGTCTAAGTAAATAATTGGGTCACATGAGTTCGTGTTAGTTTGCTAACTTATAATAACAATGATCTCGTTTTTAAGCTTGGTATGGGGAACGTGAACTTGAGGATGATAAACATTCATGACAGCCAAAACCCCAATGTAAGTCTTTGATTTCTTTACTTGTTTTGTACATATTTCTATCTTTCCTTAAAACTTAGTATTTAATAAAGGCCAAGGTGGGTTATTTATGATGAGAAATGTAATCTGTACTTTGAAATTAATGCATTGCATGAGGGCATTGCAATGGTCAAGTGTAGGGGATTTAATAAGTGTGAAAACACTTATCCTCTTACCACTTATTTCCAATAATAACAAGACCAAAACGTGTATTTTATGTCGTAACGTCGGAATTATGCGTGGTCTGTGTTTTTATTGTGTTTCAGGATAAAAATATGAAAAAGGAAGAAAACATGGGCTATCACGGGCTTTTATCGAAGAAAAAGACAAAAGACGAAGTCAAAAGATCAAGAGTGCACAAAAAACGGAAGTCCAAGGCCTATTCTGAAGATTTATCGAAGAAAAAGTCTAAAGACGGAAGTTTAATGAAGTCGAAGAACTCAAGTCTAATTATAGAAGAAAATTATAAGACAAGTTCAATTTATATCGACAAATCCCGAGACGACGTCGAGAAAGACAAAGAATTTAAATCAAGTCGAGACGAGAAGAAAGAAAGAAGGAAGCAACACATGCACTCCCCACTTCCTATATATACCCTCCTAATGACACATTAGGAGGGTGTTAGTTAATTGTTAGCTAGTTTTATTTTTCTTTCTTTATTTTTATTTTTAGAGAGATAAAGTGTTTAACTTTCTCTCACTAGAACTTCATCTTTTCTTTCCTTTCATGTTTAAGCTTTGATTTAATCTTGTATTTTGGAATCATTAATCTATAAGTTCAAGTTTAAGCTTTTCATCTTTAATCTTCTTCTACCTTTCTTGATTTTTATTGGTTTTTGATTCGTGATAATCTTGATCTTGTTTCATCTTGATGTTAATGAGATCAAAAGTTGATCTTTTGGTTTCTATCTAAGTTTTATACGGATTAAGCTTTGAGCTTATCATGCTTATTGGCTTATTTTGTGTTTAGCTTATTTACTTCTAAGTTTTCTTAAAAGTTTAGTCTTTTTAAAGTTTGATTCATAAAGTTTGCTTATTTCGTGTCTTAAATGTTTTTAAATTCATGCTTGTTTTCATTTGGTTGAGATTTAAATAAGTGCTTATTCGTCTTTTCTTATTTGTGCTTATTAATTTTTGCTTATTCTGCTTTTGAATCCCATCGTAACTGCTTTGATGTTTTACCAAGTACGATCGAGTAAGTGTGATCGCATAAACCCCTAGGGTTTCTACTTGCGATCCATTACTACGATACATAGTACGATCGTTCACTACGATCACACTCATTAATCCACACCACGATCACTTGTTGAGATCGTGGGTACGATCATAGAGTGTGATATGTGGCTGCGATTGCCTAGCTACGATTTCCTTGGGTGCAATCACTTGTTTAGATCGCATTGAGTGCGATCACCTATACTACGATCACTAGGCTACGATCGACTGCTACGATCGTAGGCTACGATCACTTGGTGTGATCACCAAGTACGATCCAATAGTGTGATCCCTCATTCTTGAGTGCGATCCACCACTACGATCTGGGTTACGATCGTATTACGATCTAACTTAGGTTTTGTTTTATTTATCTTAGTTTTTAAATTTAACTTTCTCGCATTTTTACTTAGTATTATTTTTAAATGAGTTTTGTCTTATTTTATTTTTACAAGTTTTAAGTTTTAAATTCGCTTTTAAGTTTTCAAGTTTTTAATCATTTATTTTTAACTTGTAATTTTAGTTTATTTTTTTAAGCTTTTATTTTACTCAACGACACTTTCATTTTACTATTAGTTTAAAATAGATAACACCCTCTCTTTATTTTTCCACCAAGAACGAATGAGTCGCACTTTCAATTGGTAATCAATTCGAAAAGACTGGAACAACGAACTTTCATACTTGGCTAAAACCTTGTATTAGATACCGAAGCTAGTGAGTAACTATATATCTTTAAAGGTTAGAATTTAATGTACTAACCTCCCTGCAACTGTCTATGTTTAAAAAGTTAGAATTCCATTTGAAGCTTTTCCACCCTTTTATGTAGCTTAAAGGATCAGTTGTTTTATCAGCTTCCATTGGTCCCTTGCCTTTTTTTAAGTTATCTCCTGTATCTACATCTGCATATAAACAACAGAATAATTGAACCGTTTCTCATTTTCATAACTCCTAAAACCTTACATATTAAACACTAACCATTGATCAATCTGTTGCCTTTCTCACAAACATATAAACATAAAAGAGCACAAAATTGACCTTTAATATGTGCCTTCATAGCGACATTAACCTTCATAGCCACATCTGCATTCATAGCCACATCTGCCTTGTCATCTATATAACAAATACAAAAACAAATCAAATTATTGGTATTTTGATAATATACAATATCGTCAAAACAACAACAAATAATCAAATATTTAGTAATATTGTTGCGAAATAAAAACCCTAACCTTTTTTAGCTTTTCCATTACTTTGTTTTTGAAACTCTATCTTCATCAAATCTTCAATAATACTGTTGGCAATTGGATCATCATACTTCCAGTTGTTTCCATACTTATCAAACACATAATTAATCATCTCCTCAGTTATGGGGACTTCATCAAAATCAATTCCATCCAGTTAGATAGGTTTGATTTATTAGGGTTTGTGGGTGGGTGGTTGACTCATTTTTTGGAATTCTGTAGAATCAATGTGTATGTGTATGTGTGTGTGTGTGTGTGTGTGTGTGTGGGAGTGATTAATGAACAGGGTGAATCAAGTTGCATGCATAGAAAAACGCTCACGGTTTAGACACGTGGGAGTGTGTTGTGGTTGTGTTTGGCGCAACATACTGGTGTCAGGACTTGACACCAGAGTTATAGCTTATATAATATAAGTCGTGATTAAAATTTTCATTTTTTTGATTTTTGTTACATTAATTACTTCATTTATATGTTATAAATATGTCATTTATGATTTATGAATAACAATTAACATCCTTTTTAAGATGTTTTTTTGTTTATTTATAAGCTTATTAAACATAAGTCGAGATGGGCTTATGTGTCATAAGCTTACATTTTGTGACTTATATCTATTACATAATTAATATGATTCACGAAATATATTTAACGAATTATAAGTTAAACCGGGTAAATTCGATCGAGTCACCGTTTTGCGTGATCGTTCAACGGGTCAACCCGATTGAGCCTTTTTATCAGATAATCATATTACACAAACAAATAGGTTTAAAGTGAAAGTTACCAAATTAAAACAAGAAAAGTAACCAATAAACTATTATTATGAGTGACGAAGTACTAAAACTTGAAAAAAAATTATGTCAATGAAAATACATTAAATATGTTTTAAATAAGTAGACCTGCAATTAATATGCAATCTTTTTAAGCCCCATTTGAGGGGGTTGGTGCTTAAATGGTGTGACTTATTTCAACAAACCCATGTCTGCACGTAACATAAACGAGGATTATTTTGTTATCCGACTTATTTTTTAACTTTAAAGTTTGAAAAAAATATGAAATGTTAAACACGCTCTATCACATGTATCGCGAACGATGCTAACCATAAACTCTAAATCCTAAACCTTAAACCATAAACACTAAATCATAAACCTTAAACCATTAAACCCTAAACCATAAACCTTAAACCAATAAATCCTAAACCCTAAATCCTAATCCTAAAACCATTTAACCCTAAACCATTAAACCTAAATCCTAACCCTTAAACCATAAACCCTAATAGAACAATAAACCCTAAACCATAAACCCTAAACCCTAAAGCCCTAAACTTTAAACAAATAAACCCTAAACCCTAAATCCTAACCCTTAAACCATAAACCCTAATTAAACCATAAATCCTAAACCATAAACCTTAAACATAAACCCTAAAGTCTAAACCATAAACCCTAAATCATAAAACATACCATTCCAAACCATTAACCTTAAACCAATAAACCCTAAATCCTAAACCTTAAACCATTTAACCCTATACCATAAACCCTAAATCCTACCCTTTAAACCATAAACCCCAATTGAACCATTAACCCTAAATAATAAACCTTAAACCTCTAACCAATAAACCAATAACCCCTAAATCATAAACCTTAAACCATTTAACCCTATACCATAAACCCTAAATCCTAACCCTTAAACCATAAACACTAATTGAACCATTAACCCTAAATCATAAACCCTAAACCATTAACCAATAAACCCTAAATCCTAAATCCTAAACCTTAAACCATTTAACCCTAAACCATAAACCCTAAATCCTAACCCTTAAACCATAAACCTTATTGGAACCATAAACCCTAAACCATAAACCCTAATAAAACCATAAACACTAAAGCATAAACCCTAAACCCCTAAACCTTAAACCAATAAACCCTAAACCCTAAATCATAAACCCATTTAACCATAAACCATAAATCCTAAATCCCAACCCTTAAACCATAAACACTAATTAAACCATAAATTCTAAACCATAAACCTTAAACATAAACCCTAAAGCCTAAACCATAAACCTTAAATCATAAAACATACCATTCCAAACCATTAACCTTAAATCAATAAACCCTCAACCCTATACCTTAAACCATTTAACCCTATACCATAAACCGTAAACCCCAACCCTAAACCATAAACCCTAACCCATAATACCTTACTCTAATGTTGTCACCCTGACATTATTAAACTGACGATTCAAAATCGAACTTATGCATATTAAACTTGAGATGACGTTTACCGACGTTTTGTCACAATATAGTCTTTCATTGTGACACCCTAGAATCGAGGTCATTAACGATACCCTAAATTACGCAAATTTTTGAAATTTTTATTAAATTTTAATTTCTATAATTATAAGTATTTTGGTTAGAGCCGATGTTCGAGGTTATAATTTTTACGGTTGACGTTTTGAGAAGGACGATGACGATTACGATCCCGAGGGATGCCCAATTTTATATAATTTTTGACGATTTATCGATAATGTAATTTTTCGAGAATTTTATTTACGGTTCGTGTTAAGTTGAGTCGTGTGAGTTTTATAGCCTTCCAAGTACATTTAAAGTATCCCAAAAATATTTTGGAGCATTCGGGAAGATTTCCGACTCCCGTAAAATTTTCAAAATTGACAAATGAGTCAAACCCGCAAAGTTTTGAGGTTGTTTTCTATTTAAGGACAAAAGAAGCCCAATATTGCACTTAGGTCCCTCCTAACTAACAAAAGGGGGCAAAGTGAACAAACACACAAACACACACAAAAATTTACAAGAAAAATCAAACACACACTCCCCTTGTCTCTCTCAAACTCACGGCACACCCAACTCACACAAAAATCCACCTAAAATCTTTTCTACTTGATTTTTCAAAAATCTAAGGTTAGACCACGCTTAGTTTGGTCATTACCCACCTATTCATGTAATCAAATCCAACATGCATTGATAAAAATTTTTCAAGATTTTTCATATGATCCAAAATTCGTTTTTGTGGCTATTTGAGCTAATGCATGTTAATTTTGAGTGTTATGGAAGTATAAACACCATGAAAACCCACCAAAATTAATTTGGTTGTGGTGATTTGGTCACCCAAACCCCACGGCAATAGGGGTTGTTTGGGGAGCCATGGTGGTTGATGAATTTGCATGTCATATTTGTGTTTGGTTTGTTGTTCTAGAAAGATTCATATAGGTTTTATTACTTGCATGTGTATTTTTCTTTGATTTTGATATTGAGATTGGTTGATCAATAGGGGTAGGATGGAAGTTTGATGTTAGGATATGTTTGGGAAGTCTTAGGATGATGTTTAGTGTTGGTTAGAAGTCTTGGAATCAATCTAAGCATGTTTTTGGTATAGTCATTTTTAGGCAGAAACATTTGGTCTATTTTGGAAAAATGATTTTTGTTCCAAGTCTTGAAAACTAAATATAGTGATAGAGGGTCTTTCTAGCTTTAATTTGGTATAAGGTAGAGCCCGTGACTCAAAACGAGCTAAAAGTTATGACATTTTAAAGATCGGGTACCGGGAGACGAGGACTTTCACAATCCGGATTTGTGCAAAGTTTTAGTCAAATCCCGAGGGTCACAAGTATAATTTGGTGAATGATCAAGGGTCAAAACTTGGTCCCTAACCTGTACAAATGAGTCTATATGTTGACTTATGAGTCAAGGAAGTCAAAGGTATTTTTCATATAGGTCAAAGTGGTCAAAATTGGTCGAAGCGCAATTTCAGCCCGTAAAATGTAGTCGTGGAAATGAGTTGCGTGACGGGTCGTAAAAGTGAAAACTTTTGTTGGACTTAAAAACATGTTATCTACAGGTCATATAGGATTTTTGGAAATTTTGTCAAATTTTATAAGCATGGTTTAATAAGGTAAAACAGCCCGTACTTTAGTCAAGTACCGGCGAGAACGTGTAAAAATGGACAACGTAGGTTATAAGAACGAATGGTATAAAATGAATGATACTTGTTGTTTTTGTTTTTGGCGTGAGTTATATTGGTCTTAAGTGACTTATATATATGTATTTTATACAGTACCGTAAGTATTTAAATGAGATTACTCATTACGCGTTATTTGTGATAGGTGTTGAATTACCCGGGCATCCGTTTCATCGTCAGTGAACACTCCTCGAACTACCGACTACTTAATATCTAAGGTGTGAATTTATAGCCTCGCTTATATTATTTCAAATTGTTTTACCCGCGAGGGAAATGCATGCTAGTTTTTAAAAAGGAACGTATATCATGAATGATTGTTAGACCCGAAGGTTGCCTTAGAAATTGTGTTGAGTACCAAAGTTGCAAAAGTCCCTAAATTCATGAACTATTAACTATTGTCTTGCCCTTGCGAAGGGGGAAATAGCCGCTTATGCAATTTGTAGTACTACGGGGTTAACGACCCAATGCTAGCCGAGAAGCTGTACTTATAGTAAGTTCTGCGGTAGATTATTTTGTATGAGAAATAAGGTATAATTGCAACTGATGCCTTTAGAGGGGCACTGGTTTCATCTGAATCATGCCGGTATATTTACGCGGGTGATTGAGTTAACGGATTAGTGTCATGAGCTTAAACACAATTGTCAGTATCCTGATTATAGTTTGTTTGATCGACAAGACTATAAATGATCACGAATGGTTTTTATTATATATACGTTCAAATGGATTGAAAAACCTATGAATTCCACTCAACGTTTTCGTTGACCAAATTTTGGCATGTATTTCAGGTAACCGCTGAGCAGTAGGATGGAGCATGCATGGGATGGATGTTGTGTGTACGGCTTGGTGTCCGCTTGTTTTTCCCTCCTTTTCTACTTAAACAATTTTTATGTTTAATGTCATGTGGTTGTAAAACTGAGGTTTTTGGGTTGAGATTCATGGGGACCAAAACGCTAAACTCTGTGCACTATTTGGGGTTGGAAAAACTGTGGACATGTATTATTTAACAATTTTAAATGTTGAATTTTTAAGTCGACGTCTTTTTAGCGTCGTTTGATATCTCTTGTGTGCAATGAATACTGTGTAGCACCCATTGTTGTAGTTCCGCTGCGCATAACAATTGTGGGGGTGTTACAGATTGGTATCAGAGCCACGAGTTATAGAGAACTAGGTCGTTTTTGAAAATCCTAAACTATAACTTTTGGTGTCGTAAGAAAAGGGTCCAAGCACACACAACTATCCTGCATGGCTCCGGTAAGATTTATTGTTGCATTTATGGCATTTGACGTATACTTTTGAGTAAAGTATATATGTGGGTAATTATTATATAAGTATGGAATTACTATATGTAGACGTTAAATTTTACGTGAAATATCCGACATCGTAATTTTTGTATTAATCATGCATGAGCATCATATTATTACATTTTGGGCATATGTACCACCTTTGCATTGCATTTGCATGCATATATTTATAGTTATTGTATAATTACTTATGTACCCTCCGAAATTCGCTGTTATTGCAGGAATGGCCGAGGTACCGCCCAACGATAACGGGAACGATTACGTCGTAGGTCACGAAGGGGGACCGTTTCCTCCGAACCCGCCGGACAATAATAATGGATGGATCGCTCCAGAAGACGAAATAGGGCCGGAAAACGACAATGGCGAAAGTGAGGTGGATAATTTCAGCATGAGTAGTGATGACAATGAGGATTCCGAAGAAGAGCCCGAGGAGCTATTGGATGATGGCATTCCCGAGGATGCCGTAGGCCAGACCGAACCCGATTTGTTTCAGTCTCCGAATTCGCCGAAGGGTTATGAGGTACCACCGACCGGTCGTTATGAGCAGCAACCCTTTGATCGCCCGATGGACAATAGTAATGGGAGCAGTGGAGAGTCATCCAAGTCGCCATCGATTCATGAGAATATTGCAAGGGTCTATTTTCCGAGACCGAGTCACTACTGGGATCCCGCAGGTCGTTTGGGGAGGATGGAAAGGTTAATGTATGAGCGGTTTGTAGTTGAGACTAGGGTGATTAAGAAGTTTGATAAGACTGAAAGGGAGCATCAAAGATTGTTGGAAAGGACTTCAAGGATTGCGTATGATGGGATGATGAACACAAGTGCCATCAACAGTTTGAAATCAATGGTTGCGAATTTAAGTGCTAGTCTTGATCGTGTGAGGGAAGATCAGATGAGGTTGTCGAGGATGCAGAGTTGGGAGCATCGTGTGAGGGATTCATTGCCCCCGGATTGGAGATTCGTGGACGATGTGGAGATGGAGGCGAATGACTTCATGGTTCAGCCGCCTACTGGAGGTGCTTGTATTTCGGTGGGAAGTCAAGTAGCGATTGAGCATGGATCCACATCAGGGATGAGAAAGGAAACAGAATGTGGGCCAGATGAGAAAGGAAAGGGAAAAGTGGATGATGTGGACGAGGACGTGAGTGATGAGGAAACCGAGGACGACGACGAGCCGCCATCCAAGAGGCCGTGTGGATCACCACATGCCTAGTTACTTGTTTTGTATTTTTCTTTGATCATTGTAATAGAACTATTTTAGACCTTTGTATGATGGTATTATGACGAGAAACTCAAGTACTTGATGTTTTGTGGTGAATGATTGTAGTGGCATTACTTGTCACGATTTTGGTTAACTATCAATACAATCTATGTTACCTTTCATGATCTGTGATATGTCTTAAATTTGATCTTTTGTGGTGTGAATTGATGAATATTAGTAACTCCGTAGTGATGTGTCGTTGTATGTATTTTATGTCTGGGAAACTTGATATGAATACTTACATTGTTTTTCTATTTTTCTTGTCTTGCAGAAAGAGATATTCGATAAAACAATGCCTCCAAAGTTGACTGCCGATCGTGTTAACAACATGATTCAGGAAGCGATAGCTAATGCGTTGCAAGCGGACCGAGCTGGGAGAAATCAGGATCCAGGAAGGAACGCGGGGAGACAACCAGCCCCGAGAGTGTGTACCTATTCAAGCTTTATGAAGTGCGGTCCTACGCAGTTCCGTGGATCGGGTGGAGCCCTAGAACTTAGGCGATGGTTGGAAAAAGTTGAGAGTACGTTTGAAATCAGTGGTTGTGCAGAGGCGGATAAAGTAAAGTTTGCAGCAGCTACATTTCTGGATGATGCGTTAAGCTGGTGGAATACCCAGGTAGCTACGGTGGGATTGGCTGTGGCAAATGCAAGAACGTGGAATGCGACCAAAGCTTTGTTGACAAAGAAGTTTTGCCCAGAGGAGGAATTGGGGCAATTGGAGGACGAACTGAGACATTTGACCTTAAGGAACAACGATATAGCTGCTTACACCAGGAGATTCAATGAGTTAAGTCTTTTGTGTCCGGACATATTTGCCAATGACGCCAAGAAAATGAAGCAGTATATTAAGGGTTTATCTAGCAACATCAAGGGTGAAACAACTTCGTCGAAACCTGGAACGTTTGATGAAGCGGTTCAAATGGCACACGCTTTGATGGACGTTAAGCTTCAGGATAAGCAGAATTACATTGCTGAGGGTAACAAAAGAAAATGGGAGGCAGCACAAGGTAATCAATCCCAAGGCCAGAACCGAGGAGGAAATCGAAACAACCAAGGGCCGAACCGTAATCAGCAGTTTAATCAGAGAAGGAACGAAGGAATGAGGGCCGTGACAAACCCTAGAGGTGTGAAAGTGAATCCCCATTGTGGAAAGTGCAACTTGTATCATGTTGGAAACTGCCCGCAGGCATGCGGCAAGTGTGGAAAGGCAGGTCATAGGACTGCTAGTTGTCGAACGGGAGGAGTAGCCACTGGGGCTAATGCTATCAGGATGAGGGGATGTTATAGCTGTGGAGAAAGAGGGCATGTGCAAGCAAATTGCCCGAAGACAGGGAACAGACGGGGAGGAAATAATGCGGCAGCTGTGTATCAAGTGGGAACTGCTGATAAACCACAAGGTCCCAATGTGGTTACCGGTACGTTTTTGCTAGACGCTTGTTATGCTAGTATTTTATTTGATTCTGGCTCCGACAAGAGTTTTGTAGACGTTAGATTTAGTCGTCATATCGATAGAGAACCGGTATTGTTAACGACTAGTTATAATGTTGAATTAGCCGATGGAAAAATTGTTAGTACGAATTCTATACTGAAAGGGTGTACCTTGAAGTTAGGAAACTACGCTTTTAAAATCGACTTGATGCCTATAGAGCTAGGATCGTTTGACGTGATTGTGGGAATGGATTGGCTAATGGAGCATAATGCTACAATCGTCTGTGGTGAGAGATTGGTGCAGATTCCGCTGAGGAATAGGGTTTTGACGGTAAAGGGAGACGAATGCACTTCTCGTTTGAAGGTGATTTCGTGTTTGAAGATGATGAAGTACGTAGAGAGCGGATGCGATGTGTTTTTGGCACAGGTTTCGAGCGATGGTGATGTAGAGGCGAGAATTGAAGAGGTACCAATTATTCGCGAGTATCCGGACGTTTTTCCAGACGAGTTGCCAGGTTTACCGCCTAACCGTGAGGTCGAGTTTCGAATTGATTTAGTGCCAGGAGCTGCGCCGGTTGCACGAGCACCTTATCGCTTAGCACCATCTGAGTTAAAGGAGTTATCGGATCAATTGAAGGAGTTGATGGACAAAGGATTTATTAGGCCGAGCTCATCACCTTGGGGAGCGCCAGTGTTGTTCGTAAAGAAGAAGGATGGTTCGTTTAGAATGTGTATCGACTATAGAGAACTCAATAAGCTGACGGTTAAGAATCGGTACCCATTACCGAGGATTGATGATTTGTTCGATCAATTACAAGGTTCCAGTGTATACTCAAAGATCGATTTAAGATCAGGGTATCATCAACTGCGTGTAAGAGAGGAGGATATTCCTGTAACTGCCTTTCGTACGCGGTATGGACACTTTGAATTTCGAGTGATGCCGTTTGGGTTGACTAACGCGCCTGCTGTATTCATGGATCTTATGAATCGCGTGTGCAAGCCGTATCTAGATAAGTTTGTTATTGTTTTCATCGACGACATACTTATTTACTCTAAGAGTAAGGAGGAGCACGAGAAGCACCTGAGAAAGATTTTGGAGTTGTTAAGGAAGGAGAAGCTGTATGCAAAATTCTCTAAGTGTGAGTTTTGGTTGGAATCAGTGCAGTTTCTAGGTCATGTGATTGATAGTGAGGGAGTTCGTGTAGATCCTGCTAAGATCGAAGCGATCAGGGAATGGTCAGCACCGACGACGCCGACTGAAGTTCGACAATTTTTGGGTTTAGCTGGGTATTATAGAAGGTTTATTGAAGGATTTTCGTTGATTGCGAAACCATTGACGCGGCTTACCGAGAAGAATAGGGTGTATGAATGGGGAAATGAGGAAGAGCTTGCTTTCGAAACGCTCAAGGATAAGTTATGTTCCGCGCCGATTTTATCATTGCCTGAAGGAACCGAAGATTTCGTAGTGTATTGTGATGCGTCTCGTAAGGGTTATGGAGCAGTATTAATGCAACGTGAAAAGGTGATAGCTTACGCGTCGAGGCAATTAAGGAAGAACGAGGAGAACTACACGACGCACGATTTGGAATTAGGAGCGGTAGTGTTTGCGTTGAAGCTGTGGAGACACTATCTGTATGGGACAAAGTGTGTTGTATTCACTGATCACAAGAGTTTGCAGCACATTTTAGATCAAAAGGAGTTGAATATGCGACAAAGACGATGGGTTGAACTATTGAGTGATTACGATTGTGAAATTCGCTATCACCCTGGGAAGGCGAATGTTGTAGCAGATGCATTGAGTAGGAAGGAGCGGGAGAAACCTTTGAGGGTTAGAGATTTAGTGATGAGTGAGAGCGTTGACTTAACCGAAACCATACTGAAGGCTCGGGAGAGAGGATTGATGAAAGGGAATGTTGAAGCCGAGAATTTGGGACGAATGTTGAAACCTATTTTCGTGATTAGGTCTGACGGACTAAGATATTTTGAGAATCGGATTTGGTTACCATTGTGTCCATCTGAGGAAGGAAAGCCTGGAGTTCGAGAATTGGTTATGAATGAGTCGCATAAGTCGAAGTATTCGATACATCCTGGATCGGATAAGATGTACCACGACCTGAAGAAAGTTTATTGGTGGCCGAATATGAAGGCAGATATTGCTCGTTACGTCAGTAAGTGTTTGACTTGCGCGAAGGTTCAGGCAGAACATAAGAAACCATCTGGATTGTTGGTACAACCGGAAATCCCAGAATGGAAATGGGAGAAAATCGCAATGGATTTTGTGACGGGTTTACCTAGGACTCCTAGTGGAAGCGATATGATATGGGTAATTGTGGACAGGTTAACGAAATCTGCTCATTTCTTACCTATGAAGAAGACGGACAGCATGGAAAGACTCGCCAGCGTGTACGTGAAAGAGATCGTCTGTAGACATGGAGTGCCGTTATCGATCATTTCGGATCGCGATAGTAGATTTACGTCGGAATTTTGGAGATCGCTTCAACGTGCGATGGGCACTGAACTGAGTTTAAGCACGGCTTATCACCCGGAAACTGACGGCCAGAGTGAACGAACGATTCAAACGATGGAGGACATGCTCCGAGCGTGCGTGATTGATTTTGGAGGAAGTTGGGAACGCCACTTGCCTCTAGTGGAGTTTTCGTACAATAATAGTTATCATGCGAGTATCAAAGCAGCACCGTTCGAAGCATTGTATGGAAGGAAGTGTAGATCGCCCGTGTGTTGGAGTGAAGTAGGGGAAAGTCAATTGACTGGACCCGAAATGGTTTTAGAAACGACAGAGAAGATCGTGCAGATCAAGAACCGACTACTTGCTGCGAGAAGCCGACAGAAAAGTTATGCCGATAACCGAAGGAAACCGTTGGAGTTTGAAGTTGGAGATATGGTTATGCTCAAGGTATCGCCGTGGAAGGGTGTAATTCGTTTTGGAAAGAAAGGAAAGTTGAGTCCGAGGTATATTGGACCGTTTAAGATCGTTGAACGAATTGGACCAGTAGCGTACAAGTTAGAATTGCCGACCGAGCTTAGTGCTATTCATGACACGTTCCACGTATCGAACCTGAAGAAGAGTTTGGCGGACAAGGAATTGGTGATTCCTTTGGACGAGATTCGACTAGACGACAAAATGCACTTTGTGGAAGAACCTGTGGAAATAATGGACCGGGAGGTCAAGCGGTTGAAGCATAGTAGGATTCCTATTGTGAAGGTCCGATGGAATTCTAAGCGTGGACCGGAATACACCTGGGAACGTGAGGACTTTTTCAAGGAAAGGTATCCTCATTTGTTCCAGTAGACGAAATGTGAGCCCAAGAAGAGGCGAGCGCCGGGACGTCGCTCTCTTTAAGGAGGGGTGGATGTGACACCCTAGAATCGAGGTCATTAACGATACCCTAAATTACGCAAATTTTTGAAATTTTTATTAAATTTTAATTTCTATAATTATAAGTATTTTGGTTAGAGCCGATGTTCGAGGTTATAATTTTTACGGTTGACGTTTTGAGAAGGACGATGACGATTACGATCCCGAGGGATGCCCAATTTTATATAATTTTTGACGATTTATCGATAATGTAATTTTTCGAGAATTTTATTTACGGTTCGTGTTAAGTTGAGTCGTGTGAGTTTTATAGCCTTCCAAGTACATTTAAAGTATCCCAAAAATATTTTGGAGCATTCGGGAAGATTTCCGACTCCCGTAAAATTTTCAAAATTGACAAATGAGTCAAACCCGCAAAGTTTTGAGGTTGTTTTCTATTTAAGGACAAAAGAAGCCCAATATTGCACTTAGGTCCCTCCTAACTAACAAAAGGGGGCAAAGTGAACAAACACACAAACACACACAAAAATTTACAAGAAAAATCAAACACACACTCCCCTTGTCTCTCTCAAACTCACGGCACACCCAACTCACACAAAAATCCACCTAAAATCTTTTCTACTTGATTTTTCAAAAATCTAAGGTTAGACCACGCTTAGTTTGGTCATTACCCACCTATTCATGTAATCAAATCCAACATGCATTGATAAAAATTTTTCAAGATTTTTCATATGATCCAAAATTCGTTTTTGTGGCTATTTGAGCTAATGCATGTTAATTTTGAGTGTTATGGAAGTATAAACACCATGAAAACCCACCAAAATTAATTTGGTTGTGGTGATTTGGTCACCCAAACCCCACGGCAATAGGGGTTGTTTGGGGAGCCATGGTGGTTGATGAATTTGCATGTCATATTTGTGTTTGGTTTGTTGTTCTAGAAAGATTCATATAGGTTTTATTACTTGCATGTGTATTTTTCTTTGATTTTGATATTGAGATTGGTTGATCAATAGGGGTAGGATGGAAGTTTGATGTTAGGATATGTTTGGGAAGTCTTAGGATGATGTTTAGTGTTGGTTAGAAGTCTTGGAATCGAGTCTAAGCATGTTTTTGGTATAGTCATTTTTAGGCAGAAACATTTGGTCTATTTTGGAAAAATGATTTTTGTTCCAAGTCTTGAAAACTAAATATAGTGATAGAGGGTCTTTCTAGCTTTAATTTGGTATAAGGTAGAGCCCGTGACTCAAAACGAGCTAAAAGTTATGACATTTTAAAGATCGGGTACCGGGAGACGAGGACTTTCACAATCCGGATTTGTGCAAAGTTTTAGTCAAATCCCGAGGGTCACAAGTATAATTTGGTGAATGATCAAGGGTCAAAACTTGGTCCCTAACCTGTACAAATGAGTCTATATGTTGACTTATGAGTCAAGGAAGTCAAAGGTATTTTTCATATAGGTCAAAGTGGTCAAAATTGGTCGAAGCGCAATTTCAGCCCGTAAAATGTAGTCGTGGAAATGAGTTGCGTGACGGGTCGTAAAAGTGAAAACTTTTGTTGGACTTAAAAACATGTTATCTACAGGTCATATAGGATTTTTGGAAATTTTGTCAAATTTTATAAGCATGGTTTAATAAGGTAAAACAGCCCGTACTTTAGTCAAGTACCGGCGAGAACGTGTAAAAATGGACAACGTAGGTTATAAGAACGAATGGTATAAAATGAATGATACTTGTTGTTTTTGTTTTTGGCGTGAGTTATATTGGTCTTAAGTGACTTATATATATGTATTTTATACAGTACCGTAAGTATTTAAATGAGATTACTCATTACGCGTTATTTGTGATAGGTGTTGAATTACCCGGGCATCCGTTTCATCGTCAGTGAACACTCCTCGAACTACCGACTACTTAATATCTAAGGTGTGAATTTATATCCTCGCTTATATTATTTCAAATTGTTTTACCCGCGAGGGAAATGCATGCTAGTTTTTAAAAAGGAACGTATATCATGAATGATTGTTAGACCCGAAGGTTGCCTTAGAAATTGTGTTGAGTACCAAAGTTGCAAAAGTCCCTAAATTCATGAACTATTAACTATTGTCTTGCCCTTGCGAAGGGGGAAATAGCCGCTTATGCAATTTGTAGTACTACGGGGTTAACGACCCAATGCTAGCCGAGAAGCTGTACTTATAGTAAGTTCTGCGGTAGATTATTTTGTATGAGAAATAAGGTATAATTGCAACTGATGCCTTTAGAGGGGCACTGGTTTCATCTGAATCATGCCGGTATATTTACGCGGGTGATTGAGTTAACGGATTAGTGTCATGAGCTTAAACACAATTGTCAGTATCCTGATTATAGTTTGTTTGATCGACAAGACTATAAATGATCACGAATGGTTTTTATTATATATACGTTCAAATGGATTGAAAAACCTATGAATTCCACTCAACGTTTTCGTTGACCAAATTTTGGCATGTATTTCAGGTAACCGCTGAGCAGTAGGATGGAGCATGCATGGGATGGATGTTGTGTGTACGGCTTGGTGTCCGCTTGTTTTTCCCTCCTTTTCTACTTAAACAATTTTTATGTTTAATGTCATGTGGTTGTAAAACTGAGGTTTTTGGGTTGAGATTCATGGGGACCAAAACGCTAAACTCTGTGCACTATTTGGGGTTGGAAAAACTGTGGACATGTATTATTTAACAATTTTAAATGTTGAATTTTTAAGTCGACGTCTTTTTAGCGTCGTTTGATATCTCTTGTGTGCAATGAATACTGTGTAGCACCCATTGTTGTAGTTCCGCTGCGCATAACAATTGTGGGGGTGTTACATTCATATTCTAATCGAAGAGTGAAACTAATTTGAATATTCAAGGTGATCGATATAAAGCTCAATTAAATCTCACATCTGCATAAAAACTAAAATATATTTATCTCGTGGTTGTCAAGCATTACTTTAACATAATTTATTTAAGTAATTTTATGTTTAAATTAAAGTAATATTTTAATTTTAATTCAAAATTATAATTATTTTTAAATTAGTTAATTTTCAAATAATTTTTTTAATGAAACTACAACTTATATACTTTTTAATTTTAGTTATTATTTATTTATTATTAAATTTTAGTAATTAAAGGTTAATTATACATTTATTATTAAGAAAATTTAAACTTATTATACATCTTCATTAAACACAAAATCCGGCTAGAAACCATCGTTGTAACCGCCACCATTTTTACAATCACACACAAAGGAAGATCGAACCCTATATGTTCATCCAATAATCGATCAAAATAATAATACCTTGTACCCAATATTTGAAAATCTACACAATCATCAACAACATGAAGCATCAGAGAAAAGGTAATGCAACAATCAGTATTATTCAATTTAAAGATTAGGGTTCATACGAATAATTGTAAGTTTGTTAAGGTATTAGGGTTTACCCTAAATTTTTAATGCATGTATGTGGACCTATGTCATTTTTTAATTAACATGATTCGATTTATAAGATTAACCTTCTTAATCTGTTTGTATGGTCTATGTGTCAATCTAGGTTATGGGTTTTGTTAATATGTTTGGATATGGTCTCATAGTATATTATAGTTTCAGGTTTTTTGGTAACATATTGTTTTAGGTTTTTTGAAATCAGTTGGATATGGTCCCCTATACAAACATATGAATAACCAAATCCAAATGTTATTAGGGCCTCCACAACCATGGTACATATAGTGTCAAACACTCTCTTCATCGACATTGGTCATCGATATTTAAGTAACATTAATATGTACATGTTTGCCTAAGTTATTCATATTGAATCAAACAGTTCATCATCTACTTCTGCAACTGCCAAAATTTCGCCCACCCTAGCAATAGAAGGCTGATTCGGCGTTTAACCGTAAGTTATTCAAGTCCTCCCTCTATTCGTCCTCCACTGTTTCAAACTCCTATTGTAGGCATACATGCATAATGTCACAAGTTCTTGATCTATTCGTCCTCCATGTTTCAAAATCCTAATGCCACAATTTCTTCCTCTCGAGTTTGTCCTCCCTCTGTTCGTCCTCCCTTGCTTCAAATTCATATTATAGGCAAACCTAATGTCACAAGTTCTTCCAAAAAAGTTCGTCCTCCCTCTATTCATCCTCCCTGTTTTGAAACTCCTATTGTAGTCACACCTAGTGCAGAGGATGAATCAGATTCATTTGATACGGAGGAAGACACTAATGATGCCGAGGTAGATTCTAGTGATGATGAGGAAGATACAAGTGATGAGGAGAAAGACACAAGTGATGAGGATTATGAGTTAGAACTTAAGAAGAATAGAAAGTCTAAAGGTAAAGCTGTTTAAACTTAAAGTTTATGGTTGAATGTACAACAATGTTTATTTTTAATTTATTCAACTTAATGCTATGTCAGGTTCAAAGTCAAAGCCGACTGCTTACTCCAAAGGATATAAGATAATTTCAAACAAGATATAGTTAAGTTGTTATGTGTTTATGCCTAAAGCTGTATACCTTTATACCATCGATTAATTGTTTCTAACAATATTCGTTGTTAGATCTACAAACATATCTCTCAAGTTAACTTTGAATCCCTTCCAGTACCATGTTATGTAAAAGCTATACAATAATACATGATTTTTTTAGTGTGTTGATTTGCACGCTGGTTGTCGTAAGATACCTCAACGACCTTCTAAGACTCTGAATGCCCGTTCAATATTTTTTCTTGCAGCTTGTTGAACTCGCTTAAATTTCAACGTTTTTTCATCCCGAGCAACAAAAAAAGTTTTGACAAACGTCGACCATGACAAATAAATACTATCGACAAGATAATAATCTTTCCTATATGTAGTCTCGTTTACTACAAACGAACACTCTGGAGCTATATCAACAATTTGAGCCAAAAGCTTTTGGAGAATTTTTTTTTGAGTTTTCCTATTATTTACTTTATGTTGAAGAAAAAGTCAAACACACGAATTTTCAGTACTCATTATCCATTTCCTATGATTTTTCTCTAAAAAGAGAACTCGAAAATATTGTTAGCTTATTATAATTCATTTCTGATGCATAAACAAAAAAAAAATTTGTGCGAGACATCTTCTTCGTTGGACACCCCTGCACATTTGCTTCAATAAAACCAAATTTTGAGCTCTATTTATCCAGTGTTACTCGAATAACTAAAATACAAGATTTTTAAACGTATTAGTTCTAGAGTTAAGATTTATGTAAACCCTTAAATTAGCATAGACATATTCAACCAATTATAATCACCCATTTTTTAAAACCCATTTCCCACCACTTTTTTAAAAATTAAATATCTCACAAACAGTAAATCGTCAAACAAAAAAAAATAGACCATTGCAACGAGAATTAAATCATCTTTCTATCGAGGGGCACATGTATATACTTTCGGCGAACTTTTTTTCGACTTTTTTTCTTAAGTCACGTATGAGAGAATCATATATGATTCATCACGAATCATATATGATTTTCAGAAAATCATATATGATTCGTGATATGAATCATATATGATTTTCTGAAAATCATATATGTTTCGTGACGAATCATATATGATTCTCTCAGACGTGACTTAAGAAAAAAAATCGAAAAAAAGTTCGCCGAAAGTATATAAATGTGCCCCTCGATAGATAGATGATTTAATTCTCGTCGCGCTGATATGTTTTGTTTTACGTAACGATGAACGGTTTGCGAGATATTTAATTTTTAAATAATGAGGTTTTTTTGTTACATGATAAAAATGGATGATTGTGATTAATTGATTGTGTTTGCTAAACTAAGGGATTATGTTAAACTTTTTCCATTAGTTTTATCATAAAATATCATTTTCTTGAGTAAAAACGTCTAAAAATGAGTTTATACTAAATTTAAAGATTTAGAAAATGGGGGCCTTTGCCGTTGCATACCCTGCACGTATCCCGCCATGAGTTTACCATCTTTATGGTTGATTAAGTTCTTACATATTATTTTGTAACACTTTTAGCTAGCTAGTGAGTAATCTAACTACATGATGATTTTGTGATCATGTAGAGAAGTTTCTATTAGTGAATAAATAGGCTCAAGCCCGGTTTGAGGGTTTAGGGCATTAGGGTTTTACCACTATATATAGTGGATGAATAATACATATCTCTCATGGGGGTAATCATTCTAACATGATATCAGGCCATGCCCCGGTCCTAACCTAAAATCACTTCCGCCTTTAAACAGAAAAACCCTAAATCTATCCCTAACCTTCCGCTGCTACCATAACCGATTCTTGAAAAAAAAATCATTTGTCGTTAATTGTTTTTACTCTTTTTTTCTTTGTTTGTGCGCCAATGTATCTTCACTTTGTGTTTGTCTACCAACTCCGCATTAGGGAAACGAGATGATGGTGTTTTAAGGGTATTTATTATTGTTTGTTTAGCTGTTATAAAAAGAAGAAGTTAATAATCTTTTATTGTTGGTGTTTTCTTTGATTGTTCGTACTTCGTACTGTTTCTCCGATTACGATCTTAAATTTTTTATTTATCACTCAAGCCTACAAATAACTAAACTTCGTTTGTTTCATCTTCGTGTGTTGGTGATTTGTGTTAAGGTCACAAATCCACACAGTTGACTATGTGGTTGGATGTTTGTGCAAAGGTCACAATCCACAATTAGCGTTTAGGGTCAGGGATTTTGTGGATTTTTGTTGATGTGGTTGGAGTTTAAGAAGATAATCGGAGATGCAGGGCCTTATTAATGTTTTATATTCTTCCATTTTGAGCATGTTTTAAAACATTTGAACTTCTGCTCGAACTTTATTTACAACCCCGTGGTTGACAAGGAAGTGGAAACACATGCAGTCAAATCAACTCCCATACTTGAGTATGTTACCATTCCTATTTGGACTGATGGCAAGCTGTCAGCGACTGATTTAGACCTGTCAGTGTCCCTACTCTGGCTGTCAGTGTTCGATTCTGGTTTGTCAGCGTCTTTGTTTTCACTAGCTTGCTCTTCTTGAATCTTTTTCTCGTAAATTCAGGTTTTCGTCAGTAATTTGATGTTTTCGTCAGTAGTTTTACCTTTTCATCAGTAATTTGACGTTTTCATCTGTAATTTTACGTTTTCGTCAGTACAGTAAATTTATATTTTCGTTAGTAAATTTACGTTTTTGTTTTCGTAAGCAGTTTTACGTTTTCACCAGTAATTTGACGTTTTCATTGGTAATTGTACGTTTTAATCAGAAATTTTACGTTTTCATCAGAAATTTTAGGTTTTCGCCAGAACGGTTTTATTAAATTCTATGAATTCACTCGGCATTCGCTGATATAGTTTTCGCATGTTTTATCTCATGTGCTTGAAGGTAACTTGGATGGAGATCGACTCTGATGGCCCATGTAATAATAATATTCATTCGAACTATCTTTTGTAAAAACTGCATAAGAAGTGGGAACAACAGCATAAGCGGGGGGGGGGGGGGGGGGGGACTGGGTGCACAGCAGGGGGACACTACTTTTTCTTATTTTCTATCTAATTTATAAAATTTAAAATAAAAATAATGAATAAAAATTAATTAATAAACGTAAAAATCTACTTTTACTTTAACGTAGTTTCTAATGAGCCAAGTACCAACAACAAACACCCGCAGCTATCGGCGCCTGCCTTATACAGTGACAACGAAAGCAACGGTGGCAACATGAAACTATTAAAGATCATTAAACCTTAAAAGAGTAGATATTCAAAATCCTCGCTCAAGACCCATCGATCCACAAATTTACCCGAGGGAAACAAAGGGCCCATGGCCCATGGCCCGTTAATCTATTAATTGTAACTAAAAACATTCCAGGGATTCTCATTTACAAAGTTTAACAAAAAATTAAAGAAACCCTAGGTCTCCTTGTGTTCTACCGTCGGCCAGGAATCAATAAAATACTTAGGTTAAACTTGTATTAATAATTTATTAATTATAAACTAAGTCATGTTTTATTAATTAATTATAGTCCATGTTTTTAATAATTAATTAATATTATAGTCTAAATTAAATGGTAAATGAAAGAAAGAAAGGAATTGAGGGACCAAAGCTGGCAGACAAGGTACCTTACCTAGACCAACCAACACCCACCACGTGTCCCAATATCTCCATTCAACCAATCACACTTCACCATCCTTCCACCTCAGCATCCAACTCAAACCTGTTTTAACTAATTAATATTACTAGGTAGGGTGGCCACGCTCCGCCGCGGGAAGTTTTGGTTCGTCGATTCTTGCCGGAGTTTTGACACATATGTAGGAATAGCATAATCCGATGGCTTCCTCTCTCGTCTCCTGAATACAGGCTGCACCTATGAGGCGGAAAGAATTAATTGTGGTTGATACAGTAGTCTATTGCAGCTTGTCTTTAATGAGAGCTTGCGTCTAGAGGATGGTGTGTACAATGAACTCCCCAGCACCCTTGAACTTACATCGCAAGAAAAGGTAGTTCACAAAAGAAGTTTGCAAAATTGGTAGTCATTTTGGTATGGCTGCTATGACATTTAGTTAATAAATCATTTGTAAAGTGGCGACATTGATGTTTCGATATGGAATAAAGGAGAATCATTTTGTTACATAAATATATATACCTAATGAGTTTTGAAGGAGTAGTGTGAGTTTGCTGTTTTGATCTGGAATAAAGGAGTTCTTCTGAGATAAAGCAGTGAAAACGTCTCCTAAACAAAAAAGCGACTTGTTAATATATTGGGCTTCTTTAAGTCCTTCACCCGTTACTTCTGACTTATCCACTCTTTTACTTCCTGCCAAGTCCACAAAGGAAGGTAGCTGCGAATAGTCCCTCCAATTACATCCTCCCCATATACGTGCATTGTCAATATGCTGAAAGAAAAGGCATCATAATCGTTATTTTCAAATCTTATAAGATTGAACGATTTTCTTTTTACAGATTCAAGTCGGACTATGTTTATCTATAACTGGTCAAAATAAAGAAGCTTTCAAAGAAATGGGTCAAATGGATCGAAACAACAAAGTAAATTTTCAGTAATCATATTCGACACACTATAATATTGTCACCTTTATAGAAGAAAAGTTTTATGTCAATCCACCCCAACCTGTCCCAGCAAGAGAAAAAAACCGACCTATCTTGATCTATTAAAAAATTTAAAAGCGCAATATAGAAGTATAGAAAACTGGTAAGACTGGCTATTTCTAGTTATAGTTAAGTAAACACCAATAGTCTGCGAACCTGTGGGAGCGGCTACTTTGTTGATTCAGTGCTGTTGAACTAACTGCAAGGTTCACTTGGCCACTTTTCATCAAGTTTAAAACATCAATGGTTGACTTCACAGGGAGCATAGTGGCGTCAGGAAGACTCGATCCATTCTCACTTGTGAAGCTGCGGATCTCCAACTTACTTGTGGATGTAGAATCAGCAGTCAGAAGATCTCTGACCTGTTCATTATATATTTCCACCATTTGCACAAAAAGCTCGTATTTCACAACACCTTTCCTTTTATTCGATAGATCAAAGAGATCATTTAGATCCAAATAATTGATTCCCAGATCTTTTTGAGATGCTCTAGAAGGCCCACACTATCATCAACCGACTAAACAATATCAGTAACAATAAAGTTTACTCCAAAAGTGAATAGCATTTACTTTGATGTGTGTTACCATAGTATGTGTTTTCCTTGATCCTGTCTGCCCATATGCAAAGATGCAGACATTGTAACCGTCCATAACTGATCGTATCAGTGGCTGAGTGTCAGCAAATACCTCCGCTGAAGAGAGTGAAATTGATTAGAACCTAACAAACTGCTAAGAATTTTGCTTGAAGATTATATTAATACAGAAAGTACTCAAGTATAATCACCTTGTGTGGCGGTGGGACCAAACACACGGTTAAACTAAAATAACTTTTTTCCATCTCTATACCCTTTTAATGGATCCAAAAGTACTAATGAGCCATCTTCCCCAATAAAGTCAATCACGTTCTTTGTGTCTGTCTTAAACGCAGGTCTAATCCTACAGTAAACTCTTATGTTCCCTGAAACATGAATAATGTATAAGGTAACAGGCTAACATCATTTTCTTTCATTTCATAAAGTTATACACATTAACTGTGTGTCTAACTTATATACCTTTTAGATCTTGTACCATGTTGTATAAATTCCAGTTTTCCTTAACAACCTTATGGTATCCCTGAGCAGCAGTAGATAATTCCTCTACCTGACATTTTGTGTACCAATGTATAACAATCAGTTAAAAGAAAGTTTTTAAATGATGTAGTTCATGATAAAGTAAATTATCATACCCATTTGTTTTAAATCATTTTGAAACTGCGACTGCAAGTCTTTAAACTCTTCTTTTGTGCTCGATAACAATGCTTTCAAGTTCTGCAAGATTTAGGATACTCGAGAATCAACTAAATGGTTAGATGACATGGAATAGACAACTGCAAATGCAAGAATTAAACATAAGAACAAATTATTAGCTTATTTTCCAATATTGAGTAAAAGAACAAATAACGACAATGACTGGATGAAATATCCTGATATTGAAAGGAGAGATATAAATTTCTCCGATTAGCAAACATAATATTTGACGCATTAGGTAAAATGATTATTCAAAGTTTTGGCATCTGAGCATAGTGTTTGCTCCAAGAAATATATTCAACTATCGGAAGCAAGCTATGCCGAGCCACCAACCTGGCACTTAGCGTAAGTGTCCCCATATTGAAAAATCTACAAAAGTGCCATAAGTTTTTTAAGCATCCCTTTCTCAACGTCATTGTTGAAATTTCAGTGAATCACCCTCAACATACTTATTATACTAAATTGCATACCCCTATCTCAACTTCTAAACTGATTTTCTAAACAGTCAAAAGAAAATAAAGTAGATTATCTCCAACTAAATTGTACATCAATTCTCAACTTCTAAACTGAATTCGAAATAAAAATTAGTTATACCTTGTAATCATTTAACAGTGGTGCTATACTTAATCTCACTAATACATTAGCAGAAGGGGTGTTTGGCTACTGTTGAAAAAGAAGCCAAACACCCCTTTTGGAGTAGTAGGGTCGCCACCGAATAAGAAATGACGTCACTAGGAACAGAAGAATGACTTGCACCAACGATAACAATGATATTCAGAATTTATCTAATGGTCTATTATGATAAATCTATAGGTACAGATCCAAACAACCCCTAGAACCTTATGTGAATACAATGTTGCGTCTTTTTACTTGTATATGACCACCTATGTTATAAATAAGAGGAAAAAATGTCGAGCAAACCTCACCATTGCTCCAAATGTAAGAGACTTGTGGACCGGTTCCTGGTGGGTGAGAAGTAGATTTCAGCATCGTATTTGGGCTCAGATAAGTCATTTATCAGAATAAAAAGATACGGCCACCATGGCTGCAAACCAACTGAGGTTGCCTCACCAAGCTGCGCGTAATCTAATATTTATCGAACCCGCCAAAACATTCTGTAAGACCATCATCACAGCCCCTATAAAAAGCTACGAATGGGATAAAGGGCGTGTGACCCGCCATGGCTGCAAACACAGACCCGTGATGCCCTGCCAAGATACTGGTCACTTGTGAACATCATTATCTGCTTGTTTTTTCCCGTCTGACATAAGAAGCAAATAATGATCCTCATCAGCTAAAAACAAAGTGAAACAAAAAAACTGCATAAGAAGCAAAGGCATGAATGCATCAGTCTTCGTCACTTTCTTACTCACCGGTAAAGGAGTAGAGTTCCCAATTGATTGATATGAATATAGCCCAACATGGACCATATTAGGCTTAGACAGGACGACCTCCAGGGATAACCAGACACACACGGCATGGCTGCATTCTCGAGGGTTGCCCCGCCAAGGTCCGTGGAGCCTTAGGTTTAACCCGGGCTGTTTCAAGGTCATCACAGGCTACATCCACAGGTGTCCCCAAACAGAAACCATAAAAACGTGTCCCCAAAAAATAACCTCGTTCAGCGTGGCTTATTTTAACAAAATGAGCCAGAACAAACAGTCACCACAAAGAAGAAACTTCTACCAGATTAATTGATGTCGTTGCTAGGGCTGTGGAGGTTGCTGAATCGAGCAATGCTCGCATTCTGCCATCCTTCCATTTTCTGCAAGAACATAACATAGTCAAAGGATCATCACATCCAACGAAACTCAAATATCCGACAAAGCTTATTTTGCCGAAAAAAGAACCAGCAAAAGGACCCAA
The DNA here is from genome assembly GCA_025667525.1 of Glebionis coronaria. Lineage (NCBI taxonomy): Eukaryota > Viridiplantae > Streptophyta > Magnoliopsida > Asterales > Asteraceae > Glebionis > Glebionis coronaria. The sequence continues at coordinate 690,412,126 of CM046874.1, read as the reverse complement.
TTTTTCATCGCCGTCAGAAAATGCACTTTGTTAATGTAGTGAATGCTACACTTCTCTACTTTCAAACTAATAACGCCTTAGCGAGAAACAGTTTTATAGGATCTAAACCCATGGGTGCAACCACATAAGTAAAAAAAAGCAAAATGAGAGCTCATACCTTTTGATTTGGCTACATAGTCCCCAATATGGAAGAACAACTAAAAAAGCTAAAAAACATATCACCAATGATTTTAGATCTAAAAGGGGGTAAGAAGGATATCCGTATAACCCGTTTGTTTATGAGCGTACCAAAACACGACCGTATCGTCGCCTACAATCAACAGCGGCAACGAAAGCGACAGTTGTCACTATCATCGCCTGCCATTAATAGTGGCAACGAACTAATGTTCTATTGAATCAACATAGTTGCCTCAATAACAAATTATAACCACTGTACAGCCCATAACAAAGCAAAAGAACAAACAGCATGGTATTAAGATATACCATAATAGCGAGAACCAAGATCCACATAAATTTGATTATTGATTTGATGGTATAATCAACAACCCTTAGAAACCACCATGGCATAATTTTTTTATCCATAATCAAAGCACCTAACTGACCCACCCAACGTCACCTGTCGATAATCGGCGTCATGCAACAACAACAACACAGAAAATCGGTGACATCGAATGGGTAACTGACCCACCCAACGTCACCTCCCGATCATCGGCGTCGTGCAACAACAAAAACGCAGAAAATCGACGGCATCGAATGGGTTGATCCAAATAAGATGAGATCTGTTTTTCTAGAGAGAGAAGTCAGATCCGAGATCTGTTTTTCCATAATCAATTGTGTGTCTCTCTCTATACCATTCAGCAAAGAAGACACCAAGGTGCATATGAGCCGGCGTCCTTCCCCTTTTGAATATGGTAAGCATTAATCACAACAATGCCAACAGCAAGGCGAGATTCGTTAGTGCTAGAAATTCAGCAACATTAGAAAATAGTAAACTTTGTTTCACCCATTCAAACCAACGTACTTTAAAATTCAGGTCCAATCGCATTCGTTCATAACAGAAAATAGGGTAACGCAAATGGAAGACACCAAGACAAATGTGAGCCAGCGTCTTTCCTGTTTCAATATTTTAACCAAAAACAACAACAATATCAATAGCAAGGGCAGAAGGGTTTAGTGCCACAATTGCAGCAACACGACAACATAACAAACCTTATTTTCAGCTTGTAAGCTTATTAAGCAATTAATCAGCCACCAATTCTTTTCAGCTTCTAAGCTTATTAACCAATCAATTAGGAACTAAGTTCACATTTTTATCGGGGAACTAACATCATATAATCATGAATCACGATAACATTTGTATGCAAAAACAATACATACCAAAAAAACCCATGCCTGCAGTAGTTACATTATCAAATAGGGAGAATCGCATTTTCCGATGATCAGTGTAAAACACACATCGGTGCGAGCCAAAAATAACTCAGCCCGACACATTCGGCATGGCTTCAATCCCAGTAAGGTTTCCTTGCCAAGATGTGGACGTTGTCACTATGTTGAGGCTCAGATAAGTGAGCATCGGATATTAGGATATGCGCGCTCTGGCTGCAAACATAAAAAGCGTGCCCCGCCAAGAGGCAGACAATCCAAATCCTTTTGTAGTTCGCTTAGGAACGTTCCAATATTATCATCATCGCCTTTTGGGAGATTTCAATTAAGATACAAAAGTATTTTTTACCAAACAGAGTAGTTCTTTTATGAACACGCTTTACTAGAACCCGCTTAAAAAGGTTCTAATACATCATGACGACCTCTTTAAATGGTAAGCGCTGGATAAAAGGGCGCGTGACCCCCAAGGCTGCAAACACGGATCTGTCATACCTATCGAAGGTAATGAAAACCCCCAATGAACACTAATTAGTTTTCCTGAGCATATTTGCAAGCTACTGTCACAAATACTCGCCCCACCTTACCGATAGCTGTTACCATGAGGTAACAATCAAAATCCCAGGAACCTTAATAAAGAAAATTAGCAGCACACAATCTTAAGGCGAAATTCAGCAGGTGACAACCAAATTCCCACGAAATCTAATAAAAGATTGGATGAACAAAAAATTAAGGTTAAATCAGAAACTTACTAATCACAGAAGCAAATAACATCATTATCCCAACAATCGTTACATCCAACATCATCGCATGCGATTGTTATGATGTATCCGAACAGATGAAGCAACCTCATAGAGAGATCGGAAAAAGATCCAACATCGATGTAACTGAACACCATAGATCCACCAACTCCATAGAGAGAGAGATCGTGGAGAGCTCCATAGATCAACCAACCTCAGATCCATAAAAAAATAAGTCAACGAATCAAATGACCCGCAAAAGGAAATACTAACCTTTATATAAAGGACGCCACCTACCGACCATCAACGCCGCCTACTATAAACGGCGGCAACGAAGAAGTTGGTGGCAACGAACCCCATTAAAAACCAAAAACCCATCAAAAAACAGATGGTTCTAGAGAGAGTGGGTAATGATTTTGAGATGGGTATGCAAATAATAGAGTTTTTAATGAGGGGGCAAACTGTAGCCACTACCAAAACCCTAATCAATTCTACCTTATATAATAGAGGGTAATGAAACTGTATGCAAATAATAGAGTTTTTAATGAGGGGGCAAACTGTAGCCACTACCAAAACCCTATTCAATTAATACAAAGAGCCAAAGGGGCAAACCCATCATTAACAAAAGCTACAGCAAAGGGCAACCCCAACATTAATTGAGTAACGAAGGGCCAAATCACTATATGTGTGTGCGGGTGCGTGTTTTGTTTGTGAGGGGAAGGAAAGGGCTGTGAGAGAGAAGAGTTAGTATTTGTTTAATAAAATGTGAGGGGATCACTGTTTTTATGGAAACGTGATTCCCCTCTATTATTAAGGTAGAATTTTGTTTCTTTTCTAGTTCACTACTTCAGTCGGAGCTTTCGCGATTTCGCCGCTCGAACTGCGAGAGAGTATTAGTGAATAAATAGGCCTAAGCCCGGTTTGTGGGTTTAGGGCATTAGGATTTTACCACTATATATAGTGGATGAATAATACATATCTCTCATGGGTAATCATTCTAACAGTTTCAACTACAGAAATGCAACCAAAGAGTGTGTGTGTTCTTTGAAACTGTTCGGTAGTGTCCACAAGTATGTTTTCTTTGGAACCCATGTTTCGTACATGATGACATAATGAAATATAACCGAACTCGATCATTTTGGTTCAGAGGCCTAAAGTTTATGTCACGAGAAACTGATATAATGACAACGACAAGTACATGACCAAATATGTGAAATCCTTTTATTTTGACATTCGAGGATTCCTTCAACAACTTCTCCTTATTTGAGGTATTTGGTGAACCAGTTCAGAATGTCCGAGTGTGCTTCCATTGCTTGTTTGACACAATGTTCATCATCATCCGTGTATCTTACTGTCCACCCATGAGTAACGCCGGGGTATATCTTCACAAAATTCTCAACCTATACATAGCGCGGGAATTAACTGATACTAGTTCTTTCAATGTGTAAAGTAAAAGGAAAAAGAAGAAGCGGCACAGAAAAATCTTACTGAATTTGCTGATAATAATTCCCCAAACTTTTTCATTTGATCAGGCGGAGCATGGTCATCAATTTCAGCACCTAAAAATGCTGTTGGGACTTTTGTTGCTGATAGTATAAGGTGCAAATGTTAATAACGAGAATGTGTTTGTATACCAAAGAAGTATAAGATATTAAAAAGTTACGTAGTACCATTAATATCGTCATCTGATATTGGACCAGGGTGTAGTATGACGGCAGCCTCGATCTCACCATAAGGTGACAGTTTAGAAACCGTGATTCCTACATAATCACGATGGCAGAAAGCTAAACTAATATGTAAAAGTACTTATTAAGAAAGGCCCACGAGTGCACAAACGCAATCTTACCTCCCCAGCAGAAACCAGCAGCTCCTACGGCAGATGCTCCTTTGCTTTTTAAATCAGCTACTACCTTTCTTGCATCTTCAGCCCCTTTTGCCTGAATTAAAAAAAAAAAACAGAAGTACAGCGAAACTATTAACAAAACGTGTTGCAGACTTGCAGGAGGCAATTTTTGTTCATTTACTATAAGTGGGTCGATTTTAGTTGCTTTAATATCAACTGGGTCAAGTACAATTTTTTGCTAAAACGGAGATGGGTCAAATGAGTTATGGGTCGAAGTGGTTCAAAGTCATTTTCTAGAAAATACTATAGTAATAACATTGTTATAAATAATACTACTCCGTAATGCTCAATGCACCATGTGTTTCAAGAACGGAAATGGCCTACATTAAAGACAATTTGGGACTCACGGGTTGATGATCAGGAAACCATGAAGCCAATGGTTTTCCAGGTACATATGGATCTCCATAGAAAAAGTCAGGCACCACGACGTAAAATCCAGCTGTTGCAACTTTGTCAGCAAGTTGTCTTCAAGTTTACACGTTAAAATTAGTTATGGACCGCAAGCATAAACTTAGAAACAACGGTATCACCACCGATCATCAATAACTATTTCTTATTCAAAAATTTCACTTTAAAGTTGAAACACTTAATGGAAACAGAATTCACCTAAATAGATAGTAATCGGGTTATCATGATAATAGTCCTCATGTTCTACGATAACCGTGGTTCTGTCTAGAAGTGGCAATGAGAACTATAGTATAAAGATGTGCATATATACAAGTGAAGTCGATGGTTATACCTTAATTTTGGAGCTTCATAACCTGCCACAAAAAAATTACACAAGATCCTCGTTAAAGTTAACATGGTATAATTCAAACCAATGTGAAAAACATAAGAGCAAAACACGGAATATTGTGTGTTTTCATTCTTGTCAAATGAGACCAAACATTGTTAATACAGGTGACAATTATGGCAGTTATGTCCAATGTTTAAAAAACGGGTTTTTTAATTGACCCGGTCAAGCCACCGGGTCACAGTTCAACCGATTTAATCAGCGGTTCAACCGAGATTTTGAGTCAAAACCGGTGTCCGATCATTCAACCGGGTCACTGTTCAACAGGCCAGGTCAACCCCGGGTTTTAAAACATTGGTTATGTCATCTAAAAGACGGTTGGATCCCAACAATCAATAACCATGACTGTTGGCTAACATGTGTGTCGGTTGGTTTTGGAGGGAAAACGAGTAACTCATTTATAGCACCAAATATACCGTTTGAGGCGCTGCCCCTTGACCTGCAAGGCGGGCAGCCCCGTTGACCCATGTGTCTTTGTTATGGACGAAAACATATTAACTCAAACGAGTGTGTACTCCATCCGAACTTAATATGAAATCATATCTATGCACCGTCCTGGTTCCGTCTCACCCAACCGTCCATACACACTTGTCCGACTCTTAGAATAATGATAGAGAGTATAAACATACCAAAAACATCAGCAATGAGAACAACGGCAAGCTTAGAATCGAGTGAACCAGTAGTATACGATTTCAAGCCTCCAATATCTTCGATACGACTGTTTTCTCCGGTGCTCGATCCAAGTTTAGGAGGATTTTCACAGCATTGAGGACCTGACATGATGATATTATTAGAAAGTTTAGGTTGTGCCACAAGATGAAGTTGGTGAATACTTATTTGTATTCGGGGAATGAGACAACAATCATATTAGCAAAAGTGACGAATGAGCTTACGTTATATTGAAAATGGATGTATTATTTATTATGTCACATGCCCATGGCATTCATTTTGTGCATTTAATTATTGATGTAGCGAAAAATAACAAGATAATAAATCTGTTCATTCCTAAGAATACCAGAAACAAATCTTTCAAATATCGTTAACTCAAAAGAATACGATAATCAGGCGAACTCTAACAATCGTTGATTTAACGAATACCGATTATTAAGAGAATCTTAGCAAACTGCCAAAAACAAAGACAAAAACTTTCATTATCAAAACTCAGAGATATCTTAATGCAATGAAAAGACCTAACATTTATAGGAAAACTAGAATCAATCTAAATAAAAATTGACATGACTTTCTATTTTTCCCAAACTTATAACTGAAAATTAAATATTCTCCAAACCAAATTTTTTGTCAAACAGAAAACTTAAATAATTAAAAAGAACATCAATATCTTGTTCTTTTATTTAAAGTTGAACCGCATCGATTATCAACGTGGTCTTGTACCGAAAACTATTCGTGGATCAAAATAATACTCTAGCTTTTTTTTAAGTAGACGAGTATTCGTGTATAACGATGGTTGTGTATATTTTGATAAGATTCGGTTAAGTTGATATCGTGTACATGTTTTTCTAGGTGATGATAAAATTCTGTATATTTTTTTAGACCTTGGTTAGATACTTAGATGTATTATGTTAACAAGGTTTAAACCCCGCGCATCGCGATGGGGTGTGGGCATCCGCGATTGTTTCAGGTGTTAAGCTCATGTTGTTTGTGTGCAAGCTTCAACAAAAGAAAGAAAGTTGCCATCCAATAAAAAGATCCCGTTACAAATAGTGAACATTCTATAAATCTTGCAGCTACTTATCCTTATTTGAGGTATTTGGTGAGCCAGTTCAGCAAATCGGAGTGTGCTTCCATAGCATATTTGAAGACATGTTCATCATCATCCTTGTATCTTACCGTCCACCCGTGAGTAACGCCAGGGTATATCTTCACAAAGTTATCGACCTACGAAAGAAAATGGTCGTCGAGATTAGATTTTGCGAAACAAATCTTGCAATGACTAGGCCAAAAAACAAGTAAAGCGGCGCATAAAGTCTTACTGATTTTGCTGATAATAATTCCCCAAACTTTTTCAGTTGTTCGGGTGAAGTATATTCATCAATTTCAGCCCCTAAAAACGCTGTTGGGACTTTTATTACTGAGAATATTAGATACAGATGTAAAACATGAGAATGTGTTCGATGATCGAATAAGTAATACTAGAAGGTATTAGAAAGTTACCATTAATATCATCTTCTGATAACGGACCAGGGTGAACTATACCGGCAACCACAATCTCACCATATGATGAAAGTTTAGAAACTGTCATCCCTACATAAACCGCAACTTATATGAAAAATAAGTTACAACACATGGACGTGAGAGCACTAACCCGTCATACCTCCCCAACAGAAGCCAGCAACTCCTACGGCATTTGTTCCTTTGCTTTTTAAATCAGCAATTACCTTTCTTGCATCTTCAGCCCCTTTGGCCTGAAATTAAAAACACGCAAGTGAAACAAATAATACGTACTAACTATCGAATGCATAATTTTTTCAGTAAAAGTAATCTTGGTTATCGTATGATTAGGGAGGCCTGAATGGGATCATCACAAAGAGTGAAACGACGCATTAAACGTGTTATAGGCTGCCATTTTGGTTCATTTGCTATGAGCGGGTCGATTTTAGCTGTTTTTATCTCAAATGGGTCAAATAAAATTTCACAATAGAGAAACAATTGGCTATTTGGAAAAGGGGAACGAACAATTGATCAACTAGGCAAGATGACATTATGACAATGTTAGAATGCAATTTTACGTTCTTCAAGTTCAATTTCAAGTTCAAGCCTTCAGTCATAGCTAAAAGGGTGATTTGAGAATGGAAGTTAAAGGAAAGCTTTGGGGACACAACTAATGATGAAGGCTAAAAACTCGATTCTCTTCGTGATTGTCTAGAGTCTGGTTTTTCTAGTTTGTTGTTCATGCTATATATCTCCTATATCGGATACGTGAATACAGTGTTTGGTTGACTCTTGATGTGGTAATCACAACACATGCATCTTTGTAAATAATGTTTTCATTATTTCGCTTGAAATGTTTACCGGGGGCTAATCCCCCTTTACCCAAATAAAGGGTCAAAATAAATGGATAGCTAAAACAGCAATGGGTGAAATGGTCTTGTGGGTTGAAATACCTTTAAAGACATTTTTATTTATAGAATCAAAATCTACAAATACTAATGCACAATGTGTTTTAAGAAAGAAATGGCCAACAAACGATTCGAGAGACTCACGGGTAGATGATTAGGAAACCATGAAGACAATGATGTCTCAGGTACATATGGATCGCCATAAAAGAAGTCAGGCACCACCACGTAAAATCCAGCTGCTGCAACTTTGTCAGCAATTAGTCTTCAAAGTTTACACAATAAAGTCGTTAGTTATCGTAGGAAAAGCTAGCGTAAACGCCTATTTCCACCTCCAAATTCCTTCTTTTATTACTAATTAAGGAAAGGAAAATCAAATAATCTTATACTCCCTCTCTCTGTCTCAAAATAAGTGTCTATATTTGACTTTTAAAATATTTTATCCGAAACTTTGACCGTAAATATGTTTGTATGTGTAGTCTAATACTTGATGAAAGTTATACCAATAAAATTACATTTAAAACTGCATCCATTCACATAATTTACATCGAGTATTATTTAGCACATACAAATATATTTACAGTCAAAGTTCCGTAAGAAAATTTTAAAAGTTAAAATTGAACATTTATTTTAGGACGGAGGTAGTAGTTTTCTGTCTAGTATAGTAGTGGCGGTGAGAACTATAGATAATTGGCTAGTTATAAGATGTGCAGATAAGTGAAGTCAGTAGTTATACCTTAGTTTTGGAGCTTCATAGCCTGCCACAAAAAAACTCATATGCATCAACCAATAATTTCATTGTCTAACCCATACAGTAAATCCTAATCTAAGTCTAGCAATCTTATTGCAAACTCGCAGAATACCAGAAAATAAAAGATTGGCGAAAAAAGTACCATGAATATCAGCAATGAGAACAACAGCAAGCTTAGAAGCAAGTGAACCAGAAGTATACGATTTTAAGCCCCCAATTTCTTCGATACGACCGTTTTCTCCTGTGCTCGGTCCGAAATTTGGTGGATTTTCGCAGCATTGAGGACCTGACATATTAGAGCATCCACTATGATGTTTCAAGAAGAGGTCTAAAATTTTATGAAGAGGTCTAAAAATTTTTTTGCCATAGTGAGAAACCATTTCATGCCTAGGTGTCATGAAAAGGTCTAAGATCTTGAATAGGTCTAAAACTTTATGTGCATTTAATTCATGTTATAAACTAAACAATTTATAAACCTTAAAAAGTTTAATCATAGTGAGAATGAGTTCATGATGTAAAAAAGTTTAAAAGTTAACTACATTATATAATGTGGCAATTTTATAAACCTATATATAGGTTTATCACAGTGGATGCGCTTATTTGAAAGCTTTAGCTAACTAACTTGTGCCAAAGAATATATATTTTTTGGAATACTTATTTGTTCCAAGACAATGAGACAACAATATACTAGCTGGCTATGATTTGGACCATTACTAAATTATCCATCATGTGGTCTATTTACTTCTTTTTCAATTTTATTCTTATCCACCTAGAAATTTAACAAGCCCATCAGAAAACTTAAGTCATTCACCACGTGGCACTTAATAATTGGATATGACTATTTATCTACAAAACGTAGAGTTTCATGTCTCATGATATACTTTCTTTGAACAAATATGATAGATACAACGTTATAACCCTATGAAAACAATGAAACACATTTGCAACAACAAAAATTTCTTGTTTCTCATCGTACAAAGGTGAAAGATGGGTTCGTATACGAAGTGGGGTGTGCTTATAATCGCAGTTTTATGCAGTTATCATGTAGCTAAACCGATCGTTCAAAGGCATACAGGTAACCTTGCATGCATGATGCATGCATGAATAATGTCTTCTTTTTTAGTTTTCGATATGTTATGTGAATGACTTGAGTAGAGAGTGGGTTAACTTGTTTTGAAACATTCGGTTACGAATAATCAAACCCAAGAACGTTGTTCGATCTTGGTTCTTCTTGCGATAGATCTTGTTCTTAGAAAATGTTAATGTATCCGTTGATTGAATTTGAGTGTGTCATAAAAAGCTTAATTAGCGCGCTGTTATGTACATTATACACGAGCTTGTTTAATCTGTCAAAGTAACATACTGATCAGACTAAAAGATAATTGTTAGTCAAGTTCGACTTTTATAACGTTAATGGTGATATTTAACTTTAACACAGCAAGCTTAGTCTTGGAACCAGATGAAGCACTTGAAGCCCTTAGAGGTTATTGCTTTAACACGGTTAGTACTTTCACAAGAGTAAATATAACTGGTACATCGATCTTATCACATAATTGAGTGTATACAAGGTACACATAATAACTTGGAAATATTGATTATTTTTTGTTGATGATTCTTGCAGCAACAAGGACGGTGATTCTATACGTTTTGCTCTCACCAGAAGCTATACCAATTTCATTTTGACATCAACCGGCGGGTACAAATCATTCTTCAAGCTTAATTTTCAACCTATTAAATTTTCAAGCTTAATTATTTTCTAAATTGTTGTGGTTCAGGTTACTAAAGAGTTTGTGTTAGGTGAATATGACGCTGAAGCTACAGCTGCTCACAGACGACGTAACATTTTTTATACACGAAGGTACATTACAACTGTTTGACGACTTGTTTCGTATTAACCATAAGTGTCAAGTGTCAACTAATATAGAAATCGATATGATTAATGCAGGTATCATTCTCATATATACACAAATGGAACCAAATGTGATCTTACAAATGAGCCTCGCCAAACTGAGGTTTGAAGGACGATCAAAACATTCAGTTGTAAACTTCATGGAACTTTCAAAAAGGATATCTCTATAGATGAATATCCGAATTTTTGGACGACATTTTGTATTTTTGGTGTTTTATTGGATTGCAACATTTTGTTTGAAAACTCTTGTGTTGTCGTGTTTGAATCATATTGTGAAATTGATTTTGGGTTCAACAATCAGTTAAGGATAATCTATCAATTAGTATCAATTGTATAATTAACCTATGTGAAACATTAGTTAGACGACACAAGCACACGAGACGAGAGTACGAATTCTTCATACCTCCCGAGTAGAAGCCAGCCACTCTAACGGCAGATGGTCCTTTGCTTTTTAAATCAGTATCTACCTTTCTCGCATCTTCAGCCCCTTTGGCTAGATATTAAAAACACAAGTAGTAGAAAACGGTACGTACTAATTATCGATTGCAAAGTAATTTTGCCAAAATGTCGCATGATTAGGGAGGCATGGATGGGATTATCCAAAAGAGTGAAACTATGTACAAAACGTGTTTATAGGCTGCAATTTTGGTTCATTTACATGAGTGGGTCGATTTGAGCTGTTTTATCTCAAATGGGTCAAAATCGGATGAGGAGGTAAAACTATACACTTGCAATCAGAGATTTATATATGGTGTTGCACAATTTTTTTTATATTTATTAGTATATAAATCGCCCTACATTAGGTTAAACAGGTGTTGCATTTAGCGAAGAAAGACCTATTTTAAAAAAAATTACCTTCCGTGACCTAAATTTAATATCGGGTGTAGCCTGTGTCACACCCGGCTCCCATATGAGTCCATCCTGCTTGCAATACAATAAAACCTACTGAAATGCTGGTAAATGGTATTAATTTTTTTATAACATATTAAAAAAAGTAAGAGTTATATTGCATTTTCGTGTAATTAGCCCTTATTAAATTATCCACCTTTAATTTTCCATAATTTCAGGTGGTCTCATACTTATAAGTTGGTTTTTATTTTTATTGAATGTTATTCTTATCGTATATATCCATCTAGCTAGAATTATCAATTGTTCAACAAAAATAATACCTATCTAGAATTATATTCCAAAAGCTATATATGAAGTATGTTTATCACTTTATTTACAAAACGTACACTTTCACGTCTCATGATACCTCCTACATTATAAATTAACCTCAAAACAATGCAACACTTTCACAACAAAACAAAAAATCTTAGTCCTCGCGAGTTAATCACATCATACTAAGTTTAAAGATGGGTTCGTATACAAAGGACGTTGTGCTTCTAATCGCAGTTTTACTCACTTATTATGTAGCTAAACCGATGATTTTTCAAAGGCATACAGGTAATTCCTTGCATGCATGAACAATGTCTTTTTCTTGTTAAAGTGCTTTTATTTTACCATATATATGATATAGTTGGTTTACGTGAATCACTGATAACTTGATTAGAGAGTGCTTTACTCGATTTAGCTCTATGTGCGGCCATTGCTTGATTAAGCCCCGCGGTTTATCATAAACCATGGTGTTTGTTTGTGTGGTTTTAGATCATATATATATGTATGTTTAAGGTTTGAATCTGAAGTACGGACGTAACATTGTGAAACGTTAATGTATGTCTTGTATCGCAGTATGTTAATTTGATAGATGAAACCAGCTAGTATATACTGCAAAGCGCACTTATACTAGCTGGTTTCATCTATCAAAATAACATACTGATCATCAGGCGATACAAGATAATTGTTAGTTATAGTCAAGTTCGACTTGTTTAACTTAACGTTAATGATGAAAAATAACTTTAACACAGCTAGCCCAGTTTCGGCACCAGAGGAAACACTTGAAGCACCTGAAGAACTTAAAGATAAATGCTTTATTACGGTTAGTAATATCATAAGACTAATTAGATATAACTTCTACTTGATTATCGTGTATTTTGAGTGTATAACATAAATACATGGAAAATTGATTTTTTTTTTTGTTGTTGTTGATGATTCTTGCAGCAACAGGAATGGTGGACTTATGAGTTTTGCTCTCACAAGAAGCTGCGCCAGTTCCATGTTGAGAATGGACGGGTACAAATCATCTGTTGTTTTGAAAAAAAATGATTTAAAAGCTATTTGCTTTTCGAACTTGCTTTTTATTTTCTAATTTGACCTTTTTTTATAGCTGACGAACTTTTTGTGTTTAGGTTGTTCAAGAGTCTGTATTAGGCGAATATGATGCTGAAGCTACAGCTGCTGCTCGCGAAAGTAACCTTTTTGATACTTTGACAGATCTGAGATGGAAAAAACCATCACCAAGGTACATTACAACCGTTTGACGCAATTGTTTCATATTAAAGCTAAATTATCTAATAATATAGAGATCGATATGGTTAATGCAGGTATCATCCTCATATATACACAAATGGAACCAAATGTGATCTTACAAACGAGCCTCGCGAAACTGAGGTTTGATGGACTCTTAAAACATTCACTTCTAAACTACATAGAATAACTTTTACCTGAGACTAATTTTGTTTTGCTTGTTTATGTGATTTGCAGGTTAGATTTGAGTGTTCGGATATTTCTGAGATGGCCATTACAGTCGATGAATTATCACCGTGCAAATATGCACTCACAATCCGATGCGAAGAGGAAATTGTGTGGTAAAAAGATTGTTTTAATTTTTAAACGACATTGTGCATTTTAGGTGAATTATTGGATTACAAAATTTTGTTTGAAAATTCTTGTGTTGTGGTGTTTGAATCATATATTCTGAAAGTGATTTTGGTTTAGTGGTGTTTCTTTAAAGCGTATATAGTGAGCTTATAGCTTATTTGGATTTCGGATTTTGTTTCATAAGCTCTTTTTTTTTTTTACTTATTTTGAAACTTTTCGGCTTATATAATCTTATCTATCTTGGAGATTAGTGTCAATTCAGTTGTCGAAATGTGTATGACAAATTATGCAAGTCTCGCATTTTTTATCTCGTTTGTTAATCATTGAATCACGAATGGATTGCATCTAAACTGTAAGCAGGATTGAATTATCAAAATTCAAATGGTACAACTTAAACCTTTTGTTATTCAAGCTGAAACCCTGAATAGACTTCCGGCCAAATCATTGATTCGGTTCAAAATCATGGAAGTCTTTAATCGATAGCTCAAATTTCATCAAGAATCACCAAATACGTCGAACACAAACACAGCCACGACGTCTATTTTTAAGATGTGATGATAGAACATGTGTTTCATTAATTGATGACGATACATTCCCTGACGACAAATTTTACTATACAGTCCCCGAGTCTATTAACATAATAGAAAGAGCATACTTATATTCTTCACACGGAGTATTATGTTTTTTCGGTCCTCATCGAGATTAAGGGTCATTGATGGTTGTTCTTTTGAATCCTGCAATCCAGCATAGGGGTGAGCATGGTTCGCTTTGGTTCGGTTTTTGTATAAAACCAAAACCGAACCAACAAATTTCGGTTTCTGATTTTTAGGAACTATTCGGTTTCGGTTTTGTGTCGGTTTGGTTTTTCGGTTATCGATTTACTTTCGGTTTGGTTTTTCGGTTTTTCGGTTTCTATATGATTTATCGAGCTTCGCTTTTACAAGTCGATTTTGAATATACCATAAACCGACACGTTAAAAGCTTTAAATAAACAATAACAACAAGAAATATAACATTAACAATAAGGAAAAAATATTATATAAAATCCTAAAAAAATCATTTATATGTATAAATCAACAAAATAGAAACGATAAAAACCTAATCAAAAAAAAAATCGAGAAGAAAACGTATTATTTAGTCATGTTCAATAAGCATATGAAACAATGATTAGTTATTAAACATGATAGAATTAATCTAGCATAACATATTCATCGTCCATTAGCTTCGACGTGAACTTATATATATATATATATTCTCATGTTTATAAAGATCGGTTCGGTTTATATCGGTTTTCTTTAATGCTAAAACCAAACCGAACCAAAAGCTTCGGTTTTTTCAAAATGGAAAAACCAAACCATCGGTTTTTCAATCGGTTTCGGTTTTTAGGTTTCGGTTCTTCGGTTTTTTCCGGTTTAGGTTCGGGTTTTCGGTTTCTTACACACCCGTGTTTCTTTAATCGACGATGATACATTCTCAAACCACAATTTTCTCATATCATCCCCCGACGCTATTAAGCAATTCAATTCATCACACTGATATGATTTTTCACACACAGTGCTATGTATCTTCAGTTATAATCAAGATCTAGGTTCGTATATGGCTGATCTTTGGAATCCTAGTATTAAAAAGTCGGTTTGCATTGTCATCCCTAGCTTGGTTCATCTACTAGTCATAGTCTTGGTTTTTGCTTTTAATTTGCCCCAACACTAGTGACCCTAAGGTCGTTAAGATTAATATTCCTGATAAGGAAATTGAGATCTTTTCTTTAAGCTCAAGGGCTTGGAAAAGTGTATCTATCAATTTGCCATCTAAATTGTTTCGCTTTTGGGATCAGGTTCCTGTAGAAGGGTTTGTTTATTCGCATGGTCATGGAGAATTTGGAACTACCACTAACTTTATAACTTATTTTGATTTGAAGAGCGAGAAGTTTGGTGACGTGTGCCGTCCAGATAATTTAGTACATTCATAAGAATTGGAAATATTTAATCGAAATGAAACTCCAATTGTGCTCGAGTATTGTTATGAGAGTGAGATACCAGTTTGTGATGTGTGGATGATAAAGAATAGTGTTACTAAGTATTTAACCAAGATGTTCACTATTAAGTCGCCATGTGATCGAATAGTAATAGGGTTCAGAATGAACGGTGAAGCCATAACGAAAATAATTTGATCATGATGTAAAATCCATGCATGAAGTCTCAAGAACCTTAACCCATGTTTCTTCCTTTGGAACAACAAATTTAATTAACAGAAAAGAGGTCTTCTGCCTCAAGATGACAGTCATCGCATACTGGCCACCGGACCGAGTGTAAATCAAATCCTCTATTATCAAGATTGATACGAGTTGGAGTTATCCTATGTTTGAAACACCATGACGTGATATTCACCTCGATGGGAACTAGTTTGTTCCATCTCGTTTGGGACAGCTTTAATGGCAGAGAGCATATTAATATATTTTCTCATATCTATGACTGTAAAAGTCCTAGAGTAATCAGCAGCCCATTCAATCGATCATCATCATTTGAAAGAAAAGGTTAATTTTTGATCATTTATATCTTAGGTCTTATGTTTCAGCGGGAGATTTAATAGCCCTGTTCTAGGCCAAACGAAATCTAGACCAGGAGGGTCATTCGGATCACTACCATTCAGAGAAGGCCCATTAGAGAGCTGGATAGGGTTGTGATAAATTAAAACTAATGAGGAGCAGCTATAGTACGTTGTTGGGCAGTAGCGCGCATAGTTGCTATAAGCAACAGGGACCCGGTCGATGACTGATTCGACCCAATGGGTGAGAGTCTAGCTAGCCGATAGAGTGTTGGGAAAAATACATCAAAATCTTTAAAATTCTTTGCTTAAATCATTTTGCAGCTTTGCTATTTGGAAACAAGGACCCGATTTGTTCATGACGTAAAAGCATCGAAAAGACCACCATGAGGGCCATGGAGGATGGATCTTATCAATTTAAACCAACGAGTTTTATCCTCGGTTAAAAACCCCCACCACCAAAATCGGAAAGCAAACCCTGGTTACTTAGCAAACCACCAACACCGAGACCACCATGATTAAGGTGGCAATGACTTTTTACCATGCTATTCAAGAAATTTTGTTTGAGTTATACGGATGTACGGACTAGGGGTGTCAGTAGGGTCGGGTTGACCTGAACCAGATATACTTAAGGCTAAAAATACGTATTCTTTAGACCATATCATATTCTACGAACTTAAAAAGCCCACACACTGCAAACAAATAGCCCAAACTTAGTATATATACCCTACGACCAAAAACATATGCCACGTATTTTGGTTCTTCGCGTTAAAAAAACCCCTAAATTCCAAACCCTAAACATGTCGAGAATCAAGTTTTTCTGACCATATACCATTTGAAATCCAAGCAGAAATCATGGAAAGGCTTCCGGTCAAATCACTAGTTCGATTCAGGTCTGTTGCAAAACCATGGAAGTTTCTTATTGGTAGCTCCAAGTTTATCAAGGATCACCACATCCGTCAAACACAAACACAGCCACCACATCTTTTTTTTACTTGCGAAGCAAAAGACGGTCTAAAATGTGTTTCGTTAATCGATGATGTTACATTCCCTAACCAAAATTTTTCTCATATTCTCCCTAAGTCTATTCATAAATTTGAATATTCATTAGGATACGGTTCTTCACAAGGAGTATTATGTTTCTTTGGTTATCATCAAGATCTAATGTTGTCAATGGCTGTTCTTTGGAATCCTATAGTTAGAAAATCAGTTTGTGTTGAAATCCCAACACTGAGCTCACCTACAAACGCTACTGTTGATATTGTTGTTGGGTTTGGTGTTTGTCACAACACTAGTGACCCTAAGATTGTTAAGATTGATGTTATTCATAAGAAAAGTACTATCCACTGGAAAGTTGACGTTTTTACGTTAAGCTCGAGGGTTTGGAAAAGTTTATCCGTTAATCCACCATTTAAATTATGTCGTTTGGCGTGGTTTCATGTTTCTGTAGAAGGGTTTGTTTATTGGCGTGGTTATGGCGGCAATGACGGATATCGTTCTAATATAATTATTTTTTTTGAATTGGAGAGTGAAAAATTTGGTGAAGTGTCTCTTCCTGGTTGTTTAGTACATTCTGATGCTTTGAGGATATCTAAGCTAAATGAGACGCTAGTTGTGTTTGATTACAACAAAAAGAGTAAGATGCCGATTTGTCATGTGTGGATTATGGATTCGGATGGTGTTACTAAATATTTTAACAAGATGTTCACTGTCAATGAATTGTATCATAGAAAAGTATTAGGGTTCAGGAAGAATGGTGAAGCCATCCTGGAACGAATAGACGTTTATGCTAGTGATGACGATGATGATGAAGAAGAATTAACATCCATGCTTGAAGTATCCATGCTTGAAGTTTTACAGCCGTGCTCAGATCATGACAATGATATAGGAATTAGAGGACAACATAAGTCATTTTGTGTTTCCTCCTGCACAGAATCATTACTCTTGCTTAATAAGTCCAATTCATCATTAATTGATGGAAAGATATAGAGATGAAAGTGCAGTAATTATATTCATGCCTTCATTATGCATATTAGTTTCGGCTAATTACTTCATATGAACATTTAAACATTTTTTTTCATGGAACTGAGTATCATATTTACCTTAATGATTATTGATGATGAATCTAACATCTCTTGTCAGTATTATGATATATATATATATATATATATATATATAGGGTGAGGTTATTTTCAGAACCAAAAAAATGTACAGAACTGCGAGAACTAGTATCAACCAATCAGATTTTTTTGAAATTTTATTTCTATTAGTTAATTCAAAAGGGTAAAATGATAAAATTACATTTTTATACTTTTTATTTTTTTAATAAAAAATTTATTGTTAGTTTCTTATTTTTATGAATTATACTATCTTTACTTTTGTTATATTTTTTTCCAGCATGGTTCATAACGTAATGCATATGTGTTTTTTTTGTATTAATGCATTAACGTGTTTGCTCACAAAAATTGGAACAAATGTATAGAATGAAAAACACATCTATGGTATAATTAGAAGTATATTGTTGTAAAATACATGTGCATAAATTCACAAACTAATTAATATATGATTTCTAACATTTTTACAAACATATAACAAAAACATCCATAAAATACATGTGCACGCTGGTCTTGTACCCACGTATACATAAAGAACAGTAGTATTCCAAATCCACGTGAAATCAATTAGACCCTATGTCCGCATATTGAAAAACATATGAGAACACTTTCCGTTCAGCATCATCATTTGTCTTGTGCCCACTCTTCATCATCCTTTCCTATATATATCAAATGACGAAACGAATTTAACCATAACAAGTAGTGTTATATATATGATTGATCTAGCAAACATATGTGCACACTTACTCCTAAGCTATTATTGGTAAAGAACTAACATAATTTAAAAGACAATCGAAGTTATATAGCTAGCAAACACATGTGCACAACCTAGACATATACCCTAAATTAAAAAAACAGTGTTTGGAACCATAGACTATATTAAAACAAAGGTGTTCTATAAAATAATGTAAATACTAGTTTTAAATTAGTTTGAACCGGTCTCTACAAATGATCAAAAATTTAAAATAATGTAAATACATTCTCCTTACCGTGGTTGTATCCTCTTCATTTTTGTTAGTACATTGTAACACACAGTTTTTTTGTTTTAGTGTTGAGTAAAAAGATACACGGCTAACAAAACAACTAATCAAAATATGCAGAAAAATTCTAACGTCAATACATGTGAATCTCACTTATCATAGTTTTTATTTATTTCTCGATGATAGACATACAATAAATGTCGCATTTTATCAAGATAGTAACTCATACGTATTTTATATTTATTCAATTAATGCTCCATTTTTATCGATTAATGCAATACGGAGTATATGTTTCTCCATCAGATATTAATTATCCGACATTTATGCATATGTATTTTTATATTTAAAGTACTAACCAGGTAAACACTATCGTTAAAAAAAATCAACTAAACACTAACTAGTCTCAAAATATACTTAATTGTTTGAAAAACACATACGGAGTAATAACTAGAAAAAGTTAACTTTGATAACATAAGACTATGACATAAATATCAATTTTGTGATGCAAGAAAACCTTACTGCTTCGACTACCAGCGTAGATATGAATTTATCAACCAAAATATGTAAACAAATAGAATGAAATATATATTCATAAGCAACTTACCAATCACCAAAAAGGTTTGGATCATCTTAATCAACCAGTTTTTAAACAAATAAGATCCGCCGTCACTACAAATAATTAATAAGGCTTGAACAACTTTTTTGTAGCATGTGAGGGGGCACGCAATTGTGGTTTTCGTTTTTCCAGCGACCACATATGACGGCAGAGAGAAATAGTCATGGTCTAGAATGTAGATTTGAGAATGAGAGAGAAGCTATCATAGTTTTCTTGGGCTTCAGTTGTAACCGCCAGATCCACTAAATTAGGATACCTTGTTTTGGACGTGTACTATCATCGATGGATTATCTAATTTTCTTTAGATACAAAATTCCATTGTTACCCTTATTTAACTTTTTTCATTCAAATTAAGTCGTTATATTTACGGATATGCCATTTTGCATTGCCATATTGCACATTATGCATAACTAGAAGTAAAAAAATAGTTCTTGCAGTTCTCGACATTTTTTTGGTTCTGAAAATAACCTCACACTATATATATATATATATATATATATATATATATATATATATATATATATATATATATATATATATATATATATATATATATATATATATATATATATATATATATATATATATATATATATATATATATATATATATATATATATATATATATATATATATATATATATATATATATATATATATATATATATATATATATATATATATATATATATATATATATATAGGGGAGAGTTAAAATAAAAAGACTTTTTTTGGTGAGAATGATAAGAAGGATTTTTAGCCAATCATTTATAATCAATGGATAAGATCAATTCATATTCTTAACTAACTAACTAACTAACCACCAAAACACGATTTTAAAAAAGTATTCAAAAAATTCTGAAAAAATTCCAAATGGTCGGATTTGTTGGTGCCTAAAAAAGTTGTGAATAAACGTTTTTTAATTTTGAGTTTTTTTTACGTTTTTCTGATGCACAAAAAACAAAATTTGATGCACAAACACGTGTATTTTGGTGTACAAAATTTTTTCATTCAAAAAATTTTCAATTTATTATAGTTTGATGCGGAATCATATTTTAAAGCAAAAAGTTGAAAGAAGTTGGGAATAAAAATGAAATCTTGATGCACAAAAAACCTAAAAAACGTAAAAGAAAACGTTTTTGTGCATCAAAATTCCGTTTTTGTGCATTAAAAAAACGTAAAAAACTTCAAATTAAAAAAACTTTTTTCACAAAAGTTTTTTGCACCAACATACCCGATCTACTGGAATTTTTTCATAATTTTTGAAGAATTTTAAAAAAACACGTTTAGATGGTTAGTTAGTTAGTTAGTTAGTTTGTTAGGATTTTGATTTAATCTCATCCATTGATTTTAAATCAATGGCTGAAAATCCTTCTTATCATTCTCACAAAAAAAAGTCTTTTTATTTGATCTCTCCCCTATATATATATATATATATATATATATATATATATATATATATATATATATATATATATATATATATATATATATATATATATATATATATATATATATATATATATATATATATATATATATATATATATATATATAGGATGAGGTTATTTTCAGAACCAAATAAAATATACAGAACTGCGAGAACCACATTTTTACTCTTAAAATGCACATGTATATTCATCATGTTAGTTCATTAGGTAGAAATACATGAATTTTCATTGTCGTAGGTCACTAGGAACATGTATTCTAGGACCATGCACATGTATTTGTTTTTGTATGTATTATAACTGTCTTTTCGTTGGATAATATGAAAACACATGTGCACTCTTCATATCACTCATCATACTCGGATCTAATACCAATAAAATAATTATTAAATGTTAATTTAAACATAATAATGAAAATACATATGCATTTTTTAGAGTATAAAAGTGGTTCTCGCAGTTCTGTACATTTATTTGGTTCTGAAAATAACCCTACACTATATATATATATATATATATATATATATATATATATAATATATATATATATATATATATAATATATATATATATATATATATATATATATATATATATATAGTATATATATATATATATATATATATATATATATATATATATATATATCGAAGTTTGGTTCTTCGCGTTAAAAAAACCCCTAAATTCCAAACCCTAA